>JAQPPZ010003235.1:6555000-7805000 GCA_028583015.1 Wollemia nobilis
AAATCATGACAGTTCTCACTTCGAGTTCTATAGCATGTCATGAAATCGTGACCGTTCTCACTTCGACTTTTGTAGCATGTCGCGAAATCATGACACTTTGTCTTGCTACTTTCTCTCTCTTCGAACTTGTCGTGAAATCATGACAATTCACACTATGGACTCTCTTTTCAGCATTATGTCGTGAAATCATGACACTTTTTCTTTTGGACTCTCTCTTCTGCATTATGTCGTGAAATCGTGACACTTTTCCTTTTGGACTCTCTCTCCTGCAACATGTCGCGAAATCGTGACACTTTTTCTTTCGGACTCCCTCTCCTGCAACATGTCGCAAAATCGTGACACTTTTTTGTCCGTACAATCTTCTTTGCAATATGTCACGAAATCGTGACACTTTTCCTTCTCTACCTTCCTGCACTTTTCGAGTCGTGAAAATGCGACATGTCACGAAATCGCGACACTTTCCACCTTGCTCTTCTTCTTTGCCAATATGTCATGAAATCGCGACAGTTTTTCCACTTGCCTTTTTCTCTGCCAACATGTCATGAAATCGCGACAATTTTTCCTGCTTCTTCTCTCTCTTCAAACATGTCACGAAATCGTGATAGTTTTTCCAACACTTTCTCTCTCCTCTAACATGTCACAAAATCGTGATAGTTTTTCTTGCCTGCTGCATACCTTTTCTTACTTGTCCTTTTCTTTGATCTTTTGCAAATGGGCTACTATGATCTTCCTGGAAACTCACTGTCCATGCTCTGAATAATCTAACATTAAATCAAATTCCTTCAAGAGCTTCTTGACATCAATGACAACTTCTACACTTGAGCAAAAGCAATGTACCCAAGGTACCCAAAATTGCCAACACTATTCATACACGTATACCTCGTATGCCACTACTACCATTTCTAATTGATTTTCTCAAGACACTTCCTAATCTTGAAGTTATCCCACATGCTCACCAGAGTGAGTTGGCAAGGGCACCCACCCATATGGAAGCAAAGGTGGCCCCCTTATCCTATATAGAAATATAAAAATAGAGATCTCCAATAGGGGTCCATTATTTCCTCAAAAGACATTGAATTTGGTCAAGAAGAAAAATACCTATCCAATGTTGATTAAAAAATGTTTAACTCCTTAGAATCAAAGCCTTGATATTAGAGCATAACAAAATTAGGATAGCCCAGGAATAAAGCCCATTCCACTCCACTAGCACTCCAAAATGACATCATCCATAGGTAGGGGTTATTCCTTTCTAACTACCTCATTGAGAGCTAGAGAAAAGTATTGTTCCTAAATTGTAAGATCTTCCTATATAACATCAATGTTGGCAATTATATCTGCTACAAGATTCCCTTCTCTAAAAACATGGGTCACCTGGGAACTAAGTATATATTGAATGAGCTTTCTCATCATTGTCAATATATCCTCTATGTTCCAATTGGGATCCTATAGTCCTTTTGCATAATTAATAATGTTGAGTGAATCACCTTCTATTACAATCTTATTGATATTCAACTTCTTTATAAGAACTCCTTGAAATAATGCTCGAGCTTTCACAAAGTGATTGGTTTGCATTCCTAGAACTTCTTCATAGGCAAAAATTAGATTTTATTTCTGGTCTCTAATCATTCCCCCTACTCCCACCCTACCCAGATAATATTTTATTGCCCCATCAAAGTTTAACTTGGTCTAGTCAACAAGAAGCATCTTCCATTTGGTTTGAGAATGACTAGGAGTTATTTGAGATGAGTGATCCAAAAATTTGTAAAGGTCTTGTTGGATCCTCAAAATACAACTTGAAAAGTATCCCTAATTTCAAATCTTGAAGGGTCTCTTAAAGTCCTATATTTCGGTGTTTTTGTCAAAAATCAAATAAAATGGTTTTCAAAAACAATATTGTGAGTCAAGAAAAGTGGCATAATTCAAAATATTGTGTCAGGTAGGCCTTTGAAGTTTTGTTATAATCCAAGCATGTCTATCCTCAAAAGGATCTTCAAAGTTACATTCTACTACAAAGGTCATGAGTCTTAGTCCTCCAAATGATAAATTTTTAGTCCCTAAGGTTACCGCCTAAAGATCCCTAGTTATCATCATCCCTCCATTTTTCCCCATGGTCCCTAAGGTTTCTTTAAACCATTACTTTCTATTATTTTCCCCTAGGTCTAAGGCCCCCATTTTATTTCCTAAATTCATTTATCCGTAAAAAATCCCCTCCATCCCTAAGCCTAAGTTATCAAATTAATATTCCTAAATCATATGCCTTAGGTTATTCGCACATCAATTCCCCCCTTCAAATATTCCATGCGATCATAAAATCCATAATTCTAAGGATCAAGCCTATACTCCTAAGTCTTCCAAAGCCAAAATTATTTCTAAGGTTAATACCCTAGGTTGCGCCTTATTAAAAATTAAGCCTTGTCCAAATTTACTTTTCCTAAGTCCATGTCCTCCTTCCCCATATTATGTCATTTCTAAAAACCTAAGTGCAATACCATGGAACAAATTATTTTTGCCACCATAGTTTTTCCTGACATAAGATGAGTGGTTAAGAATGTTCAATCAATTGAATATGAGCATATGTAAATGTTTGATTGATTGAAGATGAGCGAATGAGAATGTTTGGTCGAAGGGAGATATGTGGCTAAAAATATTCGATCGAAGAGATGTGCAGTCAAATGAATCAATCAAAATAAAATCAATGGCTCATATTGTTTCGACCAAAGATAGATGAAAGGCACATAATGTTCGGCCAACTGGATATGGATGACCCAAGATGTTTGGTCAATTGGATATAGATAGTCCAGGATATTTGGTCAGAAATAGATGAACAACATTGAATGATTTAGTCGAAACATGATGGACGATTGAGATTTATTTAACTAGTATAAAGTTAATAACCAATCAAAAAGAGGGGTCTCAAGCAAATGTTATTATCAAGACAAGGTACATTATATTTTCCTAAGTCTTAAAGGGTTTCATTTATGTAACATTTTATTTTCCCCTTTAATTTTTTGCTAATGTCTTGTTCTTTCCAAAGTTGACCTTTGCCTAAGTCCGAGATAGAAATCATCATGTTAATACCCTGAGGTTCTCCCCCCTTTGAGCACCATAGTCTTCATAAGCCTAAAGATTTTTCCTGGCAAATAAAGTTGAATCATAGAGTCAAAAAACTTCATGAGGGTCTATGCCACGTTCTCTCGCTTCCTATTTTTTGTGTTTAGGCCACTTGATTTTTCCTAAGGTTAAAATATATTAAATCAATATCTAACCCCGAAGTTTATATATTCTCGCTCATACCCCTTCTATGAAGTATAAGATGTATGACTAAGATATTTCGATTGAATGAAGATGTGCAGATGAGGTATTTTGGCCAAAAACATATGTGTGGCAAAAATGAATCAGCTGAATAGGGATGTGTGGCTGAAAATCATTCAGCTGAGTGCAAATGGACAATCTAGAATATTTTAGCCAAAACTAGATCAACGGTTAACCCAAAAAAGTTACTTGTGTGTAAATTGTCACCTTCCATTGGCCATAATTAATGAGAAAATTTGGTGGGACCCCTACCTAGGAAAGCATAAAGGGAAATGATAACACATGATTTAATGAGAACTCCAGTGACTTAGACGAAGGCCATTCAGAAGAGTTGCAAATATCTCAGAGAAACAAGGAATAAGAGTAAGACAATGAATCCTCTTATAGATGAAACAAATAAAAGGGCAGCAACCATCCTTCCAATCCACAAAAAATATGGAGAAAAATATGATCAAATAAATACCAAGTGACTATAGCAAATGGTCAAATTCACAACTGTAGAATAAAATTTGACAATATCACCACTTTTATGAACGAAAGGCCTCGATTAAAAGGTGTAATATAGGAACTAGAAAATTGGGAACAATACATCAATAAAAGAAGGGAACAGGCATACATTAGCCTTGAGGAAATTTTTAGTGCAAAAGACTTTGACAAATTAATTATTAGAAGAATAGAAGAGGTAGAATATGATGATACAGATGAAGAGAAGTTGGCTAAAAAACTTATCACTCTGTCCAGGAAAACTCAAGAGATAATTAAGTTTTTTAAAAGTAATGAAGCCATAATAAAATAGCACAAAAACAAATCCTTAAGGGTACTTGATATGATTGCTACAACGGTCTCTTTTTGTGATGAGGCTTGGGTAAAAATTGTTGACTTGATCGGAGCAAGTCAAGATAAAAAGATAAAATTAAAAAAATCAACCAAAGTTCATCAGAAATAGCTAGTAGTGTGGGACCCACAACAAAGGGAAAATAAAAAGACAGGGATATACCAACAATAAAATCCAAGCAATTGATAATTGTTTCCAATTTTGAAGATTAAAAATAGCCAATTACCAATTTTTGACAACTAATATCAGACTGTAACACACCCAACCAGTTAAAGGTAGGAGATGATGACAAGTGGAGGGTCTAGATGGAGGTAGTTGTGACAGTTATAGGGCCACCAAAACTATAATAAGGACTACCATGGTTGGAATCAAGATCAAGCTTTTGCATAGCATATTTTTTCTAAGAGGTATACTTGAGTGCACTTTGTCTTTGTTGTTGTATTCCCTTTGTGTCTTTCCATTTTTTCATATCTTATTCCTCCCATTTTGTGTAGGATTTGATAGAGAAGTGCTAAAGAAACTGAGAACATTTCTAGATATTGAGTCAGAGGTCTAGAGGCCCAACTGTTACCAGATTGGAACGGGAAGGTGAAGGATTCTTGTTACATAATTTGAATGAGAATTCTTATTGTATTAAATCTTTAAAGAGCTTAATGGAAATACAAGCTAGCTCTCATTGTAAATAAACTTGATATTAATACAATTATGGGCTTCTTCTCTTATTAAACCTCTGTGTTCAGTTTTGTTTGTTGTCTCATTTACAAATTACATTATTTGAATGTATATTTGATGTTTTATTTCATTGATAACCAGTTATGTTTATTACATCATTTGAATGAATATAATTGGATCAATATATCCTTTATTTTTCTTTCTATCACATGAATGTATCTTGAATATTGCTACAATAGCCCAAAGATAAAGGCACCAATTATATATTAAGGTATAATTAAAGAACTATAATAAGTCTTGGTCAAAGAATTACAACTTTTACACCTTTTTTATCTATATGATCATGAACGTATATTGTTAAATCTTTAAGTTTACCTCAAGGGTATATTTACCCTACCTAGTCTGTCTAGAGTTATAAATTTATTCTTGGATTAAAGAGGTAGGTCCACCAGATCTTGTAACACTAATTGGAATCAATTATTTCTTGTAGTGTGACACATTATTAAGGATACAAAAAATAAATCCAATAGGCCCCATTTACCAGCTATAGCTAATTCTTCCTTGTCCTCCTAATTATATTTGGATTCAATAATTTAAATATTTTCAACTAGAGCAACACTAATCTAGCTTCAGTAAAATTGCAATCCCTACTTCGATCTCAAAAAGCCCTTCTATTTATTTCCTTACATATACCCCAAAGTGTATGTGGAAGAATGAGCTGTTAAAGTATTTGTAGTCTTATGATCCTAAAGGGGGGAGTCCATTATAAACAAAGGTCATTCAAGTTCTTTGGTAAGACCCAAAAGAGATTGAACTTGCTTTTGATCTTAGAGAGAACTTTGTGTGAGTAAGGAAATTTTATAAACAAGTGATGAACACTTTCTAAGCTCTTCTCACACAACTAACACCTATTAGGAATAACCAATCCCCTCTTGTAGAGGTTATCAATAGTAAGAATCTTGTTTTGAACACAAAGCCAATAGAAGAAGTTGATTTTTGGAGTAAGGGACTTGAGCCAAATTTTAGAAACTGATAACTAACCCCCACCTTCATCTTCCAATAACTGATAAGCAAATTTTATAGTAAATTGCCCACTTTTATGCATTTTCCAAAATAGGGAGTCCACCTCTCTTTCTGAATTTAAAATCTTGAATCTCAACATTTTATTGAGTTCCTCCAAAGCTTGTCTACCATGTTGGTCCAAGTTTACGAGATGAATGGGCTTCCATATTCTCCCATTTCCATCTTCCAGAATGAATTCCGAGACCATATTACCATAGAAATGAGAGAGAAGTAGTTTAAAGGGTGCTAGATTTTGGTTCTTGATCAAAGGAGTTTGTTGGAGCTAGCAATCCTTCCAAAAATCAACCTTTCTTCCATCCCCTACCTTCCATCTAGCTCCACTCAAGAGTAGGGATTTGGTTTTGTGCAAGTGATTAGGACCGTTGAGGGGGATTTTGCTCTTCAACTAGATTTTTCCCATTCCTGAGGTATTTGGCTTTGAGGATCTTGGTCCATCCTAGTTTGTAATTAGTGAGCAATTTCCAACCAATTTTGGCCAACAAAGCCTTATTCATCATGTTCAATTTCCTAAGACTTAGGCCTCCCACCTCCTTGCGAGTATAAACTTAGTCCCAAGCCACAAGGACTAGTATTATATTTTCTTCCATGCCATAACAAAGAAAAGACTTTTGAATTGTCATTATAATTAAACAAATTTTAGAGGGCATTTTGAATAGGAAAAAAATGTAAAATTAAATGCTTTGGAGTACAAAATTAACTAACTGGGCTTTTCCCGCTTGGCTTAGAAGGGATACTTTCCATCCAATAATTTTTCTTCTAATTATTTCCACCATAGGGTTCTAGAGCTTAGTATTCATACTTTATTTAAAGAGAGTCATCCCCAAGTTGTGGCAGGCAACTCCCCAGTTTCACATCCAATTTTTTTGGCTATTATACCCTACATTCTCGTAGGAGTATTAAGGAAGTAGACTTTACTGTTCAAGGAATTAACCTTTTGTCCTATTGATTTTCATTGCTATTTAGAAGATATTTAGTTTATTTTAGTTGGGGAATAGAAGAAGTTGTGGCTAGGATGATGTCATCATCAGATTGTTAATGGGACAGTGACAGAAGAGTAGTGGCAGTCCTAATGCCAACAATAGTCCCTATTGTAGTGGATATCAAAATATATCTACCAAGGAACTTTGCCATGATAATGGATTCCTTGGTCAATATGATCCATTCTTGATGGAAGCCAAACTTAGATAAAGCTTGAAGAAGGAAGTCCCATGAGACTCTATCATATGCTTTGTTCATATCAAATTGTAGAAGACTGATAATAACACTTTTATCAATAGAATGGATCATATCATGGATAGTTATAATCCTATCCAAGATTTATCTTCCTAAGATAAACCTCCCTTGGCTAGAGTCAATAACAAAAAGGTAGAATGACTTTGATCTTGTTAGCCAAAACCTTGATGAGAATTTTGTATAGAGTATTACACAGGCTAATCAAGTGAAAATATTTGAAGTCCTTGGCTCCAAGCACTTTCAGAATGAATGCTAAGAAGGTGGAATTGACATCCTAGAGGATAAGGTCCATGGTGTAGACCAATTGGTTCATCCAAACCCCGTAAGGGGGGCTGAGGTCCAAGGTTCAAATCTCGGGCCTCGTCGAACTGAACGCTTATCCTTTTCCTAGTGCTTTCAATGGCGTAAAAGGTTTAAAATGATTATGGCATGGTGGTTATAGGGGTGGACTACACAAAGATTTATGTGGTGGCTTCCAGGGTGGATAGCGTAGAATACTGTGGTGGCCATAAAAGCTGGACAACCTGCCCGGATTCGTGGCAGCTATCGATTCCACCATTAAAAAAAAAAAAAAAAACATCCTAGAGGATAATGTGAGTTCTTTGGACTTAAAAAATTGTAGCACAAACCATTTTACCCACATTATACTAAAAAAATAGAATATGGCTAGAAATCCATCTAGACCTTGAGCTTTCTCCCTAGCCATATAAAAAAAATATCCTTACCTCATATTCCTATAAGGGGCTAATCAGATATGAGTTGTGATCAATAGTGATCGGTGGAGGAATGTTGTGAAGAAGAATGATTGCTTCATTCTCATCTATCTTTTCTATAGTGCCAATGATATTTTTGAAATAACTGACTACTTCATCTCAAATATCCACAATTTTATTAGTAAGAGAGCCATATTATTTAAGGATTTTCTTGATTATATTATAACTTTGGTGTCTTAGAGTTGTTACATGAAAATATTTGGTGTTACGATCTCCTTACTTGAGAAAAACGACTCAATATTTTTACCTCAAATAGGTTCTTCACAAGCCAAGATGTTATGGTAGTTAGATAGGAGAGCTCTTTACTTATTCCTGATCTCTTGAGAGTACCACCCTTCATTTGACAACTCCTATATATCCATAATCTACTATCTCAAATTAATTTTTATTTGAAATAAGTTTCCAAAAATATACTTATTCTAGTATTTCAATTTGTATTTGATGAATATGATATTTTGGCAACTTGTGAAACAAGAGGACCAAAAAAATTAGTCTCCTACCAAATCTTGATGTATTACTCAATTCCTTCATTACTGAGCCATATGGCCTCAAACCTAAAGGGGCTAAATAATATTCTTCTATCCATTTGAGAACAAAAACCAAAGGGTTGTGGCCCGAGCCAACTTTAGGAAGGGCCATTAAAGTAGCATCCCTAAAATTGATCAGTTCCTCTTAAGATATGAGAAATATATCAATTCTTATTTGGATGAGTTTATTGCCTAGCCTTTTATTACTCCAAGTGTATTTGTCTCCTCTAAAATTAGTATCCATCAACCCATTCTCGATGAAAAACTACTCAAAGTCATTCATGCCCTCTACCTATCTAGGGTTACCACATTTCTTTTTAGAGGGTTAGAGAGGAGAATTTGAATTACTTGCAATGATCTAGGCTAGATTATAGAAGGTATTTCTTATTGAGGTTAGGTCTCTTGAGAGTTGTCTTCTTTCAAAACATGTATTTGGTACATAAAAATTGGTTAATACCCAATTAACCTTGGTATATTTGCAATGAAAAAGGACACTGGTAAACCTATCAGAGGATATAATAATTTCACTTCTAATTTGTTATCACATCGTAGACAAAGGATCCCTCCAAGGCTCTATTCATTGCACTAGTAATATATTCAACTTCTTTCCATACACATCTCTTAATTATTTTTAGTTTATGATCATCCAAAGTAGATCCAAGAGCCATACCCATACTGAGGCTTGATTGATGTTTTGGGATGTTCATATTGAAATCTATAGATCATAATTTTATAAACAAACCCCATCGATCAAAAAACTAGGGTCCTTGTGGAAGTATCCACTCCATGTCCTCCTCAAAGCTTAAGTGATTAGGAAGAAGTTTTTGGGCATAGCCACAATTTCCATGCCACCTAGTGGCCTCCACTTTCCTTGTGCTCAACGTTGAATATCATCCAAATATTGATAGACTACCATAAAATTTCCAACCAAATAGAGATTCCCCTATGCTATGGATATTTTGGCAAGCTCGTTTGGAATAATTATCCTATCGCTAAGGGACTAGAAAAAAATTACCAACCAAGGATTTATCCTATTCCTTTTCACCATGTGACTCCAAGAGGTGCTTTGGTCAAACAAAATAAAATGAGCCCCACCATATCCCACACCCAAGCCCTAAAAACCATCTACATATTTATTTCCTACCCCATCTCTCTTTTAAAAAATCTTGTTGCTTCTTTTTCCACCCATAGTCACTTCATGTTGTCAAATGATTGGTATTTTCTAAAATAGAATATTTTTTGGAGAGATTAAAAATACAATAAGACCTAAAAAACAAATAATCAAAATATAAATTTATGATAATTATGCCTCTATCCCAACTAACATCTAAATATCCATGTAAGAGAGGTGAGGTACCAATATTATAGTTAATACTAAGATGAAGGTTTCCACCAATGTAGCAAAGAGTTCTCCAAATTATGTTCTAATAAATTTCATAAGGCTCTTACATATATTTGAGCACAATACTAATAAAAATATGATGTCAATATTTTTATAATTTAAATAATAAATATTAGCTTTCAAATACATATAAAGAGTAGAATTAACCAATGGGGAAGAATTCTTAGCATCAATCTTCATGCAAGATACAAAGATTTTGCAAGGAGGTTTATTTTCACCATCCCAAATCATCATAAAATATCTAAAGCATCCCAATGTGGAGAAAATGAAATTCTAGTAAAATATTGAGTAATATGTATGCCAAGAAAATAGTAGAATATGTCCAAATATAGCATATCAAAGATCTATTAGACTCAGATTTATCTTTCAAATCAAGGAAGTAGAACTTCTAATGTTAGTCAAATCATCAACATGGAAAATAATAAAAATATTTTACCATCATAACACTTTGTGTGTATGTATGTATACATATATTCACAATATGAGAATCCAAAATTAAGAAAAAGTTGCTAGTTATTCTCACACCATGATCAAGGTGTCCATTAAGTATATTATACCTTCATATTTTGTACTTAGCCACTTGGTATTTATCCCACTTTCATTTTTGAAATATATTTAAAGTCTTTATCCCACTTGGTATATCATGAATTTATGACTTCATATCCTAGATCAATGATGTTGAGCTTCTCATGTTTATGAGATTATCAAAATATAACACTAAAATGACCAGAAGTTGACATTTGATCTAACAACAAGTAATAACACAAGTCATTCAGAAACATATGCTTTATTCATTATCAATTTTGTATAGGTTACAAATAGGGAGAGTTTCCCCTTTTCTTTTCATGAATAAGCAATATAGGCCTGATGCCTCCTTCTGATGTCCCTCAGTGTAGGTGGGCTTCGTTGTATGCGGGCCACCACTGGGTTGTTGTTTGTTGGTGTTCCTTTCCTTCAAATCTGCTGCATAACCTGAAAGAAACTTGCAAGAAAGGGTCAATACGTTGGGGGGCTTGCCTTAGTCAGGCCCCATATTTAAGAAGACGAAATGACTATAAAACTGTAACATAAATCAAAATAAAATATGCAGAAGGTAATAATATGCTGAAACAGAGCTTACCTCCCAAATTTGGGGTGATTTGGGGCTTGCAGATGCAATTCGCGACCCGGGTCGCTAATTGGGGCTGGATTCGTAGGGCAGGCTACGAATTGAGCTGTGATGCTCTTCTGGTGAAATCTCTTTGGTAGATCGATCCTAAGGCAGCTGGGGTGCCTCTGTATGCTATCAGAATCCATCTGTGTGCATCGGGAATGGACTGTGTACTATTGGCTTTCCATTTCTATAGAGTAACTATACTTTGTTGAATATGGGAATCAGACTTAATTAGGGGTTTAGGACCCATTATTTATAGGCAAATGCAAGGTGCAGGGGGGGTTAGATAGACTAAACCTAGGTTTGATTCTGACTAGGGTTAGGTTAAGAAATGCTATGTGGCAACATCTCATTCTAAGTAGGAAATATCCTATCCTCACACATGTGTGAGGAAGGATTAGTGCTAATCCTAATTAGGCCTTAAGCATGTTTAGGGGAGGATTAAAAGAAAACCCTAGGAAACCCTAAATTGGCACATGTGGGAGGATTTGATTAACACTAATTATGAATTAAGAGTTAATTAATCCAATTTTGCCCTAAAAAGGGGCTTAAGTGAAGTCAACATTAAATTAGAATTTGATAATTGACTTTTAATTGATTTTGCCAATTAATACCCCATGGGGGTGTCAATTGAGTGTAAATGGGCTATGCATCACCTCGGGTTGTCGTCTGAAGGTATCTTGATGCATAAGATGTGGTTTTGAGGGCTTATTAGGGTTTTGGACCTGAAAGCCATTTGTGGAAGTCTACACGTTACTATGGTGAACTTATGGAAGTCTACGCATGTCTACGCATGTCTATGCATGACTACGCATGTCTACGCATGACTACAATAGTCTACAATAGCCTAGGGATGTCTAGAATCACCTATAGATATGTAAAAATAGCAATGTGTGACTTTTGGGTGTCTACATTTTACCCCTTTTTGTACTATACTATGTAGAACACAGTTTAATACAAAAATATGAAGGGTTTGTGCAGAAGGAAAAGGGATAGAAGGGGAATGGAATCTAATCAAAGGTATGTAGCCGCTCGAAGCATGACCATACAACATCAATTGGATGTCCATAGGGGAAGAAGAGAGGAAGGAAAGAAGGAAAAGAGGAAAGAGATAAAAATAATGCTAGTAAGGGAAAATGAATGATTATGAATGCAATGATGTGATTTTGTTGAGTCCATATGACATTTACGATGCCATACTAGTTGCTTGAGAATGACAACTTTTGACTGCTTTGCTTTTACGACCAGATCAACATGGTCCAAAAGTATGATTAGGACAAAAGCCTAACTAAATATTTGTTGTTGATTGATTGATGAGAACATGGTGACAAGTGTCAAACCATTTGAGCTAGTTTAACATTTGGATCGTCAACTCGTGACCATATCAGCGTGGTCGTGAAGTCCATTTCCAAATGTTGCGCTAGGATTGATCAAACGTATCATCCATTGTGTACTCGACGTACATGAATGCTAGATTGACTTCTCCATAGTAACGCGTAACTCTCCTGATGTAACCCATGTCTGTTTGGGATTGAGATTATAATCGTATGATAATCTTCAGCAAAAATTTTGTAGACAAATGCGCTAACCATGCTTTTGGATTTTTGATGTTGTGGTTGCATGCAAAGCTGACTTTGGATATGAATACCCCCTCAAACGAGGAATCAACAATGAGGTGAATGGAATGTGGTGAATTGATGATGCAATGATTGATAAAGATACCAATGCATGATGAATATGATTGCTAGTAAGAAGAGAAAAGAATGGGATCTAATCAAAGGTATGTAGCCGCTCGAAGCGTGACCATACAACATTGACTGGATAGCCAAGAAGGAGAAGGAAAAAGAATGGGATCTAATCAAAGGTATGTAGCCACTCAAGCATGACCATACAACATTGACTGATAGCCAAAAAAAAAATGTATCTAATAAAATTAGAAAAAGAATGGGATCTAATCAAAGGTATGTAGCCTCGAAGCGTGACCATACAACATTGACTGGATAGCCAAGAAGGAGAAGGGAAAATAATGGGATCTAATCAAAGGTATGTAGCCACTCGAAGCATGACCATACAACATTGACTGGATAGCCAAGAGGAGAAGAGAAGAAGGAAAGAAGAAGAAGAGGAAAGAAATAAAAAGCAATGCTAATAAAATGAAATGGATGATTGCGAATGCAATGTTATGTTTTTGTTGAGTCTGTATGACATTTACGATGCCATACTAGTTGCTTGAGAATGACAACGTTTGTCTGTTGTGCTTTTGCGACCAGATCAACGTGGTCCAAAAGTATGAATGTGACAAGTTTATCGATAAAATGCAATGTGTGTTTGCAAGTGGTGTTAAAAGGTAAGTTTTTGAGGCTCCTAGGGTTTTAGAGGGCATTTCCCTACTTTCCTAGGGTTTTGGGGATGTTCTGGTATGTTCTAATTGAATTCATGACTCAGATCACGATTTTGACCTCATTCATGACCTAGGTCATGATTTTGACCTAACTCATGACCCGGGTCACGAAACGGTAGTTAAGGGATATTTAAGCCCAAATATGCATGGTGGGGGCTCATTTGGATGATGCACATGTGTGGAAAGTGACTTGGGAGAGCAATTGATGGTACGCAAGGAGTGTATAGCGATTGTGAGAGTGAAGATGATGAAGGGACGTAGACCAGCTGGCATCAGGTACGGGATCCACCGGTAAGTGATATTTGACTTTGTTTTGTTTGTATTTTATTTTTCTGAGAAAATATGAATGAGGGGGGAGGTTTTCATCCCGATTTAAAAAAAATTGTAACTTTTAAGTAAAATTTGAATACATAGTGATAAACGGGCCAAATGGGTACCCAAAAGTGCGATCGATTTTTCAATTGGATTTGTTTTATCACCAATTTGACCGGGTAATGGGTAGAGTAGGTGTGAAGTTTGACTGTCAGTTTGTGAGGTAACGGTGTACTGACATCGATATGTTTTTGCACTTTGTCTGCTAAAGTAGGAAATGGGTATTCCGTTATGTGACTATTTTATTTTTATGATTTCGTTTGATGTGATTTCGATATTCGATGGTTTGAGGTGTAATGTGTGAACTCTAGGGCGTTAGATCTGCCATGTTAGAGGTAGAATATTTAAAAACTAATGACACTTTCACCATAGAAGGGCAAAATGGGTGTCCAAAAATATTGGTTGTTTTGGTAGTTGACTTCATTTGACATGCCTTTGATTTGCGTGCCATGGTGTAGATAGTAGTAAACTAAAAATGAGCTATAGGGAGCCCGATGTAGACTGTACTTGATGTCAGTTTGAACTTCCACCACTAAATGGGCAAATGGGTATCTAAAAATGTGACTATTATTTTTAGATTGCGTGCCTGGATATGTGTTCGATTTTGGTGTTTTTAGGACAGATTTGATTGTTAGATCTGTGTTGATTGGTGCTTTGTTTCTGAATTTTGTTGACACATTTACCATTAAGTGGGCAAATGGGTATCCAGAAATGTGATTTGTTTTTGTATGTCATATTAATTGATCATGTTTTAGATTGCATGCCATAGTAGTTGTACAGTTGAGTTTGTTATTGGTTGTTTGGGCGACCAATGTGTACTGTATGTCGTATGTGTTTGGATTTTTGCCATAAAATGACAAAATGGGTATCCAAATATGTGATTGTGTTGTTGATGTGTTTTGTCATTTTATTTGTATGTTATTTTGTCTCGAGATGCGTGTCAAATTAAATATTTTTAATTTGTAAATTTTGAGTGATGAAGTTGAATTTTGATTGATTTGTTATGTAGGTTACTGATGTGTGTTGTGTTATGTGTTGAACAGGTGAAGGCGCTTGAACCCCGTCATCGGGTGAGAAAGTTTAAGCAAGGTTTTGAAAAGTTGATGAAGACTGAGGAGGAATTGTAGTGGTTAGATGACATACACTTTTGTGGTGTGTGGGAGTGTAAGAGCATCTTCACTAATAGGGCATATGTGTCTGCCTTATGTGAGCGGTGGGATGCAGACAGAAACACTTTTCATTTTCCTATAGGGAAATGACCATGACATTGGAGGATGTGTATCGCATCTATCGACTACCGATTGAGGGTGTTCCTATGAGGGCAGCCGAATATGGGAGGAAGGATGCGATGTTGGAGAGATTCTTTGGGGCTGGGTGGAGAGAGATCGATACTGCCAAGATGGATTATGAGTGGTTATGGTGTCAGAAGAAGATATCCGATAGGCAGTGTGTGGCTATGATGATGATCTCTACCTATGCCCTACCTGATAGTTCTGGGTTTCTGTTTACCTAGAACATGTTGGACATAGTTAGTGACCTAGTGGAGCACAAGGTTGTGTTTGCATGGGCACCTATGCTTCTGGCCCAAGTGTATCATGAGTTATATGAGGTGGTTCGGGGTAGACAAATGAGATTGAGTGTGATTCCCTTGTTGTAGGTATGGGCATGGGAACACATAGCCATTGAGAGGCCCTCTTTGTTACCTCAGCCTATACACATGGAGGATAAGGAGCTTCCTTATGCCTTGAGGTGGAGTACAGAGGTGGAGTAGGGTATGAAGAGGCCTCATGAGGGTGATCCAATTTTGTGGAGGATTAAGTTTAGCGAGTTGACGATAGATGACATTACATGGAGACCATGGATGGGTGGAGTGAGTTGGAGAGAGGATGATGAGCAATTGTAGGCTATACGATAGGGTAGATGGTTGGTTGGGAGATATACTCGATAGACTGAGTATTTTTAGTTTGATCGAGTACAACGCTAGTTTGGATTATGATAGGATGTTCTAGGGACTCCTATTATCTACTTTAGGTGATAGGGAGACAGAGGAGAGCACCCTATTGTACCACCTTGGGTTGGGGAGAGAGACCCTCCTATGGATATCCCAGATGTAGGGGATGTAGGGATGACACTAGAGTTTGATCCTGGTGGGTGCTATAGTCTTGGGAGCCTGGGAGAGGTGTGGTGGATCGATGGGTAGCACATGCTATTGGGGCATCTCCACTAGAGAGGAGGACGAGTAGGAGGACTCGAGCTAGGGGAGTGAGTATGACTACTGTTGAGGAGGATGTTCCTCTATGATGGTCATGATATCACGTAGGTGCTTCGATGAGCACCCAGGGTGTGAGGGTAGAGGAGGTGGATGTGGGTGTAGATGTTGGGATGGAGCAGACTATTGGAGCTCAAGCTGAGGGAGGCGAGGTGGTCGGTATGGGTGGTATCGATGATACCATTGATATTGGGGTATTTGTTGATATAGCACAATAGATTCCCAATGATATTTTGGAGAGGCCAGCTATAGAGGATGTACAGGGATTGCATGATCAGATTCAGTAGTTGGAGGTAGACATGGTGGAGATGAGGGCTGCTATGTCTAGGTAGGATCAGGTGATCGATACTCTGACTAGTCAGTTGGCGGTCGAGGCCACTAAGAAGATGATGTGCGAGACTACCTTGTTGGTGCATAAGATCCCTCTACCCGATTATGGTAGGATTATGGTGTAGTCTAGATCACAGTCATAGGTGTGAGTGCCATCACATCAGAGTCAACATAGTGCTGCTACTATGGGACAGAGAGGTGCTAGGGCTGAGGTTCAGGATCAGCCTACTATGGATCCAATTTCAGAGTTTAGGGCAGAGTCGAGCCAGGCTATAGGGATGCGAGTGAGCCATGAGGGCCATGGGGAGACTCCTAGTGGGAGCTAGGATATCTATTACTGATTGTAGCCTACGAGCATTTTGTATTGATGATATATGATGATGGGCATGATCCCAGGTTGTAGCCTTCGAGCATTTTGTATGGATGATATATATATACTTTGTTGATTTTGGCTATTATATATACATGTGTTATTTTGATGGTTTGAAATGTGTTCTTGTTTATGTTTGCATGGATTAGCATAACATAATTTGTAGATATGTCTGATGAATAGATATACATGTATGACATGGTTTAGATCTATTATCGTGTTGTGGTATAAATGGATTGTAGAATAGTGTTATGATTGTATTTCCAATGTGATATGATGTGATATCAAATATGATTTTGTAATGAATGTATGTATAGTAATTGTGATACTATGATGCGATTTTGAAATGCATATGGGATGAATGCAATAAATGTAATTTGATATGAAATGCATGTAGGATGAATGCAATACTATAATGTGTATCAAATGTATTTGACATAGATGCATGTATGCATGTATGGACTTACTGAAATGCGCCAAGGAAGCACTTGTATCATTGCATTTACCTGTATGGATGCTATCCATTCCATGATTTTAGGGTCGATGGATAATGTAAGGCATGTGTAATGGTTTTGACTAACATAGTTATGACAATCAAATCTCAAACCCTTAGCTATGCAAGTTTTGTGGCAACTTATAACATGATCAGGCTGGTTCAAAGTCTATCTTGGACCTATGTGTGTGAATGTGTAATGTTCATTTATCCATTTTGAGGGAGGTAGGATTAACCCATTGTAGATGCTACCATACTAGCTAGCTCATCCATCCACAATAGTGATTTCTACAAAAGTGAGATGCTAATGTAAGAGATGTGTTGTCACCTGTAAGATTATTCCACTGGTAGGTAGGTTTTTGGAATTATCCCATAGTGTTATGTTGAACCTAAGGACCAAAGGCGATAAGCATAACATGTGTGATATCAAGAGGTGTTTCCTTTTGTTTTTTGCCCCTGTTCTAGTGTTGACCTATCTGATTGTGGTAGTGCTCTTTTCATTTCTTTTTTTTTTTCTTTTTTTTTTCTTTTTGTATGGGCGATGAAGTTTGTTTTCTACCCAATTATTTAATTTTGCTTATGCTTGATCCCTTTGTTTATCCCCAGGTCATATGTTGACCATGCAGGTGATAGGACGAGCAGGGGATACCATTCGCTAGATGGTGATATCTACTCAAGATGTCCTCTTTCCTAGGCTCAAAATTGTTAATGTGTAACCTATTGTGAGCGATTCATGAGAGAAGTTGAACCAACCTAAAAGACCATAAGAAGAATGTACAAGACTCAAGTAGCTATGGGTGACACTTGATTGCCTAAACTACAGAGTAGTCAAAATTAAACACGACACCTATGTATACCCTGATCCTAAAAAGGGGGAATGGACATCCAGGTGGTGATGCTAACAAGTGCATGTATTATTCCTGTTGAGGCGCATTTTGGGGAAGAATGTACAAACATGAATTAAAATTTTAACTATAAAGCATATGGATATGTGCAATGAATGTAACTGTAAGTGATGCAAGTGGAGGAATGCGATATTTACAAGAAGAAAGTTATGTTGTTTAGAAAGAGAATTTTAGAAGAACCTATTTACAGATGAGTGAAGTGTGTAATGATGACAAAAAGCATGATGCTATGATCATGGTTGCCCCAACGTGTGGGGTGTGTGTGTAGTAGATGTATAAGTTGTGAGTTGTATAAGTGTATGTAATAGTCGTCAAGAAGAAGCAAGATGTAAGAGTGGAATGTACAAGTGGAAGAAGTGAGAAGAAATAGGCTTTGGTGACCAATCAAGATAAGGGGATCACCAAATTGACAATGATAGAAGAGAAGAAATAAATCAACGTATGTAAGAAGTAGAAGAATGAGATAGAAGAAGATGAGTAACTAACACTACTATCGAGAAAAATGGTGTAGATCTAGGTGGGAGTGGGATGGTGAAGTGATGACATGGCTAGAGTTGTGGCTAGAGCCATAGTTGGAAATATTATGAATATAGCGGGTGGGCATTGTTAGGGTACTACAGGGTGGTAAAGTCCTAGGAGTGATGCGACATGGAGGACTGACAAGTCGGCTAAATGAAAAAGAATGCTCTGGTGATGGGGTACGCTCATCGTGCAACATGTTGTGCACCAGGGTTTTGAATGATCTACACTCTTTGATATCATGACCTAGTTGGTGATGGTAGATGCAAAATTGATTCTCATTATAATTGCATGGTTTAGGATGTGAGGGGTAGTAGGTCGAATCTTAGGTAGGTCAATAAGACCCTGGTGCATGAGATGATGGAACATTTTAGAAAGGGGTGTATGTGGAATAGGCATAGGATAGATGTATGGCTCTACTGGAGGTGAGCGAGGTCTAGGTGAAAGATGATCTGGTAATGGAGGCATGGGTCTGGGTTTTGGCATGGGTCGAGTCCTGGGTCGAGGAAGGGATCTACGTGGTGGTGAGGATGGATGGGTCATGGAAGACTATCATGGGTGAACGTGGCAATGGCAGTGGCTCATCTACAACTCTAGAGCTTCGATACGAGAGATGAGATGTTGTATCTCATGGTGTGGTGGTGATGGTATTGGGGAAGGGGGTGATCGAGATTCCAAGGTGAATGGAATAGCTCGATGCATGGTAGAAAAAGGATAGGGCTATGATGAGGAAGCAACAGAATGAAATGACTATGGTGATTATAAGATTGGTTGGGGTGGTAAGCCTCATAGTGGTGAAGGTGGTGTCTTGAGGACCGGTGGCATAGGTGATGGCCCTAGGTGGTGACATGAATGAGAAAGAGGGATGTTTGCATGACCAGCTTGAGTAGCTTGGGCCACGTAGGCTTGCAAAGCTTGGGCATAGGTAGACTCACCATTGGGAAGGGGAGTGGGTAGAAATGTAGGGTGAGGTTGATGAGGTGTGTATTCCCTATTAGGTGGGTGGTAAGATCCTATGGGATGTTGTGGATGACTTGGAGGTGAATAGTGATATCTGAGATCATCAGACGGATGGGAGGATGATCCTTGTGCTTGTGGTTGGGTGGATTCCTCTTTATCATCGAAAGAGGACATGGTGATCTGGCTATCACCAGAGTGTGGTGAATAGGATGAGCCTCACTAGTGAGGGGAATGGTGTCGAGGTGAAGTGTGGTGACCTGAATGGGATGAGTGCGAGGAGCACCTGGTATGAAGGGTGGTTGGTGGTCGGGCGAGATCGGTCGATGTAATGGGTTTTTGCTATGGCTGTAGATGGTCCTGCATGGTGGTAGGTGAGGCCACTGTAGTGCTCTCCTACTGATGACGTGAGTCCTACAAAAGGAAAAACAAATACCCCAAGCATAAAAATGGTAGAAAGGTGAAATGTACATGTATAGAGAAATAATAAAGCAAAAATAATAGATTCACACGGTGATGTGCTTGGTGATTTATTTCTAATACTATGTGACACTCGTGATGGTGACTGTGTTTATGAATCATGCATTGAAAGCATGAAGATGCAAGATGTTGATGGGTTCAAGATCGTTAAGGCCTTCAATATTTGCCAAATGATATGCTCCTAAACCATATTTGTGTGTGATAATAAATGGACCCAACCAATTTGGGGTGAATTTATCGTGTTCTGGTGAGGTTGACTTGTGATTTGCTGGTTCTCCTTGAGAACCAAGTCACCAATATGATATTCATGCTGATGTACCTTACTATTGTAGGCACGATGAAGGTGATCTTGATATACTCATGTGTGCTCGATGGCATGGATGCGATGTTCATCGAGGAGTGTTAGTTGATCTAGACGAGCTTGGTGAGATATTGTCATCAATGAAATATTTCATGGATATCCATAAAGAGGGTATCTCCAGCTCAAGGGGCATGATAGCTTCTACCCCATAGACAAGTGAAAAATGTGTTGCCCTAGTGGGAGTATGAATGCTCGTACGATAGGCCCACAAGGCTAGGGGCATTTGATTATGCCAGTCCCGATGAGATTCCACTATAGTTTTATGGAGAATAGAATAGATGGTTTTGTTAGTGGCTTCGGCCTAGCCATTTCCTTGAGGGTAATATGGGGTCGAAAAGCTATGATGTATGTGAAATATATTGCACAGGGCTCAGAAAGTTTTTTTTTGAAATATTTCCCATTATCTAAAATAATTTGGGAGGGAATTCCAAAGCGGCATATGATATGCTCCATGATGAATGTTGCAATTTTGGCTCCTATAGTTTGGACCAGTGGGATGGCTTCGACCCACTTTGTAAAATATTCTGTTGTTGTAATGATAAATTTATGATTGCTAGAGGATGCAGGTGTAATTTTTCCAATTAGATCCAAGCCCCATTGGGAGAAGGGCCACATGGACTGGATTGGTTGAAGTGCTTGGGATGGTAAATGTGTTAAGTTGGCATGTTGTTGGTATTTGATGCAATGTTTGACATACTCGCAATAATATTGCTCCATTTTAGGCTAGTAGTAGCCCATACGGAGAATGCATTTAGTAATCGCCATGCCACTAAAATGGCCACCACAAGTGCCATCATGGGTTTCTTGTACAACCCATTGTGATTCTTGTGGTTCTAGGCAATGCAAGAGTATACCATCATAGCTATGGTGGTAAAGGATGTCCCCCAACAAGGTGTAGTGGATCACTCTTTGTTTAAAGGTTCGACATTGGGCATGGGGTAAATCACATGGTAGGAAACCTAGTTTGATGTATTCCTTGATCTGTGAGAACCATGGGTCATGAGGTTCGGTGTTTACCACATATACACCACCATCATCTATGGGAGGTGTGGGTGATATAGCAGATTGTGTAAGTGTATGAATGGATATAGATGTTGTGCTAGACATTGGATTTTGTAGGATAAGGGACCCTAAGGAGGCCATGGTGTCTACAAAATGATTTGATGAGCACTTGCAGACTTCGAGGTAATACCATTCAAATTGGGATAGGAGTTGTTGGGTGATCTTCTTGTATTGTTGGAGAACTGGGCAATTGCATAGCCAAAGTTCCTGCACTTGATTGACAATCAAAAGTGAATCACCTATGATGTGGAGGTATTTGATGTGCATAGAGTGTGCTTGTTTTAGTCCTAGGATTAGGGCTTCATACTCTACATTGTTATTGGTACAAGGAAAATCAAGTTTGAATGAAAATGGGAGTGGTTCTCCTTCAGGTGTAAAGAAAACAATGCTTGCACCCCCAACATGGAGACACCTAGACCCATCAAAGAACATGGTGAGGTCAGCCATGAATTCTGGTTTGACGTACTCCTCATATTCGATTATGTGAAAGATAGAGTCATCGAGGAGTTGGATGAGTAGGGGTTGATTGTCAGTTATAGGGGCTTCAACCAGTTGGTCAACAATGACTTGCCCTTTGATAGACTTTTGAGATACGAATTCTAGGTCAAACTCGGTTAGGAGCATAATCCATTTAGTTGTGTGGGAGTTGTGATAACTTTTGTTCATCATATACCATAGGGGATTGTCTCGGGCTATGACAAAAGTTGTGTGGTTTAACATATAGTGTCTTAGCTTCTAGGTGGTGAATACTACTGCTAGGCATAGCTTCTCCATGTACCCGTATCTCATTTCATAACTAACTAGTGTGTGACTGATGTAGTAGATAGCTTGCTCTTTGTCGAGAGCATTCTTTTGAGCTAGGAGTGTACCTAGCGCAAGCTCTATGGCTGAGATGTATAGAGTCAATGGTAATTGTGGATGTGGTGGTGACATAACCGAATGATGTGAGGTAAGTTTTGATAGCATCGAATGCGGCTTGACAATTTTCATCCCATTTAAAGTGTACTCCTTTTTGTAGGAGATGATTGAATGGTTGGCATTTATCTGATAATTGTGCTATAAATCTATGAATAGAGGTAATCTTGCCCTGTAGGCTGCATAATTGCTTTAAGGTGGTAGGAGGAGGCATCTCGATGATGGATTTCACCTTACTAGGATCTACTTCAATGCCTCATTGGGAGACAATGAATCCTAGTATCTTTCTAGATGTAACACCGAACACACACTTTTTTGGATTGAGGCGCACGTTGTGTTCTAGTAGTCGATCAAAAATCTGACGGAGATCTTCGAGATGATCAACACATTTCTTTGATTTGGCTATGAGGTCATCTACATAGTCTTCCACATTTTTGTGCATTAGGTCATGAAATATGTAGGTCATGGCTCGTTGATAGGTTGCCCCAACATTTTTAAGGCCAAAGGGCATGACCTTGTAGCAAAAAGTCCCCCAAGGTGTTGTGAAGGAAGTTTTGTGTTGATCAGTTGGGTTGATCCTAATTTGATTATATCCAAAAAATCCATCCATGAGGGAAATCATTTCATGACCTACGATGGAGTCAACGAGGGAATCAATGTTGGGTAAAGGGAAGTTGTCTTTGGGACAAGCTTTGTTTAGGTCATGAAAGTCTATGCAAACGTGAACATCACCAGATGGTTTAGGGATAGGGACCATGTTGGATACCCACTCGGGATAGTCGATGGGTATTATGAAATCAACATCTAGGAGCTTTTGAAGCTCAAATTTTACTATCAATGTGATAGTTGGATGCATGCATCATAACTTTTGTCTTACTAGTTTGGCATTGGGATCTAGTATAATATTATGCACTACTACGATAGGGTCAAGTCCCGACATGTCTTTGTAAGACCATGCAAACACTTTTATATACTTGCATAGGAAGTTCATGAAGGTGATGCGCTCCTCGGGTGAGAGGCTAGTGGCTAATTTGAGGATGTGTGGATTTTTTGGATCATCACCGATGTCTACATCGATCGTGTCCTCGATGAGCATGCGAGATCCATCATACAACTATTCAGGGATAGGGATGAGATTGAAGTCATCGATGGCCTCACTGAACTCGAATTCATCATCTACATAAATGCCCATGTGATGGACTTGAGGGATTTGGGAAGATATGGATGAGGAGGGGGTATTTGCTACCTACAAGATATGAGGAGAGAGAAGAAAGTCTCCAGGTGTTGGTATGTGTGAGATGTGTGCGAGATCAATAAAGTTTGGGTTTGGGGTATCATCTCGAATCCGTTGGTGGCTGTAACGGAGGGGAGAACGTAAATCTACCTCAACCATGTTAATCGATGTTGTAGGTGAAGTAGGTGGGGTAGAATCTGGTGATGGAGGTTGGATAGGTTGTGCACATCCTAAGAGGCTCAAGGGAGGCCATAGGATGACTGGTGGTGAACGAGGATGAGAGGCTGCTCTCTATAACTATCTATGTATAGGCGAGAATACGAGTAGGCATATCGATGGTGGGTCAGGTAGCACCGGGTCTAGCTCTATAGGTGGTGGATCATGCAGGAGTGCATTCGACTCTATTGGTGGTGTAGCCAGAGATAAGGTAGCAAAGTGTTCTACCAATATCTGAACATCATAGAACAAGGAGGTATCGGGCATAGAAGATTCTTGGAAGAAATCATAGGGGATGGTGATGGTTGATGTGGGTGAAGGCGTGTCTTCTAGCATATCCATGTCAATGTACTCTTCCAAGGTGTGTGTTGGACATGGAGGAGGATGTAAGGATAGATCTTGGATCTCATCTTCTAATGTATAGATGATGGTTGGGTGATAACCTAGACCAATTTTGTCGATAGGTGAGCAGACATGAGGGTTAATGGGTGTACGTAGCCCTTGCTCATAATGACCTAACCCAAACCCATGCCAATGAAAGCGTTGTAGGTAGCGCAAGGCAAATTGAGGGTTGGCTAGGTGTGTAATTGCATCACCAGAGCTAGATTGTGGTGGTGAAGAAGTTGGTGAGGGGATTGAAGAGTCTACTCCTACATACACAAATTTGGTGTGGTTTTTGGGACTTCCTAACTGTATGATAGTTCCAATAGTCAATATCGAGGCTGAGGGATGACCAAAATCTTGGGTAGATTGGATAGGGGTGTCACATACATGGGCATCACATACGTTATAGTCTCCTAAACCATTGTTTGTCATGAATATGGATATGCATGGTGTGGCACGCTCTAGCGATTGGGGTGGCATATCCGAATCAGATGAGGAAGGAGAAAGTTGGGATTCCCTGATGGTGGTAGCTGAAGGGTGTGAAGGTTCATCCAAGCTGGGTGTTGGTTGTTTAGGTTCATGATGTTTGGTTGTTGTGGCTTGAATAGGTTATTTGTTCTATGTAGGGGATGACATCGATGTAGGTGCAGGGATGCATGGAGACATGAATGTCTTAGGTTTTGGTCGAAAGGGAAGAGGTGATGTCTATGATATAGGAAGGATAGGGGCTTCCATATGCAAGGGTGAAGGAGGTAATGTAGTTGATTGTGTGATGGGTGGCAATGGTGGTTGCGACACCATGGGTGGAAATTAGAATGGTAGAGGTTGAGAGGATTGTGGAGGCCATGAGAATGGTGGTGAGGAAGGCATAGTATCAATTTTAGGTCCCCCAGTAGATGATGTTAATGGTGTAGATATCGAGGCTTGTGTTGTTGATGAACATTGGGATGTTGGGGTGGAAATTGGAGAGGATACCGATGCTCCTACTGACTAGTGAGAAGATACAAGGAATAGTTGGGAAGATGAGAATGAAGGTGCAGGGGGAAGGTCTACGATATTACAAAACTTAAAGGGGTCTCCATCGGTTGGGACACAATGAACAAGTCCATTGTGGACATACTTGAGGCAATGATGCAATGTGGATGGGACACACTGCATGTCTCTGATCCAAGGGTGACCAAGGAGAATATTGTATTGCATTTCTCCTTGAATGATGTGGAAGAGGATGGGGATCGTACGGATGCCTACATGAATGGGCAGAACTATGGATCCTATGGTAGGTCTCATGGAACCATCAAAAGCATGTAGGTCTAGGGAAGGTGTGGTGAAATGTGCTAGAGGGAGGTGTAGGTGATGTAAGGCTATTATTGATATGATACTGATGGATGAGCCCATGTCAATGAGTACCCGCTTGTAGGTAATATCATTGATATTAGCTTGTATGTGGAGGGGAGGGTCGGCTCCTTCACCAATGAGTTCTATTATCTCATGGTCATGAAAGCTAATTGAAGGTTGAAGGCATCATGGGATGTTCCCTATGAAATTGACAAAAGCATTTGTGTCATGTGTCTCTAAGTCAATGGAATGTAGGATGTCATTCAATGCCTCACGATGGGGTTGAGATTGTTGTAGGAGGTCAAATATGGATAGCCGCATGGGGGCATTGCATAGTTGATGGGTTAGACTACCATGGATGGTAATCACATTTTGAGGTGGTGGTGGTACGATGTTAGGCCTTTGGGGTGTTTGTGGGGACGTAAACTAGATAGGGGGAGAAACAATAGGTGTTGTCTGGGGTGACGGGTACCATTGGTTTCTCGTAGTAAGGTTGATCATGCCTACTACTCCACATGATGGAGGATCATGCTGGACATTGTTGACTTGGTGAGGGGGCACTGGAGGATTGTTTGGAGGTCTAGGGGGATTGGGTCCTCTATGATCCGATAGAGGGTTTTGGAAAATTCCTAGGTTTTGGTTCTATGGGGCTAAAGGGTTTGCTACCTAAATAATGCCCCTATCGATTAGGTCTTGAACTTGCCCCCGAAAGGAGTGACACGAATCGATATTATGGCCATGCTGCCTATGAAAGGGACAAAATAACTACTCATTGTAGTCATGATATTTAGGTGCATTTGGATCCAATGGGTGGATGTCGGGTAGAAAAAGATGGTTACCCATAAAATGGAACAAGGGTTGGTAATGGTTCAGATAAGGGTGTAAAGTTGTATGGTGGACCCTATGGGTGCATGCCATGGTATTGTTATGGTCGAGGTGGGGTAGGTGCATTAGCTTGGAGTGCTTGCGGTTGTGGTGTATAGGGTGGAGGAGTCGGTACTAGTGCTAGGGTAGCAACTGCGACTTGGTTGGTTTGTTGTGGTCATGGGTAAGGTTGATTCGATGTGGGTCTATTGAAGTGAAATTTGGAGTTATAGTTGGTTTTAGCTCTCAACTTAATCTTCCTAGATTGCACCTTAATATCTTTGATCACTTTTGCTTGTGATATAGCATCTTCAAAAGTACGACTTTGATGAAGTTGGAGGGATGTGGAAATGTGTTTGTGGTAGCTCTTGGAAAAGAGTGTCACAAGCTCCGAGGTGGGGAGGCTATGGGTAAGATCATGAATAATCACTCTCCATATAGCAACAAACTCAGTGATGGGTTCATCGTCCACCTGTCGTAAGGCGTAGACATCAAAAAATGTGGTATTTTTCTTGATGTTGATGGAAAAGTGCTCTAAGAAGGAATTGGCCAGTTGTTCAAAGGTGTACAGGCTATGGCATGGTAGCATGTTGTACCAATCCAATGCTAGCCCAATGAGGGACAAGGAGAAGGTACACAACATAAGAGGATTACTACTATGAAGTTGGTAATAGGACGAGCGGTAGTTGCTCACATGTTCTCTAGGATCTTCCTTACCTCTATACTTGTCAAATTTTAGTATTTCAAAGTGATAGGGATAAGGAGGGATAGGGACTGATGGATGTACTAGCTCATTGCATAGTTCATCATAGCAAGGCTTTTGTGGCCCATAGCTAGAGGTGCATAGGTTCAACATTTTGACTTCATCTCGCAAGAGTTGAAGTTTGGGTGTCATAGGAGTTGAAGGTTGGGCTATGATAGGCTGACCTTGTGGATGTGGTGGGTATTGGTATTGTTGTTCTTCATAATACTATGGGGAATACTATTGTGCCTGATCATGATAAGGTAGGTACTGGGTGACATGTGTTGTCGTGTCTATAGGCACACTAGGTTGTGGGGTAGGCATCTATTGAGGATAATAATACTATGACTGAGCAACATGTGGTTGTGGCATGGGTACTTGTTGGTTTGGAGCCTATTGTACTGGTTGGACCATGGGTGGTGATGACCAAACTAGAGGAGGCATAAAGAAGCTAGGTGTAGCTAGTGGTAGTGTAGGTGTCGATGCTACTAGTGCTAGGGGTGGTCGAGATGAGGTATCAAAATATGGGATCTATCTCTACCCTAGAGGGTAGGAAGTAGGGAAGCTAAACTATGTGGAATAATTTGGTTGAGTAGGTACATACGCTACTGGTGTCGATCCATAGATAGGATGGATATGGGTAGTGGGAGCCTAAAAAGGCATAGGTGGTGGTATCCTAAAGGTCATCATAGGCAAAGGTGGCTCCAAGGGTTGGGTGTCATGCACTCCGGATACCTATGAGATAGGCGAGAATGCTACTAAAAAGGTGGGATAAGCTATCGAGGTAGGAGCTTGGGTTGAGGGGAAAGTGTAAGTGTATACTCTCGCTTGGGTTTGCATCTCTTGCTCCTAAAGAGGCTATTGGGAAGTACCCTCAGATATGGTGAAGAATGGCTCTTGGGAAGAGGATGGTTGGTACTCTTGTGAGGAGTACGGGCATGAGGTTTGAGGGAATGCTTATGGTTCTTACTAGGTAGGGATCTATTGTGTAGTTTGGAAGGATGGATTCTAGCTTCCTATAGTGGATGAGGATGGGTCGAAACCATTCCTATGGTAGGGGTGAATGATGCGACCTCAGGATGGGTACGGTTTAGAAGGGAGGAATCATTCTCAAATAGGGATTGAGATAGATTCTAGAAAAAGGGGTGTGCAAAGGTGGGTGATGTAGGCATGACCTCCTCATCTATGGTGAAGGCTAGAGGAGACTATCCTAGTGTTGTGTAGATTACATGGTCATAGAATGTGGTCGAGGGATTAGGTGAGGATGGGGCTGCAAAGAGCGGGTAATCCTCTACGAGTGAAGTAGCGAGAATTTCACTCAAAGTTGATGTCTTCTCATGAGGTATCATGTGTGTGAATTGTGCATCAGATTCTATGTATGAATCAGATGTGTCTATAATCCTCTCCTTCATGATCGAAGGAGTAAGAGTGGACTGACTAGAGGAAGGGGGAGGCCATTCCTCCATAGAGCATGATTTCTCATGCGCTCTACTATGGGTGACCACAGGCATAGTGGCATGTGTCAAAGGGGTTTTTAAGAATAAACCCTGTGTGATGTAGACTCAAGTGTGTCTACTATGAGTGTGAAATAAGTGACATGTTATGTGTAGCAAAACAATATATAGTGTGGTGTGTTGAGACCGGTCTGTGATCATGCAAACAATGGTAGACCGGAATCAATTCTAAATGTTGAGAAAATAAAAGTGTTATGTTCATTTTGTGTGTTATAATGTTGATACTCCCTATGTAGAATCATGGGTAATGGAGTGAATACTCTAGAAAATTAGGAATGTCATCAATAAAAAACCTCCTGCAACACCCAAAGATGCACAAGATAGAATGGTACCGCAACGTGCGAATGGTGACCTGTATGGAAGGTGCAGTAAAATGGTATCCTAAAGGGGTGGAACTCACTATGCTGAAGTGAGTCCACTAATATCCTCTCATGAGAAGAGGTGGCACTATCTGAGACCTGCTACCAGCATACCCATGCTTTCGCTTCACCCTCGGGTGGGCTTAGTCAAGAACGACAGTTACCAATTCCACAAATTATACAAGCCTTGTGGATGAAGGCGCTAATCCTATCCCACTCCACAGGTAACCACTGGTGATGAAATCCAGGGCCCAATCACAAAAGTGGGGGATTTTTCGATGATGAAATCTAGAAAACCACTCCTATGGGGCTACTAGGTGTCTAGGGGGTGAGCTGATGGAGAGTGAAACTCGATCCACACTAGTCTCGAGTGATGGATTGGGGATGAAGTCCAATCTCACCACTTGTTTAAGGTACCACGTGAGTGTGTGTGGGTTTGTGTTTTGCTAACGATGTTTACAAGATAAGAAACTAACTAATTGCCTTTTCAAAAGAAAACTAATCCTAATGCCTTTTCGAAAGCAAATGATTAGATAGCTTACAATATTTGTAAAGAAATGAGCTAGCCTAAATGCCTTTGTGAAGCAAACTAATCTACTTTGCAAAACATAGAAACATGCAATCCAAATGTGTGTGGAGTAAAGGGATTATGAAACCCTAACTTGAACTTTTAGAATGTAAAATTCTTTCAAAAATGTAAGAGGGGATTAGAAACCCTGATTTCACTTTAGAATGTAAAGTTCCTTTTAGCAATGGAAGCTATGAATGAAGGAAGAACAACTTAGGCTTATGCCATATGTAAAAACAAAAGACAAATGCAAATTTATTTGAGAAATAAATTTTATACACTTGCTGGAAAGTTGCAGGTCCTAAAAATTTTAGAAACCCTAATTCTTTAACCACTTTGCAATGAACCCAAAACTAGGCCTAGTAATGGTCATTCAACTAATCAATGCATTTCTACTTCCAAAAACTTGCAACAGAGGCAGAAAAAATGAAAATACCTACATTATGATGCTAAGGGGGGTTTTCTTAGCCCCTGAAAAGATCACCCCAACTGATTTGGGGGTTTTTGAGGTGTTTATGCTCAAATCATGACCCGGGTCATGAATTTGACCTAAATCATAGGGTGGGTCATGAATCAGGTGCAGAGGCTTCAAATCAGAGATCTGATGGCCTAGGATGATTCCTAGGGCTTTGGAGGCTTTAGTGAAACATAGTTTTGGTACCTGTAAGACATAAAAATAGAGGATAATGTCAGATTTATAAGAAAAATGAATCTAGCACTATCCATTGTGGGGGTCCCATCGGGCGTGCCAGAATGAAATGACCAGAAGTTGACATTTGATCTAACAACAAGTAATAACACAAGTCATTCAGAAACATATGCTTTATTCATTATCAATTTTGTATAGGTTACAAATAGGGAGAGTTTCCCCTTTTCTTTCTTTTCATGAATAAGCAATATAGGCCTGATGCCTCCTTTGATGTCCCTCAGTGTAGGTGGGCTTCGTTGTATGTGGGCCACCATTGGGTTGTTGTTTTTTGGTGTTCCTTTCCTTCAAATCTATTGAATAACCTGAAAGAAACTTGCAAGAAAGGGTCAATACATTGGGGGGCTTGCCTTAGTCAGGCCCCATATTTAAGAAGATGAAATGACTATAAAACTGTAACATAAATCAAAATAAAATATGTAGAAGGTAATAATATGCTGAAATAGAGCTTACCTCCCAAATTTGGGGTGATTTGGGGCTTGCAGATGCAATTCATGACCCGGGTCGCTAATTGGGGCCGGATTCATAGGGCAGGCTACGAATTGAGTTGTGATGCTCTTCTGGTAAAATCTCTTTGGTAGATCGATCCTAAGGTAGCTAGGGTGCCTCTGTATGCTATCAGAATCCATATGTGTGCATCGGGAATGGACTATGTACTATTGGCTTTCCATTTCTGTAGAGTAATTGTACTTTGTTGAATATGGGAATCAAACTTAATTAGGGGTTTAGGACCCATTATTTATAGGCAAATGCAAGGTGCAGGGGGGTTAGATAGACTAAACCTAGGTTTGATTCTGACTAGGGTTAGGTTAAGAAATGCTATGTGGCAACATCTCATTCTAAGTAGGAAATATCCTATCCTCACACATGTGTGAGGAAGGATTAGTGCTAATCCTAATTAGGCCTTAAGCATGTTTAGGGGAGGATTAAAAGAAAACCCTAGGAAACCCTAAATTGGCACATGTGGGAGGATTTGATTAACACTAATTATGAATTAAGAGTTAATTAATCCAATTTTGCCCTAAAAAGGGGCTTAAGTGAAGTCAACATTAAATTAGAATTTGATAATTGACTTTTAATTGATTTTGCCAATTAATACCCCGTGGGGGTGTCAATTGAGTGTAAATGGGCTATGCATCACCTCGGGTTGCCGTCTGAAGGTATCTCGATGCATAAGATGTGGTTTTGAGGGCTTATTAGGGTTTTGGACCTGAAAGCCATTTGTGGAAGTCTACACGTTACTATGGTGAACTTATGGAAGTCTACGCATGTCTACGCATGTCTACGCATGTCTACGCATGACTACAATAGTCTACAATAGCCTAGGGATGTCTGGAATCACCTATAGATATGCAAAAATAGCAATGTGTGACTTTTGGGTGTCTACAAACACAATCATAAAAATATGGTATGTTGGTGCTTCATGTAGACTTCGTGCTATGTATTATATTTTTTAATGCTACAACTGAGGAATAATAGGTGAATCCTATCATGCCAAATATGAGAATCTTACTTAAGACCATATAAGGACTTCTTTAGGTAATAAACCAAGGGAGAGAACGCATTGATATCAAAATTAGTTAGATGCTATGTATAAAATTCTCATGAAAAAAGACACTCTTCACACCCATATTATGTACCTCACACCCATAGAAAGTAACAATAGAGTGAATCACATGAATAGAGTCCATCCATGCAATATGAGCAAAAATATTTAAATAGTCAATTCCATCCTTTTGAGAGAACCCCTTAGCAGAAAGGTGCACCTTTTGCTTCTCCAATGAACATTAAATATATACTTAGTGTTATAAAACCATTCATTGCCAACAATATTCTTCCATTAGGAAGAGGAAAAATCTCCAATGTTTAACTTTTCATTAATGACTCATTTTTTATCATCATAATATTATCCCACTATAATCCTTATCTCAGGAATAAGTGACAGGATATCTAGAATAATCAACCTTTGAGATTGATTCTTGAGAGGGAGGATTATAATGATGCTTTGAAGAGAGAATGAGATGAGCAAGGAGGGTCCAATCCCACTTGGGCATCAAATAGTCCATAGAATTTTATAGCACATATTGCATAAAAATATCATAAAAATAAGGGATTGAAGTATCCATAACATGCTAACCATCAATATTGATATCTAGAAATATCATATAATGCATGGGAGGATCAAGAGCAATAGAAGTAGGCTCCAAAATTAAAACAAATGTCAATGGATAATCTGGAATAAAAATAACAATATATTGAGGTATCTCTAAAGGACTCAAATTGATATGCTAATAAGTGAGAACAACTAGAATAGATCCAACAAGAATATCTGAAGAAGAAGAAAGAAGAACCTTGATAAAAATATAATGATTTATAGGTGGGAAATGATCATTTTACAAAAGAATAGAAAATGGGCCAAAAATGGTTGATGGAAGCACCTCATCAAATATCACATCACATTGAATAATGAACTCCTAGGTATCATAATACCCATATGGATTAAATGATGACTTTCAAAAATAACCTTATTTTATCTATCTTTAGGAATGTGACCCCATGTAGTTGAACCAAAGATACAAAATTAGGAATGATTAATTTTATCTTCTATCAATATTTTGAGAGGTGTCATATCTTGAACTATGTGATTAAAAATGCCATTGATGATATGCATGGCATAAGTTAGTACTTCATCCCAAAACTTAGGATCCATCCAATGTGCATCTAACCATATCCATAATAACCTTGTTCTCCTTGGAAACCCCATTTTGCTTAAGAACATAATGAATAATCCTCTAAAAAAAAATACCATGATAAGCCAAAAAATTACCAAAGGCATGGATTAAAAATTCACCTCCTCCATCAATCCAAAGGCTCGTGATATTTCTCTTAAACTTATGAACTTTCTAAAAGCTTAGTATTTGGTATGAATGATACACATACATACCTAGAGAAATAATCAATAAAAATGAAGAAGCATTTATTTTTGGAAAGAGAAGAATAAACCATTGGGATCCACAAGTGTCATTGAATAAAATCCAATAGCTAAGTAACACACCTATGTTTTTATTTTGAGAAATACTCTTGATGATGATTCTATAAATTATACCCCTTAGAAATATTTCTAGAATGAGTAATAAGAGGAAGATCAATTGCCATCTAAATCTAGCTCATATATCTCAAGGATCCATATGTGTCCAAGCCTATAGTGTCACTGCATACTAACGACACTTGCCTTAGCTACCACAAAAACAAATTCTCTCTTCTTGGAGGAGGAAGAAGAAGAAGAAAAAGAAGAGAAAGGTAACCTATAAAGCTTATATATATGATTAAACTCATCATAATACCTTTATACTACTACCTTAAGACCATCATCAATGCCCTTATTACCCATTTATGGTGCTCGAATTACAAATTTTTAGTAGTATGAGTGATGTGATAAATAGAAAGGAGATTATGGCCTACACTTGGCACATGAATAATTCCCTATATGAGAAGGAACTGAGATTTATATCACCCCATCCATCTACCTACAAAGAAGAATCATCACTAATAACCACATGCTCACCATGATGTGCCCAGTATAGTTAGTTAAAATATGACAATGATTCATCATGTGTTGTGTTTACCTTAAATATACAATCTATTCCTTTGAATATATGGAGGTACAATAAGCTAAATAAATCATGTGACTATGAGGCCTTACCCTCATGGTTATAATCACCTTATTTAGATAAAATTTAAGCATCACCACCCCATTCTTGGTTACTTCCTCTATATTTTTAATTCATGGTCAAAGAAAATCTGCCTATGTCCTTACTTCTTAAAAAAACCACAAATTTATTCCTTGCAAGGATTCTTGGATTTCTTCTCTCTCTATTTTTTCTTCTTTTTAGAATTTGGCGTGGTCACTTTATTTGCATGATCATTAATAGAAAGAGCCATCCTATAATTGCTTCTTTGAAGCTTACTAGTGGAGAAGGTGTTTGAATGCATCATCAAGTGAATATGCTAGAGTATTATGAAATTATATTTGAATTATCTCAAATAAGTAAACTACTATATTATATGCTTCAAAAATATTATTGAAGACCATATGGAGAAAATCAAGTTGTCCTCTAATTTTTGTTTTTTGTTCCTCTAGAAATATGGAGATATTCTTTTTAATTTCTTAAAATAATTGATATACTCATCAATTATTCCAAAATTATCCATGTTGAAGGTACCAAGATCTAGTTCTAATCTACTAATCTATGTAGAATCGATGTGTACGACCATAAAGGCATGCACCCGATGTTGCAATTGCGTAAATAGAAACAAAAATGGACATTCATACACCAATTAACAAAAGACAAAGCAATTGAATGAAATGCATCTTTATTTCCTCATGGAATCAATTCATGTATTACAAATGAATCCCTCTTAGGGATACCCTTTTTGATACGCAATTACAATATTACAATCCTCTCAAGGATCAAATGCACTTTTCAAGCCTTTAAGGTGACACGAACTGCTCTAGGGTGGAGTGAACCCTCTTCTTCACATTGAGGAAGGAATTGAATGGTTGAAACTCCTTTGAATCTGCTTTCCTGTGATCAAGAAACAACACAAGAAAGTTATACAAATAGGCAACCTCTCGTGATGAGGCCCTTTGAAGGATGAAAACATAAAGATGCCATGAATAACATGAAATCAAGAAAGCATGTAAAATGTATTTAAACTATGCTAAATTGATAAAGATTCATATACATGCATAAAGGAATAATGCAACTAATTATTGAATGGCCTAATTAGATGAAATAAAGCATGGAGACATAGAAAGAAACCATTATTGCATATACTATACTAATGTAACAAAATTACTATAAACCCTAAGTCTATCGGTCAAAAATCTCTAATATCCTAATTAAACCATGTAAATGTCTATTTAAACCTAATTAAGTGATCTACAAAAGAAATGGTAAGGAGATCTTACACCTATTGCAAACCGTAGCTCTGATGAGCGGTCTGCACTGTAAACCATGGCTGACAGCCATGGCGAGCAACCAAGTAGGTTTGCCCTCCAATTTCAAGGGCAATGGGCTTGATCCTCCTTGTCAAATTGATGATCAAGGGTCGCCTCAGTGTCCTCTGATAGGTTTGGTGGTTGAATTGTTGAATAGGGCCTCTGTTTGCCCGAATTAGCGTTTCTTGGCTCTCCTAGGCTCCTAGGACCTCCATGGCAAATTGATATTTTTATGGATAGCAAAGTGAGCACTTCTCACATGCATGAACTCAGTATGCAATTCGATAGGGCTTCACTACTCGCTTGATCAATTCACTCTCTATCTTCATCCCACATTTGGAAGGGGTATTTATAGCTTGTCCCAAGGGCTAGGGGTGGCTTCATGGAGAAGCCAAGATCAAGAAGGGGTAGTTAGGATAGTTGGAATGGAAGCCTCTAGAATCTTCCATCCTTTAACCACCTTCTTCTAGAACAAATGGTCGTTCAAACCGATTTGGCTCGGATGAAGGCCAACTGAACTTCAGTTAAGACCGTAGGTGACAACTATGGTTCAGACTGTAGACCATAGGTCTCAGCTATGGTTCAGACTGTGGACCATAGGTCTCAGCTGTGGTTCAACCTGATTAGGCCAAGGAGCCCAAATTGAGTGGTTAGAACCACTGCTCTATCTTGGAGTCTATCCAAGATCTTCCATATGGTCTTGTAGCATGTCCATATGAGTAGTCGCCATCGACATGACGTGTTTTAGGTGTCTACAGATGCCCCTTTTGAGATGCATTGTGAGATCGAACAACGCATGAGAAAAAATACACCACCTAAAATGATGTCGAAGGTTCTATGATGATCATTAGTCGGATCAACATTAGATGCCCCAGGTCCAGCAAAAGGATGTGCATCCTAGAATCATTGCTTCCAACTCTTTGAAAGGCTTAAATTTGAAAGAGTTTGCACTCATCATCAGACATTCGAGTAGCTTTGGTGCTACAATAGGATTTAGGCCTATATAATCGAAAGGATGAGAGTTACAAACTAATTATCATATTTTCTATTTACCCCAAGAAAAGGGGTAAGCTTATGATAGTTGTTGACAATGATTCGCAAGGATGAACGCAATTTTGACAAGATCAAGGGATCTACGATTTCAGGGATCTTCTACTGATTTTGATTATGATTATGATATTATGACTACCCCCTCAAGCGATGAGTCGATGAGGGTAATGACAATGTATGAAGTGATGAGGTCACTTGACCATAATGAATGATCTGAACAAATTTAGAATTGAGCATTTTAATTACTTGGCTAAGCCTAGTTCAACTTATGATTCCAACTATTAATAGTAATTGCACATTCCTATCCCATGGAGCAGTCGGGCTACAATAGTCATCTTAGGGAATCAAAATGATACAAATCCAATTAGTTTTATGTTGAATCAATGTGTCGATGATTTGTTGAAAATATGTCATAGGAGAAATGACATGAAATGCCTCGTTCCCGTGGAGCGGTCCAACCTCGAAGGCCTTCTTCGAGATTGAAAAGAAGCATATCAAATCAACGATGACAATTTTACCCCAAATGTCCTTATGGTTATTTACTCATCTTATCGGATTGCATGGAGCACAAGTCGCTACAACCGCCAAGTGTATAGGGTAAATAACTGAATACGAGGTGCATTTGGCTTTTGATTATTTTAATTTTTTTTGTTAATTTTGAATTTTTGAATTGATCATGGTGCTTGAACATCACCAAATTTGCAACATTGATTGTTCTTATTAACATTTGATCCATTAGGAATCATTAATTTATCATTTTAGACCTTCCCATGATGGGATTTGAGTGCATTTAATGCTAATTGCAAATCGTAGGTACGGTCTACGATTGAAACTTTCAAAATTTGGGAACCGTAGGTCAGACCCATAGGTGGAAAACCCTAATTTTGGGACCACGGGTGACATCTACGGTCTACAAAAATTAAGAGAAACTATAAATAGTTTTCTCATTTGAAAATTTCATTATTGTCTTGAAAGTAATTGCATTTGTGAGAGCTCTGAAAGGTAGAAAACATCCCTTGATCCAGAACACTGTTGAAATTCGACCTCACATCGCACTCATACCCTGATGGCGGACTCTAGACAACCTTCCACTAGTAGAGGCCACGGTGTGGGCAAGGTAACTCAAAATCGAGTCCTCGCAATCATTTACCAACTAAAATAAACCACATTAATTAATGGGTTAATTAACTTCACTAAATTATTGGCAATGAACCACACCCTAGATTAGGCTAGTGTAGGTTTAATTTTTTAGCTTAGTTAGGCTAGGAAGTGACCCAAAATGGGTCTCGTTCCTAGACCATAGTTGGCAGTTGTAGCCCCCAATTGTCAGATTGGGGACCGCAAGTATCAACTACGATGAGCATTCAAATTACAACGGTCAAAATTTGACCGCAAGCGGACCGTAGGGTTGACCTGCGGTTCACCACTTTTGAAAAAATTTCAATGTTTTTGCATTTTTCTAATGTTTTCTGGTAGTTAATGCCATTTATTGCACTTTTGAAGTACAATTTTGATTTTTGTGAAAATTTTTGATTACTTTGTGACATGTTTTTGTCTTTTTATCATTTTTTAGATGTTTTTGACATTTTTAAGGTCATTTTTTTTAGCTATTTTTAGTTGTTTTTAGTTAGCTTTTTCCTTATGCCTTGTTTATTTCTAGAGTTTGACCTCTAGAGCTAGGGAGCCTGACATACTTCGCACCCTCCATAGACAACTTACTAAGGGGGAGTAGGAGTGGTTTGGAGCCATCGACTTTGGCTATGTATTGGATCTACCCACTATCAAGGTAGATCAAGCTTATCTAACTGCATTGGCCCGACGTTGGAATGCGTGGACCAATACATTTCACCTTCCGATAGGTGAAATGACCATTACCTTAGAGGATGTCTACCGGATCTTTAGGATCCCTATTGATGGTGAGGCCATCACCTCCTCCTCTAGTAGGAGAAAGGAGGTAGTTTGTGCTGCTATCTTTGGTGATCGGAGCGATGAGGCTCAGTGCAAGATGGACCATGGAGGCATGCACATCGGATACTAGTAGGGGGAGCACATCTTCTCTATCAGAGAGGTAGTGTTTATGCACCTGGTGGTGCAGATTGTGCTTCCAGACTCCTCAGGCATGAGGATTCCCTAGAACCTTCTAGCCTACGTTAGGAGAGTTATTCTAAGCTCGACAGAGTAGCCACTACTCCTAGCCTAGGGGAGCACCTTATTGTGCCAGCTATACCAGGAGCTTTACCAGATCACCAATCAGAGCTGGGTTGGGATCAGCTATAGTCTTCTTCTATAGATCTAGGGTTGGTAGCATATCAGGATCGAGCATCCTATGGATCTACCCCTTACTATCACTTCTATTGATGATGCACATCAGTGTTATACTGCATGCTAGCCTCATGAGGAGGAGGGATTCTAGAGTAGGTCCCATGTAGGGGATATAGACCACTACATCGCTAGATTTGTAGCACTCAGACCAGATGACATTGAGTGGCATCCATATATGGATTGCCCTACATGGGAGGAGGTTGGTGAGCGGTTACACCAGGCTCATCGAGATAGGTGGCTACTCGATCATAAGGATGAGATCAAGGAGTATCAATTCTACTCTCATGTCTTACGATAGTTTGGCCTAGTATAGGACATCCCAAAGCTACCTTTTATCTATAAGCATCTAGTACTGGAGACTCATTTGACATGGATTCTATCGATAGCACTAGGTGATGTAGTTGATGATTTCTAGGAGACTAGAGTTGCTAGGGCTAGGACCACCCCAACGTATGATACTTGGTGGTCCCTACTATAGTGGTAGGGATCAAGGCCCCTAGGTAGGATAGATGACCAGGCAGAGGTGGATCCAGAGGGGTGCAATGTGTGCCAATAGACCGAGGGTGGATGGGGCATAGAGGCCACCATAGAGGAGGCTCCATAGGTCAAGGAGGAGGAGGAGGCATCCGAGGAGGGTGAGGTACCTCCTGACAGTGAGGTAGGATAGCTCCTAGCTCAGATCACTAACTTGTAGAGTTAGGTTGGTACACTCCAGACCCAACTACGACATAGGGATACTTCACTCACCATAGTAGAGGTGAAGCTCCGACATGGTTAGAGCCAGTGGTAAGAGTATGAGGAGGAGAGGCCTCTCCTCAAGGCCTAGATTACCATAATAGATATAGAGATCCAGTGGCTCACTATAGAGCATGATTTGGCATGGACTCAATTGGATCTGATGACCAGAGAGAGGATTCACTAAGGGACTCGAGGGCTATTCCCTCATCCTCATAAGTAGTTATGGCACCACCTACAACTCCATATCACCTATTGCCCTCAGGTCAAGACCCCATGGCAGAGGTTAGGTGACTCACTTCCCTCTTGGAGGAGGGAAATGCATGATCGACTATGAGGGTAGCTCGCATCTCTACACTAGAGGATCACATTCAACTAAGAGGTGGAGAGGTGCCAGAGGACACTCATACCATAGGTACTCATAGGAGCAGCTCTCGGACCAAGACCAGAGAGACTAGATAGTCTTCTACTAGTTCGAGCCATCGGACCCATAGGATCGAGAGGACACATAGGTCCTCTAGTACGCATGGAGCCAGCTCACACAGGAGCCACAGGGATGGCGAGGGTGATGGAGTGACTCTCAATATGGGGGCACAAGCCCTTTATAGTACAAATCTATAGATATATTTATTGTATCATTTTTTAGTGTAAGGTCGAGGACCTACATGATTGTAGCCTATGGGCATTTTGATATACCTGATGTACTCTTTGACACACACACACACACACACACACACACACACACACACACACACAAATATAAAAAAAAAAATATATATATGATTTGATCATTTATGGCTCATTATGTGTACTTGTATATTTTTAATTTTATGTTTATGTTATGCACATGGATGCAATGCTTATATGTTATGTTTATTTGATGCTATATGATGTGATGTATGGATGACATGCACTAGATAGCTATTTAATTTATGATGATGATGATATGCAGTGATCTAGATGCTTAGATGTGCTATATGATGGATGCATATGGATGCGATGTTTACTTAAATGCATATTTGATTTTGCTTTATTGCATGCATTTAATTTTATGACACTATCACGATATGTTGATGCAATGTATGTAATGCATTATTTACATGATGGTAATCTAATGTAAATGAACCTGTATGCTTTAATCACTTAAAACATAAGGAATGAATGCTATATGTGTTTATCAATCTAATGGATGACACCACAGAATGTATAAAAATCATGAATGTAATTGAAAGATCCTCATTACAAGAATTTAATCAATTAATCACCCATATATGAAATGCAATGGTATGAAGTTGTATGATGCGAATGATATAATGTGTCATTCTATTTTCTTTTGCAAGTTTGAAAAATATGCATAATATAGTCAGTGGTCATCTAGATATCATTTCTGATATCCATCCGGTATCTATCCTATATCTTGATTGTGCTTTATATAATGATGTATCATGGATTCGATACTTTGTAGTTTGATGATTTGTATGACTATATGGTTTGTGTTGCTATTAGAGAAACTTTTGAGGTTTTCCATGAGACTCAAACACCCTAGTAGACTTCTCAAACATCCCATACTAACTGTACAAGGCTTTTGTTGGACAAGGCTTTCATCATGAAAGACCCAACTATTCATTACCCCTATGTGTGCACGTGAGTATATTAAGATAGACCATAGGCATACCCCAGATGTCAGTCGAGACTCTTCCAACCCATATGTGAGATCGGGTTCCTCCTATGTTCGTATCATCCTTGTTTTAGACTTGATTGGACTATAATGCTAGACAACCCCAGGCACCCAGAGCTAGCTCATCTCACAAATTGATCAGGACTACCCCTCCAAAAATAGGTGGGACTCTTTCAACCCATTGCTGCGTTTGGGGATCACCCAATAAAACTACTACTCGAAAGTAGGGGACTCTTTCAACCCATTGCTACACTCGGGGTTCATTCTATGGCTTTGAATGGTGAACAATCTAGGGATTCAAGTTCTCACCCCATTTTGATTTTTGCTCATATGTAGTGATAAAAATCATTATTTTTCACGTTTTACTCTGAGTGATAAAAATCACTATTTATTCTCATTTTTCTTGAGCAAGGGATTTGTATAGTGCTTTTAATTCACTATATCATTTTAGATTTGAACTTTGAACTTTGGGTTTGAAATTTAAACTATGTATCTATGTACGAGTAGGGGAAATTCTTGTCCTTTTGCCAAGGTTCACCACTCTAGACCGAACTATTTGCAAGATAAGCAGGTAATAAAACCCATCTCTCTAAATACCCAGGACCACTTTCATAACTTTCATCCTCCCTTATCTTAGCAAGATTTTAAATGTTTCCATTAGTGATGGGATCCTGATATGCCAAGCACTATCACAACTAATGACCTCATCTACAAAAGCAAAGCAAGCTTTCTATGACATCTGAGAAACCCACTAGGTATGGTTGAGTGACTAGAAAACTTTGGTATACACACATATCTCATAGCAATAGGTGTTGTATATGAATGCAATGGATTATGATAAATGCAAAGGTGCATGATTAAAACACAAACGTGGCATCATTTGTAAGACTGACAAACACAATCCCTCCTACTATGGAATGCAATGGATGATGAATGCCTATATGCAATGCAATAATGAAATGAATGCATGTGTAAATGAACATGCATAATGCAAATGCACATGTTTTTGGATTTTATGCTTTACCAATTTTTTTGGATTTTATTGATTTTATAATTTTTATTGTTTTTGAGCCTTTATATCTGACCAAACGGTGAGTACATGCCTTTGGAGCCTTTAAATTGACCAAGCAATTTTTAGAAAATCCTTGGAGCTTTTTAGGATGACCGAGGGTTTTAAGCAAACCCTTAGAGCCTTTTGGGTGACCAACATCTTTAAGAATCCTTGGAGCTTTTGGGATGACCAAGCATTTTAAAAACTCTTGGTACCTTTTGATTGACCAAACTACTCATAGAAGCTTGGAGCCTTTTAGGATGATCGAGCAATTTTAAGAAAACCCTTAGAGCCTTTGGATATGACCAAGCAATTTTAGGAACCCTTGGAGCCTTTTTGGGATGACCAAGTGGTTATAAGCAAACCCTCGAGGCCTTTGACTGACATGACCAAGCGATTTTAAGAAACCCTTGGAGCCTTTTACTATGCTCTCAAGCATAAAATACCTTAATATGGATGATGTTGAGAGGTTCAGGCTCTTCAACACCTCCTAGCGATGTTAGGTGATAGGTACCTAGACCAATATTTTTAGATATGATATAGGGTCCTAGCCAATTAGCCATGAATTTGTCTCACATATCTGGTGGAAAATTAGAGTTCTATTGGTTCTATTTCAAGACAAGATCCCCAAATTCAAAGTCTCTCTGGTGGACTTTGATATTATAAGCTCATTTTAGTCACTCCTGATAAACGTGGAGATGCTCTAGGGCATTCACATGATGTTCATCAAGCAACGTCAGTTGATCCAGTCGAGCTTGCCATACGGTGTCATCATCGATGAACTCTTTCAATGCGATGCGCAACATTGGAATTTCCAATTCCAAGGGCATAATGGCCTCAGCGCCATATACTAGTGAAAATGGTGTTGCCCCAGTGGGCGTCCGAATACTAGTCCTGTAAGCCCATAATGCAAGGGGTAGCTGGATATGCCAATATTTATGGTTTTCTTGGACCATATTTTTCAAGATGGCCACCACTATCTTGTTTGAGGCCTCAGCTTGCCCATTTTCTTGTGGATAATAAGGAGTTGCAAAACTATGCTTGATTCTATATTTAGATGTCAAAGCTCTCACAATTTTGTTCTTGAATGATGTTCCATTATCCGATATTATTTTGGATGGAATCCCAAAATGACTTATGATATGCTCCAGTATAAACTCTGCTATACGAGATCCAATTGTCATTGTTAAGGGTATTGCTTCCACCCACTTTGTGAAATACTCAGTAGCCATGATTATAAATGTATGTCGACCCGATGACGGAGGAGAGATCTTGCCTATAAGATCTAATCCCCACTGAGAAAATGGCCAAGCCGCTTGGATGGGCTGTAAGGCCTATGATGGCAAGTGCATAAGATTAGCATGATGCTGACATTTGATGCATTTCTTGACATACACATTGCACTCCTTCTCCATAGTGGGCCAATAGTAGCCCATTCGAAGGATGCGCTTGACGATGGCCATGCCGCTGAAATGACCACCGCACGTACCATCATGAGCTTGTGAAATCACCCATGATGCCTCTTGGGGCTCTAGACAATGAAGGAGAACTCCATCGTAGCCTCGTTGGTACAAGATGTCTCCTATTAAGACATATTTAGCCACTTTCTATTTAAATGTGCATTTTGTAGCACGCGACAATCCCTCTAGGATTACACCAAGCTTTAGGAAGTCATGGATTTGTGACATCCAATTTTGATAAGCCTCAGCTTTGACTGCCAAGATGACTTGCTCCCCCTGCATATTTACTTTTGCAAATGCAGACTAGGAAACAACCTTATGGTGAATGGTGGTACCACTCCCCATCGGACTCTGAGAGGTTAATGACCCCCAGGGTGCCTTCTTCAGAAAGTCTTCAGCTCTATAGAACCATTCAACTTTTGGTTCTACGTTGATCATGTTGATTGACATTCTATTATCAAAGGCTTCACGTTTCATAGTAGGGTGCGAAAGCATTTTAACATGAATGGTAGTGAAATCAGTAGATGGATTCTGAGGGATTAAGGATCCCAAAGAGGCCATGGTGTCTACGAACCTATTTGATGAATGAGGGATTGCCTCGATGTCATACCATTCCAATTTAGCCAGATATATAGCAACAAGATCCTTATAAGCTTTCAATATGAGACATCGACACTAGAAGAGCCCCTTAACTTGATTTACTATGAGCAAGGAGTCACCAAAGATGTTTAATATTTTAATATTCATGGTGATGGTTGTGTGGAGGCCCAATAGTAGGGCTTCATACTCAGCATTGTTGTTGGTGCATGAAAAGTCTAATTTAAATGACAAGGGCATTGGAGCTCCTTACGGCATGAAAAACACTATTCTTGCACCACCTCCTTGCTCGCACTTTGAACCATCAAAGAACAGAGTCATATCAACATTATTCTCTAGTTCTTCGAGTTTGAGAGCTTCAGATACGATGAAGACTACATCATCCAAAAGCTCAATGGTCAGAGGCCTACTATTTGATAGTGGTGCCTCAGCCAATTGATCAGCTATGACTTGTCCCTTAATGGACTTTTGGCTTATGAATTCTAGATCAAATTCTATCAGTAGCATGATCCACTTTATAGTACATGTATTGTGATACGTCTTACTCATCATGTATTGCAAAGGATTTTGTTTGGATATAACATATGTCGTATGACTTAACATATAGTGTCATAATTTCTTGGTAGCGAACACTACTGCTAAACATAGTTTCTCCACATATGCATACCCGAGCTCATAGCTCACCAAGGTTCGACTAATATAATATATGGCCTGCTCTTTGCCTTGCATATTCTTTTGGGCTAACATGGTTCCTAGTGCAAAGTCAGTTGTCGATATATATAGTAGAAAAGGCACCTCTAGCCTTGGTGGAGCTAGCATTGGCGGCATCACTAGGTATTGCTTTATTTCAGTGAAAGCTGCTCGATAGTCCTCATCCCAATTGAATGGGACCCCCTTATGTAGCAGTCGATTCATGGGTCGACATTTATCCGATAACTGAGTGATGAATCACTTTATCGATGCTACTTTGCCCTGAAGGCTTCTTAACTCTTTAATATTGGAGGGAGGATGCATCTCTAAGATAGCCTTGACCTTCACTGGGTCAACTTCGATGCCTCATTTAGAAATGATGAATCCTAAGAGTTTACCAGAAGTTACGCCAAATACACACTTCTTAGGATTCAACCTGACATTGTGCTCTATCAGGCGATCGAAGACCTTCCTTAAGACCTCTGCATGCTCTTCTCATAGCAATGACTTGGCCAACAAGTCATCGATATAATCTTCTAGAATCTTATGCATGTAGTCATGAAAAATGTATGTCATGGCCCGCTGATATGTGGCACCAGCATTTTTGAGGCCAAATGGCATAACTTTATAGCAAAATGTTCCCCATGGCATTATAAACATGGTTTTATGCTGGTCTTCGGGTTTAATCTGAATTTGATTGTAACCAAAAAAATCATCCATTAAGGAGAGCATTTCATGACCTACAGTTGCATCTACAAGAGCATCAATATTGGGCAATGAAAATGAATCTTTGGGTGTTGCCTTATTTAGGTCTCTAAAATCCGTACAAATACGGATTCTTCCATCAGGTTTTCCTATGGGCACCATATTGGATACCCATTCTGGATAGTCGATGGAGATTACAAATTCTACGTCCAACAACTTTTGTAGCTCATATTTCACCATCAAGGCTACTATTGGATGCATCTTTCTAAGCTTTTGCTTGACCGACTTCTTCGTCAGATCTAGCGAAAGGTTATGCGTAACCAATTTTGGGTCTAGACCTGGCATATCCTTGTACGTCCAAGCAAAAATATTAGGTCTCTCTTTCAGTAGAGGGATGAGTGTGGCACGCTCATCGAGAGTGAGACTCTCTCCAAATTTAACCTTCCTTGGATTAGTGGGATCATTATCGATATCCACATCGAAGGTTTCCTCTACTGACATGTGTGATCCCTCCTCAAGCTGATGAGGCATAGGGATCAAATGGATGTCATCAATCGGGTTGATAGGTTCCACGTTGGAAGTATTTTTGGCATGATAGACATCATATGCATAGCCTAGCACAAAATGAAATGGTTGTAACATTTCTTCATTAGGGAAGAAATCTTCAAGCTCAACGGGTGAGTCAGAGTGATCCCAGTCGATAGCATCTTCATTGAGATACAATGGTTTGGATGGATCTACTGGATTGCGGAGTGGGGTGGTCAAATCAATGGAGACCATATTGATGGAATGGAATTGATCTCCAGGACCACATGGACCAACTTCTATATCATCGATACAGCTCTCATACTCGAGATCTGGCTCTAATGGCATGGGCACAAATGGGTCCTCTCTATGAGGACTATGAACTACTAGATCCTCTCTATGCACTGGTTGCAATATGGGATCATTCGGCTCATGGAGCTCCATGTAGGTAGGTGGATGGGGAAACAATATGTGATAAATCACATTAAATTTTGGTGGTATTCCCCTAAGATGAGGGTCGAGATTGATTTCTCTTCGTAGGTCCTCGATCATATACGGTGCATGGCGGTGACGTAGGTAAGGAGGCCCTAGATAGGCTCTCTCTATTTCATCCTCTTCATCACTATCATAATACAGTCCTTCATTTACCCCTACAGGTGGGGGACGCTCTAGTAGGTGTGGTCCCATGAATCTCACTTCCTAGTCGCTATCACCCATGTCCAAAAAATTAGATAATTAGTCCATATGTATGATGCTACCGAGAAAACTAGCTCTACTTCTTCCCCCAAATGATCAATGTTGGGAAGAATCTCCTCGATAACATGTACCGACTCTATAGGTAGTAGGTGATGTGCATACAAAGGCCTTAAATAGCCCCCCTCAGCTTCCTCCTCAGATTGATCATCATTTGAGGATTCACTATCGACATCATAACTTGGTCCACTTATCTCGGAGGTGGACTCCTCTCCATCATCGTTGTAGAGATCTCCTAACTCGAGATCACCTAAAACTATGGGGTTATGCCCTGCACACCTGTGTCATTGGTTGCATTATGGATTTGATGACCCAGGTTGCCTCTAGGGTTCTACTCTGTATCAATCTGCTCTAAGAGCCCTTCATGATGCTCTTCAAGTGGCTCAGAAGTGATGATAGATACCATCGGGTTAGTCCTCTAGAAGCTAGAAAGATTAGGATGATATGGGTTGAAGTCCACATCATCCCCTAGACTAAGGTACAAGTGATCTAAGGATGCTACGAGCAAATCATCTTGTCCTTGTATCTGTAACCCTAACCCAAACCTATCAGTTGCTAGCTGATAACGTGGCTCGAATGGAGTCCTACGTCCTTGTTCAAATAGACCAAGTCCATACCCATGCTAGTGATATAACTCAAAAATATGCATGGAGTACTCTAGGTTGGATAAATAATGAATATTTACTATGAAAGGTTCATCACTATCTTCATCCATGGGCTCTCGCATTGGAAGCTGATCCAGCCCAGCGTAGATGAAGTTAGTCTGATTAGGTGGCTCTCCCAATGGTACCATCGATCCAACCGGATAACGATGAGTAGGCGGTCGGCCCATCTCTTGTGCAGTCTCCAAAATCGGTCTGAAGGTTACATTCTGCACAATATACTCACCTAATCCTATGTTGGTGAGATGTACAGTCACCCATGGTGCGGATGACCCTACTGATGATGTAGGTGAGGTAGGCTGAGGTACCTCCTCGGCTATGTCTTGGGCTTCCTCCACTTCCATGGGGATGGGAGCCTCCTTGGTGACTAGTTCGAGCATTTGTTTCTTCTCTTTTTCACCCATTTTCACCTTTAACTTCCTATCATCCCGAAGCATCACTGATGCAGTCGATTTCAGCGAAGTAGCAGTAGTGCGCTCAGATCTGTGTGATACAGATATCGATGGTTGAGCACGTACTATTGGTTTACCTCCTAGATTTTTAATCGGTGATGTAGGTCGGATGTCCAGGTGCATTGATGGGAGTATGAAACCCCTAAGCAAATCTGCTAGGTTCATGAACTTGAAAGGTTCTTCATCTGATGACACTACGTGAACTCATCCCTCATGCAGATATTTTACACATTGGTGTAATATAGAGGGAACACAATGCATTTCATGAATCCAAGGCCTCTCGAGTAGGATGTTGTATTGCATGGCCCCCTCGATCACATGACACATCATAGAGATGGTCTTTAGGCCTACCTAAATAGGTAGGACAATTGTGCCAACCATCGAGCATAGGGCATCATTAAATGCTCTCAATGTGAAGGTAGTGGGCACGATATGTGACTTTGGTAGCTTTAGATGATTCAATGCCTTGGTCATTATTATATTGATCGATGAACCAATGTCGATCAAGACCCTCTTGAATGGTACGTGATTGATGCACGTGATGATATGCAATGGTGGGTCAGCCATATCTGTGGGAACCATCTTAATTTCATGATCATAAAATTGGATCATGGGCTCCTAGCACTACTGTACATGTCCCACAAAATTGGTAAATGCTTGAGCATCTTGAGACTGTACTTTGATGGACCTTAGAATGTCCATAAGAGTCTCCCTATGCCTAGGGGACTACTGTATCAGTTCATATATAGACAACTTCGTAGGAGCTATCTGTAGGTTTTGGACTAGCCTACTCTGTATGGTCACCACCGGTCTCATTGGTGGGCCTAGAATATTCTACATTGGCCATTGATTCAGCGTAGCTTGTATCCTAATGGGAGCATGAGGTTGATTCAGCTGCTCATATCTCCCATGTCTGGTAACAACATTCACCATGCCTACGAACCCCTGGGTAGGTGGTTCGATGCGCACTTGGTTGACCTGGCCAACATTGTTGCATGGTGCCTCATGGTTTGGTAATGGATTTTTGTAAATCCCCATGTTCTAGTTGTCAGGCACCAACGGATTACTTGGTATTACAAGCTCACCCTTTTCAATCATGTTTTGCACAATATGCTTGAAGGACCAACATACCTCGATGTCGTGGCCCTTTGCACGATGGAAGATGCAAAATAAGTCATCCTGATACCCCTTCGACTTGGGCTGATTCGGATCGACCAACTTAACCTTGGGTAGTATGATCACCTTAGCCTCACATAACTAATGGAATATTGACATCAATGATTCCATTAGAGGCGTGAATTGGTGAGGTGGGCATTGTTCTTTATTTTTGCCCTTATAATTATTATTGCACTTTTCATACTATGCAGGAGGAGGTTGGGCTTGATAATTCTACTTTTGCTGCCCTTTATCCTCTCTCTAGAGGTTTAGCACCACCTGGTTGACATGGGCCTGCTTGCCCTTTTGCTTCATGGAGCTCTTCTTAGGCCCCTCTTTCCTATTCTTAAGCTTCAAATTGCCTTCTTGCAACTTGATGTCCTCAATTACTTTGGCTTGCACCAAAGCTTCCTCAAATGTTGGATACTACTATAGTTGCAATAGTAGCGAGATGTGCTTGGCACAACTCTTGGTGAACATTCAAGTTAATTCCATAGTAGGAATAGGGAATGGCAGCTTTGCCATCAATCTTCTCCACCTCTTTCTATATTGTTCAATTGGCTCATCATCGCGCTGAGCTAGCACAGCCAAATCAGAAAGGTTAGCCTATTTCTTGATGCCAAAAGAAAAGCATTCAAGAAAAGCATCAACCAATTGCTCAAAACTAGTAATGTTGTGCCTCTTTTGCTAATTGAACCACTCTCGAGCTAGGCCTAAGAGGGTCATGATAAATGTGTGCAAAAGCAAGGCATTATTGCTAGCAATTTAGAAACAAGCATCCAAAAATCTTATGACATGCTCCTATGCATCTTTGTCACCTTTAAATTTGTCTAACCTGGGCATAACAAAATGCTCAGGGTATGTTGGAGCAGGTATCGAGGGGTCCAAAGGCTCATTATGAATATTTCTTAATGTCAGATTTTGAAGTGCCATGCCTTGCCTCTCAATCACTTTTACCTTCTCAGCTAGGGCTTTATAAGCCTCTGAGGATAAGAAGTCCTCCTCCCTAAGCTGACATGAGGGTGGTCTTGGAGGTACATTCTTCCTCTATCGAGGTGGAGGTCATTGCTCTTCCTCCTCCTCAACTTGGGATTCTTCAGGATACTCTTGATTGTTTCCCTCTCCCTCTTCTTCCTCATATTGTTGTTGCCTCTCATGTTCGAATGGTGGTGGTCATTCTCTTTGTTGGGCACTAATATGAGTGTGAGTGTCTATGCTCCTGCTACACATCGGCTTGTGAAAAAGCCTTTCTATGTATGCGCTCTCTATTCTCTACATGAGTATATAGACCAGCCCTAGCTAGCCTATCCTCCTACTCTATGTGCTCCTTTTGGGTAAGGATGCATTCCTCATGCATGCGCTGCTCATATAGTCTTTGTCTGATGAGCCTCTATGCCTGAAGATTCTCATCTTCAATGCGCTGCCTTTCTAGGTGAGCATCCTCCAATTGATCTTGGAGGAGCTATCATCGCTGCTTAGATACCAGTCTATGTGATCTATCAAGGTCATTGGCCATGATAGGCCTCTGGTATGCATGCTCTGTGTGAGTGACCTTATGGGTTCTGTACCCATATGACTGATTTGTGATGCTTTTGCCTTTGTTCATAAAGATGGCATTGGCATCCTACTGAGCTCTATGCTCTGTGCCACCATGCATGGATGGTGGATGTGTCACATGAGGGTGCTTAGAAGCCTCTCCATGCTCTCTAGCAGTCCTAATAGAACCCCCACTATGCTCACTCGGAGCATGGGTGGGTGGAGCCGAAGGCCTATAGCCTAGCTGCTCCAGGATGCTACCTAAGTCATCCAACTATCTAGATCTCCACCGCTCATGTGGTGGTGTGCCATTGGCTCCCACCTTAGCCATATCAATAGTGATATTTCGAGGTTCACTACATGTGGGAGTCTACATAGGCCTATGCTCAATGGTGGCCCTATCTGCATGCCCCTGAATGGGTGGGTCTCGATCACATCTATACTCCAAAGGTGGAGCCATGGATCCTCCTATAGACCTATGATGTAGGGGTACCAACTTGGATCCCTGTATAACATACTCTTCAATCGATCCTATGGATGCACGTGCAATGCGATCCTGGTAATGGCTTCCAAGTGGAACACCCTCATGCTGAGAGGCTCCATGCTCTATTATATGTCTAGAGGAATGCACATAAGCTCCTCTAATGAGGGTACGCTCAATAGGTTCCCCTCTTGTCGAATTATCTCCTCTAATGCTCATCGAACGACGTTTGGGAAGTGCATGTGGGTGAGGATTCGACATGTGTTGATGTGAATCTATTGGGGCTTGGTCATGGGCATCAGGCTTATGCCTTTGTCGACCACCCCGTGTCTCCACCATGGTGCACCTAGTGTCTAGATTTATTCTTTATTAAGCAAACAAGGTATACAATGGTGTTTATCTCGTATTAATTTTTAAAAGTGAGCCCTAAACTATTTGATGTTGTTTCAATGATTTGTTGTATCAGTAAAGAACTCCTTATCATGTTTTGAAAGCTTGTTGGATGATATTCTCAGTTAAATTGGCTTTCACCTATATACTCGTAGCTCGACAACTTGGCTATGAACTCCAAGTCACGTAATCCAACCTATAATGTGTGGTAATGAAGCCCACACATGGTCAAGGAGCACAGGTCCTCCTAGATCCTCACCCATTTTCACCCAATCAATATTATACCCTTCGAAGAGAATACATGCAAATTTTCTAGGGTACAAAAGGTTCTTGGATCCGATATTGGTCTAGTATCCAAGGGTACGTAGGATTTGGGCCAATGGATGGAAATCACCTCCACCGTCATTGAACCCTACTAGTGGTTGGATGTGACTCCCAACTCACTAGCGTTTAAGTGCCAAGTGGTGTGTGTGGTTCATTTTAATTTGCATAAAATAAAAATGCATAATATAGCATCAATGATTGTTTCCTACATGTAATGTAAAAAGAAACATTTCATATTAAGATATGCATGCTATACTCTACATGATTTTTGACAATGCAATTATGATGATGCAAATGGCCACTACTTGGGCCTCAACATGCAAACCAAACACACAAGTTCTATCAAGCACGCTGGATTCTAGGGCGGATTGCAATCAGAGATCCGTTGTTCCTAGCAGCACCTTTCTAATGACATGAAAAATAAATGCAAACCTAGGACCTAATTCATTTCTTCTTTTCTTAATTTCCTAGTTGCATTGCAAATTTGAGCTCTCTGGAAAAACACAGTGACAAAAAAATGATAGAGGGTGAAAAGTGGGACCTACCTCAGGTCCACATCCGATCTATGCTCTATTTTCTATTGTTTGATCTGTCAGCTATGAACCGTAGGTCTGATGCATAGTCTGCACTGTAACCCGTGGGTTGTAGCTATGGTTCAATTGTTGGCCTGTAGCTAGTAGCTACGGTATGTACCTGCAATTTCAAAAATCCAAGAAATAGTAGTTAGACAACTGAATTTGTAGAGTTCCACCATGATCACCTTCTGACCTATCCAAAAAGCATGCACCTATCTAATAGATCAATTGAAATTAGAAACATAAAATAAATAAAATTACATATGACAATAAAATGAATGCTTCTTTTATTAATATTTGCAATGAATCCTGATTACAATCATGCCCCTCTTAGGGTCACCCAAATTTTGATACAATTAATACAATATTAAATCCTCCCAATGGGATAGGCACAATGACTTTTAAGGCTCTCTAAATAGTCACAAACTGCTCTAGGGTGGAGTTGACCCTCTTATTCGCATTGAGGAAGGAATTGAATGATTGAAGCTCCTTAAACCTATTTCCTATGATCAAGAAACAACACAAGAAAGTTATACAAATAGGGAACCTCTCATGATGAGGCCCTTTAAAGCATGAAAACATAAAGATGCCATGAATAACATGAAATCAAGAAAGCATGTAAAATGTATTTAAACTATGCTAAATTGATAAAGATTCCTATATATGCATAAAGGAATAATACAACTAATTATCTAATGGCCTAATTATATGAAATAAAGCATGGAGACATAGAAAGAAACCATTATTGCATATACTATACTAATGTAAAAAAATTGATATAAACCCTAAGTCTATCAATTAGAAATCTCTAATATATTAATTAAACCATTCAAATGTCTATTTAAACCTAATTAAGTAATCTACAAAATAAATAGTAAGGAGATCTTACACCTATTGCAAACCATAGCTCTGATGAGCGGTCTGCACTATAAACCATGGTTGAAAGCTATGATGAGCAACCAAGTAGGTTTGCCCTCCAATTTCAAGGGCAGTGGGCTTGATCCTCCTTGTCAAATTGATGATCAAGGGTCACCTCAGTGTCCTCTGATAGGTTTGGTGATTGAATTGTTGAATAGGGCCTCCATTTGCCCAAATTAGTATTTCTTGGCTCTCCTAGGCTCCTAGGACCTCCATGGCAAATTGATCTTTTGATGGATAGCAAAGTGGCCTTCTCACATGCATGAACTCAGTATGCAATTCGATAGGGCTTCACTGCTCACTTGATCAATTCACTCTCTATATTCATCCCACATTTGGAAGGGGTATTTATAGCTTGTCCCTAGGGCTAGGGGTGGCTTCATGGAGAAGCCAAGATCAAGAAGAGGTAGTTAGGACAGTTGGGATGGAAGCCTCTAGAATATTCCATCCTTTAACCACCTTCTTCTAGACCAAATGGTCGTTCAAACCAATTTGGCTTGGATGAAGGCCAACTGAACTTTAGTTAAGACCATAGGTTACAGCTACGGTTCAGACTGTAGACCATAGGTCTCAGCTATGGTTCAGACTGTGGACCGTAGGTCTCAGCTATGGTTCAACCTGATTAGGCTAAGGAGCCCAAATTGAGTGGTTAGAACCACTGCTCTATCTTGGAGTCTATCCAAGATCTTCCATATGGTCTTGTAGCATGTCCATATGAGTAGTCGCCATCGACATGACGTGTTTTAGGTGTCTACACAATGTGGTCACATATTCACTAAAAGTTAACCGATAAATTTTACTTAGATCAAAGACACTACTAGTGTGATCATAATATATTTCATCCACATATAGAGAAATCATACCATGTGCTTCCTCATTTTTTCCCTTGTATAGGGAATTATTTTCTATAAAATTTGTATTAATTGGATCCTCATCAACTTATTTGAGAAGTATCTTACTCTTCAATAAAAAGCTTCTTTCTTGATCCTTTAGGTGACCTAGTTTCATCGATTTAGAAAGGGTTCATGCTAATCCATTTAATCCCTATAACAATATAGTCTCTTATATGTATTTATAAAAAAAAAATACTACCATAATAAAGATCTTAAAAAACTATACACTTTGAAAAAAGGACTCAAAATATTTATGTATGCAAAATTCATGGCCATTAAAATTTTGGACAAAAAGTCGCATATTATGCCACATAAATGTTTGAATTTTTTTTATAAAATTAAATTTATCTCTAGTGAACCCCATGTTTCCATATGTTTCTAAATGTAAAATTAAGAGGGTTGCCACATGTAAAGACTATATAGGACATTGGAATGAGAATCAATAAACCAACTGCTTCCAAGTGTCATAAAGCTTCACAATGGGGTTTTGCCTATACATTGACTGAGTAGGCCATTGGAAAAAAACTAGTGAACTAGATATCACCATGTTTGCTCATCTAAAAAAATAAGTACCACCTACATATTAAATTTCTTGTTGATAAATAAAATTATGGGATAAACAAAAAATGCTAGTTTGTAGTATGGATCTGAGTGATTGGATATTTCTATTTATGTAATCATAGGTTTGAGCGCCTCCAAAAAGGCACCACATTGGCTAAGCAAATCATGTCACTTGACAACCACACCACAATAAGTCCAAACTAACCAAAGTAACATGATGGGGACATAAATTTGAGATCCTTGGGGCATCAAACCTCCATGTGATCCCCTCTAGGCACATGAGTCATAGGTCATATGAGTACAAGGATGCTTACAATATATTTGAGAAGGACAATCATATGTATTAGAGGTTTATTAAGCCATTTGAGTCCCCTCTCCCATGCACCTTGTGTTAAGAACCATACCAATAATTCCCACATAATGCCCCTCAATGCCAAATGGTACATGCTTCTCATAACATTGGAGGTAAATTTTGAATTTATACCCCTAGGCCATAATATTTCTACATAGTGGTTTTAAATCATTTTGACCATGGCTACATCAATGAAAAAATAGAAGGCACACATCCTTGGCAATGATGGATTAGCTAGAGAAGGGGATACATGTGTGTAGACTACACTACATGGATCCATGTAATAATATATGCTCCAAAGAAAGTCCTTACCATGGTCAAAGTGTCCTCTCTTGACAAAGCAACATAAATTTTGCAGTACCATTTGTACAACCTAGTCAAGTGGCTAACATGTCTTTTACATGCACTAAAGTTTTCCCAAGAGTTTTCTTCAAACTAAGGCTGACTAAAAAAATGTTCAACCTCTTCTTTTATACAATAAAAATCATGTAGACTATCCTCTCATCTATGGTGCACTAGTGCCAAAAAATGCAAAGTAGGAAGGAAAATAGTTTTTAAAGAAAAATGTATAAAATAAAACTAAGGTTTGCAATTAAAATCAAAATACTCAATGCATTATTTTTCACTATAACTACTTCTCCATTATCTAGAATATCATTAAAATAAACCATCACGAATAATTAGTTAGACAAATAGATTTAATGTTAAGAGATAAAAATACGGTGAACCTATTTGTGAATATTTCTCCTAAGGTAAATAACTTGTTATATATGACATGATCCTCATGATACAAGATCCAACTAGATTTTTATGAAACCCTGAAAAATTATTGGACATAAAAAATCTTCCACAACTTGCTTACTAAAACATCACATTACTTTTAGAAAAGTCAGAAGAATGATGCTAGAACTTGAGTTTGAGTAGCAAATTTTATCACCCACTATAATACTATGTTATTAATATATTCAGGAATGAACAAAATTAACAAACTACCCATCAAACCAAATATAAATCATAGATAAGTAAAACACAATATGAAGGATGCCCTAAGATACCAAATAATCTCACTAGAATAAGAAAAAATCTTTCTAATTGATAAATAAATGGTTGGTATCAAGGGTTATAAATACCAAAATTATAAGTGACAGTAGGTCAAGGTTAATGAACTAACCTTAAGTTAATTATTACAATATTACAAGAATTCCACCTATACAAATTGTATAATTGCCCATATGACTATACAAATGAATACAATACAAAGACTAGTCATTGCCTCTACTAAAGCTTAACATGATATACTCCAACAATTTTGTGCTAGGTGTGCCAATAGCAAATTTTTATTGCTTCTATTATGTCAAACCTATAATTTTTTAATGAACATGTACATCTCATTTATCTTTCTAATCGTGCATGACATTGATATCCATAAATTAGTTGTTAACACTTAGAAACATTTGATTAGCTATAGGAATTTATTTATATAAAAACTTATACAAGTAAGGGATTGTAGACACCTAAAACGCGTCATGTCGAGGGCGACTACTCATATGGACATGCTACAAGACCATATGGAAGATCTTGGATAGACTCCAAGATAGAGCAGTGGTTCTAACCACTCAATTTGGGCTCCTTGGCCTAATCAGTCTGAACCGCAGCCCAGACCTACGGTTTATAGCTGAACCATGGCTGAGACCTATGGTTTGCAGTCTAGACCGCAGCTGTGACCTGCGGTCTTAACTGAAGTTCAGTTGGCCTTCAATCCGAGCCAAATCGGTTGGAACGACCATTGGATCTAGAAGAAGGTGGTTAATGGATGGAAGATTCCAAAGGCTTCCATTCCAACTATCCTAACCACCTCTTCTTGATCTTGGCTTCTCCAGGAAGCCACCCCTAGTCCTAGGGCATCCTATAAATACCCCCTCCAAATGGGGAGAAGATATAGATGATTTGTATAGCGAAGCACTGATGAATTATCGAGTGAGTGTGAATTGATCAAGCGAGCAGCGAAGCCCTATCGGATTGCATACTGAATTCGTGCATTCGAAGGCCACTTTGCTATTCATCCAATGATCAGTTTGCCATGGAAGTTCTAGGAGCCTAGGAGGATCAAGAAATGCAAATCCGGGCAAACGAAGGCCCATCACAGTGATTCAACCGCCAAACCTATCAGAAGGACACCGAAGGTGACCCTTGAACATCAATTGGACAAGGAGGTCAAGCCCACTACCCTTGGAATTGAGGGTAAGCCTATTAGAGTGCTAACCATGGCTGTCAACCATGGTTTATAGTGTAGACCACTCACCAGAGCTATGGTTTGTAGTAGAGGTATAACCACCTTCCTATTTTCATTTCTATCTAACTAATTAGGTTAGATTAGTTGTTTTCATAGTTTAATAGCATTTTAGAAGACTTCTGACCATAGAATTAGGTTAGATTTAGCTTCTTTATGTTTATGCTTCAATTAGGACTTAAATGCTTTCTTTATGCATGTTTATGCTTCATTTTTTATATCTGATCCATGCATAGTGTAGTTGCTACTTTCCTTTACGCTATTATATGAATCTTGATTCAATTTGCATAGCTTAGAAGCATTCTTTACATTTTCTTGATTATGCATGTTTAATGGTGTCATTATGCAATTTACCTAAAAGGGCCTCATCATGAGAGGTTGCCTATATTTTTGACATTCTTGTGTTGTTTCTTGACCGCAGGGAATAGTTTCAAAGGAGAACCAACTATCAAGTTCCTTCCCCATCGTGAAGAAGAGGGCATCTCCACCCTAGAGCAGTTCGTGCCATTCTGAAAGGCATTTGGAAATCACACCTACCCTTAAGAGGGAAAACAATTGTGCACTCCTATTGTAATATTGTATCAAAATGAATATCCCTAAGAGGGACGTACTTGTAATTGGATTTTGACTTTGAATACAATGGAATAAAGTATTTTTCTTCTTGTTTCATTTGTTGTCAATTTCATTTTCTTGTATGCATGCTATATTTTTATCATTCATTGCAATAGGATACGCCATCGGGTGTGACCCTTTCTAGTGGTTACAGAGGTGATCATGATGGCACCCCACATTTTTAGGATCTGACTATGCTTTGTTGGTTTTTGCACTTGTAGGTACAGACCATAGCTATCAGCTATAACCCAACAACTGAACCATAGGTACAAGGTATGGTTTACAGTTAGAACCATAGGTCAGACCTACGGTTTCCTACTGACAACATAGATAGACAAATTTAAAATATCAGATAGTGTAGGACTTGAGGTAGGTCCTATTTTTAGACCTCTATCACTTTTTTGTTCTATGTGTTTTTACAGTAGGTCTAATTCAAATGCAAATTAGGAAAAGAACTAAAAAAATGGTAAATCAATTGTCCTAGTTTGCTTTCATACTTTGCTTTCAATAGAAAGGTGCTACTAGGAACAACGGACCTCTGATTGTAGTCTACCCTAGGCTACAACATGCTTGATAGAGATGTGTTGATGGTTTGCATGTGTGAGGCCCAATTAGTGGCCATTTAGCATCATAATGTGCATAGTCTTAAAGAGCATCTAGAGTAGCTTGCATTTTTTGAATTTGAAACGTCTTTCACTTGCATAGCATTTAGAAAATGAGCATGTGTGCTATATGATGCATTTATTTTATGTACATTAAAAGGAACCACACACACCATGTTTCATTTAAACATCAGTGGCGTTGGGCTCTCACATCCAACCCATTTGATTGAGACCAATAGTGGATGTCATTACCACTTGGTTGGCTCATTTGAAATTGTATTATCGGGACCCGCTCATGGCCAAGGCCGACCCAAGAACTATCCTATCCATGCAAAATAGCATGCACTCATCTTCGAAAGAGTGTATCATTGTGCACGATGTGCTGGGTGAGGGTTGGTAGTACCTATGCTACCTCGTTGAGTATGGAATTCACTCCCATATTCGGCTTGTGCGAGTATATAGGTGAAAACCTTTGAACAATTTGAGTATAACATCAACTTTTGCAAAACATGATAAGAGTTTCTACAACTGATACAACAAATATTGAAAACACATCAAACAGTTTAGGACTCACTTTTAAAACTTAAAATGAGATAATCATTATTGTATACCTTGTTTGCTTAATAATAATACATTTAGACTCTAGGTACACAATGGTGGATACACGGGGTGGTCGACAAAGGTCCAAAGCCAACGTCGATGACCAACCCCTAACCAATTCACAATAATACGTGTCAAATCCTCAACCACATGAGCGAACCGAACGTCGTTCGGCTAGCATTCGAGGAGATAACTCGACACGAGGGGAGCCAATAGAGCAAACCCCAAATAGAGGAGCTTCAGTACACTCCTCTAGGCACAGAGTAGAATAGGAAACCTTCCAGCATGAGGGTGTTCCACTTGAGAGCCATTACCGAGACCACAATGCACGCATCCACGGGATCGACCGAAGAGTTTATTATGCAGGGGACCAGGTTGGTGCCCCTACGTACTAAGTCCACTAGAGGATCTATGGCTCCACCTTCTGAGTATAGAAGGACTAGAGACCCACCCATTCAGGGGTAGGCAGATAGGCTCGCTACCGAGCATAGAACTAACCATACTCCCATGCGTGGTCCACCATGCAAGATCACCATTGATATATCAAAGGTGGGAGATAATGGCACACCACCACATGAGCGATGGTGGTCTAGGTAGCTAGAGGGTCTAGGTAGTGTTCTAGAGTAGCTAGGCTACAAGCCTTCCGCTCCACCCACTCGAGCCTCGAGTGAGCATAGCGTGAGTGTCATCCACACTACTAGAGAACATGGGGAGGCTTCTAAGCGCCCTCATGTCACACACCCACTATCTGTGCATGGTGGGTCACAATATAGGACACAATAGGAGGCCAATGTCATCTTCACAGATAGAGGCAAAGGCACAACACATCAGTCCGATGGGTACAGAACCCACAAGGTCGCTCGTACAGAGTAGGGATACCAGAGGCCTCCCACGATCGACCAGATCGATAGATCACATCGACTGGCATCAGAGCAAAAATGCCAACTCCTCCAAGATCAATTGGAGGATGCTCACCTAGAGAGGCAACGTATTGAAGATGAAAATATTCAAGCACAAAGGCTCATAAGACAGAGGTTATATGAGCAACGCATGCACGAAGAGTGTATCCTTACCCAAAAGGAATGCATGGAGTAGGAGGATCGGTTAGCTAGGGCTGGCCTATATCCTCAAGATGAGCATCGAGAGCATACACATAGGAAGGCTTTCTCACAAGCTGATATGCATCAAGAGCATAGAGATGCTCATACTCATGCTAGTGCCGAACAGAGGGAGTGGCTACCACCGCTCAATAATCAAAGGCAGAGACAACATGAAGCAGAAGTGGGAGATGGATACGAGCAAGAATATCCTGAGAGCTCTCGAGCTGAAGAGGAGGAAGAGCAATGACCTCCATCTCATACAAGGAAGACAATACCTCCTAAGCCACCTACACATCAACTTAGGGAGGAGGACTTTCTATCTTCAGAGGCCTATAAGGCCTTAGCCGAGAAGATTAAAGCCATTGAGAGACAAGGCATGACTATTCAAAAGTTGACATTGAGGAAAATCCATAACGAGCCTTTGGATCCTTTGGTGCCTACTTCAGCTTACCCTGAGCATTTTGATATGCCTAGGTTAGATAAGTTCAAGGGTGATGAAGATGCACAAGAACATGTAACGAGCTTTCTGGATGCTTGTTTTTAGATAGCAAGCAATGATGCATTATTGTTGTGCACGTTCATCATGACACTTTTAGGGCCAGCCCGAGAGTGGTTTAATCAGCTAAAGAAACATAGCATAACAAGTTTCGAGCAATTAGTTGATGCCTTTCTTGAACGCTATTCCTTTGGCATCAAGAAATAGGCCAATATTTTCGATCTGGCTATGCTAGCTCAGCACGATGATGAGCCAATAGAGCAATACAAAAAGAGATGGAGGAGATTAATGGTGAAGTTGCCATTCCCTATTCCTACCATAGAGTTAACTCAAATGTTCATGAAGAGTTGTGCCAAGCACATCTCATTACTATTGTAGCTACAATAGTATCCTACATTCGAAGAGGCTTTGGCGCAAGCCAAGGTGATTGAGGACATCAAGTTGTAGGAAGGCAACTTGAAGCTCAAAAATAGGAGAGAGGGACAAAAGAAGAGTACCACAAAACAATAGGGCAAGCAGGCCCATGTAAATCAAGTGGTATTGAATCTCCAATGGGAGGACAAGGGGCAACAAAAATAGAATTATCAAGCCCAACCTCCCCCTGCGCAATATGACAAGCGCAACAACAATTACAAGGGCAAGAACAAAGATCAACGCCCACCTCACCAGTTCACACCATTGATGGAATCACTGACATCGATTTTCCATCAGTTATGTGAGGCCAAGGCAATCAGATTACCCGAAGTCAAGATGATAGACCCCAATCAACCCAAACCAAAGGGGTTCCAAGATGATCTATTTTGCATATTTCATAGAATGAAAGGTCATGACATCGAGGTGTGTTGGTCTTTCAAACATCTAGTACAAAATATGATCGACAAGGGTGAGCTTGTAGTGCCTCACAACCCATAGGCACCCGAAAATCAAAATATGGGGATTTACAAGAACCCCTTACCAAATCATGAGGCACCTCGAAACAACGTTGGTCAAGTTAACCAAGTGCGAGTCGAACCACCTACCCAGGGGTTCATAGGTATGGTCAATATTGTCACTAGGCATGAGAGATACGAACAACAAAATCAACCTCATGCTCCCATTCAAATACAAGCCACGCCAAATCAGTGACCGACACAGAATATTCTAGGCCCACCAACAAGACCGATGGTGACCATAAGGAGCAGGTTGGTCCAAAACCTATAGACAACTCCTACAAAGTTGTCAATATATGAATTAATTTAGTAGTCCCCGAGGCACAGGGAGACTCTTATGGACATTTTGAGGTCCATTGAAGTACAGGCCCAAGATGCGCAAGCATTTACAAATTTTATGGGACATGTACAATAGTGTCAGGAACCGATGATCCAATTTTATGATCATGAGATAAGGATGGTTTCTACAACTATGGTCGACCCACCATTGCACATAATCATGTGTGTGAATCACATGCCATTTAAAAGGGTCTTGATCGATACTAGCTCATCGATCAACATAATAACGACCAAGGCACTGAGTCATTTGAAGCTACCTAAATCACACATTGTGCCAACTACATTTACATTGAGAGCATTTAACGATGCACTATGTTTGACTATCGACACAATTATCCTACCCATATAGGTAGGTCTGAAGACCATTTTAGTAATGTGTCATATGATAGAAGGGGCCATGCAGTACAACATTTTACTCGGTAGGCCTTGGATTCATGAAATGCATTGTGTCCCCTCGATACTGCATCAATGCATGAAATATATTCATGAGGGACTGGTTCACATAGTGGCTTCAGATGAGGAGCCATTTAAGTTTGTGAACCTAGCAGATTTGCTTAGGGGTTTCATACTCCCATCAATGCACCTAGATGTTTGGTCATCATCACCAATAAAGAAACCAAGAGGTAAATCAGTAGTGCATGCTCAACCAATGCCATCTGTGTCACATAGATCGGAGCATACCACTACCACTTCCTTGAAACCATCGACATCAGTCATGCATCGGGATGACAAGAAATTAAAGGTGAAGATGGGCGAGAAAGAGAAAGAGCGTGAGCCCGAGCCAATCATCGAGGATGTTCCCATTCCCATGGAAGTTGAGGAACCCCAAGACAAAGCCGAGGAGGCACCTCAGCCTACCTCACCTACATCTTCAATAGGGTCATCCACACCATGGGTGATGGTACATCTCGCTAATACCAGATTAGGTGAGTACCTTGTGCAAAATGTGACCTTCAGACCAATTTTGAAGACTGCACAAGAGATGGGTAGACCATCCGCTCATCGTTATCCGGTTGGATCGATGGTTCCATTGGGAGAGCCACCTAACCAAACTAACTTCATCTATGCGGGGCTAGATCAACTTCCAACGTGAGAGCCCATGGATGAAGATGACGAGGAACCTTTCATGGTAAACGTTCATTATTTGTCTAATCTAGAGTATGCCATGCATATTTTTGAGCTATATCATTGGCATGGATACGACCTTGGTCTCTTTGAACAAGGATGGAGGACTCCATTGGAACCTCATTATCAGTTAGTCACTGATAGATTCGGTCTAGGGTTATAGATACGTGGGTAGGATGATTTGCTCATAGTATCCCTAGATCATCTATACCTCAGTATGGCGGACGATGTGGATTTTAATCCATATCATCCAGATCCTTCCAAATTTTAGAGGAATCACCCTATGATATCTGTCATCACCATTGAGCCACTCGAAGATCATCATGAAGGGCTCCTTGAGTAGACTGAGGTAGAAATGAACCCCAGAGATCAACTGGGACACCAAACCCATGATGCAATCGATGACACAGACATGCAGGGGTGCAACCCCATTACTGCAAGTGATCTCGAGCTAGGAGATCTTTGTAATGAAGATGGAGTGGAGTCCACCTCCGATATGAGTGGACCAGGCTATGATGTAGATGAGGATTCCTCAAAGATGATGAATCTGAGGATGAAGTCGAAGGTGCTTATGTAAGGCCTTTGTATGTGCATCATCTATTGCCTATGGAATCGATACAGGATACCGAAGAGATCCTTCCCAATATTGATCATTCAGGGGAAGAGATCGAGCCAATTTTCTTGGTAGCATCGTACATGAGGTATAATTATCCAGTTTTTCTGGATAGCGATGACAACATGCAAGAAGTAAGATTCATGGGGCCTCATTTAGAGGAGCACCCTCCAGGAGTGGGGGTGAATGAAGGATTCTATTATGATAGTGATGAAGAAGATGAGTTAGAGAGGGCCTACCTTGGTCCTCCTTATTTGTGTTACCATCATCAACCCATCGACATCGATGAGGTCTATAGGTAGCTACATGTTGGTCCATGTCTGAGAGCAAGACGGTTAAACTTGGATCAAATCCATCGGTTGGTTAATCCCCTTCCACCGACCTACATGCAGCTCCATGAGCCAAATGATCCTATTTTGCATTCAGTGCATAGGGAGGATCCAGTTATTCATAGTCCTCATAGGGAAGACCCTTTTGTGCCTATGCCATTAGAGCCAGATCATGGGTATGAGGACTATGCAGATTTTGTAGAGGTCAGTCCATGTGGTCCTGGAGATCAATTCCATTCCATAAACATGGTCTCCATTGATTTGACCACTCCACTCTACAATCCAGTAGATCCATCTAAACCATTGTATCTTAACAAAGATGCTATCGACTGGGATCATGTTGATTCACCCATTGAGCCTGAGGATTTCTTCCCCAATGAAGAAATGTTGCAACCTTTCCATTTTGCACCAGGCTATGCATATGATGTTTATCATGCCAAAAATGCTTCCAACGTGGAACCAATCAACCCGATGATGACATCCATATGATTCCTACGCCTCACCAGCTTGAGGAGGGATCACATATGTCGATAGAGGAAACCTTTGAGGTGGATATCAGTGATGATCCCACCAATGCAAAGAAGGTTAAATTTGGAGAGAGTCTCACTCCAGATGAGTGGGCCACCCTCATCCCTCTACTGAAAGAGAGACCAAATTTATTTGCTTGGTCATATAAGGATATGCTAAGTCTAGATCCAAAATTGGTTACTCATAACCTTTCGCTAGATTTGATGAAGAAGTCGATCAAGCAAAAGCTTAGGAAAATGCACCCAATAGTAGCCTTAATGGTGAAATATGAGCTACAAAAGTTGTTGGATGTGGAATTTGTGATTTCCATCGATTATCCAGAATGGGTGTCCAATATGGTACCCATGGGAAAACTCGATGGAAGAATCCATATTTGCATGGATTTTAGAGACCTAAATAAGGCAACACCCAAAGATTCATTTCTATTGCCCAATATTGATGCTCTCGTAGATGCAACTATAGGTCACGAAATGCTCTCCTTAATGGATGGTTTTTCTGGTTACAATCAAATTCAGATTAAACCCGAAGACCAGCACAAAACCATGTTTATAATGCCATGGGGAACATTTTGCTATAAAGTTATGCCATTCGGCCTCAAAAATGCTGGTGCCACATATCAGTGGGCCATGACATACATTTTTCATGACTATATGCACAAAATTCTTGAATATTATATCGATGACTTGTTAGCCAAGTCATTGCTATGAGAAGAGCATGCAGAGGTCTTAAGGAAAGTCTTCGATCGCCTGATAGAGCACAATGTCAGGCTGAATCCTAAGAAGTGCGTATTTGGCATAACTTCTAGAAAATTACTAGGGTTCATCATCTCCAAGAGAGGCATCGAAGTAGACCCAACGAAGGTCAAGGCCATTTTGGAAATGCGTCCTCCCACCAATATTAAGGAATTAAGGAGCCTTCAGGGCAAGGTAGCCTCGATAAAGTGATTTATCACCCAACTATCGGATAAATGTCGACCCATGAATCGACTGCTACATAAGGGTGTCCCATTCAACTAGGACGAGGACTGCAAGGTAGCCTTCACTGAGATAAAGCAATACCTAGTGACGCCACCAGTGCTAGCTCCACCAAGGCCAGAGGTGCCTTTTCTACTATATATATCGACAACTGACTTTGCACTGGGAACCATGTTAGCCCAAAAGAATGTGCAAGGCAAAGAACAGGCCATATATTACATTAGTCAAACTTTGGTGAGCTATGAGCTCGGGTATGCATACGTGGAAAAATTATGTTTAGCAGTAGTGTTCGCTACAAAGAAATTGTGACATTATATGTTAAGTCATACGACGTATGTTATATCCAAACAAAATCCTTTGTAGTACATGATGAGTAAGACTTATCACAATACACGTACTACAAAGTGGATCATGCTTTTGATAGAATTTGATCTAGAATTCATAAGCCAGAAGTCCATTAAGGGATAGGTCATAGCAGATCAATTAGCTGAGGTACCACTATCAAATAGTAGGCCTCTAACAATTGAGCTTTCGAATGATGCAGTCTTCATCGTATCTGAAGCTCCCAAACCCGAAGAACCAGAGAACAATGCTGATATGACTCTATTCTTTGATGGTTCGAAGTGCGAACAAGGGGGTGGTGCTGGAATAGTGTTCTTCATACCGCAAGGAGCTCCAATGCCCTTGTCATTCAAGTTGGATTTTCTGTGCACCAACAACAATGTTGAGTACGAAGCCCTACTACTGGGCCTCCACATAGTTGTCACCATGAATATTAAGAGATTGAACATCTTTGGTGACTCCTTGCTCATAGTAAATCAAGTCAAGGGGCTTTTTTAGTGTCGGTGTCCCATACTGAAAGCCTATAAAGATCTAGTTGACACATATTTGGCCAAACTTGAATGGTATGACATTGAGGCAATCCCTCGATCATCAAATAGGTTTGTAGATACCATGGCTTCTTTGGGATCTTTAATCCCTTAGAATCCATCTACTGATTTCACTACCATCCATGTCAAGATGCTCTCTCATCCAACATAGAGCGTGCAACCTATGATAACAGAGAATCAATCAACATGATCAGTGTAGAACCACAAGCTGAATGGTTCTGTAGAGCTGAAGACTTTCTTAAGAAGGCACCCTAGGGGTCATTAACCTCTTAGAGTCCCATGGGGAGTGGTACTACCATTCACCATAGGGTTGTTTCTGAGTCTGCATTTGCAAAAGTAAATACGTAGGGGGAGCAAGTCATCTTAGCAGTCAAAGCTGAGATTTATCAAAATTGGATGTCACAAATTAAAGACTTCCTAAAGCTTAGTATAATCCCAGAGGGATTACCGCATGCCATGAAGTGCACATTTAAATAGAAAGTGGCCAAATATGTCTTAATAGGAGACATCTTGTACCGAAGAAGCTACGATGGAGTTCTCCTTCATTGCTTAGAGCCCCAAGAGGCATCATGGGTAATTTTGCAAGCCCATGATGGTACGTGTGGTGGCCATTTTAGTGGCATGGCCATCATCAAGTGCATCCTTCGAATGGGTTACTATTGGCCCACTATGGAGAAGGAGTGCAATGTGTATGTCAAGAAATGTGTTAAATGCTAGCATCATGCTAATCTTACGCACTTGCCATCATAGGCCTTACAGCCCATTCAAGTGGCTTGGCCATTTGCTCAGTGGGGATTAGATCTTATAGGCAAGATCTCTCCTCCATCATCGGGCCGACATACATTCATAATCATGGCTACTGAGTATTTTACAAAGTGGGTGGAAGCAATACCCTTAACAATGACAACTGGAGCTCGTATAGCAGAGTTTATACTGGAGCATATCATAAGTCATTTTGGGATTCCATCCAAAATAATATCGGATAATGGAACGTCTTTCAAGAACAAAATTATGAGAGCTTTGACATCTAAATATAGAATCAAACATAATTTTGTGACTCCATACTATCCACAAGCAAACGGGTAGGCTGAAGCTTCAAATAAGATAGTGGTGGCCATCTTGAAAAATATGGTACAAGAAAACCATAAATATTGGCACATCCAGCTGCCCCTTGCGCTATGGGCTTATAGGACTAGTATTCGGATGCCCACTAGGGCAACACCATTCTCACTAGTATATGGCACTGAGGCCATTATGCCCTTGGAATTAGAAATTCCAATGTTGCGCATCGCATTGAAAGAGTTCATCGATGATGACACTACGTGACAAGCTCGACTGGATCAACTGACGCTACTTGATGAACATCACATGAATGCCTTGGAGCATCTCCATGTTTATCAAGAGTGACTAAAATGAGCTTACAATGTCAAAGTCCACCAGAGAGACTTTGAAGTTGGGGATCTTGTCTTGAAAGAAAACCAACAGAACTCTAATTTACCGCCAGATATGCGAGACAAATTCATGGCTAATTGGCTAGGACCCTACATCATATCTAAAAATATTGGTCCAGGTACCTATCACCTAACATCGCTAGGGGGTGTTGAAGAGCCTGAACCTCTCAACATCATCCATATTAAGGCATTTTATGCTTGAAGAGCATAGTAAAAGGCTTTGAGAGTTGCTTGTAACTGCTCGATCATCCTAAAAAGCTCCAAACACTCTCATTAGTGGTTTGGTCAAGTAAAAATCTCCAAAGGCATCTATAAGCCCTTTGGTCAACCTCAAAAGCTTTGAGGGTTTGCAAAACCACTCGATCATCCCAAAAGGCTCCAAGGGTCCCTAAAACCACTTGGTCATGTCAGTTAAAAGCCTCGAGGATTTGCTTATAATCACTCGATCATCCTAAAAAGCTCCAAAGGCATCTATTAGCCCTTTGGTCAAATGCAAAAGGCACCAAGAGTTTCTAAAAACTGCTTGGTCAACCCCAAAGGCTCCAAGGATTCTCAAAATCGCTTGGTCATCCCAAAATGCCCCAAAGGTACACATAATCCCTTTGGTCAATCCTAAAAGCTCCAAGGATTCCTAAAAATTGCTTGGTCAATCTAAAGGCTCCAGAGGCATGTACTCATCGTTTGGTCAATTATGAGGCTCAAAACCCATAAAAATTATAAAATCAATAAAATCAAAAAAATTGGTAAAGCATAAAATCCAAAAACATTTGCATTTGCATTTGAATTTTGCATTTACACATGCATTCGATGCATTACTGCATTGCATATAGGCATTCATCATCCATTGCATTCCATAATAGAAGGCATTGTGTTTGTCAGTCTTACAAATGATGCCACATTTGTGTTTAAATCATGCATCTCTGCATTTATCATAATCCATCATTCATGTGAGTAATTGTGTTTTTCAACACAACCTATAATGTTGCTATGGAGATATACTAGGGTTTTTCGGTCACTCAACCATACCTAGTGGTCTTATCAAGAGTTGGTAGAAAGCTTGCTTTGCTTTTGTAGCTAAGGTTCAGTTAGTATAGCCCTTAGCATATCAGAAGCCTATCACTAATCAAAAAATTAAACAATCCTAACAAGGACTAGGGGAAGATGAAAGCCATGAAGCAGGACCGGGTATCCTGAAGTGAAAAGAGTTATTCTTGCTTATCCCTCTATGTGGACGGTATGGGAAATGTTGGTAGTTGGCAAAAGGATAGGTTAGTTCCCTATTCAAAATCCCTTGCTTATGATAAAATGAGCAATATCCCAAAGAGATATCCCACATCAATCCTCATGATTGATACCCTAGATCGATATCATAGATCGACTCCCCAGAGTGATATCCCATATTGATATCATAAGATCGATATTCTCAATCGATATACCAGAAATAATTTTTCCAAGTAAATCCCCCAAAGGAAAGTTTTTGAAGAAAATTATCAAATGTAAATGCCAAAAAGTGAAGATCAAGTGAAGATCAAAAAATAGGCTTAAATCAAAGTTCAAAGTGAAGTTCAAAAGTGAAGATCAAATGAAGATCATAAATCAAAAGTTCGAGCGGAGATCAAATGAAGATCCAAAATCTAGTTCAAAGAGAGATCAAATGAAGATCCAAAGATAGTTCAAAAAGAAGATGGAATCGACTCCCTTGCTTCACTACATATGAGCAAGTATCCCAAAAATTGAAGGATAGAAAGGAATGAGCCTGAATCCCTAGAATTGTCAGCACTACTATACCTTACGCATGATGATATGTCTGACGCATTAGCATCTCGCTTATGAACAAGACCAATGTTTGAATGTGGAAGAGCTAGCTTCAGGTGTCCTGCATTGCCTAGTGGCTTAGTCCAACTAAAATCTAAACTTGAGATTGGATAAGACATTTGTGGAACCCCTATCTTAGCAATGGGCTGAAAGAATCCCGCTTGACATCGGGGAACGCTCGTGTCTTATCTTAAAATAATCATTTGCACACACAGGGATAATGAACAGTTAGGGTCTATCCTAGCAAAAGCCTTTTATCTCAGAAGTCTAGTGTGGTTAGTATGCAACTTTTGATAAGTCTATTAGGGTGTTTGAGTCTCATGGAAAACCTCAAAAATTTCTCCCATAGCAACAAAATGTCAAAAATTGCAACCATATAAATCATCAAATTGCAAAGTATCGAATCCATGATACATTATTATATAAAGCACAATCAACATATAGGATAGATACCGGATGGATATTAGCAATAATATTTAGATGGCCACTGACTATATCATGCATATTATTCAAAGTGCAAAAGAAAATCGAATGACACATTATATCATTCGCATCATAAACATCGCATACCATTGCATTTCATATATGGGTGATTAATTGATTAAATTCTTATCTTAAGGATTTTCAATTACATTCATGATTTTTATACATTCTGTGGTGTCATCCATTAGATTGATAAACATATTTGCATTCATTCCTTATGTTTTAAGTGATTAAAGCATACAGGTTCATTTACATTAGATTAACATCGTGTAAATAAATCATTACATACATTAATGCATGAAAATAAAGTAATATCAAATATGTGTTAAGAAAAGAACATCGCATCCATATGCATCCATCATCAAAAAGCACATCTAAGCATCTAGATCACTGCATATCATCATCATAAATCAAATAGCTATCTAGTGCATGTCATCCATACATCACATCATATAGCATCAACATAACATAAGCATTGCATCCATGTGCATCACATAAATATAAAATTAAAAATAAATGAGTACACAATAATGAGCCATAATAATGATCATATCATATATAAATATGTGTCTCAGAGTACATCGAGAGTACAAAAATGCCCGTAAGCTACAAATGTGTAGGTCCTCGACCTTACACCAAAAATGATATGTATCAAAAATGTATCCTACAATAGTAGAGCTCTAGCTCTGATCTACTCCCCCTATACCGGAGCTCTCACCGCCTCCCTTAGTACTGTGCTCAAGAGCCTGCTCTACCTGCTGCCCTACTATCTACTATGGATCCTGCTAAGAGCCCTGAGTACCACCTAGCCCGAAGAGGCCTAGCACTCATCCAACTACCACCTATGCAATGGGCACCTCTATGCACCGAGACCTATGGCTGGATGCTATAGTAGACTACCCTGCCTCCCTAGTCCTGGTATGACTACTGTCACCATGTGTACTAGAGGACCTGTGTGTCCTCTCACTCCGATGGGTGCGATGGCTCGAGCTAGCAGTAGACTATCCTATAGTCCGAGATCTAGTCCATTAGGACTCTAGAGCATATGGATCCTCGAGAACCTCTACACCTAGCATCTGAATATACCCAACTAGCTGGTCTACCCGAGCAACCCTGGATGTGTGCCTATCATTGGCACTCATCAGCAAACCCTGCAAGCATTGAATCTCTACCATAGGATCCCGACCACCTGGTAGTACTATTGTTAGTGCTACCAGAGGCCCCATAATCACCTGAGAGGATGAGGGATCCCCCCTCTATGCCCTGAGTAGATCCCACTCTACTACTATCGCATCCCTCTATGCTAGTGCCAAGTCATGAGCATGGGTGAGCTCACCAACCTAGGTCTCTACTATGGTAGCCCATGCTATCAAGCTAGCAATATACTACTCTACCTATGTCAATCGGTGATCTCTATCTATCAACTATGCCTATAGAGTAGCGATAGTAGTGTCCCACTCCCTCTACTACATCTAGAATCACCCAAGCTGACTCTGCAAGTCAGCCACCTATGCTAAGAGTAGTCCCTCTACACTATCAAGAGGGACCTCACCCTCCTTGAGAGCCTCCTCATCAGGATCAACCTCAAGAGCCTCCTCAATGGTAGCCTCTACACCCACCACCCTCTATCCATTGGTGCACATTACGCCCATCAAGATCCACCTCTACTCCTACCTGATCTACAGCTTGACCCAGAGGTCCTATCCCATACCAATAGAACATAGACCACCATCCATCATACTCTAGAGTGGTCATAACTCTATCAACTCTAATCTCCTAGAAGTCATCGAGAGCATCCCCTAGAGCCAAAGGCTGAATCCATGGTAGATCCCTCTCCAAAGCTAAGCACCTATAGATAAATGGGATCTCCAGGATGTCCTACACCATGCCAAACTAACGTAGGACATGAGAGAAAAATTAGTACTCTCAAATCTTGACCTTCTGGTAGAGTAACCATCTATCCCGATGAGACTATCAAAGTCGCTCATCGACCTCAGGCCAATCAAGACACTCCATGTAGGGCCGCCACTCGATATCATCTAGCCCGAGTCCTACAAATCATGTAATGTAATGTTGGACGTCACCAGCATGGGTCCTACTATAGAAGCCCTCCTCCTCCCGAGGCCAGTAGGTAGCATAGCACTGATGATCATCATCGATATCTATGATGTGTAGGGGTAGCTCCCCAGGATGCTCTATCCTAATATGCTACCAACCCCAAATCTATAAAAGTAAACTACAATTAATCCCTCGATGGCTTCAGTCAGTGATCTGATATAGCTCTTGATACAACTAAGCCAATAGAGTGCTCCCCTAGGCTAGGAGCAGTGGTACGGATAGAGCTCTAGACAACTCTACGCATAGTAGCTAAGAGGTTCTAGGGAATCCTCATGCCCGAGGAGTCTAGAAGCACATATTGCACCACCAGGTGCATGAAAATGGCCTCATGCATGGAGAAGACATTCTTCCCCTACCAATAGCCAATGTGGACCCCTCCATGGTCAATAGCGCTGAGCCTCCTCACTAAAATATGGCATCGAAGATGGACTCCTTAGCACCAGAAGTCGAGGAGACGATGGCCTCACCATCAATAGGGATCCTAAAGATCCTATAAACATCCTCTAATGTCACTATCATTTCACCTATAGGTAGGTGAAACGTGTTGGTCCGCACATTCACTGGGCCAACGCAATCAAATAGGATTGATCTACCCTAATAGTGGGTAGATCCAATACGTAGTCGAAGCCGATAGCTCTGAACCACTCTCACTCCTCAGTGAGCTCTCCATGGAGAGTCTTAAGAATGTCAGGCTCTCAAGCTCTAGAGGTCAATATCTAAAATAAATAGCATAATATAAGAAAAAGCTAACTAAAACAAGCAAAAACATTTTAAAAATGACCTAAAAATCATCAAAAATAGTAAAAAACTGATAAAATTGCAAAAACATGTCATCATGCAGGCCTAAAAATCAAATTTGTCAATCAGAAAGGTCAAAAATGCATTAAATGATATTAATTACCTTTAAAAACTTAGAAAAATTAAAAATTTTACAAATTTTTCCTAAAGTTGGTGAACCGCGGGTCAACCCTATGGTCCGCATGCGGTCAAAAATTGACCATTGGGATTTTGAATGTTGACCACAAGCAGTCCCCAATTGACCAATTGGGAACCACAGCTGGTACCTACGGTCTCCGATTGAGATCCGATCGGGTGCGATACCACGACCAAAAATGAAAAAAATTAAAATCTAAGCTACCCTAGCCTAAGATGAGGTTCATTACCAAAAATTTAGTGAAATTGATTTACCAATTACTTAATTGGGTTCATTTTTAAGTGGTAATGGATGTGAGGTCTTGGTTTTTGAGTTACCTTACCCTCGCCTCATCCTCGCGGCTAGAAGACGCTTGCCCGTGCCCGACCATCATCCTGTGAGTAGGTGTGCGGGTAAAGTGTGGTAGGTTGCAGGTCAGTTTTGTCAGTTGTCACTGTCAGAGCTCTAGTTTGCAAGTCGCTATCAAGGAATAATGAGAGACATTTGAAAATTGAGCATTTTATAGGCTTCTCATATTTCTGTGGACCGCAGGCCCTAGCCATGGTTCCCAAATTTGCAAATGGGAACCGTAGACCCTAGCCACGGTTTGCAACTAGGTAGCAATTTTATAAAATCCCACCATGGGAAGGGCCAAAAAGATAAATTAATGCCTCCCATTGGGTCAGAACTCAATAAAAGTAAATTAATTTGGAAATTTGGTGATAATCAAGCATCGAGATCCAATTAAAAATTAAAAATCTGGCTGAGATTATAAAGTACATTCAATCGAGGTCATCGCTATGACAATCCTTTCATGGAGTGATGCACCTCCCAGCCAAATAAATAAGCTCAATGCATAATTCAAAACATTCAAAAAAATCAAATAAATTAAAACACCAAATGTGCCTCGTATTCAGTAATTTACCCTATACACTTGGCGGTTGCAGTGACTTGCGCTCCATGCAATCCGACAAGATGAGTAAATTACCATAAGGACATTTGGGGAAAAATTGTCATCGTTGATCTGATATGCTTCTTTTCAATCCCTAAGAAGGCCTTCGCGTTGGACTGCTCCATGAGAATGAGGCATTGCATGTCATTTCTTCTATGACCTCTTTTTCAACAAATCATCGATAATTTGATTCAACACAAATCTGATTGGATTTGTATCAATTTGATTCCCTAAGATGGCTATTGTAGCCTGACTGCTCCATGGGATAGAAGTGTGCAAATACTATTAATAGTTGGAATCAAAAGTTGAACTAGGCCTAGCCAATGCATTAATTTGCTCAAATCTAAATTTGTTCAGATCATCCATGGTGGTCAAGCGACATCGTCGCTTCATACATTGTCATTACCCTCATCGACTCATCACTTGAGGGGGTAGTCATAATATCAAATCATAATCAAAATCAATAGAAGATCCCTGAGATCGTAGATCCCTTGATCTTGTCAAAATTGTGTTCATCCTTGCGAATCATTGTCAACAACTATCATAAGCTTACCCCTTTGCTTGGGGAAAATAGCAAATATGATAATTTGTTTGTATCTCGTCTCCTTTTGGTTATATAGGCCACTCCTATTGTAGCATCAAACGCTACCCGAATGACTGATGGCGAGTGCAAGCTTTTCAAGTTTAAGCCTCCAAAGAGTTGGAAGCAATGATTCCAGGATGCGCATCCTTTTGTTGGACCTGGGGCATCTAATGTTGATCTGACTAATGATCATCATAGAACCTTTGACATCATTTTAGGAGGTCTATTTTTGCTCAGCGTTGTTCGATCTCACAATGCATCTCAAAAGGGGCATCTGTAGACACCTAAAATGCGTCATGTCGAGGGTGACTACTCATATGGACATGCTACAAGACCATATGGAAGATCTTGGATAGACTCCAAGATAGAGCAATGGTTCTAACCACTCAATTTGGGCTCCTTGGCCTAATCAGTCTGAACCGTAGCCTAGACCTATGGTTTACAGCTGAACCATGGTTGAGACCTATGGTTTGTAGTCTAGACCGTAGTTGTGACCTGCGGTCTTAACTAAAGTTCAGTTGGCCTTCAATCCGAGCCAAATCGGTTGGAATGACCATTTGATCTAGAAGAAGGTGGTTAATGGATGGAAGATTCCAGAGGCTTCCATTCCAACTATCCTAACCACCTCTTCTTGATCTTGGCTTCTCCAGGAAGCCACCCCCAATCCTAGGGCATCCTATAAATACCCCCTCCAAATGGGGAGAAGATATAGATGATTTGTATAGTGAAGCACTGATGAATTATCGAGTGAGTGTGAATTGATCAAGTGAGCAGCGAAGCCCTATCGGATTGCATACTGAATTCATGCATTCGAAGGCCACTTTGCTATTCATCCAATGATCAATTTGCCATGGAAGTTCTAGGAGCCTAGGAGGATCAAGAAATGCAAATCTGAGCAAACGAAGGCCCATCACAATGATTCAACCACCAAACCTATCAGAAGGACACCGAAGGTGACCCTTGAACATCAATTGGACAAGGAGGTCAAGCCCACTACCCTTGGAATTGAGGGTAAGCCTATCAGAGTGCTAACCATGGCTGTCAACCATGGTTTATAGTGCAGACCACTCACCAGAGCTGTGGTTTGCAGCAGAGGTATAACCACCTTCCTATTTTCATTTATGTCTAGCTAATTAGGTTAGATTAGTTGTTTTCATAGTTTAATGGTATTTTAGCAGACTTCTGACCGTAGAATTAGGTTAGTTTAGCTTCTTTGTGTTTATGCTTCAATTAGGACTTAAATGCTTTCTTTATGCATGTTTATGCTTCATTTTTCATATCTGATCCATGCATAGTGTAGCTGCTACTTTCCTTTATGCTATTATATGAATCTTGATTCAATTTGCATAGCTTAGAAGCATTCTTTATGTTTTCTTGATTATGCATGTTTAATGGTGTCATTATGCAATTTACCTAAAAGGGCCTCATCATGAGAGGTTGCCTATATTTTTGACATTCTTGTGTTGTTTCTTGACCGCAGGGAACAGTTTCAAAGGAGAACCAACCATCAAGTTCCTTCCCCATCGCGAAGAAGAGGGCACCTCCACCCTAGAGCAGTTCGTGCCATTCTGAAAGGCATTTGGAAATCACACCTACCCTTAAGAGGGAAAACAATTGTGCACTCCTATTGTAATATTGTATCAAAATGAATATCCCTAAGAGGGACGTACTTGTAATTGGATTTTGACTTTGAATACAATGGAATAAAGCGTTTTTCTTCTTGTTTCATTTGTTGTCAATTTCGTTTTCTTGTATGCATGCTATATTTTTATCATTTATTGCAATAGGATACGCCATCGGGTGTGACCCTTTCTGGTGGTTACGAGGGATGTCTTGGTGCCATGTGGACATGTCGTTAAGGTGTCATATATATGCATGAGGATCTAGAGACCTCCCAATACCACAATATTTAAATCAAAGTTTGACATATATTTTTTTTTGGACAAATGTGTTAGAATGACAAGAGTAGTTCAAACTTTGAACATATTTTTTGATACGATTATTATTTAAAATGATTAATAAATTTTTTTGATAATATAACCATTTTTACACTTTTTCATTAAGCTTAAGTGATGTTTTTTCTATTTTTTAATTTTAGTATAATCATTTTTTGAAATTTTGATATATTTTTGTTGTCAAAGTTACAATACATTTGAAAAAAGTGATGTGAAAATTTCAATATATTTTTCCTTCCCTTTGGAAAAAAATTATTTGATTCTAACATAGCATAAAATTTGAGCAAGGACCTTCACATCAATTATTGGGTGACTTCCAATATGTTGAAATAGTTGTTTTTCATACTAATTGCATTGAGTGTACCATATAAATTTAGAAACACTACTAAAATCATATTTATATTATATAAATAATTTCTCAACAATTCCATAAACACATATAATCTAGTTGTGATATTAAGGTATGTCTCTTAATATCTTATAAAAAAAAAACTTAAAACTTTTTCCATTATTCAATATCATTGTTTGAAATACATGACCTACATTGATACTTAAAAAAATCCATGGAAATGGTTCTATTGTTTTTTTTAAATGTTAGTAAAAATTTATTGAATCAATGAAACCATACAAGAAATAGAGAATCCAAAAAAAAAAACCCTTACAAGATCCAGAATAAAGAGATCCCCAAAACCACCGAGCACCCAACCAAAAGACACCCAACAAAAAACAAACTCAACCAGGCAAATCTACAGCAACCAAATTAGCAAGATGATGAGAACAATCCAATGAGAGCTGATCCCATTCTATAACATTCCAATCTTACTAAAATTTAGAAGCCCATTTTGCCAAGAAATCAGCCATCCCATTCCATTCCCTAGGAATATGAACAACTAAAATAAACTCCAAATGTCGATAAATTTGAATGATCTACCGAGCCACTAACGCCAGCTTCCAATGAACATTAGAAAGATTATGAGTCTTCAAAAAATTATTAATAATCTAAGAGTTTGATTCATAGATTATCTTCTGCTATACTGGAGCATAACCTTTTTCCAAAGCAAAATGAATAGGAAGGACATCCATCTAATTATTTGTTTGCTTCTCCTTATAACAAGAGAAAATAAAAATATCTGCACCACTACTATCTCTCCCAAAACCACCAATACCTGCATACCCAAGATTCCCTCTAAAAGAGCCATTAGTATTAATATTAAACATCCCCAAGGTGGAGGATGCTATCTACCATATCTCTACACTTTTTGATTGAGACCTCTCCTCCTAACCGATAAATAAGAACGAGGGCCATTCTCCACTAAACCCAGGTCCTACATCATCAAAATCTTAGACTGCTCCAAAGGAAGACTGATCTGACATTTAGAAGAAATAGTTTCTTGGATCATACCAATAATCCTCTACCAAATATGATAAACAATTAACTTTCTACATGAAATTCTATGATTTATTTCAAGCCAAATCTTCCATATAATACATGAAGGCCCAATACTCCATGCAACTTGAAAAAATAAAGCCTTATTAGGAGGTCTTCCTAAACTCCTCTAGCAAAGATGCCAAATTTCCTATATAAATGAACATTGTAAGAGCAAATGCCCTAAAGATTCATCACTATTCTCACAAAGGAAACAAAACGAAGGGCCCTGAAAACCTTTATTTTGGATATTATCCTAGGTAAGATATTTGTTCCTAGTAGCCAACCAAAAATGTAAATTGCATTTGGGCCAAGAAATCTTATTCCAAACCTACTTCAAACCTATTTCCACCAAGGAACCTCCTCATCCCCAAAATGCTACCTATATAAAACACGGTAACACGGTAACATCATCATCCTGTAAAGAAGAGCACTTCATAGTAGTCAAAACATGAGCCAAGTCTTCTTTATATTGAACAGAACCATCTATCGGCCAATCACTAGGATATTTCCACTGAACTACCTCCACCTATCCAACTCTTTTGGAAAATTTATAATCCATCACCCTGTACCAACCAGTAAGCAAGAAATAATTACATAGCTCTTGAAGATGAGGAAACATAGATAAAATTATAGGGATACCATCCCAAGAATCATGCTAGAAAAGAGCATTATTGGAAAAATTCCACAATAAATCCATCAGGCCTCAGGGATTTCCCTTTCCTCATATGGAAAACAATGCCCTCCAACTCTTCGATTGAAACAAGTCTAATGATCAACTCATTCATATCAGTAGTGACAATTGAAGGAATGCAATCCAAATGTAGCACCCTAAAATTGGTGTAGTTAAACCATTCGTAAAAGGTAAAAATTTAAATTTTAACCCCAAAACCTCTCGTTAATCACTCACCTCATTTTTTGTGCCATTTTTAGAAGTTGTTTTGACCATTGGATGATATCGTCGCCGATCTGACGATATCATCCCAAATCGGACGAATTTGTCTGGAACAAAACGTCCAGACGATTTCATCCCAAAACTAAATTGTCATAATTAGCCTCTGTTCCAACGACCTATCCAACTTGGGTAGAAGCATGTCTGTGTGGTTGGATATTTCCACATTGAGGATCTCCCAGATTGGGATGATCCCCAACCTCCTAACCTCCCCCTAATCCTATATAAACTAGGATTTTTCTAGTTTATCCCCTTGATTCCCTAACTGCCTTCTTCCCCTCCCTCCCCTGACTCTCTCCCTGCCTGCTCTCCTTGATATCCCATGATTCGCATTTGTGTTTTCAAGTTTTTGTTGCACGATTTCATTGTGTTGCAGCCGAAGGTAGCTCGAATCGTCGTAGGCGATTCAACTACAATTTGAGATGATCTTGTCAAGATCGGTGATGATATCGTATGATTGCAGATGATTTTGACTGTAATTTAGCTTGGGGGCATTCAGAGTCCTGAGTTTGCATTTTCTACCTCATTTATTTATTTATTGGTGCATTAGATTAATTTACTTCTATTTTGCATCTTGGATTTCACCTCATTTAGCATAATTGCATGATAAGATTCAAAATAAGTTACCAAAACATTGCATCTCATTTAATTTGATATCTAGATTTGTTATTTAAGCATCTACACTCTCATTTCTATCACTTTGCATCATTCTTGCAATAGTATTTTTGGTTTTTGGTGTCTATTTTCTTGATTGCAGGTTTCTAACGAATTCATATGACGAATTTGTCAGGTCGCTGATGATCCTGGGTGATATCAGATGATCGATTGTGATTTGGGATGATTCTGTACAATTACAGATGATCCTATCATATCTGGGACGATCTGGACTCCTACAAGCTTCAAAATCTTCATCAGACATAAAAAATTAGGTGTACTCTTATCCATTTAACATATTCTCTGCATTTAATCGCATTAGAATTCATTTATGTTTGTTGTCTTCATATAAATAAAAATTGTCATATAGAATAGCTTAGCTTCATTTTGGCCAACCTAGGAATCTGAATGATTGAACATAAAATGAACAAATCAAACCCATTCTCAACCTAGGCGTGGAAACTGCCACTTAAATTTTCCTAGTGAACCCCACCATCCATCGAAAATTCACCTTTATACCCCTCCCCCGAGAGGCACGACCTTCAAAGGGCCTCTTCATCCGAGGTATTGTTCCATCCTTTTCGCATCCCCCTCCTAGGAATGGACCCTTTAGCCTAAAGGTAAGGGTGCAAAAAATTTGGGCGATACATTTTGGTGAACTCGATGTGAAACTAAAACACCTTTTGAAAACAATCCAAAAAAAAAACACACATTATTAAGAACATCTAGAATAATTAGAAAACTGTTAAATTTGCATATCATACTTAGATGGTAGATTATAATAGAAGACGAGATGTCTCCATAAATGTTGAAAATCAATTAACGGCCATAGAGATTACTTCTATGCTTAGAGTACCTCAAACATATAGAGCCCAACCTTTGTGGGACGAACTTGATAGGAGATTGGGTATTATTAAATCTAGATCTGCAGAACTTAGGCAAATTAAGAGGTTTGTCCTAGATAGAATCCTAGATCCTGATCAGGTGACTTTGTACCATGAATTTTAGAGAGCTTGCCATAGGTGGTTAGCCGATAAAAGAGCACTTGTGTCTTTTGAATTATACACCTTTGAGGAATACCTTGAGAATGCAGTTGTAGTACATAAATTTCTATCTCGTATAGAGGATCAAGAAGTCGTTCTTATGGATAGAAAGATATGGAATAGATGTCCTAGAGCTGTGTTGTATCGAAAGTATTGCCATGAACTTTATTTTTAAATGTTCGAGTCTGAAATAGATCATATTACCATAGCACACTTTGTCAAGTTCTTGAAAAACAACTTCCAATTTGAAGAGGAGCATTTCATGACACCTGATGAACTTGAACCTATCAATGATATCCATAAACTATTCATAGAAAACTAAGTGATTCTTTCTACTATTGTTTCTTATAACTAGCATGTTGTTTGTTATTTTTATTCTTGTAAAATAATAATATAATAAAATCACAAAAAAAAACAAAATATTTCCTTTTTAAGTATTATAGTAGGTATATAGTTAAAATATATACCTCTCAACCCTATCGCTATATATATATATATATATATATATATATATATATATATATATATATATATATATAAGCATATATATTTGCTAAAACCTAAGTTTAGCACAATGCCTAGACTTAGGAATGAAAAACAAACCGAATAAGATGAAGATTGGTTAGGAAGACCATTAATTGACCAAAATGTCCCTCCTGAGGACCAAGTTTAGGAAGAAGAAATCCTAGACCAGCAAGAAGAAGAGCTTGCTATAGGAAATGAACAAGAAGAAACTATTAAAGAGGAAGGATCCTCATCCCCTAAAATGTCTCCGGGAGGAGCCATCACTTTTGAGAACATGGAACAATTTTGGAAGTTCATTAATACTAATATTGGTGTTTTTAATAGAGCAACCCATATGGAAAAGGATCGAATTAGTGACACTCAAGAAACTCTAGAAGAAGTATTTCAAACACGCACTAATCCCTTGTACTTTATTGATCAATAGAGTGATCAAGCTGGACCATCCAATTTGGATATGGCAGCTATGATCCAGAACATGCAACAACAGTAGGTTACCCAACCATCTAAAGTGCATGTTAACAAGCCTAAGGTCATTTTCACACAAAATAGACCATTATTTACTGCTCTATTTTGCCAAGCTCTTGATCAACATACCTTAAATCAACAAAAACCCAAGACAAAATCGAACACCAATTACCAACAATCTAAGGTACAACATAATACTATTACAAATCCCCTTCATAATACTCTTCCTACCAACACTTTGCATAATAGCAATATAACATCTAATCCTTGTGTCACACCATCATACCCTCATAGATCCCATACCTATGTGCCACTAAACCATTATGGTGGACAAACTAGGAATCTGGAAGCCGTGGTGAAATAGTTAGTTTCCCGTATGGACCAGATAGATCCCTACCGTCCCTCGTACAATTATCGAGAGATGTGTAGTCAGCCTTTAGATCCTATAGTCGTAGCACAACCATATCCTAAACATTTTCCTATGCCTGTTCTTCCCATATATAAAGGAACCGAAGATCCCATAGAGCATATTCGTATGTTTAGGATAGCATGCCATGATATATCACATGATGACTTGTTATTACTAAAAATATTCCCAAAAATATTGGGAGGAATGGAATTAGAGTGGTATTATCAATTACCCACTAATTCTTTGAGGAATTTCCAAGAAACTGTCGAGTCTTTTGTTCATCAATTTAGTGCCTACATCGAAAGATATGTGACCATTAAAGATTTGTATAACTTAAAACAGGGCAAAGATGAATGCTTTGCTGATTTCCTAGCTAGGTGGAGACAGTTGATAGGAAAATTGCACTTTGTGTTACCTTATAGGGAGATGTTGGACATCTTTATTAATAATTTGCAAGAGCAACTATCTTACAAATTATCAACTGCTACTTTAACCACCTTCAATAAGGCTATAGACTTAGCCCGAAGAGTGGAAGATGCTCTCATTAGGAGAGGCCGGCTTAAAAAGAGAGATGATGAGAAGACATCTAAAAATCAATATAAGAATAAACAATTTGTGGGTGATGGAGTCACCGATAGCAGAAATATTGCTAATGTTAATGATGTGAAGACAACGAAGAAGTTTGTATTGAAACCTCCTGATAGACCTCCTTGAGAATTTACTAGGTTAAATAAACCTTTATCAACTATTCTACCGCAATTATTAGAATGAGGTTTGATTCAATTACCAAATATTCGGGAACCTGATCCAACTATACCTAGATATAGAGTAGATTTATACTATGACTTCCATAGAGGACCTGGAAACACTACCAACTCTTGTAAAATATTAAAACATAAAATATGGGACTTGATTGATAATAATGAGATGGAGGTGCAAGCCTTTCAACCTAAGCAAAATCCTCCTAATAATGTTCAAAAGAATACCCCACAAAACCAGAATCAGAATGCCAATCAATCATTGGACATCTTTCAACATCCCTTACCAAAACATGGTAAGGATGTGGTTAATCAAGTTGAACATCATAATTTCCCTCCTCCTGCCCGATATGTAGGAACTATTAGTGGGCATTTACCTATTCATGATTTAGAAATATTTGATAAAACTTTATCCGTGGTTACAACCAGGCCTCTATATAATATTCAGATACCTGATCTTAGTGATACTAAATACGAGACTGAGAGTGATATGGAATCACATCAAATCAATCGAATAGTTCTAAAGATGAATCAGATCCTATTCACTCTATCACAAGTTATATGGTTCCATAAGAGCCATTTACAAGAAGAGTCACTACTAGACCATTGTATCATCGATTACTTTCTAATGAGCTAGCTATAAATGCTAGACCAAGACCCATTCATCATCCATAGAATAATATTGTGGGTACCATCAGAGCTGTTACTAGAAAACAGGCTCAAAATTCTTCACAAGATCAAATTCAGAATGGTGGATCAGCTCCATTTTTTTTGAAGGTTCCTAATAAAGGGAATCATTCACCTAATGTTCAACCTAAACCTCCTTATAATATTAATGAACAATTATCAAATATTACAGCTAGAATTTCGCTCTTGGACCTTTTAAGATCTTATACTACAGATAGAGATGAATTAATGCTTACATTAAGTCAGATGATGGTACCACAAGACATTCAACCTGAAGCCATGGCCGATACTATAATAACTTGTGAAGTTGATTGTATTGACTTCCAGGATAGAGATATACCGCAACATAGTTTACATAAAGATAACCCCTTGTATATTACTGCCTTAATTGGAGATGTAGAAGTTAAACAAGTTTTGATTGATAATGGTTCATCTTTAAATATCTGAAATTTTGACTTCTACCAAAAATTTGGGTTTAGAAGTGATGAAATAAAAAGAACTGATATGATCATAAAATATTTTAATGACGAAACACAAGAAACGTGTGGAGTTATTACCATTCCATTGCAGGTTGGTCCGAGAACCTTGGATACGACTGTGTTTATTGTACATTTTCCTACATCATACAATATACTCTTGGGTCGTCCTTGGATCAACGTGATGTGATCTGTTCCCTCAACTTTACATCAATGTGTTAAGTTCAAATTTAAGAATCCATTGGTTACCATTCATGGTGATCCAAGACCCTTTGATATGTGTGCTTTGGCAGAACCTATTGGAGTTCAATTTTTCCCTCCTCTGTCATCCACACATCCTAATTATCATTATCCATCTAAACGTGTGAAACTCACACCCGCAAAATCATCTACTTCTTCTCCATCAGTTGCACCTCCACATATAGCTCAACCATCTTCTGAAAAAACTGCATTAGGACCTAAGAAATATCCTAATCCCACAACCAATGTCTCTTGTTCTTGTTGGTCATCAAATCTGCACAAGAAAGGAATTTCGGTGGGTTTGCATGCCCTGGACCTGCGACCAACATTGAAAGGCCGAGGGGAAGAGATGCCCCTCGTGCCAATCTCCGAAGAAATGCCGACTCCTATACTAATCTACTTTTGGGGTTTGAGACAAGAGTGCAGGAAAGAAATAGACAGAGTAAGGGTTAGGAAAAGAAATAAAAAGGGGTAAGGGTTAGAGAAAGAAATAAAAAGAGTAAGGGTTAGAAGATGATGATTTAAGGTGGGAGAGAACAGGAAGCATGATCACTCGCTAATAACTCGAATAGCAGCAAAGAACACCAAGAATAGACGAAAGAAACGTGATACTCGCTTTCCTATGTATCCTCTGGACGAGTTCACAGGGTTCTCCTTTCTCTCTCACCTGGAATTCAGGGTTCAGAGTAACAACGATTAAGACAAGGGAATAACAGAAACCACGACCCACTAGGCAACATAAAAGAAAGCTTATACGACGTTTTTCCTCTCCTATGTATCCTTCAGGGAAAATTTTAGGGTACAGTCCCCAATCGCACACCGGATTCAGGATTCAGAGTCTCAGTATACGAGTGCGAGAAAAAAAAATAATTAAGCATAGAAGGCAGCATAAAAGAGAGAAATGGAGTACAAAAATCTTTAGTATTAGACGCAGGACATCAAGTTACAACAGCTTTCTAGCAGAAAGTTCCCCCGCTTTTTACATTATGAAGCCTAGGTTTTTATAGAGGACCCAACCCTCTGAATAATTATCACAAAAATGATGGAGTACACCCTCGAGCCCTAAGAAATCGGCTCCTCGTTGCTGCTGCGGATGATCTCTCAAATCGGCTACCAAAACTGGTAAGGGTGACCGAGTCAGCCAAGGAAAGATGCATTAAATGAGCCACTTGAGTGTCCTTGGATTGCGGGTGCGGTGCTCGAGTGGCGGCCATGCTTGTCGGGCTCTTCTTCTTGGGTTGATACTTCGCATCCAATTGCCAAAAATGAGCAGTGGGCTTATCGGGCAAGAAAATATGCATTTATGAGGCTCTCTGATCGCCTCGAGAAAATGCCCAACTTGGGAAGCATTCCTGGGAAGCGCCTCACTGATTTTCGCTTCGCAAAACTACTTTGGGGGCATGGAGTGCCGAAGTCGATCTTCCTTTATCCTTCGCTACTTCGCTGGAAAAACTGCTTCACTAATGGGTCGGGAAAAATGCTTCGGGTCGATCTTATTTTGAAACGGTGGTTCAGGGGAGTTTTGGCCGAAGCACTTTCTCGACCTCTACTGCTTTGGGTGAAAACTGGCCGAAGTGGATTTTAGAAATACTTCGGGCCCGAAGTAATTTCTTTGCCTTAGCGGATTCGTGCTATCTTTTCTTATTCGAAGAAGTTGCTTGGATGCCGCTTCGCAAAACTATTCACCCAAGGCAGCCGCTGGGAATGCTTTGGGTGCGAAGCGTTTCCTTCGCTTTCTCAGAAAATTTTTTGCCCAAAGTGATGATTTGAAGCGCTTCGGACCCGAAGCTCTTTTATTTTTCATTTTCTCCACCAGGGGGTGATAGGGAGAACCAAAATTGCTATAACTTATAAACAAAAGAAAACTTTCAACAAAACAAATATCATACAAAGTTTCAATTTTTTTGCCCCTTGGTGGAATGTGACAATATTGTCAACATTCTTGGCGGCTCACGGGGCAACGAGCTCGTCTCGGTGGTAGAACCCTTAGCTTTTATCCATTGGGCCAGAGTTACCTCTAGACCCTTCTCCTTGTTCCTTTTCTGGGGGTGCTTCCATAGCTTGTCCTTCCTCTTCCTCTTCTCTCTCCTCTTCTTCCGCTACTGCTTCTTCTTCTCTTGTCACCATTGCTTCTGCTACGTCTTCAGCCGTTGGTAGTGGGGCTAGGCGGACACGGATATCTCTTAAGGTTCGACGAACCTGAGACCAGACGCTTTTCATGAACAGCTCCTGATCCTCTAAGGATTTGACCAAAGCGTGGAACCTATCGATATGCCCAATTTTTGCATGTTGGGATCTGGTATGCAGATCGTTTAGGGAAGCAACGATTCTATAGTATTTCAATATGTAATCAGCAACCTGCTTCTCTGTTATTGGTTCGGCCCACTCGTCTATCTCTGAAACGTTGCCTTCAAACTGCTACCACTTCGGCATGATTTCTTCCTTGGCTAATGCCTTTCCATAATTATCCGTGAAACTCGGGAAGCCTAAGGAGAAGAGGTCCTCGAAGTAGCCCATTGATGCATGCCTCTCGCTTTCGAATGCATCCAGTAGGATTTTTGCCTTTTGAGATTTCTTGGCTATGGAGAAAAAGGCACGAACTATGGCCTGGGCCGTTGACCAATCCCTTGCTATCCGACTCATCGCTGCGACACTCAAATCTTGATACCTTGCACTTTGGACCTTGAGGGCCAGCTTGAGTCAGGCTCTGACATTCTGAATGACCTCTTCGACGATTGGCCCTCCTTTGGCGGTGGCAACCTAGGCTTCTATGGTGTAAGCTAAAATTGAAAGGGCACTGACAGCCTGAGACCTAAAATTCTTGAGCAGATGTGAGCGAATCTCCTTGATTTTGCTCCTATCAAGTAGCCCTAGGCCTTCCTTCTCGTGCAGCTGGATCTAAGCTTGCAAGATCCTACTTTCAAGCTCCTTGGCCCTCAAATCATTTTCGGCCTGCCTTTGTGATTGATTCTCAACTGTGCACTCCAGTTGTGCTATCTGTAGCTTTAGGGTGTGTGCTTCTTTTTGCATCAGCTTGCACTGCTCCTCGGACTCTACCAATTTAGAGTGAGCCCTTGCTATCTCCTCCTCCAGATTGATGTTTATGCTCTCGACTTCGAACCTATGCTTGTTGGCGATGTTGGCATGTGCCTTGAAGGTCTCGATTCCAATGTGCATAGAGGCGGACTCCTTGTCCACGTTCAAATGTTCCAAGTCCTTTTCTTTATCCTGATATTCATAGTCCGCTGGAGTCATTTCATCCAGGGGCTTCTGGACTTTGGGTATCTTCTTTACTTTATGCAACTTTCCCACCTCGAAATCAAAGACGGTGCATCTCTCAACTTGAGCGAGCGAGTGCCCTCTCTTCTTTCTTGCCTCTTTCAACATTCTCTCTGTGTTTTGTTGGGCTTGGAGGAGTTTTTTGGCCAAGGGGGATTCCCGTATCGAGGACATCTCGGAGTCAAGATCTACAACCGAGGGATTGAACAAATATAAAGAGTTGAAGGGGATAGCCTCACCCGAAGGTTTAGCAACAGGGGTGATGGGGGCTTCGACGAGTGGGATCACGTTGTGTACAATGGAGGAATGAGCCTTGGGGTTTGGCATTGGACTATTAGCTTCACCTTGGTTGATGACTGGAGGATTGGCGGTGTGGTTGAGCGAAATTACTTTGACAGGTTTGTCCTGGCTAGAAGAATCGGGGGGAGTAGTTAGGGACACAATGTAAGAAGGTGACTGACCTTGTGGAGGTAGGGTGGACAGGTGAGAGCTTTCGGCCAGGGCCGGGGTAGACTTACAAGCAACCAGAGCATAAGGTGAAGAAAATGTACCTGCGTGCCCTCCTAGCAGAGCGACCATGGTGATCTCCTTGATTATTGGCCCTTGTTCCTCTTGGGCCTTGGTACTCTTGGCTTCAATGACTTCCACGAGTTCCTCCACATTAATGACATCTATGTTTGGGATCGTTTTGGAACTTGGTGGAGTTTCTTCGTCGTTTGCTTCGATCGAGCTCGATACTGATCTTTCGGCAGGGGCGCTTGGAGTGCCTGTACACGGTCGCTTTGGGAAGTTTGGGGGTGCCTATGTAGGTTCCCGCTCCTTTCTTTTCTTCCTCTTGAGGGGTTGCTCTGATTCCTCTATTGTTGTCTCAAGATCTTCGGATGGACTCTGTAGTAAAGCTTTTGGCACGGCCCTGACTACTTTTTCCTTGGGGACATTATCAATCCTCACGGGGCCTTCATCTGAACTTGGGGTGGCCGGTGGAATGAAATCGGTGAAGGACAAGGGTTTCCAAGACCCAATATTGGTCTGATACACAATTGCGAATTCCTTGTCCATTTTTAGAAGCCCGTAAGAATTCATCTTTCGGTGATGGACTCTCATAATCCACCATTCTCTTAATTGCTCCTCGTCCCAGTCTTTCAACTCCTCTTTTAAATCGTCCCTTGCTTTTCTCCAAGAAAGTGGAGTCGGGAGTTGGGAATGGGTACTAGTCTGGGTCGAATTTGACCTCCATAGGATAGAAGTCATGCCAAGGAGGCAACGTCCTCATCTCCTCTAAGTGCCACTCTAGGTCCGTACCATTGGGGTTATTCCTCTACTCCAGAATTTTGGGGTGAGGACAGACATGGAAGTTTTTGCTTTTCAAATGATCTCTCATCACCCCCAACGGGTCGTAGAGCCACCTCTGTGGTATTTGAAGCAAACCAAAATCAATGAGCTTCTCCTCTAGGTATATGTTCTGCTTCAAGGAAAAGACTTTGATCACTCCCATATTGAAGGGGAAGTCGTAGGTGTGTGCCCACTTCCGTCCGTGGCCGTAGGCTTCATCGGTCGTGTCACTTTGTCGAGCAACTTCTAGGGCAAATTGGTACTTCGAAGGGAAAAAGGGCAGCAGGAAGGGCTTCCCTGTGAAGCCAAAAAGGCGGATCACAAGCCCTTGTGTCAATTGAAACACATCCCCTCTTCTCTCTAGTACCACTTTATCTCTAAGGCAAAGAGGCACCCGGGGGCTAGACTTTGTCAGAATGTGCATCGCAGGTCCCAAAAATTGTTGATTGAAAGGGTAATAGGACTTCGACCTCAGCAAGAGACGGGTCCACTGATATACAGGCAAAGGGATCCCATCCTTGCCGACTGGTGAAACATCACAATGGTGAAGGGCTTTATGTACATGAAAGAAGAAGAACCAAACTAAGAAGGAACAAGGTTGGAAGTGGGGCTCCTTGCTAGCATCCTTCATGGATGTCAACCGCGTATGCAAATTTTGGGCCACCCATTCCACCCAATCGAAGAAAACTAGGTTAGTGTTCGGTCGTGAAGTGTCGGGGGCGTAGAACTCTCCTCTGGAAATGCATTTGGCTAGCGACACCTGCCATGGGTATACCAAAGTATCACTTGACAAGCCTCCTACCCATGCAATGATAGAGAATATATTTGTGTTCTTGAAGGCCTCCAAGGGCAGGGGCATTTGGGGTCGCTTGCCGAAAGGAAGTCCGCTCTTGAGGTTTTCACGCAAAAAGCTCAAGATGAAGGGATTAGAGGTGAAATTCTTCGTTTGTTTGCTCAGGCTGACATTGCGAATGGTATAGCCTTTTGGTGGCCTTTGCTGTGGTGCGAACGTTGCCTGCACATCCTCCTTCAGAATGGAAAATAACTTTTGACCCGAGGCATCCAACACCTGTCTGGTTTGCGGTTGGTAGTTCTGAGCGATGGCATATATGAGCTCGGGGTAGTGATGTGTAGGAGGGACTAGATACCAGTATATGTGGGAATAATACATCGCGGCCCTCTTGTTCTCCATCGAGAGCCTACTTTTCATGAAGTCGATGGTATATCGAAGCTCGGCCACGGTTCTTGAGAGCTCTGGGTCTCTGATTTTTGCCCACTTATCGACAGGTGGTTCTATGCTGGGCTCATCATCAGACTCTTACCTTCCTTCTATCACTTGTTTTCCTAGGTGTGGGGGAGGATTGACCCTCCTAGTTCTCTGTTTCTTTTCTTATATGGCTCTCGCCTTCTCTGGAGTTGATGTGAGTGGGCAGGATGGCCTCCTTTCCGTAGACCAGAGCATAAGGCGAAGTCTTGATTGAACTTTTGACAGAAACCCGATCGGCCCACAAGGCCCGATCCAGAAGGAGGTGCCAAGTTCTTTTGTTTTGATCAATCAGCTTTCTTAGTATCCTCAACAGGGTTTTGTTGGTGGATTCTACCAATCCATTACCCTAGGGGTAATAGTTGGAAGACATCTTGTGATATATCCCATACTTGTATAGGAACTTGTTGATCTTTGTGCCTGTGAAACCAAGACCGTTATCTGTAATAATTGCTTTGGGGATACCGAAGCGGGTAATCAATCCTTCCATGAAGGTGACAACAGTATCTTGATCGGCATGTTTTGTGGGGACTCCCTCGGCCCACCTGGTGAAGTAATCAGTCGCAGTTAGAATGAATTTGTGTCCAGTGGAGGAATTTGGCGATATGGCCCCTACGAAATCTAGTCCCCATTGCTGAAAGGGGGCTTCCACTTGTATCGGTCGGAGTGGCATCGAAGCATTTTTGCTTCGACCGATGAATCTCTGGCATTGCTCGCACCTTCGGCAAATGGAGAAGGCATCGGCAAAGAGTGTGGGCCAATAGTAACCCACCTTGATTATCTTTAGCGTCATCGCTCTTCCAGCAAAGTGTCCTCCAGATAGTCCTGAATGAAATTTGCCCAAGATTCTCCTCTTATCATCATATTTTATGCATTTGAGGAGGACGTCGTCGATGTTTTTGAAAAAAATGCCTTTTGGGCGCATAGTGTATCGAGCGGACCGCATCCTGAAATGTCTTCACTGTGAAGCATTCAGATGTGAGGGGCATCTACCGGTGTTGAAATATTCCACTATTTCATCGACCCAATCTTTCTCGACCTCTTCCTGATTAGTGAGGCATTCTCCCGTTGGCAAGTCATCCGACTGACAGTCTGTTATTTCGGCCGTTGCGCTCTTCGCCAGCTCTTGACATAATGCGCGACCGCGAACTAGTTTGGTAGGTTTGATCTCAATATCAAACTCTTGGATTTTGCTTACCCAACCAGCTCTCTTGCTTCCCAGTTCCCCCTGAATAATGAAACTACGCACATCGGGGTGAATGACGAAGACTATGGTTCGACTCTGAGAAATGAACTGTTTGAATTTCTTGAGAGACTTCATTACTGCATGCACTTGATGCTCGATGAAATTATACTTTTCCTCATGGGGATTGATTATCTGGCTAAGGAACACGATGGGACGTTCCTCTCCATCTTCCCCCTTTTGCGTCAAGACCGTGGCGTAGCTTTCAGGTTCTCCTATTGCATACAGGATAAAATCTCGACTGTAGTCGGGGTTGATCAAGACCGGTGCCTAAAAAATTTGGGCCTTGATTTCTTTGAATGCTTTTCTCCTCTCTTCTGTCTAGATGAATTCTATGCCCTTTTTTAAAAGCTCAGACATCGACTTAACGACCTGGGTGAAGTCTGGGACAAACTTCCTTATGAAGTTAATCTGTCCGAAGAAAGATTGAAGGCCCTTTTTATCCGCTGGTATTGGGAGCTTCATCAGAGCTTCGGCTCTGTCGGGATCCACGGCGAGACCCTTTTCCAAAATTACGTGTCCTAGCAGCTTTCCTTCGCTGACTGTGAAGATAGACTTTTTTGGATTGATTGAGATGCCAAATTCTTGGCATTTTTTGAAGATTTGTTGAATATGTTCTGGGTGGTTTTCTCTCCTTCGGGAGAAGACGGTCATGTCATCCAAATAGATAACGATAACCTTGTTCAGAAGCTCACTAAAAGCTAGGTCCATCGCTCTATGGAAAGTAGCTCCCGCATTCGAGAGGCCAAAAGGCATTCGCTGGTAGGTGAATGTGCCCCACTTGGTTGTGAATATGGTCTTATGCTGGTCTTCGTCCCTGACCCAGATTTGATTATATCCAGAGAAACCATCAAGTAGGGAGAATCGTTGAGCTCCAGCTACCGAATGCAAGATCTGATCGATCTGCGGGAGAGGATAGTGGTCCTTGAGGGAAGCATGATTCAGGTTGCGGAAGTCCACACATAATCGGATGTCTCCGTTCTTTTTTTGATAGGGACCAAGTTCGCTACCCAGGAAGAATGCTTGATGGGATAAATGATCTTTGCTTCGAGCATTTTTAGCAGTTTGGACTTCATCAGGACCTCGATCTTTGGATTAATCGGCCTTTGCTTCTGTCGAAAAGGTTTGGCCCCTTCTTGTAATTCGATTGTATGTTGGATCAGCTGTCGATCATATCCCTTGAGGTCATGATAAGACCAAGCCACGATATCTGGGTACCTCTTACACAAACATCGGATTCACTCTATTTCTTCTAAAGTACAATCGGTCCCGACCTTTATTACTTTCCCAGGTTCCAGTTCTAAATCTTGATATTGTTGTGCGCTGATCTGGATCCTATGGGAGAGCGATCGATCATTTTGATCGAAAAGGCTCTCAAGCATGATCAATCCCTTGGGAACGTGGTTGTTCTTCAACTGGACCAATCCTTCATATTCTTCCTCATCAGGGCTTCGGTCTTCGACTGTAGCGGCTTCTTGGATCATGAAATTGACGATCTGCTTGTCGTTGTCAAAAACTTGCTAGTGTAAATCTCTGTCCGGGACAGAGGGTCTATAGATCATCCTTACAACCTTCAGCTTATGCACCATATCGTCCATTGGAGAATATCGGGCTGCGATGGATGCTAAGACATTTGCATGTCGATTCTTTTCTTGTGGAATAGACTGTAGATTGAGGGATTCACACTAGTCGAACAGGTCCCATACCCTATTGCGGTATGATTTAAGATAGTGCTTCTTTGAAGAGCATCTGTTGGTGACCTGGTTGCAAACTAGTTCAGAATCTTCAAAGATTTGAAGATGCCTTATGCCTAACTTGTCAGCTTTCTTGAGTCCTAAGCACAAGGCTTCATATTCTGCTGCATTGTTGGTGCAGCTCCATGTCAATCAGTAGCAATATTCCTTTTGCTCACCGAACGGCGAAATCAGAAGGATTCCTGCCCCGACGTCGTTTTTGCATCGGGCACCGTCGAAGAACAATTTCCATAGTCCTTCTTGAGCAGAAACCTTTCCCTCCATTTTGGCTGGTTTCTCGGACTTGGTGATGGTGTAGCATCCCACCTCGGTCTCTATCATGGCATTGAAATATGCCAATGAAAATTCATCTTCACAACACAACTATGCGAGGGATTCCTGGACCAGATCTACTTGCTCTAGCTCCTCCGCGATCGTATGCACAGGGTCACTGCTTTCTTCCTCGAACATCTTCTAAACCAGGAACGTAGAAGGCTTTTCATTATAGATCTTCACCTTCTTCCCTTTGAAGGGGATCTCCAGATGAGTGTAGTCCATGGACAGGTATCCACCCATCTTTGCTGTGAATTCCCTCGACAGGCACATGCTGAAGTAGGGCTCAAGGTCCACGACTACCACCTCTTGTATGACTATGATTTGAGGTGTCTTATGTAGTCGAATAGGAATGTCTTTGATGACACCTACAGTCTTCACTAGGGTACCATCCAACTGGAGGACTCCGTGACTACTTTGTGTGTACTCCATGCCTATTTCCTCGCATATCGCCTTCGGCATGACTGTCGTCACGGCTCCAAAATCTATCATATAGTTATGCACGATATACCCTTCCATTTGTAAGGATAAGTAGAATGGTGGTGGTCTATTTTTCCCCATGATGGATGCAGACAGGGTCTGCACCAGAGCGAGCGACTTTGCCTTCTTTGTATTGATCCTCTTCAATGATTCTTGCAGCAGGTCCACTTGTCTAGGAAGTTGCGAGCATCATACAAACTGATTTTGGCTGGAATTCTCTTCAATTCTTCTACAATGTTGTAGGTTGGGGAGCTATGCACCTCAGGTTCCTTTCTCGGTTCGTACTTGGTGCGATATTGCTCTATCGCTTTGACCCTTTGTCGCTTGGTGAGCGAGGGAAATTTGAGCTTCTCCTTAGCCTGTTCTTTGGTCTCCACCTAAGGTGGTTCGGTAGTGGCCTTTTGGGCATTTTCTTTGACTGGAGCTGGCGGAGGAGCTTCGCTCGAGGCCAAAGAGGACGGTTGTCCCTTCTCAAATCAAGCGTGTACCTTCAAAGGAGCCATCTGAGTAGCATCTACCTCTATCGACCTTTTACCTCCCCTGGTAAGGACCGCGACTGGCTCTTCCTCATCGATGGACAAGTTCTGATCCAATTGTCTGATGACGTTGACTTGGATACCTTGACTGCTGGTCATTAGTGTCTGCACGTAGTGTTGATGCAACATGCATGTATTTTCCTCGTGAGGATCATTACATGTAGAGCACCAATATACATGATCGAAAGTGCTTGGGGCTTCATCTATCACAACATTTCTTGTCGAAGCTTTTCCTTGATGGACCGCTTGATCTCTGGTAAGCGCAGGTGTGGGATAAGACCTTCTTGGTAGAAACTCTTGTTGCACTTGCTTCTTCTTGACAATGGTCATATCGTTGGACAAGGTCTATACTGTGGCATTTAACGATTGCATTTCTTGTAGTATCTTGGCATGCATATCATCGATCTTGGGAACTGATGGTAAAGAAGCCATAGTCGGTATCGGAGGTAGGGGAGGGGCGGCAACATGGAAATGTTGGAGTGATAGTGGGCGGCATAGTTGAAAGTGTGGGGAAATGTATCTATGGAGCGATGATCTATGACACAACGGGATTCAGGTTCCAGGATGAGATCGGATATGTAGGGATTGCAGAAATCTGTGGAGCTACTGCGCTCGCATACTGGGCTTGAAGGAACTCGGGGAGTATGGGCATTGGCATTCTTTGAGGGAGTTTACCCATGGCTATGAGGTCCATTTCTGCTTTCTTGGCTAACCCATACAACTTTGGAAAAGTATTGACATTTGAGTACCTTATCATAAGACCGATATCAATGTTGAATGCCCGAAGGAAGTAGTATGCCACGACTTCTTCAGTTAGGTGAAGTCCAACTGGGACTCTTTGCCAGGTTCGAGCGAACCTAACATTGAAGTCTACAATCTCTTCTTGTGGATGTCTTTGGATTGAAGTGAATTATTGCAGGAGAGAAGTTGGATCGACGGACTCGTTGAAGCCTTGCATCAACTGCCCGACTAACTGGTCCCATCTCGTAATAGTGTTGGATGGCAGAGATCTGTACCAATAGAGGAGTTTTCCTCTAAGGGAGAGAACCAGGAGCTTCACCATCACTCGCTCTTCTATGATATCATGGATCTCCGCCAGGGAAATGATGTCCTGGATATGCTCTAGAGCAGTCTTTCCGGTTTTGTCAAATGTCAGGAGCTTTTTGATTACAACAGGTGGAACTTGCCCTTGGCCCACGAGATTCAACAATGACGAAGAATTCCATGCTAGAAATAATCTAGGCGGCGGTTGCTACTATTGTTGTTGTTGTTGTTGGGCCATATTTGTGCCTGGGTTCTGTGGAATAGAGGTCCCCAAAGTCCCTCTTGGGTTGCTCATTGGAAGGCCAATGGGAATGGAGGCACTAGGATGCTTTAGTGAGTTGGGAGGATTCGAAGGAAAACTAGCTGATGTGCTATCGAAAGTTATGCCTTGCTCGTCAACAGCAACCTCTTGCGAGGATGTCCCGTGTAAGAGATATTCGAGGGTAACTAACCTAGATCGTTCCCCAAAGGCATCAATATCAAGCTCAAAGAACTCGGTTTCCTCTCCTCTATTCCTAACTCTCCATCTTGTTTGCATGAAGGCACAGGCTTTAGTACTGGTCTTTACGACTTGAAGATTCTCGGGTAAAACAGAGTCGCCAAATGCTAAGAGTCTCTTAGTAACGAGAGCATCGATTCTCACTACTACTCAGGGGACGAGACTGACTGGATCTCACTGGGAACTTTTTAGAACTACTGGCTCCGGTGAAGACGGGCTAGAAATTTTCTCAAATATGGGACCTTCATGTCCCATCGGGCGTGCCAAAAACTATTGGTCATCAAATCCACATAGGAAAGGACTTTCGATGGGTTTGCGCACCCTGGACCTACGACCAACATTGAAAGGCCGAGGGGAAGAGATGCCCCTCGTGCCAATCTCCGAAGAAATGTCGGCTCCTATACTAATCTACTTTTGGGGTTTGAGACAAGAGTGTAGGAAAGAAATAGACAGAGTAAGGGTTAGGAAAAGAAATAAAAAGGGGTAAGGGTTAGAGAAAGAAATAAAAAGAGTAAGGGTTAGAAGATGATGATTTAAGGTGGGAGAGAACAAGAAGCACGATCACTCGCTAATAACTCGAATAACAGCAAAGAAAACCAAGAATAGACAAAATAAATGCGATACTCGCTTTCCTATGTATCCTCTGGATGAGTTCATAGGGTTCTCCTTTCTCTCTCACTAGAATTTAGGGTTCAGAGTAACAACGATTAAGACAAGGGAATAACAGAAACCACGACCCACCAGGCAGCATAAAAGAAAGCTTATACGACATTTTTCCTCTCCTATGTATCCTTCAGGGAAAATTTTAGGGTACAGTCCCCAATCGCACACCGGATTCAGGATTCAGAGTCTCAGTATATGAGTGCAGACAGACAAAAGAATTAAGCATAGAAGGCAGCATAAAAGAGAGAAATGGAGTACAAAAATCTTTAGTATTAGACGCAGGACATCAAGTTATAGCAACTTTCTAGCAGAAAGTTCCCCCCCTTTTACATTGCAAAGCCTGGGTTTTTATAGAGGACCCGGCCCTCTAAATCATTATTACAAAAATGGTGGAGTACACCCTCGAGCCCTAAGAAATCGGCTCCTCGCTACTGCTGCGGATGATCTCTCAAATCGGCTACCAAAACTGGTAATGGTGACCGAGTCAGCCAGGGAAAGATGCATTAAATGAGCCACCTGGGTGTCCTTGGATTGTAGGTGCGGTGCTCAAGTGGCGGCCATGCTTGTCGGGCTCTTCTTCATGGACTGATACTTCGCATCCAATTGCCAAAAATGAGTAGTGGGCTTATCGGGCAAGAAAATATGCATTTATGAGGCTCTCTGATCGCCTCGAGAAAATTCCCAACTTGGGAAGCGTTCCTGGGAAGCGCCTCACTAATTTTTGCTTCACAAAACTACTTCGGGGGCGTGGAGTGCCGAAGTCGATCTTCCTTTATCCTTCGTTGCTTCGTTGGCAAAACTGCTTCCCTAATGGGTTGGGAAAAATGCTTCGGGCCGATCTTCTTTTGAAACGGTGGTTCGGGGGAGTTTTGGCCGAAGCACTTTCTCGACCTCTACTACTTCGGGTGAAAACTAGCCAAAGTGGATTTTAGAAATACTTCGAGCCCGAAGTAATTTCTTTGCCTTAGTGGATTCGGGCTATCTTTTCTTCTTCGAAGACGTTGCTTGGATGCCGCTTCGCAAAACTCTTCACCCGAAGCAGCCGCTGGGAATGCTTCGGGTGCAAAGCATTTCTTTCGCTTTCTCGACAATGTTTTCGCCCGAAGTGATGATTTGAAGTGCTTCGGGCCCGAAGCTTTTTTTTTTTTCATTTTTTCCACCAGGGGGTGATAGGGAAAACCAAAATTTCTATAACTTATAAACAAAAGAAAACTTTCAACAAAACAAATATTATACAAAGTTTTAGTTTTTATGCCCCTTGGTGGAATGTGACAATATTGTCAACAATTCTACTCCTATAACTTCCATACCTTTAATAGAACCATATATCAACACCTCTACACCGTCTACATCCACAAAATTCATATTTTCCACATCGAAAGACGTAGGGAATGTTCCTTCTACCTCTTATGCTCTTACTGACGAGCTATTACTTGATCTATCTAAAATTCTTATATCAGAAGAAACGAATACTTCTATGCAATATTCCCTTATTTTAAATAATTTATCACCATCTCCTCATACCTTAGGCCTCCCACAACCTATGGGAAGTATTTACCAAGTCAGGAGCTGTGCATTTATTTATAAGGGATATGACTGCGGTAGAATACCCAGAAACATCAGAACTCATTATGATGGATATGCTCGATGTTATTTTAATAATGAGTATATTAAAGCCAAACCTATAATGCTTAAATTGGGATATAAAGGGAAAGGTTTGGGACCTTTCTAGAATGGTATGAAAGAACCTTTTGAGGTAGAAGCATGACCCACCCGATGTGGTGTGGGCCTATTTTATAGTATAGGTTAGCCATTCCCATTTGAGGATGATGACCATCTTATATGTTACCAATATTATTTAGATGAACACAATGCTTTGCGTTTAATGAATAAGACATTCACATGTAATATGCTATCTATAGCTTATCCTGAGATGATCTCTAAATATGATGATGAGTTGGAGGGAGATATCTTTCATGATGTCTCTATTGAGGAATTATTACATAATGGATTTTATTTTGATGGCTCTATACCTAGTATAGCCCAACTTGAGGCCACAAATCCTCAAGATGAATTATCCAAGCTAACCTTGGAATAATTACAAGAATTGGGCGTTTCACCTGCCCCACCTAATTTTGAGAGAAATCTACACATGGAAGTAGAAAATGTCATAAAAATTAACATTGGAACCAACGATAACCCTCACATAATCAACATTGGATCAGAATTGAGTCAAGAAAAATAGGAAAATACATTGCGTTTCTTAAATAATATGAAGATGTATTTTCTTGGACATATGAAGATATGTTGAGTTTAGACCCTTCTGTAGTTATGCATCACCTAGTAGTGCATCTGAATGTTAAACCTGTTAAACATAAGCTTAGAAAAATGCATCCTATGGTGGCCTTACTAGTCAAAGGGGAGTTTGAAAAACTCTTGAATGTTATTTTTATACAAGCCATTGATTATGCTAAATGGATCTCGAATATAGTTCCACTAACTAATAAATAAGCTACTAAGATTAGGGTTTGTACAGACTTTAGAGATATTAATGTCGCATGTCCTAAAGATGATTTTCCCCTTCCTAATATGGATCAGATCATTGATTTTACTGCTGGGAGTGGAATGATATCCTTAATGGATGAATTTTTTGGTTATAATCAGATCAAGATAACTCCTGAAGATCAGGCTAAAACAACCTTTATTACCCCTTGGGGGACTTTCTGTTGGAAAGTGATGCCATTCGGTTTGAAGAATGCAGGTGCAACCTATCAACGAGCCATGAATTATATATTTCATGATATGATGCATGATATACTACATGATTATGTAGATGACATTATAGTGCATTCTACTAAAGAAGATGACCATTTAGATGACTTGAGAAAAGTATTTGATCGGTTAAGGGAATATCTTATCCAATTAAATCCAGCCAAATGTATATTCAGAGTTAAGTAAGGTAAATTATTGGGGGTTATAGTTTCTTTACATGGCATCGAAATTGACCGTCTCAAGATTACGACTATCACTTATATGCCCGCACCTACAAATATATCTGAATTACGGAGTCTACAAGGTAAGCTTCAAGCTATCCGTCGCTTTATCGATAAGTTGGCGGATAAAACTGTACCATTTCTTAAGCTTCTTAAGAAGGATATCTCTTTCCATTGGGATGATGAATGTAAGGAAGCATTTGAACTCCTCAAACAATATCTTCTTAACCCACCTATAATTTCGCCACCTAAACCTGATCGCCCATTTATCTTGTATATTTTTGCTTTAGATTTTGCTTTAGGAGCTATGTTAGCTCAACTTGATGATGAGAAAATAGAGCATGCTAATTATTACATTAGGAGAATATTAATTAGTTATGAAACCCGCTACACAACATTAGAGAAGTTATGTGTAGCAGTCGTATTTTCTACACAAAAACTACTCCATTATATGCTGAGTCAAAAAATATACGTTATTGTTAAATCCGATCCCTTGTAGTATCTCATGAGTCGACCTTATTTATCTGGTCATACAACAAAGTGGGTTCTTGCTCTAAGTGAGTTTGAACTCATGTTTATAGGACAAAAGTTTGTTAAGGGTCAAATCATAGCAAATCAATTAGCTGCTGCACCCTTAGAGTCCACCCATCCCCTCGTCATTGAGTTTCCTGACGAATGCCTTAACCTAGAGGCGGATCATTCAGAGCAATGGTCCCTATACTTTGACAGAGCCCGATGCATGAGTGGGGCTGGTGCAAGTATTATTTTGATATCTCCACAGAAACATCTCATACCTCTATCCTTTAAATTAATGTTTGCCTGTAATAATAACACTGCTAAATATGAGGCTCTAATCCTTGGATTACGAGTTGCCCTGACACTAAAAATTAAAAATCTATTAGTTTTTGATGATTATCAACTTGTTATAAATCAAATTAACGATGTTTATCAGACCAAATATGATAAATTGTTCCCATATAAAGCATATGTGTTACAATTAATATCTTTATTTGATCAAGTTACCGTGGAAGCTATTCCTAGAACTAGAAATCGTACGACTGACGCTATGGCCGCAACTGCATCTCTTTTACCCTTGGAGTTAGATGACGAATATGCTACCATCATTATTCATCGACTCCAAGAACCCTCTTCAACTAAATCATGCTTGGAACCTTTGGACGTGTTTCTAATCAATGAAACTATTCTTGAACTTTGGTACACTGACATCCTCAATTTTCTTCAAAATGGGACCTTCCCTGAAGGTTTTAATAGAAACCAACACCGATTATTACGTAGATGAGCAAGTCACTTCGTAATAATTGGCAATACGTTGTATAGGAGATATTTTGAAGGTATCCTATTAAGATGTTTGAATCTAGAAGAGTCTAGATCAGCTTTGAGTGAAGCCCACGATGGATCTTGTGGGGGAAACTTTAGTGGTAACGTCATTGCTAAGAATATCCTTAGGATAGGATATTTTTGGCCTACCATGGAGAATGATGAACATGATTATGTGCGCCATTATGACAAGTGTCAAAAACACACTGACCTTGTCCATGCGCCTACATAAGAACTGTAGGCTATTTCATCTCCTTGGCCCTTTTCAAAATGGGGCTTAGACATCATCAAAAAAATCAATCTTGTGTCATTTGATGGACATAAATTCATCATAACCGCCACCGAGTATTTTACAAAGTGGGTTGAAGCTATGCCCTTAGCTTCTTGCAATGGAACACAAGTTTCCAAGTTTATTCTTAATCAAATTATTTGTAGGTTTGTGATTCCTACAAATCTCATCTCAGATAATGGAACTTGTTTAAAAAACAAATATGTAAAGAAACTATGTCAAAAATATAAAATTCAACATCGTTGGTCCACTCCCTATTATCCTCAGGGTAATGGCCAAGCAGAAGCATCTAATAAAACATTAATTAAAATCCTCAAGATACTGGTCAATAAATTTGGCCATGATTGGCACATTCAATTATATCCTGCTTTGTGGGCTTATCGAACTAGCATTCGTACTCCCACGGACACTTCACCTTTTGTTTTTGTTTATGGCGTTGAAGTTGTTTTCACCTTTGAATTAGAAGTTCCTTCTTTAGCTCTACTACTTCAAGACACTAAAGTAGGAGATGAATATCGTGCTAGCAAATTTAGTCAGCTGGAACTCCTAGATGAGAAGCGCATTAATGCTTTGGAGCATATTTGTGCCTACCAGAATAAGCTCAAATGAGCATATCTCAAGAGAGTTCATAATCGATCCTTTGAGATCGATGACCTCGTCTTAAAAGAAAATAAAAAAAATACTAATGCAACTAAAGACCTTAAAGGCAAATTCGAGCCTAACTAGCTTGGACCATATATTATCATTGCTAAATTTGGATTGGAAGCATACAGATTAGCTATCTTATGATGAGGCTTGAATAAGCCTCATTTATAGCATGTTTTTAATAGTTAAAACTGCCTAAAACTCTTGTGAATTATCTTATATGCTAGTTAAGTTGATTTAATATGATGTGTATTAACTATTTGCATGATTGAAGTATTAAGGACATTATATTCTAATTTTTAACAGTTCTTGTATAGTTTTATGTTATATTGTCATGCTTAGGTTGATAGCATCATTTAACTAGTCTTATTTTGATAATCATTAAGCATTAGTTTCTCTAAATTCAGCAAATAGTACAAAGACTTATTACTATGCAGCAGAAAACTGGTTTTTCCATATAAATTCTAGCCAGCTTCCATTGAATGAGAATTGCAGTATCTTCGAAATGAGAATTGCAGTATCTTCGAAATGAGCCACTTATCTTCGAAATGAAAACAAAATGCACTTTTTGACTTGTTGACTGACTTTTGGCGGTGAAAAAGGGGATAAGAAGGTTGAGAAAGTTAAGGGAAATATCTCCCATCTAACTTTGCCGTCCAAAGCCACCATTTATGGAAAAGATCAGATTGATCCTATTCTAGGATAAACCCAAGAAATTCTGCAGGATATTAGGAACATCATATTTTTTGTTTATAATTAGATTTTAGGCATCTATAAAAGATGGCTCCCATCTAGATTGAGATATATTAGATATTAGAAATATTAGATTAGATATTAGACATATTAGAGATAATAGACCTGTAATAGATTGCAGATCTGTAACAGATTTCAGCGAAATTGTAATTATGTTTTCGAAGCAATAAAAGTGCAGTTTTCATTTCATTTATTTTGTTATGTCTGAGTGTGAGTAAGACTTAGAGAAGAAATTATACCTTCTTCTGGAAAAGGATGCCGGCCACTTTCAAATCTAGGAGAAGGACTAACAGACAGGTTTTCAGTCCTGATTTTGTTGTAGTAGAATAAGTAGTGGAACTTGTCAATTTCAGCATTTTGTGGCATTTGATTTTTGTTTTAGTTTTTATCCATCTATTTCACATTTGTGATGTAATCAACAATAGATATAATCAGTTTCTTTATTTTTTAGTAATTTTCCAATTCCCTGCAATTTACATTTCCAGACAATTTACAAGTTTTCTATAATTTCTTGCATTCTTGTTTTTCTTTGTCAAACACTGCATGAGAAGATTGACGACCTTCTATTTTAGAGTATTGATAGAAGTTGATTACTTGTTTTATCTCATCATTGCAAAAGTAAATAGGTTTCTCATTTAGCAACTCGTAATTAGGATTTTCCTTACGTAAATCAATTAAGTCTCAATTTAGCAATTGTAATTAGGACTTTATTTCTATAGACAACAATTAGTTTTTCATTCTTGCAAATAGATTAAAGTTAAATTTATGCAATTTAGGGGTAGAAGTGACACAAAACCCCCACACAATCAATTCCACCAATAAGACCTGCTGCTTCCAAATGAACTGAACTACAACCCTGCTTGAACTTTCTATCGTAGACAGCCTTGGACACCACCCCGGATTGATAAGATCTTTGAGATTTAATGATGGTATAATGACTACTCATCATTTTGGCGCCGTTGTCGGGGAACACGGTGTTGTTAGAAGGTGAAAAGCAGTCCAATAATTATTAAATATGCTAAGTTGTGAATTTTAGAGTAAAATCTGAATGTAATGACTGGTATAAGTAATTGTTATTGGTAAATTGTATTTCAGTCCATTTAGGAAATAAGCAAGAAACCACAAGAAGAAAAATTTCACAAGAGGTTGAAATTATGTCAAAAATGTCTAAATTTTTTATTTCCAAAAATGTTGGAATTTTCAAAGAATCCCAATCATCCACTTCCAACACTGCAAGATCCTTTGAGAAATCATTACAAGGAGGAAAATTAAGTAGTTCAACACCATTTTCTCTTGACAAATCCATACAATCAAGAAAATTTGACAAGATTTATAATTTTTTTTGGGAACCTACAATGGAAGGCTCACAAGAGAATCAAGGTAGAGCCAACAATGTGCTCCACCCTAGTGCAACTAGTGCACCTGCTAGAACTTTTCAAAATCCCATCCAACTAGATCTTAATCAAAATGCTCCCATGAAGGTCATTTCACCTGCAGTATTACCAACTTTCAAGGGAATTACATCCGAAGATCTTGATATGTTTTTGTTTGAGTTTAAAATTGTATGTCAAGCTCATGATTACACTAATGACAATCAAAATCTCAAACTATTTCCTTCCACTCTTAAAGAGTTAGCTCTACGATGGTTTATCACCTTAGCACCTGACTCAATTAGAACTTGGGATGAGATGGAAAACATATTCTTGGAGAGATACCAAGAATATTGTCAAGTCAAGAATCAAAATGATGAAATTCTTACAATGAAACAAGAGGAAAATGAAATCTTAGAAGATTATATAGACAAATTTTCTTTTGTTCATAAGAGATGTGGAAGTGTTGAACCTGAAATTTGCAAAGTCCTATTCTTAAGGGGACTACAAGATGAATCTAGGGATGCATTGGATATCTTGGGAAGAGGAGATACAAATGCACTTAAATTTGAAGAAATTATTAAACTCTGTAAAAATTACTCTCATTCAAGGCATAGAAAACACGGAATTGGTAATGAAAAACATGATTTGAAAGAATGCATGAAAGAGGCTGATATTTTAGTACATGATAGAACATTAGATGAAAAAATTGAATCTATTGAATCTTCAACCATCTATTGTTCAGAATGTAAAAAACAACACTCTCTTCATGATTGTCCTTTGAACAAAATATTTATACCTGCTACATGTAGCATTTGTCAATTAGGACACCCCATAGATCAGTGTAGTTTATTGCCAGAACTTAAAAGTGTCTTTGAAAAACAGTCTCAACCTATGAAAAAAACCAATTTTGTAGGACAAGGACAAGGGAATAATTTTCATAAATTTCCATATCAGAATGCTTCTCAATTTCCTGCACATTGGGGAAATAATCCTTGGTATATGCCATGGTCTGCTTCAGGTCCACTTCAACAATGTTGGAGTCAACCACCATGGGCATACTCCCAAGCATGGTCTCAACATGGATGGATGCAACAACAATGGAATCAACAACATCCACCATGGTTGCAGCCAAAATTATAGGGATATCAATGGGTACAACATCAAAATCTGTACAAAGGGCAGCAACATTGTCAAAAACAAAAATCAAATTTGTTGCCTAATTATATCCATAATTTCTATCGTGGACAACAACAACAAAAATTAAAACAACCTCTATTTTCAACTCAACCTGTGGTCAGTCCAAATCATGTTAAACAGGTAACCCCTGTCTCTGTGGTTGAATCAAAAAATACAACCCTAATAAATGTTAGTGACTGTGTTAAAACTCAGTTGTGTTCAGGTGAACCATTGCTTGAACCTATTCCACTTATCAGTGTAGAAAGTGAAGTTAAAAAGAATGAACATGAAAACAAATCTACACTAAAACAACATCAAGAAGAACAAGATACCTCATCAAATAAAGTATCATATTTTGAACAGTCTGAGATATCAAAAATAACATCTTCACAATCAGATTTGATAAAGGAATTAGAACATTTAACTATTACAATCCCTTTACCTCAAGTTGTACCAATCATTAAGAGGATTGTTCAAGAAATGTGTTTTAGAAAACCAAGAAAAAAGAAGAAAGTATATCCTAAAACCATACAAAAAGGTGGAAAATTAGTTAACTTGCTTTCAGGTAAACTTATTACACCTAAGTATGATTGTACGAGAAAGCCCACGGTTTCTTAGAACACATAAGGAAAATGAAAAGAATACTTTAGTTTTGGCCTCCATTGGTGTAAATAAAAATGTTTCTCCAAGAACCAATTCAAATAAGCCTGGTACAAAACAAAACTGAAACACAACCAAAACAACCTTTGAACAACAATAGTTGGTTGACTAAAAACCAGGGAGCAAATTTGTTTGATATATTGGTGCAACATCCTAATGCTTTACTAACATTTTATGCATCTTTAGTAGTTGGCATTAAGTTGTTGTAGGTACATAAAAAAACAAATTTTGCAATTGAATGCATTTGATGAACTTTGGTTGGAAGCACTTCACCAAATAGAGTTCACTCAACAAAAATGGAAAATGTGGCATGATGATCACATTAAGAGCAGCAAGGATGAACCAGGGGAGTTTGAGAATGAAGTTGTTCAACTTTCTTTAGTTGATGATGTAAGGAGGATATTAGTGGTGAATGGACATCTTTTATAGTTGTACCATAAACCACTAACAAAGGTGGAATTTGCTCGGTATTTCACACAGTTACATTTGACAGAAGAGGCTTCTTCTTCTGATGAAGATTCCAAATGATCATATCTTTGAATCTTAAAAATAAAAAGAAAAAAAAATTAGAAAAAAATAGAAAACAAAAAGATGAATAAATTTTGGCTGTGAATTTCTTCATGGACATGATTTCAGGGAAGTCATGAATTCCTTCACGGGCACAATCAGAATCAAAAATACAAAAAGAAAAAAAAAGAGAGAAAAGGAGAGGTTAAAGAAAAAAGAAAAGAAAAAAAAAAAGAGAAAAATGAATAGCTCAGCAGTGAAAACCTTTTCTAAGGCGCTACTGAGTTGGTATGCATGAAAACCAGTTTTCTGGCATGCATAACCTTAAAATTTTTGAGTCACCATTGTACAAATTCACCAGCTGCACTTGTTTTTGAAGTGTTGCAGGAAGCCTCAGTGAGAATATCAACAGAAGCGGTCATCTTTCAAAACTTGCATTAACTTGTTTTAACCAGGTATATATGTTTCTTGCACTTTTCTCATTGTAAATATTTGATATATAGTATATGACAATTAACCATTAGTATAAAAGTGTTCATAAGAGTTGGCATACACAAAACATGCTTGGAGAAAGAGAAAAATGTTGGTTTCTGCTATGTCTTCAGAATGACTGCTGTATCTTCAAATAACCGTGGTATCTTCAGAATGAAGCTTTGTCTTCGGAATGAAGGTGTGTCTTCAGAATGAAGGTTTGTCTTTGAAATGAAGGTGTGTCTTCGGAATGAAGGTTTATCTTCAGAATGAGGTTATCTTCAAATTAAATGCCCAGCTTAGTCTTTGGAATGAAACATAATCTTCAGAATGAAGATTTGACAGTCTGTTTCCACGTGGCATCCAAGGAGGGAGAAAAAGACATAGTCAGTAGAATTATTTTACTCCATGTGATCATTGACACATGTCAGCTAGCTTGCGGTTAGATTCATCTCATCTTTTGCACCCATCAAGGAAGTATGAGAATCACAGGGAAAATAACCAACAAACATGCCACCACCATTCATTGCTAATAACCACTCATGTGGGAAAATTTGCATGCAGAATGGATGAGCTAAAAATAGTAAAGAAAATTTGATGGCAAGGATGTCCAATGATTGATGGCTAGGTGTTCAGAGCACAGAATAAGGAAGTGTGCCATATTTTCTTTCTGAAGACATATTGGCTAATGATTACAAGGAAAAGTAAAAAAATTAAAAGTTCTTTCTGAAGAAGAACAAGAGCAAACCCTGTAATTCTATAGAAACCAGAAATCAGTGACCTAGCAACAGAAGAGAGCAGTCTTCTTAGCATCAGAACAGAGAAATGAAGTGAAAGGGCCAGCCTACAAGAACCCTGGAATAACGTAACCACATGGGTTACCAGATTTTTCAACCTGCGAAGGGTAGTATGTAATTTTGTCAGGGCTGAAACTGATAGCAAAAAAATAAATAGAAGAGGGTTCATTTTTCTAAAGATGTTATTTATCTGTCAGAATAGGAGAGTGAAGTTCCCAGTGAAGAGCCTGAAGCTATCCCTACAACCCCTATTACCACAAGAAAATAGGGCAAGAAGAGAAAATATACATTAAGGACTAGGAGGTCTACAAGACTCCAACAAAAAGAGATAAAAGAAAAATTGATTGAAGAAAAGACCAGACAGGATAGCCCTGATGTCATAGAAGTGCAACAAGCAACTGAGAATTTTGATGTAATCATAGATAATATCATGGAACCTCCTATACAGGAGTAGGGGTCTGAAGCAGAGTATGAGATCGTTGTTGAGCAGCAAAATGCAGTTGATTTGTCAGTATTAGGTTCTGAGTCAAAAGAAGAAGAGGAGGTGGAGACATCACAAAACAACTGAGAGCAGCCAAGAGTGTTATAAAAATACAAATGAGATGGATTGAGGAAAGAGAAGATGTTATTGAAAAACATGAAAAGAAAATTAGAGAATTATAGCAGAAAGTGGTGAAACTAAAAAGCAAGTTGTCACAAGTTGAAGAACAATCAACTACATCAGATAAAGAGGAGGATTTGGTTCGATTCTTGCTTGGATTATCTAAGGAATATGAAGACACAGGTGCTCATTCTGAAGTAGTGCCCCTCCACTTTGAAGAAGTGCCCTTCCATTCTGAGGCATTGCCTTCTCAATCCAGAGAAATACCTTTATGCAACATTATTGGGTAGGTCTCAGATTCAGGCCTCCAACCATCATTACTCTAGTTTTCTTCTATTTTGAAGAGGATTCCCAACCAGATGATCAGTTTGAAGAATGACTCAAAAACCTTCATGAGAAATTACACAGGAACTAAATTGTTCTATGAAACATGGAATGTGAGTATGGACATTTGTGACTCCATAGCCCACTGCAATGCATGAGGGCATGCATTAATATAAGTTGGGGGGAATGATGAGGCCTGAATAAGCCTCATTTATAGCATGTTTTTAATAGTTAAAACTGCCTAAAACTCTTGTGAATTATCTTATATGCTAGTTAAGTTGATTTAATATGTTGTGTATTAACTGTTTGCATGATTGAAGTATTAAGGACATTATATTCTGATTTTTAACAGTTCTTGTATAGTTTTATGTTATATTGTCATGCTTAGGTTGACAACAACATTTAACTAGTCTTATTTTGATAATCATTAAGCATTAGTTTCTCTAAATTCAGCAAATAGTACAAAGACTTATTACTATGCAGCAAAAAACTGGTTTTTCCATATAAATTCCAGCCAGCTTCCATTGAATGGCAAGGCATGGAATTCACATCCAAGGAAGAATGAAGACTATTGTAATATGATCCTAAGGGCTAATCCACTTGAGAAATGCAGCCAAAACCATTTGGAGTCAACACAGTTGGTCATTCTAAAGATCTTCGGAATGAACACAGTGTCTTCGGAATGAACACAATGTCTTCGGAATGAGAAAACACAGTGTCTTCAAAATGAGCGGATCTTCGAAATGAGAAATGCAGTATCTTCGAAATGAGAATTGCAGTATCTTCGGAATGAGAATTGCAGTATCTTCGGAATGAGCCACTTATCTTCGAAATGAGCCACTTATCTTCGAAATGAAAACAGAATGCACTTTTTGACTTGTTGACTGAATTTTGGCGATGAAAAAGGGGATAAGAAGGTTGAGAAAGTTAAGGGAAATATCTCCCATCTAACTTTGCCGTCCAAAGCCACCATTTATGGAAAAGATCAGATTGATCCTATTCTAGGATAAACCCAGGAAATTCTGTAGGATATTAGGAACAACATATTTTCTGTTTATAATTAGATTTTAGGCATCTATAAAAGATGGCTCCCATCCAGATTGAGATATATTAGATATTAGAAATATTATATTAGATATTAGACATATTAGAGATAATAGACCTGTAACAGATTGCAGATCTGTAATAGATTTCAACAGAATTGTAATTATGTTTCTGAAGCAATAAAAGTGTAGTTTTCATTTCATTTATTTTGTTATGTCTGAGTGTGAGTAAGACTTAGAGAAGAAATTATACCTTCTTCTGGAAAAGGAGGTCGGCCACTTTCAAATCTAGGAGAAGGACAAATAGACAGGTTTTCAGTCCTAATTTTGCTGCAGCAGAATAAGTAGTGGAACTTGTCAATTTCAGCATTTTGTGGTATTTGATTTCTGTTTTAGTTTTTATCCATCTATTTCACATTTGTGATGTAATCAGCAATAGATATAATCAGTTTCTTTATTTTTCAGTAATTTTCCAATTCCCTGCAATTTACATTTCCAGCAATTTACAAGTTTTCTATAATTTCCTGCATTCTTGTTTTTGTTGTCAAACACTGCACAGAAGATTGACGACCTTCTGTTTTAGAGTATTGACAGAAGTTGATTACTTGTTTTATCTCATCATTGCAAAAGTAAATAGGTTTCTCATTTAGCAACTGTAATTAGGATTTTCCTTCTGCAAATCAATTAAGTCTCAATTTAGCAATTGTAATTAGGACTTTATTTTTGTAGACAACAATTAGTTTTTCATTCTTGCAAATAGATTAAAGTTAAATTTATGCAATTTAGGGGTAGAAGTGACACAAAACCCCCACACAATCAATTCCACCAATAAGACCTGCTGCTTCCAAATGAACTGAACTACAACCCTGCTTGAACTTTCTATCGTAGACAGCCTTGGACACCACCCCGGATTGATAAGATCTTTGAGATTTAATGATGGTATAATGACTACTCATCACCTTAGATGGTAAAGATCTTAAAGAACCTATGAACATTATGCATCTTAAGCGCTATTATGCATAAATCTGGTAATCTCGTCACTGTATATATTATACATATTGTCTCATATTAGTAATTCATATAAAAAAATTTCAAAAAATAGTAATATTATGTATTCTCTCCATTCATAAATTAAAAATCAAAATATAAAAAAATAAAAATCATCAAAATCCTCAAATTTTTTTTCTATTTTGCACCTATCAATTATTGAAGTATTGCAGTTATATTTTTAGTTATTTTGGATAAATTAGCATTTATTTGGAATCCATCACTTTCACACTCACATGAATAAATATCTTGATATTATTTGGTATGATTATTAATCTCTTTTATATCAAAATCCATAGTTGAATTAAATAAAGTTTTGAGCATAGAGAATTGATCTTGTTATTTACTTGAACCAAGTACACTTTTTCACATTAAAATGATTTCATTGCAAATTCAAAATGATGCTACACAGTATAAGTGGTCTCTTGAGTGAAAAGTTTCCCCTTCTATCCTTATCATGCACATGGTCTAGAATCTTTGAGAATTGACAAAAGGACAAACTCACCCCTACCCAGAATAAAAATACCTTGCTCTACAGCCAATCCGAGCAAGTATCCCTAGTATAGGAAGAAAAAGAAAAAGAAAATCAAGAAAAATCATGAGAAAAAGAGAAATTATTCAGAAGCACTATTGCAGTATCATTTTGTACCATATCAATAATATTTCAGCATTATCTCAGTATCAAGCAAATACAAAAAAAAAAATAGAAAAAGAAAAGAAAAGAAAAAACAAAAAGCAATAAATCCTCCCCCCTTACCCTTTGAAAGAAAATAAGGGTGAATGAGCTTGAATCCTTGGAATTCTCAATTATTCGAAAATCATGAGGTAAGCCCCATAACATGTGGTTTGTGCCCAACCTGCTTTGCCTTGGGTAATTCATTTTTGCGTGGTGACATGTCTGTCACATTAGTGACCTTCTTTTGTACAGACCTATGTCCGCTTATGGATCAGATAGCTCTAGATGACCGGACTTACATAGTAGTCTGGTACAGTTACATGCATTTAAATCATGGTCAACGAACACTCATTTGGATAATTCAAAATACTTGTATCAAATTATCTTGCTCAAAATTGGTAAATGAACATTACACTTGCACACACATTTGTGTTTGAGAGATTTTGTATCATTATGATAGATCAAGATCGGCAATGAACTCACATATGCACACGGGGTTCCTTATAAATCTAAATTTTGTCTTTGAGATAATTTAAAATATTTATTCAAAACTTCTGGAATAATTTGACTTTCTTACTGAGAATATCTGCTTAGCGTAAAATCAATTAAATACATTTTTTTCAAAAATCCAAAATTTTCTTGCAAAACATGTTCAAAATATAGCAATAAAGTCACATTTATATATTTTCGACTTCCGCGACGATGGTATAGTTCCTAAACCTAAATTGGAATTTTATGCCTAGTGCAAGTCCTTATTTTTATGTATTTTTTGTTTATCTCAAAATAAAAAATCAACTATGCAATAAAACTATTATATCAATTTCTTCTTTGGATTTTGTGATGATGGTATAAGTCTATACCTAAAATTTTATGCCTAGCGCAAACCATCGTTCTAATTTTATTTCCCATTTATTTAATCCATAAAAGCATATGGCTTAAATCATTATGTTACACAATTGTGCTTTAAAAAGAATGAAAATCTTTCTATTTCATTTCATTATGTCAAAACATTCATTTTTTTTTGCAACGATTGTATAATTCCTAGGGAATTGTTCAAATTTCTATCATACTTATGAATTTTATGCCTAGCAAAAACCATATTTTTTATTTCATGCATAATATTTTCATGGAAATCTGAAAACAAATCATCACTATTTTTCATCATCACAACACAAAGTCTTAAGAAAGTCTCTTAAGCACCCTTTTACTTTTAGCAATATTTCTCTCATACTGGGATTAGCTTGATGACCTAGCGAGCAACGACTCCATGAAATGGTCATGTAACAATGACAATGTCCTTTGAAATTATTGTTAGAAGTCACTTTATTTTCATCAAAACACACCACAACAACCAGTTTGTTTACATCAGATTATTTCATTTAATTTTATAGCATGACATAAAATTATAATATTTTCAACGACATAATTACATGAATAGTCAATCAAAAATTAAAATATTAAAAGCATCATAAAACATATGCACAAGTCATATCACAAAAGAAACATCATATATATATCAAGAAGTATATACATCATATCAAAACGGATTGGTATGCCACAATCTATACCCTGGCATACTCAATCATCTCAAAAAAAAAATAGTCTATGTACAATGTGCATCTAGTCTCAAGAAGCCCTCGAGCTCTCAGCCTCATCTCCTCTCCCACCCTAAGGTGGAGGAGGTGGTCCCATCGAAGCTCGTCCTGTTTTGTGGGTCCTTGATGTCAATCATGATGATGTCCTCGACAACCCCATCCTGATTGGCTTCGCAATGCCAACTGGCAACTGTATCCTCTGGCCCTTTGGAACTAGCTGGTAGTACACTCCCTGATAGAATGTGGTCTGAGTAACTGACTGTGCCAGCTCCAAAATGCTCGCCCCTCCGATTCGAGCCCTGAGCCATGTAGCCTCATCCTGTAGAGTCTACACTTGAGCTCGTAGGTGGGCATTATCTCCCCAGAGAGCTGCCATCTCGCTGCTCTCCCCCACCTCGACACCCTTGCCCCTATCGGGTGATGCTAGCCTATCCCTATGCTGAGGAGGGAGTCTGTATCTCCTCTCCTCTCTCCTCTCTGACTGTTTTTGTCTCTTCGAAGTCTATGGTATTCTTTGACATCTCTCGTAAGGAGGCCATCGTTGATCCCTCCCTCCGTGACTCCTTGCTATATCGATGGTAGCCTAGTGTCACCTCTCCATATGTTGCACTATAGTGTGCATCAGACCCTATGCCCTTGTCATCTGATGAGGGCAGATGCCTACACACCAGGCATCATACCCGTCTGCTACCCTTGCATCATCCCCATCCACTAGCTAAATGGGGGCATCATCACCATCTTGACTCTAGAAACTCTACATGTCTGGAGCTCCACTCTGTGTGGTACTATCATACACAGTCCAAGAGTACTCATAATCCCTAAGGCTAGGGATCCCTTGCTGTAGACCGAACTACCTCAAAACTTGGTCGTAGCGATGGAGATCTACCTCTCCTCGCTCTGTCCTCAACCATATGACTCGCTTGATGCAAGCCAACTCTTGTCCATCCTCTACCCACCTTGGATGCTCTCTCCATGGTCTCCAGGTGATTCGATCTAGGGTGAGGTCATCCAATAACCTCTAGGGCATCGACAGATCTATCCGTCGTTGTGACCCTCTCTAGAGCCACCAATAGAAAACTCGGGGTCTCTCTTGGTTAACTCCTATCAGTGGAAGCCCTATCAGCCTCTGCATTGTAATGTGCTCCCAGCACCAAACCTATAGAAGCGATGTCAGCACCAGACATCGACCCCCCTTGTATACGACCTCGTAAAGGATCCTATACAAGCAGCACAGTATAAAGATATCCCAAGAAAACCTATACCTGTGGTCTCTTATGTCGTAGATCACATCTGACATTAGCCACGGTAATATGCATCCACTCTAGTGGCATAGAAGTAGGCCACCCACCACCATTGCCAAAACTCGGGTCAACCGAGACGCCCCAGGCATCCGCCTCAAAGCCTCGATGTTCACTCTACCCTTCTCCAGGGTGAAGCTTGGGTCACTGCACAATCTCATCATAACATGGCCCTGATTGGCCGAAGGGGTCATGAATCGACCATGTATGGGGATCCTCAAGATCCTCCATACATCCTCTAGAGTGGGAGTCATCTCCCCTGTCGGTAGCCTAAAGCAGGACGACTTCGGATACCATCTCTCTGCTAGGGCTGTCAATAGCCCCATGTTTGTAGAAAGTTATGGCATCTCTACCACATGTTGTAGTCCTACCTCTGCCAGTTTGTCTCACTTGTCCTATTCGAGCGCGGCTAAGTCATCCCTTAGACCTTCGTATTTCCACTCTCGACTCTTTAGCAATCCCCTCTACAAAATAAACAATAAAACAACAAAAATCATTAGTACATAATCATTAAAAAATCAATTAAAATTAAAATCACCCCATAAAAGTTTATATCGCCCATTATTGGATGATATCGTACCAAATTTAGACAAAATTGTCCTTAATAGGATGAAATCGATGAAATTGGAATGATTTCATCCCGACGTCGTCGACGGCATAAAAACGGTTGTGACGCCCAAAAATAATTAAAATTAAAATAAAAAAATCAAGTAAATCAAGTTAAAAACATAGTACACTAGGTTTAGATTCTTACCCGCAACCCGTGCCGGACCTCTGTCGATCTGTGCGCCGTTTCCACCATTTTTCTTGTAGAGTTCTGAAACAGCGAAAGTGAACAGTAAAAATGAATTAGGGTTTTACCCTATTTTTCTTATTTTTATTTTAAAACGACATTTTTTAATTTTTGCTTTTTCGTGCTTTTACCTCCAACGTTCGATTTGGGTCAAAAATCGAAGGGGGCACCATAGAAAATAGTCGTACGATTCGACCTAGAATCGTCATCTAAAAAATAGAATAAATTTTTGCTTTCTCGTAAAGCGTAAAAAACTCGTCTTTAAAGCATTTTCTTCGGAAAATTCGCTAAAGAGGGGGCAAAATGTAGCACCCTAAAATTGGCGTAGTTAAACCATCAGTAAAAAGTAAAAATTTGAATTTTAACCCCAAAACCACTCGTTAATCGCTCACCTCATTTTTCATGCCATTTTTAGAAGTTGTTTTGATCGTTGGACGATATCATCATCGATTTGACGATATCGTCCCAAATCGGACGAATTCGTCTGGAACAGAATGTCCAAAAGATTTCATCCAAAACTAAATTTTAATAATTAGCTTTTGTTTCAACGACCTCTCCAACTTGGGCATAAGCATTTCTGCGTGGTTGGAGATTCCCACGTTGAGGATCTCCCAGATTGGGATGATCCCCAACATCCTAACCTCCCCCTAATCCTATATAAACTAGGATTTTTCCAGTTTATCCCCCTGATTCCCTGACTGCCTTCTTCCCCTGCCTCCCCTAACTCTCTCCCTACCTGCTCTCCCTAATCTCCCATCATTCGTATTTGTGTTTTCAAGTTTTTGTTGTAGGATTTCACTGTGTTGCAGTCGGAGGTAGCTCAGATCATCGCAAGTGATTCAACTACAGTTTGAGACGATCTTGTCAAGATCGACGATGATCTCGTACGATTGCAGATGATCTTGACTACAATTCAGCTTGAGGGCAATCAAAGTCTCAAGTTTGCATTTTCTACCTTTTTTATTTATTTATTGGTGCATTAGATTAATTTACTTCTATTTTGCATCTTGGAGTTCACCTCATTTAGCATAATTGCATGATAAGATTCAAAATAAGTTACAAAAACATTGCATCTCATTTAATTTGATATCTAGATTTGTTATTTAAGCATCTACACTCTCATTTTTATCACTTTGCATCATTCTTACAATAGTATTTTTGGTTTTTGGTGTCTTTTTTTTTTATTGCAGGTTTCTGACGAATTTGTCTAAAGAATTCGTCAGGTCGTTGATGATCTTGGGTGATCTCAGACGATCGACTATGATTTGGGACAATTATGTACAATTACAGATGATCCTATCATATTCGAGACGATCTGGACTCCTACAAGCTTTAGAATCTTCATCAGACATCAAAAATCAGGTGTACTCTTCTCCATTTAACATATTCTCTGCATTTAATTGCATTAGGATTCATTTATGTTTTTTGTCTTCATATAAATCAGAATTGTCATATAGAATAGCTTAGCTTCATTTTGGCCAACCTAGGAATTTGAATGATTGAACATAAAATGAACAAATCAAACCCATTCTCAACCTAGGAATGGAAACTGCCACTCAAAGTTTCTTGGTGAACCCCACCATCCATCAAAAATTCACCTTTATACCCCTCCCCCGAGAGGCACGACCTTCAAAGGGCCTCTCCATCCGAGGTATTGTTCCATCCTTTTTGCATCCCCCTTCCAGGCACGGATCCTTTAGCCTGAAGGTAAGGGTGCAAAAAATTTGGGCGATACACCAAAATACTATTTTCTTTAGCAACCGCCAAGGGAGAATCCTTAGAATACAAAGAGGAAAAAAACCTTACAACCTCCCTTGAAATATCTTGAGCAACAATCAAATGGACCCCAAGAGAAGAAATAAGAGAAGAAATTGCATTACCATACCTTCTAGCTTTAACCGAATTGAAAAATAAAGTAGTATTTCTATCTCCTTCCTACAACCAATCAATCCGAGCCTTTTGTTTCCAATAAATTTCCTCCCTCAATTTCCACTCAGCTAACTCCTTAAGAGCATCATATTCCTCTTTAAGAGTCCTTTCTATGAGGCCATAATCCCTAATCTATCTTTTAATAGCATCTAACTTCTCTTGAGCAACCAAATTAGCCCCAAAAATATTATTAAAACTCTGCCTATTCCACTTCTTAAGTTGATATTTCACATACTAGAGACTCTTAACAAAAGAGAACATAATAGTTCCATGGGCAGGCCTACCTTGTAACCACCAAACTCTCATTAAATCATGCAGAGAAGGGTACCGAAGCCGTATTAACTAAAATTTAAACTAGGATTTCCTATAAACTCCCTGGTGAATGGTATTTAGCTTTATAAGCCAATGATAAGAACCTCTCCAATCCAAAAGTTTCGAGCTGATTTACCAATTATTATTGATCTAGTAAGGAGAAACTAGAAAACAACTCAATCTATCAGAAATAGCCTCAGTACCACATCTCCTATTGCTCCAAGTAAAAATACCATTACTAGGTTTAATATCCATAAGGTTTAAGAAAAGAATATTATCATTAAGGGACAAAGATGCCTATCCAAGAGAACCCACACCATCTCTTTTCTCCTCCAAACTGGTGATAACATTAAAGTCTCTAACAATAATTTAAGGATAGTGAGAAGCAATTAACCGCACCACCCGAATATGATTCCAAAGATAAATATTCGTAGCAATATCAAAGGGAGCATAAACATTAGTTAATAAGACCACTTCACCAGACTCCTTACAAGAAGCAACCATAGAGAGAAAATTTATCAGAAACCCACCATATAGGAGAGAGCTTCTGAGGATTATAAAAGCTAACAATACCTCCAACACTGCCCTGGGTACCAATACACTGATATTGACCACAAGGCCACAATTTGGAAGTAATACTAAACAAAAAAAAACTAATAATTTTGACTCCTGCAGAAAAACAATATCAGGCTTATGCAACTTAATCAACTCGTGAATAGCTTTTTACCGAGGGATGCTATTCAATCCCCTCACATTCCAAGATAAAACAATAATTTATGAGGGGTGGAAAAGTGAGAATCAAGGGACCTAACCAACCTTGACTCACCCAAGGACTCTCACTCAAGTTTAATTTTCTCCACATATTTCTTCTTGCCCACCTTAGAAGAATTTTTAGGTACCCCATTTTTAAAATTATTTTTATGCAATCCCAACATAGAACTCACCTTAGAACCTTTTCCATGACTGAAACCTACCAAATAAGCCAGTAGCAGATCATTTGCCACCACACCATCCTCCTTAAAAACCATATTTTACGTAGAAGGAATAGAAATTTGGTTCCCCTCAATTATCTGTGTCGTACAATTCACCAAATTGGAACAATCACATTACCCAGAGACTAACCAGTGTCCATATGAGCCATAGATAGATCCCTTTACAATTTAACCCCAAAAATCTAGTCCAGGTCATCCAAAGCATCAAATCTATTATGTAACCCATCATCTTGTCTCTCATTAATGGATCTCTTCAAACCCCTGCCTTTATTGTGGGACTTAACAGGAATGAAACCCTCCTTATCAGTCCCACTATCTTGCATTGGATATTTACCCTCAATAGACCCATTATCCTGCTTAGGAGCTTTTCATTTATCTATCCAACAATCCTACTTAGGCATCCAAGGTTTAGATGGCAAATTCCCAGGTAATTTTACCATATGCATGACACAAACGACATCAAAACAAAAGGGTTTCATAGTCCAATAATTGTATCCAAGAAGAGAATCCAACATAAATTTTCATAAAATATGGCAATGGCTTATTTAAATCTATCTCAACATAAATATGAGAACAAGAAACTACCTTTTTATCTGTCTTTTGTTGAGAAGGATCCACCGACTTCCCCAACAAAAATGCAATCATGTGAAGAATATTGTTCCGCCAGAACTCTAGAGGTAACCAAAGGAGTTGAACCTAAATTTGATACCAAAAATAGAATTTCCTTCACAGGATTAAATTCCACATGCCAAGGCTTAATGAAAAAGCCAACCTAGTTAAAAAAATAAGGCCCTCCTTCAAAAAATTTATGCCTATCCTCCATGCAAGAGAAAACAACCATGAAAAAATTATTTGCCCCCAGCATGATCTCCATATCTCCAACCGGGTTCCATAATTTTTGAGCCCAAGATTCCAACAAAACGAGAGGGACCCGAATTGCTAAAAATTTATAAATTAACGTATGATTAGCTAGGCATTCAACATCCTATGCAATTGAATCTAGTTGAATCACCAGGACAAACCTGTCCAAAGCCTGTTCAAGACAACCATTCACTTTTGTAGATCTGAAAACCCCAGCCGAAATAGAGCCAACTGGGCTTGATGATTTTTGTCCAAATGCATACCCTGAAGAATATAGTCTAGAGTCCATGAAGACCTCTTGTAAGGACAATATTTTCTTATCATTCAAATCCCCTTCCATTGTATCTTCATCTATCTCATTCTCTGCAATATTCATCTTGTATTCTCTGCAATCGTTCTATTGTTTTTTAAAAATAGAAGTGATGTATTTTTTATTAAATATGTATATCTTTGTAGCTTACATGAATATTATAGTATATTATACTCATGAAATAAAGGCCTATATATTATTATTTTTAATGCAATGTTAAAATCATAAAAAGTCACAATAACCATAAGAAAGTGTGAAAATAATAAATTATTATTATTATATTTTGTATTGATTTACATGTCAAAATAGCAAAACATGCTTCATCCAATCATCATACATAACATAACATTTTAGATGAAGTTACATTATTTTTCTCATAATATATTTATTGTATAATAATAGAGAAAAATGAATTAATTTATAATCTTTACAATGAAAAATTGTAGTGCATACCATTAAATAGATTTTATTAATAATATCATAAACATGCACACATACACATATAGAAAGACAATATTGACTTCTCATAGTTTTTGGTAATGCTAAAATTCAAAAATCATAATAGCATATTTCTAGTATTTAATAATATTTTGGTGTATGCTTCCTCTAGTATTCTTCTTTTGTTCTAGGAAGTTTCAAGCAATTTCTTACGAATAAAATATAAGATCCATCAAATAAACCAATGTGAAATTATTGCTATCCCAAGGTCCTTGCAAACTAGACATTGAGGGTGAGGGCAAGGGATTTTATATACAAATGAGTAGTCATAATACTTTTAATGTTAGTATTTTATTTAATCAAAATCAAATTAAATTTGGAAATAATGGATATAAATTAATTACATAAAAGCAAATATATATAAAATAGAAATGTTTAGGTATATAATATTATAATAAGGAGGTTGGTTTATGCACTATTTCTAGTAAATTGGACTATGAGAGCTTATGGAAGGGGTTAGGGGAGACCAGGAGGAATTGAAGACTAGGAATGGGAATAGGGCATGGTGACAACTGAAGACCTTTTTACAATTTTTATGAAAGCCCATATTGTGAAGGAGGTAAACATTCCTCTTTCTTACATTTAAATTTTGTTTGGAAGAAGTTTATCAGTTGGAATCATGAAGTGCATGTAATAAAGCTAGGGTTTGCAAAGTGAAGCACAAATGAATTAAATCAAAGGAGTTACTTTGCTAGGGAGGAATTATTTTATACATTGTGAACAATAGTTTGAAGAATTTTTTTGGCTGGAATTGTGGAGTGCACAAAATAAAGCTAGGGTTTGCAAAGTGAAGCACAATTTTTTTTTAAAAACACAAGAAGTGATAATATTTTATTTTTCTTGAAAATATAATGTACTCAAATCTATTCATATGAATAAAATAAATGTGGATCCAGTTATTGACTAATATCTTTACAAACTGACACAAGAAGCATAAACAAATTTTCAAAATCGAAATGTGCTCACATCTATTCGTGTGAAGAAAATGAAGGCCGAATAACTTTCTTTCTAGAATCAGAGTATGAAAAAGGTGAAAGGAGTTACTTTGATAGGGAGGAATATTTTGTGCATGTGAATTATTGTTTGAAGAAGTTTGTTAGTTGAAATAATGAAGTACATGCAACAAATCTAGGGTATGCAAAAGTAAAATATTAACCTTTATTTTTATTTGGTATTTTTAAAATGGGAGTATAGATTGGAAAATTGGTTTCTTATTTTCATGGAGAATGAATAGGAATGTTTCAACTTATCGAAGGACCCCTTTGAGGGGCGGTGAATCTTTTCAAATCCAAGGACTAGGGGTCCTATTTTTAGAAAACACTTAGAAGTTTTTTTTGAAAATTAAAAAATAAATTATATTAATAGAAGTTGTATTACAAAGTAAAATTATTTTGATAGAAAACAAGAGAGAAAGAGGAGCCTCATCCAATCCCTCCTAGCTCAAAAATTACCCATAAAAATATTATATAGGTGGGTTTATTGAAAATATTACTTGATACCACCATTGCAGTTATCCATGCACATAATTAGCACTTGAGTTGAATTCCCATTTTTATCATTCATTTGAATTTTGTAGACCATCCATATATCTTCATACTATTTTGAAGTCATATATATGTATGACATACTTATTTTTCTATGGGGTGGAGGCTTATTTTCTCTTAAGCTATCCATAATCAATAAAATACCTATGGCAGTCGACATAAAACCTACATATTCAATGAGCAGAGGAGCGGTGATAAGAGCATCAACATCAGCGTAGTTTATATCTTATAGGGAAGGAGCATTGAGCAAGCATATTATCTCTCAGTTAAACACATCCATTTGTATCCTGGTGCTTTCTATTCTACTTCACCACTTTAATTTCTTGCATTATTAAAACTATTTTGGATCAGTTTTTTAGTTCATAGTGAACGTGAACCAGCCATGAGTAAAGTGCAACTGGTAGTGAGGGTGAATGCAAGCTGAGAGTGAGTGTAGCTGGTAGCAAGTGTGAATGCGATCTAGGAGAAAGTGCAGTAAGTAGCGAATACAAAAATAAACTAGGAGTGAGTGCAACCAACAATGAGTGCAAAAAAAATAGGTAACATGGAAAGAAAGTCATTTGTGAAAGTGCTTACTGAAAGTGTGAATGGCCAAGTCAAAAGTTTGGATGCCCTACCTAGCAATAAGAAGGGAGAATATATAGAAACCCAGTCCAGGTAGAAAATTCTATGCCATAAGTGATTATCAAGGATGATATGATTGAGCATGATATAATGATTCTTAAAACTAGAAGGTTAATTTGTAAGTTTCATGGATATTGGCCAGGTTTTTTTGAGATTCAAAATTGGATTAAGTGAAAATGGGATTGAATTCAAATTACTCAATGAATTTTCTTCTAAAAGTATTTTTTCTCATTATTTTCTCTAGTTCAAAATTAAGGGATAAAATAATGGATGGAGTCCCATGGTTTAGGGGTAAAAATATATTATATTTAAGACCTTGGAGTGAGAATTTTTCTATGGACACAAAAACTATTAAAAGGCTTCTAGTATGGATTAGGTTTTTTGGACTTCCTTATCAACTCATCAATAAGGAGGTTTTGAAGAATATTGGTAATACCCTAGGTGAATTCATCCAAAAGGGACCAACTACTAAGGAGAGAAGGCATGTTGTAAACACTCGAATATGTGTTTCCATGGATATTTCTAATCCTTTACTATAGTTGATTAGGATTTAATCTGAATCAAGAGAATGGGATCAAAAAGTGGATTATGAAAACATTGCATTTCGATGTCGCAAATATCATGAAACTGGGCACATGGAAAGAGACTACAAAGTGAAAATGGAGGAAGAGATGGATTTTTTTGGGCATAAGGGTAGTTTCAATTTGAAACAAGGAGACCATATCACAGGAAAAGCTAGATCAATTCAAGGATTTTCCACTCCTAAGAAAGTGGCTAGAAAAATATCTCTACATCATCAGATGGTGAAGGCCATTACAGTTCACTTGAGTCAGTAATTAGAAGAAAATAATGATATGGGAGATGAGTAAGTACAATGCACAAGTTCAAATATAAAATGAGCTAAAGGTGCGAAGGAAGAGGGGAAGATAATTTTTAATATAAAGGAAAACGGAGAGAAATTTTAAAGAAAATGATGTGAAGGAGGTCGAGCTTAATCTAGGTAAATCATATTTATTATCCTCAAGTAGATTAAAATATTCTCCTTTCAAAAAAAGTGAAAGTAGTACAGAGTGTATTCCTTGCATTTTAGGATTTCAAGAGCAATATAGTAAATAAAATCTTGTAGAGGATATCCAAGGAAATTTAGGTATTTCAATACAACATAAGAAAGTGATGACTATAGAGGATCATCTATGAAGTTTAGAGTTTCAGGGAAACACAAAGAAGAAAATGTTATTGAGTCTATTCCTTGCACTTTCGAATCTTTAGGGCAACATAAATATTTAGAAGATAAGTTTCATTTTGAATAATATGAATAAATGGAAGAGATTGATGAAGACAAGAGTGGTGGTAAGAATGGAAGAAGGAGAGGAAGGCTATCATAAAAATAAAAAAGAGAAAAATAAACTCAAAATGATATTGATATAGGAAGCCAAATAAAAATATCATGGGTGCTAACAAGTGTAGCAACCCCGGGGAAGTGGTGCGCCGACCCCACTGACCTTTTCTACTTGCAATTTAATTGAATCTATTAATGTTTTAAGCATGCATATTAAATGAAAGGCGTAAAAGAAGACACAACTAGAATGCAAAGAAATAAATGAATGAATGCTCTTGTATTGATATTTCCATGGTCCGGTTACATATAAATACCTCTAAGGGATACCCTTCATTTGATACATGATTTTACACAAGGAGGGCAGCAAATGTATAAAATATCCCCCTCGCACAGGGGTGGCATGCTTATAAAAGGCTTCCCAATGATGCACATGGAAATGTATGAGGGCTTACAAATGCCTCCTTCTCCAAGTCTATTTTCCAGAGGGATCCTCTTGCTTCGTATGTTGTAGATGCACCTGTGGCCCTGTAAGCAATGAAGCAATAACACACGCTTAGATGTCCGAGATTGTCTCCCTAGATGAGGTTGTTAGCAATGAATGAGCTTAATAAATGCAATGAAACTAGTACTATACAAGTGAACAACTAAAATAAATCTTATGCTAATGAAATGAAAGAGAAAGTAGAATAAAAGAAACTAGCACCTAGAACCCTAGACTAGGTTGCTAAGGTGAAATATCTCTCTATTTATCCAGTGGCTATGGGCTCAAGTATTCTACTAATGTTAAAATGATTACCTTATGGGTTCAGATTTACCCTCCAATATGACAGGGCTTCTCTACAAGAATCAATCTCCAAGGGAAGCTCTCCAATTCTCTAGAAGCTTTCCTCAATGATCCAACCTGTTCAAAGTTTTGATGTATGATGTTCCCTCTCTCTCTCTCTTTGATTGAAAAAAAGTCTGAGAAAGTCCCTTAATTGATCAAATAAGGTCCCCTAGTGTTTTTAGTTTTACTCCTTATAAAGTTTGAAACCCTAGGTCTATGTTCAAAACCCTAGGATTGAATTTCTCATGCATAGTGGATGTTAGCATGAGAAGATTTTGTCTTTTATATGTTTAAATACCAGTTAACTGAAGTTTAAATTCAGACTCAAGTCTTCCATGTGAACTGGTCGTGAAGGGGAATGCAAATTTACTCCCGCTCATCTTTATTGAATGCAGACTGCCACTTTCACCCCTGATTAGGCCTATTTGTTGATAAAATGCTTTTTATGGTTTAGTTGTTGTCATCTACAACGACTAAAATTTGGCCATTGTCGTCTGTAGCGGTTAAGGTTTGGCTACCCTGAGATTGAGTGGCCAAGGTCCAACCACTCCGGTTTACAGTGATAGCTTGAATGGGCGTAGAATGCCCCAGATGAGTGGTGAAGACCACTTTTCATACTTGGAAATTCTAAGGTTTAGTTATATGGTCCATGAATTTGCCTATGTAAGTAGTTCTCCTAAACATGACATGTTTTAGGTGTCTCATGAGATGTCCATTTTTGCTATACATTGTGTGTAAAACACAACATTGAGCAAAAATGTAGACTGATCTGTATGTAGGGTGTATGATGATCAGTAATCTGATCAACGTCGGTTGGTCCAATCACGGAAGATGGCATGCATCCTTTGAATAATTGCATCAAAATTTGGAAGGATTAACTTAGCATAGGGCTTTACACATATTCAATTGCACTCATTCCTCAGACTCAATCGGCTAGCTTCAACTGTTACAATCAGTTTCGACTGGTAGGAGAGCTATTAATTGATAATGTCATAGTTTGCTTATGACCCCCAAAAAAAAAGGGAAACTTTGTAATTTTTGTATGCAATAATTCATAGGGCAAACACAATTTAGATATGATCAAGTGATTTTTGTTGATTTTGACTATGATTGTTTTGAATATTTGAACTACCTCCTCATACAATGCATTGATGAGAAAATGATAATGAATAAAGCAACAAGTCGCTTGACCAATATGACTAATTTGATCCCTTTCTAGCATTTTTTATTTTAATGGGTGAGACCCACATCCAAGTGTGATTCCAATTGTTTATGGTGATCATCCATCCCTATCCTAGGGAGCGGTCTGGCTATCAATAGTCTTCTTAGGGAGTTAGGAGGAATGATCTTATTATTGCTTATATTGTATCACTTTGGCTCAGTGTTTTTGATGTCATAAGAAAATTAGGATGATTCTATCGCACTCGTGGAGCAGTCCGACCATCTTGGTCTTCTTCAGGATTGAATGAGGCCCATAATAATTCCTAAATGAATGTTTTACCCCGAGTAATATTATGGTAACTTACTCATCTCACCGAATTGCATGGAGTTCAAGTCACTGCAATCACTAAGTCGATAGAGTAACTAAATACGAGGCTTACTTGAGAATTTGCTTTTATGTGTTTTTTTTGTTATTTTTATCATTATGATGACCATGAGCCATCAAAACGTGCTTATTTGATGTTTTTGCTACTTCCCATGGAGAGAACTCTGCTAGTTTTTGCCTAGGATCTTGGCCGTTGTCAGGTCCAATGACCCCCAAATGCTTGGTCATGGCCACTATCATCTTAAGTGGCCAAGAAATTCAGGTCGCTGATGACAACAGTAGCCAAGGCAAAATTAGGGTAATATAAAAATGACCTAGGGTTTTGATTTTTCACTTTTGTCAGTTGTCAGTTTTACTTTTCAGAGCTTTTGGAGTGAAAGCAACCTCTGCAACTTGGAGTGCTTCTGCGACTTGGAAAATCATGGCTGCATAGGGTGAGGCATCATCGAGCGGAGGAGTCAGAGCTTCTCGGGTACTCTCCTAAACCTTAACCTTGCTTATTTTTATTTGGGTAAAAATGAACTGCATTAAGTAATTGGTAAATGAACATCATTAAGCTTGTTGGTATCGAATTAAACCCGTAGTTAGGTTTAGCTTAGAATTTAATGTTGTGGGCTCGTCCCCATTTTTTGTTTTGTTATATTTTTTTGGTGTTTCTGGCCTAGGGTAGATGCTATTTTCACATCGCCCATTGGATTCTATTGATTAGAGTAGCCAAAATGGCCTACAACTTGGCCGTTGTAGTTGGTAGTGACCGATTTGAATCCTAACAGTAAAAAATATGACCGTTGGAGCTTGGCTGCTCTTAGCTTTAGTGGCTGATTTTTGGCCACTATAGGCAACAATGGCCAAGAATCCTTTAGGAAATTTTTGATTTTTTTGTGCATGATTAACTAATTTTTTTGAATTTTTCTGCATGATTAAGTGCCTTTATTGCTCTTTTTTCTTAGCCTTTTAGACTAGCCTATCATTATTTGTACCATTTTCATATTTTATTATGATTTATGCCTTAGATGTATTGTAGTTATGCTTCATTTTTCCTTTGCTATTAGATTCTCACTACTAGGGCTCGGGACCCGAAGCTCATGAATGACCTTCTGCCCCTCTTGGATGATATGGATTGGACCTGGCTCAAGGCTCATGGGCTCCAGTACGTCACTAGGCTACCTCACATCATGTTAGATTAGGCCTACCTTACAGCTTTGGTCCATCGATGGGACCCTCGAACCTGTTGGCAATTTTGGGTTTGAGATCCTAGCTTCTTGTCTATGAGTTGTCATTGATGTCAAAAGGAACTGGCATTAATGTCAAGAGGATTTATTGGCTTCAAAGGTTGAAGATTCCAAAGAATATTTTCTAGAAGATTTCGGAGAGATTCCATGTGGCAGATGAAAAGGTTTTTATCAAAACCATGGCGAGGTTTAAGGATTTTTATTAAAACCGGTGGATGCATTAAGGGTTTTTCTCAAAACCACTCTCGGCTTAATGCAAAGGTCGGAGACACTTATTAATTAAATAACTTAATTAATAAAACCTTTTAAGGTTTTTTAATTAATTATTTATTTGATTTAGTGATTAAATTATTTTAATAATTTAATGGGTTCTCCACCTAAGGTCTAAGGTCTAAAAGACCTTTGATTATTATCAAAAGGGTTTCATAAACCCTAAAGTTGTTTCGAAGGTGCAAAAATAATATTAATTCGAAAAGTTTGAATTATCCTCCCGCCGACGTCGTGCATAGCATGGAAGTTTGGCTATATAAGCCATAACCTATAGTCCAAAGAAAATGTGTCAAAGAAATTGGAATTGCGCAAAGGTTGGGAAGTAAAAGCTATGGCTATCATTTTTTCGCCACGTTTATCCGCCGCCAAAGGGTTAAGGAGAAGGAGACTCTTGCTAGCCTTCAAGCTAGCGTCGTTGGCCTAGTGGAAATGACTGTCCTGCGAAGGCGCTTGAAGGGAGGTCAAGCGTTCGACTCCCGTTGTGGAGTGTGAGGAGAGTCTTTGCGCTCCGATTTTTTTGAAGGCACTGTTGACCTGCGATTTTTGGAAGCATTTTATTTGGTAAGGTTTTTTAAATAAAATCTGCATTTTTGTTAAAGAAGGAGTGGTTGGGCAGATTTATTTAAAATTATTTTTAAGGTTAAATGCTTCTTTGGAGATATAAGGTTGATAGTGTGTGGTTGAGATTTTTGGCTTGATTGTTGAGTGAGATTTGCTTAGAAGCAATTATTCATTGAGCATGGTTTAATTAATTTGGAGAAATAAGGTGTAAAAGGATATATTGTTTGTATGCTTTATATTTCTGGTAGTTGACTTCTAAGGATTGGAGTCATAAGGTGTTTTATGGAATAAATATTTTTGTGGTTACTTTTATGATCTAACCCTAACTTGGTGGCAAAGTTGAGGTCAGTGTTGGTAACAGGTTGAAGAACTATTCTCTTCTTCCTCAAACAAAGGTATGGGCAACTTTTTCCATGTATGTTGTTGATGGCGTATTTTCTAAAATTGAGTTTGGAGTGAAAAGGTTGTCTCTATGTATTCTTGTTGGTGTAAATTCCATTTTCTGGATATTGAAGATTTTTTATGCATTAAAATCATTGATGAGTTTTTTTGGGGTGAATGCATAATTCTGGTTGAGGAAGAGGAAGCATTTTTCACTAGGGTTTATGTTAGTAAGTCTTGCTACTTGCTTTGAGTTGGTGAAACCCTTAGTTGGCTGTTTTGAGATTGATGGTTGAGTTGCTTCCATAGAGGTTGTTTTGATCAAGTTAATGCTTTACTTGATACATGATTTGGGGAAGTTATCCTTTGCATTGGTGATTTATGTTGGTGGCTATTTTGTTCAAATATATTTGGAGGGAAAAGGATGTCTACTAGTTTCCTTTTCATGTAGTGAATGGTTGAATGCTTCAAGGTTAATGTTGAGTTGAATGATGTTGGTTAAACCTTGTCTATAAGCATTGTTGTTAAAGCCCTAATTGGTTGAGAAAAGATATTGGTTATGGAAAGAACATGAGTATCATTGTTATATGAGATATTGCATGGTTGGCAATTGTTGGGTTGTGTTTCATGTTCTTGAGAAAAGCATACTACATCTATATTATTCTTTTGAGATTGAGATTGAGTTGAGATTGAGATTGGGAGTTAAGTATAGAACATATTGAGTCTCTAACAATTTTCTTTATGTTTCTATGAGATTTGATATTGAGATTGGGAGTTAAGTATAGAACATATTGAGTCTCTAACAATTCTCTTTATGCTTCTATGAGGTTGATGAATCACATTGGGTCTCTAACAATTCTCTTTGTGGGTTCATGCTAAGAAAGTTTTTCTTGGTGAAGACTTGTGAGCTGATTTGGACAGATTCTAGTGAGGACTTGTGAGCTGATTTGGACAGGTTCTAGTGAGGACTTGTGAGCTGATTTGGACAAGTTCTAGTGAGGACTTGTGAGCTGATTTGGACAGGTTCTAGTGAGGACTTGTGAGCTGATTTGGACAAGTTCTAGGAAGGACTTGTGAGCTTATTTTGATAGGTCCTAGCAGAGGACTTGAGGACAGAGTTGAAGCGGTTCTTTGAGAAGAACCTGAGGACAGATCTGAAGTGGTTCTTTGAGAAGGCTTGTGTGCAATAGAGATTGATTTGTTCAAGCTTTATGAGTTGAGCTTGGGACATATCTGACAGAGTGAGGAAGACTTGTGCTAGACCGACTGACTGTGTTTAGTATAGGTTGATGAGTTGTTGTGGAGGTGATAAGTGAGGACAGAGGTCTCTTGAGGTCGAGCATTGAGGATAGGAGGTCTTCTGTGGAAAGGAGTTCCACGTGCTAGCAGAATAAGAGGCAGGTGATCTTCTGAAGTATCATTTCTAGAGTTGAGGGGAAGGAATCTCCTTTGGGCAGGAGCCTCATAAATTCATGAGGAGGGTAAGGATTCTCCTTTGTGCAGGAGGCTCATAATTTCATGAGGAGGGGAAGGATTCTCCTTTGGGCAGAGGCTCATAAATACTTGAGTAGGGGAAGGTTTCTCTTTTGGGCTGAGGCTCATAAACATTGTAATTTGGAAGGATTCCCAAATAAATTTGAGAAAGCTTTTTAGAGAAACGTTTTGTGGATGTAGCCCATGTTGGGTGAACCACATTAAAATTGGTGTCTCATTGTGTGTTGCTTTATGCATTGCTTTGATATTGCTATTGGTTCATTTCTTTGCAAAGTTGAAGTTAAACAGAGAAAGTAAAAAGAGGTCTTATACTATTCACCCCCCATCTTAGTATAAGCTTGTGTTCTTCAATTGGTATCAGAGCGGGTTCCTTCGAAAAGTTTAACAGCTTGAAGAAAAATATTGTAAAGAACACAATGGAATCTACAAGTGGTAATGCAGCACCTATTCTTGATGGGGCATATTTTGGGCTTTGGAGTGCTAGGATGAAGGTTCATATTATGGCTCTTGGAAATGAAGTTTGGGAAGTGATTGAGGATGAGTATACCATTCATAAGCATGGTCCTTATACTAAGGAAGAGAGGCTCCTACATCAGAGCAATTCAAAGGCAATGAATGCAATCCTGAAGGGTTTATAGAAGGGATCTTACCAAGGTGATTCACCGCAAGACAACTAGTGAAATGTGGAAACAGTTGAAGGTGGTTCATACAGGTGATGCAAATTTTTGAAAGGCCAAGTTGAGACACTTCAAAGGTATTTTTGAACAACTCAAGATGAATTATGAAGAAAATATTAGTGACTATATGCTTCGTATGGATGATATTGTTAACTCTATGAAGGAACTAGGTCTTGAGCTTGCTGAAAATGATATTTGTGATAAGATTTTGTAGTCTCTTCCAAATAGATTTAGTGAAAAAATTTCTACTATTAAGGAAGCTAAGGATTTGGATAAGTTGAAAAAGGATGAGCTTCATAGTATAATTGCAGCATTTGAGTTGAGAACTCAAGTGAAGGTTGATGTTAAGAAGGAGGCAGCTTTCAAGGCTACCAAGAAATCCAAGGGTAAAGAGCTTCAAGATAGTGATGAGTCTTCTAGTGATGAAGAGGCATATTACAGCAAAAAGGGCAAGTTCTCAAGAAAGCACAAAGGTATGAAATATGTCAAGTGTTTCAATTGTGGAAAGTTTGGTCATTATGCTACTAACTGTACTACTGCCAAGGATGAAAGTGATGAAGATAAACAAGATTATAAGAGCAAGGATTCTGAAAGGCATAGGCATCAAAGGAAGAATAAAGATGAGCAAAGCAATCAAGGAAAGAGGTACTCTCACAAACACAATAAAAGTTTCTACCTAGACAAGGCAAGTAAGTGTTCTAGTAGTGATAGTGAAAGTTCTTCAAGTGATGTTGGAAATGAGATGTTCCTAACAGAAAAAGAAGAAGAAAAGAAACATAGATTTGTCCTTATGAAATGTTTTAGATGTGGAAATTTTGGACATCTTGAGGATGATTGCACAAATTATGGATTGATTTCTAGTTATACTATGTATGAGGATGCTTCGTAAAATTGTGAGGAAGATCTTTGTATGGCTTTAGAAAAGGGTAGCACCTCTAGTGATAAGAAATCTGAAAAAGCCATTGATGTTTCAAAAGGCAAACAAATAGAGGAAGTTATAGAGGATGGTGAAGTAGATCTTGAAGCTGAAATTGTTAGTGCTCTTAGTGCTTTGAAAAAGGAAAGAACTAGACTCAATGATAAATTGGATGAATGTTGTATTGAGAGAGATGAGATTATAGAAAGTCTTGACTTCTCTATAGCTAAGACACAAAAACTTAAGGATAAGTTAGAGTCTAAGGTTCTTGAGTGTAGAGAGTTGGAACAAAAAGTGGCTTCTTTGAAAGAGGAAACTAAAGAGTACAAGGAGAAGCTTTACAGGTTTGAAGATAGCACCAAAAAGGTAAATTCAATCATCAAAGATCAAAGAAAGACAACAAATAAAATAAGTCTTGGTTTTGGTAAGAAACAAATGGAACAGGTTGGCGACTCTGTCGGGGAATCTAGTAAGAGATTCCGAAAGGAAGAGAGTTCTGATGAGGAAAGTACTTCAAAAAAAGAGTCCTTGAGTGATAGATGCACAGAATCAAAAAATAGGAATCATAAAAATGGGAGAAAGTTTATAGGACCTAAGAGGTCAAATCAAGGAAAGTTTAATGGCAGATGTTTTGCTTGTCACAAGTTTGGTCACATGGCTTCACATTGCATGACTCAAGTGAGGAAGGTAAATGACAGATTCAGAGGTGGTAATTTATTTCAAGGGTATTGCTACTCTTGTAAACAGTTTGGACACAAGGTTGTTTATTGCAAGGCTAATAATAGGAATAGGGTTGGTCAGAACAGATGGAGTCAAATATCAGGTATGCCTCAAAGAAATAACATTGTTAGTTGTTATAAGTGCAACAATGAAGGTCACATAGCTAGACAGTGTAGAGCTGAAATTCCAAGGTACAAGAACAGGAACATGCGTATGAACAAGCACAAGAATCAAGACATGGATAAGAATAGGAATGATAACAAGAACATCAATAGTGACATGAACAGGAACAGGAATATGGACAAGGAGAACAAGAGAAGACATGGTAAGGCAGCTATAGACACTGATCAAGATCAGTGCCTAATGGGAGTTTTACTCCCACCTTGGAATTAATCACCTCAACAGGAGGTGGGGGAGGGACTAAGCTAAGAGGATCATTCTTAGGCCTATTGACAATATTGTCACATTCCACCAAGGGGCGAAAAAATTAAAACTTTGTATGATATTTGTTTGGTTGAAAGTTTTTCTTTGTTTATAAGTTATAGCAATTTTGATTTCCCTATCGCCCCCTGGTGGACAAAATGAAAAGAAAAGAGTTTCGGGCCCGAAGCGCTTCAAATCATCACTTCGGGCGAGAAGTTTGCCGAGAAAGCAAAAGAAACGCTTCGCACCCGAAGCATTCCTAGCGACTACTTCGGGTGAAAATTTTGCGAAGCGGCATCCAAGTAACTTCGTCGAAGAAGAAAAGATAGCCCGAATCGGCTAAGGCAAAGAAAATACTTCGGGCCCGAAGTATTTCTAAAATCCACTTCGGCCAGATTTCTCCCGAAGCAATATAAGTCGAGAAAGTGTTTCGGCCAAAACTCCCCGAACCACCTTTTCAAAAGAAGATCGGCCCGAAGCGTTTGTCCCGACCCATCGGCGAAGCGGTTTTCACGAAGCAGCGAAGGATAGAGGAGGATCGGCTTCGGCACTCCACGCCCCCGAAGTAGTTTTGCGAAGCGAAAATCAGCGAGGCGCTTCCAAGAACGCTTCCCGAGTTGGGCATTTTTCTCGAGGCAATCATAGAGCCTCATAAATGCATATTTTCTTGCCCGATAAGCCCGTTGCTCATTTTTGGCAATTGGATGCGAAGTATCAGTCCGAGAAGGAGAGCCCGACAAGCATGGCCGCCACTCGAGCACCGCACCTGCAATCCGAGGACACCCAGGTGGCTCATTTAATGCATCTTTCCCTGGTTGACTCGGTCACCATTACCAGTTTTGGTAGCCGATTTGAGAGGTCATCCTCAGCAGCAGCGAGGAGCCGTTTCTCAGGGCCCGAGGGCGTACTCCGTCGATTTTGTAATAATGATTCAGAGGGTCGGGTCCTCTATAAAAACCCAGGCTTTGCAATGTAAAAGGGGGGAACTTTCTGCTAGAAAGCTATTGTAACTTGATGTCCTGCGTCTAATACTAAAGATTTTTGTACTCCATTTCTCTCTTTTATGCTGCCTTCTGTGCTTAATTCTTTTGTCTGTTTGCACTCGTATACTGAGACTTTGAATCCTGAATCCGGTGTGCGATTGGGGACTGTACCCTAAAATTCGCCCTGAAGGATACATAGGAGAGGAAAAACGCTTTGTCATTTTCTTTTATGCTGCCTGGTGGATCGAGGTTTTTGTTATTCCCTCTTCTTAATCGTTGTTACTCTGAACCCTGAATTCCAGCGAGAGAGAGAGGAGAACCCTACGAACCCATCCAGAGGATACATAGGAAGGTCGGCACTTCGTTTCTTTCATCTATTCTTGGTGTTCTTTGTTGCTATTCGAGTTATTAGTGAGTGATCGTGCTTCCTGTTCTTCCCCACCTTGAATCATCAATCTCTAACCCTTACCCTTTTTTATTTCTTTCTCTAACCCGAACTCCTTTTATCTCTTTCCTGCACTCTTATCTCAAACCCCAAAAGTAGATTAGTATAGGAGCCGGCCTTTCTCCGGAGATTGGCACGAGGGGCATCTCTTCCTCTCGGCCTTTCAATGTTGGTCGTAGGTCCAGGGCATGCAAACCCATCGAAAGTCCTTTCCTGTGCGGATTTGATGACCAACAGTTTTTGGCACGCTCGGTGGGACTCAAGGTCCCATATTTGAGAAAATTTCTAGCCCGTCTTCATCGGAGCCAGTAGTTCTAACAAAGTTCCCGGTGAGACCCGGTCAGTCTCATCCCCTGAGTAGTAGTGAGAATCGATGCTCTCATTACTAAGAGACTCTTAGCATCTGGCGACTCTGTTTTACCCGAGAATCTTCAAGTCGTAAAGACCAGTACTAAAGCCTGTGCCTTCATGCAAACAAGATGGAGAGTTAGGAATAGAGGAGAGGAAACCGATTTCTTTGAACTCGATATCGACGCCTTTGGGGAACGCTCTAGGTTAGTTACCCCCGAATATCTCTTACGCGGGACATCCTCGCAAGAGGCTGCTGTTGACGAGCAAGGCCTAACTTTCGATAGCACAGCAGCTAGTTTTCCTCCGAATCCTCCCAACTCACCGAAGCATCCTAGTGCCTCCGTTCCCTTTGGCCTTCCGACAAGCAACCCAAGAGGGACTTCGGGGACTTCTGTTCCACAGAACCCAGGCACAAATATGGCACAACAACAACAACAACAGCAACAGCCATCGCCCAGATTATTTCCAGCATGGAATTCTTCGTCACCGTTGAATCTTGCGGGCCAAGGGCAAGTTCCACCTGCGGCAATCAAAAAGCTCTCGACGTTCGACGAAATCGGAAAGACTGCTCTGGAGCATATCCAGGACATCATTTCCCTGGCGGCAATCCATGATATCACAGAAGAGCGAGTGATGGTGAAGCTCCTGGTTCTCTCCCTTAGAGGAAAGCTCCTCTATTGGTACAGATCTCTGCCACCCGACACTATTACGGGATGGGACCAGTTAGCCGGGCAGTTGATGCAAGGTTTCAATGAGTCCGTCGATCCAACTTCTCTTCTACAGCAATTCACTTCAATCCAAAGACATCCACAAGAAGAGATTGCAGACTTTAATGTTAGGTTCGCTCGAACCTGGCAAAGAGTCCCAGTTGGACTTCGCCCAACTGATGAAGCCACGGCGTACTACTTCCTTCGGGCCTTCAATCCTGATATCGGCCTTATGATAAGGTACTCCAATGTCAATACCTTTCCAGAGTTGTATGGGTTAGCCAAAAAAGCAGAAACGGACCTCATAGCCATAGGCAAACTCCCTCAAAGAATGCCAATGCCCATACTCCCCAAGTTCCTTCAAGCCCAGTATGCGAGCGCAGTCGCTCCATAGATTTCTGCAATCCCTGCATATCCGATCTCATCTTGGAACCCGAATCCTATTGTGTCGTAGATCACGGCTCCATAGATACATTTCCCCACACTTTCAACTATGCCACCCACTATCACTCCAACATTTCCAATGTTGCCAGCACCCCTCCAACATCCTGCCCTGCCTCCGATATCGACCATGGCTTCTTTACCATCAGTTCCCAAGGCCGATGATATGCAAGCCAAGATATTGCAAGAAATGCAATCGTTAAATGCCACGGTGCAGACCTTGTCCAACGACATGACCGTTGTCAAGAAGAAGCAAGCGCAACAAGAGTTTCTACCAAGAAGGTCTTATCCCACGCTCGCACTTACCAAAGATCAAGCGGTCCATCAAGGGAAAGCTTCGGCAAGAAATGCTGCGATAGAAGAAGTCCCAAGCACTTTCGATCATGTATACTGGTGCTCTACATGTAATGATCCTCATGAGGAAAATACATGCATGTTGCATCAACACTACGTGCAGACGCTAACAAGCAGCAGCCAAGGCGGTCAAGTCAATGTCATCAGACAATTGGATCAGAACTTGTCAATCGGCGAGGAAGAGCCAGTCGCAGTCCTTACTAGGGGAGGTAAAAGGTCGATAGAGGTGGATGCTACTCAGATGGCCCCTTTGAAGGTACATGCTCGATTTGAAAAGGGACAACCATCCTCTTCGGCCCCGAGCGAAGCTCCTTCGCCAACTCTAGTCAAGGAAAAGGCCCAAAAGGCCACTGTCGAACCACCTTAGGTGGAGACCAAAGAACAGGCTAAGGAGAAGCTCAAGCTTCCCTCGCTCACCAAGCGACAAAGGGTCGAAGCAACAGAGCAATATCGCACCAAGTACGAACCAAGAAAGGAACCTGAGGTGCATAGCTCCCCAGCCTACAACATTGTAGAAGAGTTGAAGAGAATTCCAGCCAAAATCAGTCTGTATGATGCTCTGCAACTTCCTGGACAAGTGGACCTGTTGCAAGAGTCCTTGAAGAGGATTAATACAAAGAAGGCGGAGCCACCCGCCCTGGTGCAGACCTTGTCCACGTCCATCACGGGGAAAAATAGACCACCACCGTTCTACTTATCCTTACAAATGGAAGGGTATATCGTGCATAACTGTATGATAGATTCTGGAGCTGCGACGATAGTAATGCCGAAGGCAGTATGCGAAGAAATAGGCATGGAGTACACACGAAGCAGTCACGGAGTCCTCCAGTTGGACGGTACCCCAGTGAAGACTGTAGGTGTCATCAAAGATATTCCTATTCGACTACATAAGACACCTCAAATCGTAGTCATACAAGAGGTGGTAGTCGTGGACCTTGAGCCTTACTTCAGCATGTGCCTGTCAAGGGAATTCATGGCAAAGTTGGGCGGATATCTGTCCATGGACTACACTCATCTGGAGATCCCCTTCAAAGGGAAGAAGGTGAAGATCTATAATGAAAAGCCTTCTACGTTCCTGGTTGAGAAGATGTCCGAAGAAGAAAGCAGTGGCCCTGTGCATACGATCGCGGAGGAACTAGAGCACGTGGATTTGGTCCAGGAATCCCTCGCACAGTTGTGTTGTGAAGATGAATTTTCATTGGCAGATTTCAATGCCATGATAGAGACTGAGGTGGGGTGCTACACCATCGCCAAGTCCGAGAAACCAGCTAAAATGGAAGGAAAGGTTTCTGCTCAAGAAGGACTATGGAAATTGTTCTTCGACGGTGCCCGATGCAAAAATGGCGCTGGGGCAGGAATCCTTCTGATTTCGTCGATCGGTGAGCAAAAGGAGTATTGCTACCGATTAACATGGAGCTGCACCAACAATGCAGCAGAATATGAAGCCTTGTGCTTGGGACTCAAGAAAGCTGACAAGTTAGGCATAAGACATCTTCAAATCTTCGGAGATTCCGAACTAGTTTGCAACCAGGTCACCAATAGATGCTCTTCAAAGAAACACTATCTTAAATCATACCGCAATAGGGTATGGGACCTATTTGACCAGTTTGAATCTCTCAATCTACAGTCTGTTCCATGAGAAAAGAATCGACATGCAGATGTCTTAGCATCCATCGTAGCCCGATATTCTCCAGTGGATGATATGGTGCATAAGCCGAAGGCTGTAAGGATGATCTATAGACCCTCTGTCCCTGACAGAGATTTACACTGGCAAGTTTTTGACAACGACGAGCAGATCGTCAATTTCATGATCCAAGAAGCCGCTACGGTCGAGGACCGAAGCCCGGATGAAGAAGAATATGAAGGATTGGTCCAGTTGAAGAACAACCACGTTCCCAAGGGATTGATCATGCTTGAGAGCCTTTTCGATCAAAATGATCGATCGCTCTCCCATAGGATTCAGATCAGTGCGCAACAATATCAAGATTTAGAACTGGAACCTGGGAAAGTAATAAAGGTCGGGACCGATTGTACCTCAAAAGAAAAAGAACGGATTCGATGTTTGTGTAAGAAGTACCCAGATATCGTGGCTTGGTCTTATCACGACCTCAAGGGATATGATCGGCAGCTAATCCAACATACAATCGAATTACAAGAAGGGGCCAAACCTTTTCGATAGAAGCAAAGGCCGGTCAATCCAAAGATCGAGGTCCTGATGAGGGCCGAACTGCTAAAGATGCTCGAAGCAAAGATCATTTATCCCATCAAGCATTCTTCCTGGGTAGCGAACTTGGTCCCTGTCAAAAAAAAGAATGGAGACATCCGGTTATGCGTGGACTTCCGCAACCTGAATCATGCTTCCCTCAAGGACCACTATCCTCTCCCATAGATCGATCAGATCTTGCATTCGATGGCTGGAGCTCAACGATTCTCCCTGCTTGATGGTTTCTCTGGATATAATCAAATCTGGGTCAGGGACGAAGATCAGCATAAGACCGCGTTCACAACCAAGTGGGGCACATTCGCCTACCAGCGAATGCCTTTTGGCCTCTCGAATGCGGGAGCTACTTTCCAGAGGGCGATGGACCTAGCTTTTGGCGAGCTTCTGAACAAGGTTATCGTTATCTATTTGGATGACATGACCGTCTTCTCCCGAAAGAGAGAAAACCACCCAGAACATCTTCAACAAATTTTCGAAAAATGTCGAGAATTTGGCATCTCAATCAATCCAAAAAAGTCTATCTTCGCAGTCAGCGAAGGAAAGCTGCTGGGACATGCAATCTCAGAAAAGGGTCTCACCGTGGATCCTGACAGAGCCGAAGCTCTGATGAAGCTTCCAATCCCAGCAGATAAAAAGGGCCTTCAATATTTCTTTGGTCAGATTAACTTCGTAAGGAAGTTCGTCCCAGACTTCGCCCAAGTCATTAAGCCGATGTCTGAGCTTTTAAAGAAGGGCGCAGAATTTGTCTGGACAGAAGAAAGGAGGAAAGCATTCAAAGAAATCAAGGCCCGAATTGTTCAGGCACCAGTCTTGATCAACCCCGACTACAGCCGAGATTTTATCCTGTATGCAATAGGAGAACCTGAAAGCTACGCAGCGGTCTTAACGCAAAAGGGGGAAGATGGAGAGGAACGTCCCATCGCGTTCCTCAGCCAGATAATCAACCCCCATGAAGAAAAGTACAATTTCATCGAGCGTCAAGTGCATGCAGTAATGAAGTCTCTCAGGAAATTCAAACAGTTCATTTCTCAGAGTCGAACCACAGTCTTCGTCATTCACCCCGATGTGCGTAGTTTCATTATTCAAGGGGAACTGGGAAGCAAGAGGGCTGGTTGGGTGAGAAAAATCCAAGAGTTCGATATTGAGATCAAGCCCACCAAGCTAGTTCGTGGTCGCGCACTATGTCAAGAGCTGGCGAAGAACGCGACGGCCGAAATAACAGACTGTAAGTCGGACGACTTGTCAACAGGAGAATGCCTCGCTAATCAAGAAGAGGCTGAGAAAGATTGGGTCGGTGAGATAGTGGAATATTTCAACACCGACAGATGCCCCTCGCATCTGAATGCTTCATAGTGGAGACATTTCAGGATGCGGTCCGCCCGATACACTATGCGCCCAGAAGGCCTATTTTTTAGGAACATTGACGGCGTCCTCCTCAGATGCATAAAAGATGATGACAAGAGGAGAATCCTGGGCGAATTTCATTCAGGACTATCTGGAGGACACTTTGCTGGAAGGGCGACGGCGCTAAAAATAATCAAGGCGGGTTACTATTGGCCCACCCTCTTTGTCGATGCCTTCTCCGTTTGTCGAAGGTGCGAGCAATGCCAGAGATTCGTCGACCGAAGCAGAAATGCTTTGATGCCACTCCGACCGATACAAGTGGAGGCCCCCTTTCAGCAATGGGGACTGGATTTCGTAGGAGCCATATCGCCAAACTCCTCCGCTGGGCACAAATTCATTTTGACTATGACGGATTACTTCACCAGGTGGGCCGAGGCAGTTCCCACAAAACATGTCGATCAAGATACTGTGGTCGCCTTCCTGGAAGGATTGATTACCCGCTTCGGCATTCCCGAAGCAATTATTACAGATAACGGTCCTGGTTTCATAGGCGCAAAGATCAATGAGTTCCTATATAAGTATGGGATATATCACAAGGTGTCTTCCAACTATTACCCCCAGGGCAATGGATTGGCAGAATCCACCAACAAAACCCTGTTGAGGATTCTAAGAAAGCTGATTGATCAAAACAAAAGAACTTGGCACCTCCTTCTGGATCGGGCCTTGTGGGCCGATCGGGTTTCTATCAAAAGGTCAATCAAGACTTCGCCGTATGCTCTGGTATATGGCAAGGAGGCCATCCTGCCCACTCACATCGAGATCCCTGCATTGCAGCTGCTAGAAGAAGATGAAGCCAACCCGATGGAGGAACGCCTGGTCCAACTACTACAACTAGAAGAGGAACGTGAAAAGGCCTACCAGAACTTCGCACGGCATGCTGAGGTCACCCGAGAATGGTTCAAAAGGAAATCATCCGATCGCACATTCAAAGCAGGAGACCTGGTATGGAGGTGGGATTCATGGAAGGCCAAGCCTGGGAATCATGACAAAATGGATGCATTCTGGGACGGACCGTTTGAAATAGTAAAAGTGAATTCGGCCAATTCCTTCATCCTCAAAGATGCGAATGGCCAAGTTTTACCAATCTCAGTCAATGGTCTTCACCTGAAGATCTTCAATCGCTGAGATATGTATACTCCAAAAAAAAAAAATCTTGCACATATTTTTGTATATAGGATTTCAATGCTTTGTATATACTCTGTTCAAAATATCGTGGAGAGCAAGTGCCACTTCAACCGCAGAAGCTAGATTCCTGGCTTCGGCTTCACAAAGCATGATCGGAATCGCCTTCGGGGGTTTTCGGTCCGAAGTAGCCGACGAAAGGAAGTTCGCCGCGAAGCAGTTCATCCTCGTAGAACCAAACCACATGCAGATCAAGGACATGGAAAATGCTTCGCTAAAGAAATGTGCCGAAGGCGTTGTCCGAAGTAATTCTTGGTGAAGCCCTCCTCGATGAAATGGGTTTCGGTCGATGGTATTCATGAACCGAAGCAACAACGTAGCAAAGGGGAACTTCGGGCCCGAAATGAAGAAAATCAGCCCGAAGAAGAGCTTCGCGGTGAAGTATTTTCGCCGAACCCCTCTTCGGGGCGAACACATTTAAGATGTGCCTCGGGGAACGTGTCGACAACAGCCTCAAAAGAGGACCGAAATAGACAAACTCAATGCGAAGGAGGTGGCACTCATCCCAAGGCAATCCGTCAACCCAAAAGCCATGCTAAAACACCAGGTGGCAGTGATCCGCGCTCTCGATACAAAATCAAACTGCCGAATTGCATGGCCCCACGTACGACGCCGCCATATAGCCAATCAGATGCCGCAGCGACACTTTTGGGCCAGGCCAGCGAAGTAATTACGGTGGTTGCCATAAATGTCGGAGGTTGCCCTTCGAAGCTATAAAATGCAGGTGCCCGTTAAGAACAAACCATTTGCAAGTGTGAGGGGCGAGTCTGCATTCTATCACCTCGAAGAGCTTCTGCATCAAAGGTTTCGCTATTTTGAGGCGCTGAACTATTCTGCTGCAATCGCTCACAATGGGAAGGAAGAACCCCACGCGAAAGGGAAAAGAACCAGAGGCGACGACTCCAGAGAAGGCGAGAGCCATGAAAGAAAAGAAACAGACACCCAGAAGGGTCAATCCTCCCCCACGCACAGGAAAACATGTGATGGAAGGAAGGGAAGAGTCCGATGATGAGCCCAGTATAGAACCACCTGTCGATAAGTGGGCAAAAATCAGAGACCCAGAGCTCTCAAAAACTGTGGCCGAGCTTCGATATACTATCGATTTCATGAAAAGTAGGCTCTCAGCGGAGAACAAGAGGGCCATGGCATATTATTCCCACATATATTGGTATCTGGTCCTTCCTACACATCACTGCCCCGAGCTCATATACGCCATTGCTCAGAACTATCAACCGCAAACCAGGTAGGTGTTGGATGCCTCGGGTAAAAAATTATTTTCCATTCTGAAGGAGGATGTGCGAGCGAGCATTCGCACCACGAGCAAAGGCCACCAAAAGGCTATACCATTCGCAATGTCAGTATGAGCGAACAAACGGATAAGTTCATCGCTAATCCCTTCATTCTGAGTTTTTTGCGTGAAAGCCTCAAAAGCGGACTTCCTTTCGGTAAGCGACCCCAGATGCCCCTGCCCCTGGAGGCCTTTAAGAACATGGATATATTCTCTATCATTGCATGGGTAGGGGGCTTGTCAAGCGATACTTCGGTATGCCCATGGCAGGTGTCGCTAGCCGAATGCATTTCCAGAGGAGAGTTCTATGCTCCCGACGCTTCGCGGCCGAACACCAACCCAATTTTCTTCGATTGGGCAGAATGGGTGGCCCAAAATCTGCATATGCGGTTGTCATCCATGAAGGATGCTAGCAAGGAGCCGTACTTCCAGCCTTGTTCCTTCTTGGTTTGGCTCTTCTTCTTTCATGTACATAAAGCCCTTCCCCATTGTGATGTTTCACCAGTTGACAAGGATGGAACCCCTTTGCCTGTATATCAATGGACCCGACTCTTGCTGAGGTCGGAGTCCTATTACCCTTTCAATCAGCAGTTTTTGGGACCTGCGATGCACATTCTGACAGGGTCTAGCCCTCGAGTGCCTCTCGGCCTTAGAGATAAGGTGGTACTGGAAAGAAGAGGTGATGTGTTTCAATTGACACAAGGGCTTGTGATCCGCCTTTTTGGCTTCACAGGGAAGCCCTTCTTGCTGCCCTTTTTCCCTTCGGAATACCAATTTGCCCTGGAAGTTGCTCGGCAAAGTGACGCGACCGACGAAACCTATGGCCACGGGCGAAAGTGGGCACACACCTACGATTTCCCTTTCAAGATGGGAGTAATCGAAGTTTTTGCCTTGAAGCAAAACATATACCTGGAGGAGAAACTCGCTGATTTTGGTCTGCTCCAAATACCATAGAGGTGGCTCTACGACCCGTTGGGGGTGATGAGAGATCATTTGAAAAGCAAAAACTTCCATGTCTGTCCTCGCCTCGAAGTTCTGGAGCAGAGGAATAACCCTAATGGTACGGACCTGGAGTGGCACTTAGAGGAGATGAGGACGTTGCCTCCTTGGCATGACTTCTATCCTATGGAGGTCGAATTCGACCCAGACCAGTACCCATTCCCAACTCCCGACTCCACTTTCTGGAGAAAAGCAAAGGACGATTTAAAAGAAGAGTTGAAGGACTGGGACGAGGAGCAGTTAAGAGAATGGTGGATTATGAGAGTCCATCGCCGAAAGATGAATTCTTACGGGCTTCTAACAATGGACAGGGAATTCGCAATTGTGTATCAGACCAATATCGGGTCTTGGAAACCCTTGTCCTTCGCCGATTTCGTTCCACCGGCCACTCCAAGTTCAGATGAAGGCCCCAGGAAGACTGATAATGTCCCCAAGGAAAGAGCAGTCAGGGCCGCGCCTAAAGCTTTACTACAGAGTCCATCCGAAGATCTCGAGACAACGATAGAGGAATCAGAGCAACCCCTCGAGAGGAGGAAAAGAAAGGAGCGGGAACCTACCCAGGCACCCCCGAACTTCCCAAAGCGACCGCGTACAGGTATGCCTAGCGCCCCTACCGAAAGATCAGTATCGGGTTCGACCGAAGTGAACGACAGAGGAACTCCACCAAGTGCCGAAGCAATCCCAAACGTAGATGTCATTGACGTGGAGGGACTCGTGGAAGTCATGGAAGCCGAGAGTACCGAAGCCCAGAAGGAGCAAACGCCAATCACCCAGGAGATCGCCATGGCCGCTCTGCCAGGAGGGCAGGCAGGTACGTTTTCTTCATCCTATGCTCTGGTTGCTCGTAAGTCCACCCCGACCCTGGCCGAAAGCTCTCACCTGTCCACCCTGCCTCCACAAGGTCAGTCACCTTCTCACGCCGTGCCCCTAACTACTCCCCTCGAGTCTTTCGGCCAGGACAAACCCGTCCAAGTTACTTCGCCTAGCCACACCGCCAATCCTCCAGTCGTCGACCAGGGTGAAGCTAATAGTCCAATGCCGAACCCCGAGGCTCATTCCTCTATTGTACATAACGTGCTCCCACTCGTCGAAGCCCCTGTCACCCCTATTGTCGAACCTTCGGGTGAAGCTATCCCTTTCAGCTCCCTATATTTGTTCAATCCCTCGGCTTTAGACCCAACCGCATTCGACTTCGAGCTGTCCTCAATACGGGAGTCCCCCTTGGCCAAAAAACTCCTCCAAGCCCGATAGAACACAGAGAGAATGTTGAAAGAGGCAAGAAAGAAGAGAGGGCGCTCGCTCGCTCAAGTTGAGAAATGTGTCGTCTTCGACTTCGAGGCGGGAAAGGTGCATAAAGTAAAGAAGATACCCAAAGTCCAGAAGCCCCTGGATGAAATGACTCCAGCGGACTATGAATATCAAGATAAAGAAAAGGACCTGGAGCATCTGAACGTGGACAAGGAGTCCGCCTCTATGCACATTGGAATCGAGACCTTCAAGGCGCACGCCAACATTGCCAACAAGCGCAGGTTCGAAGCCGAGAGTGCTAACATCAAGCTGGAGGAGGAGCTAGCAAGGACTCGCTCCAAATTGGCAGAGGCCGAGGGGCAGTGCAAACTGATGCGGAAAGAAGCACACGCCCTAAAGCTACAGATAGCACAGCTGGAATGCACAGCTGAGAATCAGGCGCAAAGGCAGATCAAAAATGATTTGAGGGTCAAGGAGCTTGAAAGTAGGATCTTGCAAGCTCAGATCCAGCTGCACGAGAAGGAGGGCCTAGGGCTATTTGACAGGAGCAAAATCAAAGAGATTCGCTCATGTCTGCTCAAGAATTTTAGGTCTCGGGCTGTCAGTGCCCTTTCGGTTTTAGTTTACACCGTAGAAGCCCAGAGTGCTACCGTCGAAGGAGGACCAATCGTCGAAGAAGTCATTCAGAATGTCAGAGCCCGACTCAAGCTGGCCCTGAAGGTCCAAGATGCAGGGTATCAAGATTTGAAGCTCGTAGCAATGAGTCAGACAGCAAGGGATTGGTCAACAGCCCGGGACACAGTTCGTGCCTTTTTCTCCATAGCCAAGAAGGCTCAAAAGGCAAAAATCCTACTGGACGCATTCGAAAGCGAGAGGCGCGCGTCAATGGGCTACTTCGAGGACCTCTTCTCCTTAGGCTTCCCGAGCTTCACGGATGATGATGGAAAGCCCTTAGCCAAGGAAGAAATCATGCCGAAGTGGCAGCAGTTTGAAGACAACGTCTCGGAGATAGACGAGTGGGCCGAACCTATAACAGAGAAGCAGGTTGCTGATTACATACTGAAATACTATAGAATCGTCGCTTCCCTAAACGATCTGTATACCAGGTCCCAACATGCAGAAATCGGGCAGATCGATAGGTTCCGCGCCTTGGTCAAATCTCTGGGAGATCAGGAGCTGTTCACGAAAAGGGTCTGGTCTCAGATTCGTCGAACCCTAAGAAACATCCGCGTCCGCCTGGCCCCATTGCCAATGGCCGAAGACGTAGCAGAAGCAATGGCGACAGGAGAGGAAGAAGCAGAAGCAGGAGAAGAGGAGGAAGAAGGACAAGCTGTGGAAGCATCCCCAGAAAAGGAACAAGGAGAAGGGTCTGGAGGTGACTCTGGCCCAATGGATGAAAGATGAGGGTTCTACCACCGAGACGAGCTCGTTGCCCCGTGAGCCGCCAAGAATGTTGACAATATTGTCACATTCCACCAAGGGGCAAAAAAATTAAAACTTTGTATGATATTTGTTTGATTGAAAGTTTTTTCTTTGTTTATAAGTTATAGCAATTTTGATTTCCCTATCGCCCCCTGGTGGACAAAATGAAAAGAAAAGAGTTTCGGGCCCGAAGCGCTTCAAATCATCACTTCGGGCGAGAAGTTTGCCGAGAAAGCAAAAGAAACGCTTCGCACCCGAAGCATTCCCAGCAGCTACTTCGGGTGAAAATTTTGCGAAGCGGCATCCAAGTAACTTCGTCGAAGAAGAAAAGATAGCCCGAATCGGCTAAGGCAAAGAAAATACTTCGGGCCCGAAGTATTTCTAAAATCCACTTCGGCCAGATTTCTCCCGAAGCAGCATAAGTCGAGAAAGTGCTTCGGCCAAAACTCCCCCGAACCACCTTTTCAAAAGAAGATCGGCCCGAAGCGTTTGTCCCGACCCATCGCCGAAGCAGTTTTGCCAGCGAAGCAGCGGAGGATCGGCTTCGGCACTCCACGCCCCCGAAGTAGTTTTGCGAAGCGAAAATCAGCGAGGCGCTTCCAGGAACGCTTCCCGAGTTGGGCATTTTTCCCGAGGCAATCATAGAGCCTCATAAATGCATATTTTCTTGCCCGATAAGCCCGTTGCTCATTTTTGGCAATTGGATGCGAAGTATCAGTCCGAGAAGGAGAGCCCGGCAAGCATGGCCGCCACTCGAGCACCGCACCTGCAATCCGAGGACACCCAGGTGGCTCATTTAATGCATCTTTCCCCGGTTGACTCGGTCACCATTACCAATTTTGGTAGCCGATTTGAGAGGTCATCCTCAGCAGCAGCGAGGAGCCGTTTCTCAGGGCCCGAGGGCGTACTCCGCCATTTTGTAATAATGATTCAGAGGGTCGGGTCCTCTATAAAAACCCTAGCTTTGCAATGTAAAAGGGGGGAACTTTCTGCTAGAAAGCTGTTGTAACTTGATGTCCTGCGTCTAATACTAAAGATTTTTGTACTCCATTTCTCTCTTTTATGTTGCCTTCTGTGCTTAATTCTTTTGTCTATTTGCACTCGTATATTGAGACTCTGAATCCTGAATCCGGTGTGCGATTGGGGACTGTACCCTAAAATTCGCCCTGAAGGATACATAGGAGAGGAAAAATGTCTCTGTTACTTTCTTTTATGCTGCCTGGTGGATCGAGGTTTCTGTTATTCCCTCTTCTTAATCGTTGTTACTCTGAACCCTGAATTCCAGCGAGAGAGAGAGGAGAACCCTGCGAACCCGTCCAGAGGATACATAGGGAGGTCGGCACTGCGTTTCTTTCATCTATTCTTGGTGTTCTTTGCTGCTATTTGAGTTATTAGTGAGTGATCGTGCTTCCTGTTCTTCCCCACCTTGAATCATCAATCTCTAACCCTTACCCCTTTTTTATTTCTTTCTCTAACCCGAACTCCTTTTATCTCTTTCCTGCACTCTTATCTCAAACCCCAAAAGTAGATTAGTATAGGAGCCGGCCTTTCTCCGGAGATTGGCACGAGGGGCATCTCTTCCTCTCGGCCTTTCAATGTTGGTCGCAGGTCCAGGGCGCGCAAACCCACCGAAAGTCCTTTCCTGTGCGGATTTGATGACCAACAAGTCCCAAGCCCCAAAGGTGACCCTTTGCCATTGATGACAAAGGGGGAGAGATATGAGTAAGGGGGAGAGCCTCAAGTCAGGGGGAGCTGATTTCCATACAGCAGTTTAGAGTTTTAGTGTTGTTGAGAAGCATGGTTTGCCATCAATGACAAAGGGAGAGATTGTTGGCAATTTTGGGTTTGAGATCCTAGCTTCTTGTCTATGAGTTGTCATTGATGTCAAAAGGAACTGGCATTAATGTCAAGAGGATTTATTGGCTTCAAAGGTTGAAGATTCCAAAGAATATTTTCTAGAAGATTTCGGAGAGATTCCATGTGGCAGATGAAAAGGTTTTTATCAAAACCATGGCGGGTTTAAGGGTTTTTATTAAAACCAGGTGGATGCATTAAGGGTTTTTCTCAAAACCACTCTCGGCTTAATGCAAAGGCTGGAGACACTTATTAATTAAATAACTTAATTAATAAAACCTTTTTAAGGTTTTTTAATTAATTATTTATTTGATTTAGTGATTAAATTATTTTAATAATTTAATGGGTTCTCCACCTAAGGTCTAAGGTCTAAAAGACCTTTGATTATTTTTTAAATAATCAAAAGGGTTTCATAAACCCTAAAGTTGTTTCGAAGGCGCCAAAATAATATTAATTCGAAAAGTTTGAATTATCCTCCCGTCGACGTCGTGCATAGCATGGAAGTTTGGCTATATAAGCCATAACCTATAGTCCAAAGCAAATGTGTCAAAGAAATTGGAATTGCGCAAAGGTTGGGAAGTAAAAGCTACGACTATCATTTTTTTGCCACGTTTATCCGCCGCCAAAGGGTTAAGGAGAAGGAGACTCTTGCTAGCCTTCAAGCTAGCGCCATTGGCCTAGTGGCAACGACTGTTCTACGAAGGCGCTTGAAGGGAGGTCAAGCGTTCGACTCCCATCGTGGAGTGTGAGAAGAGTTTTTGCGCTCCAATTTTTTGGAGGCACTGTTGACCCACGATTTTCGAAAGCATTTTTTTTGGTAAGGTTTTTTAAATAAAATCTGCATTTTTGTTAAAGAAGAAGTGGTTGGGCAGATTTATTTAAAATTATTTTTAAGGTTAAATGCTTCTTTGGAGATATAAGGTTGATAGTGTGTGGTTGAGATTTTTGGCTTGATTGTTGAGTGAGATTTGCTTAGAAGCTATTATTCCTTGAGCATGGTTTAATTAATTTGGAGAAATAAGGTGTAAAAGGATATATTGTTTGTATGCTTTATATTTTTGGTAGTTGACTTCTAAGGATTGGAGTCATAAGGTGTTTTATGGAATAAATATTTTTGTGGTTACTTTTATGATCTAACCCTAACTTGGTGGCAAAGTTGAGGGTGGTGTTGGTAACGGGTTGAAGAACTATTCTCTTCTTCCTCAAACAAAGGTATGGGCAACTTCTTCCATGTATATTGTTGATGGTGTATTTTCTGAAATTGAGTTTGGAGTGAAAAGGTTGTCTACTAGGTATTCTTGTTGGTGTAAATCCCATTTTCTGGATATTGAAGATTGTTTATGCATTAAAATCATTGATGAGTTTTTTGGGTGAATGCATAATTCTGGTTGAGGAAGAGGAAGCATTTTTGCACTAGGGTTTATGTTAGTAAGTCTTGCTACTTGCTTTGAGTTGGTGAAACCCTTAGTTGGCTGTTTTGAGATTGATGGTTGAGTTGCTTCCATAGAGGTTGTTTTGATCAAGTTAATGCTTTACTTGATACATGATTTGGGCTTACTCCATTGAGATTGATTTGAGCAAGTTATTCTTTGCATTGGTGATTTATGTTGGTGGTTGTTTTGTTCAAATATCTTTGGAGGGAAAAGGATGTCTACTAGTTTCCTTTTCATGTAGTGATTGGTTGAATGCTTCAAGGTTAATGTTGAGTTGAATGATGTTGGTTAAACCTTGTCTATAAGCATTGTTGTTAAAGCCCTAATTGGTTGAGAAAAGATATTGGTTGTGGAAAGAACATGAGTATCATTGTTATATGAGATATTGCATGGTTGGCAATTGTTGGGTTGTGTTTCATGTTCTTGAGAAAAGCATACTACATCTATCTTATTCTTTTGAGATTGAGATTGAGTTGAGATTGAGATTGGGAGTTAAGTATAGAACATATTGAGTCTCTAACAATTCTCTTTATGTTTCTATGAGATTTGAGATTGAGATTGGGAGTTAAGTATAGAACATATTGAGTCTCTAACAATTCTCTTTATGCTTCTATGAGGTTGATGAATCACATTGGGTCTCTAACAATTCTCTTTGTGGGTTCATGCTAAGCAAGTTTTTCTTGATGAGACTTGTGAGCTGATTTGGACAGGTTCTAGTGAGGACTTGTGAGCTGATTTGGACAGGTTCTAGTGAGGACTTGTGAGCTGATTTGGACAGGTTCTAGTGAGGACTTGTGAGCTGATTTGGACGGGTTCTAGTGAGGACTTGTGAGCTGATTTGGACAAGTTCTAGGGAGGACTTGTGAGCTGATTTGGATAGGTCCTAGCGAGAGGACTTGAGGACAGAGTTGAAGTGGTTCTTTGAGAAGAACCTGAGGACAGTTTTGACAAGTCTTTGAGAAGGCTTGTGTGCAGCAGAGATTGATTTGTTCAAGCTTTATGAGTTGAGCTTGGGACAGATCTGACAGAGTGAGGAAGACTTGTGCTGGACCGAATTGACTATGTTTAGTACAGGTTGATGAGTTGTTGTGGAGGTGATCGGTGAGGACGAGAGGTCTCTTGAGGCTAAGCATTGAGGACAGGAGGTCTTCTATGGAAAGGAGTTCCACGTGCTAGCGAGAATAAGAGGTAGGTGATCTTCTGAAGTATCATTTCCAGAGTGAGGGGAAGGATTCTCCTTTGGGCAGGAGGCTCATAAATTCATGAGGAGGGGAAGGATTCTCCTTTGGGCGGGAGGCTCATAAATTCATGAGGAGGGGAAGGATTCTCCTTTGGGTAGAGGCTCATAAATACTTGAGTAGGGGAAGGTTTCTCCTTTGGGCTGAGGCTCATAAACATTGTAATTGGGAAGGATTCCCAAAGAACTTTGAGAAAGCTTTTTAGAGAAAAGTTTTGTGGATGTAGCCCATGTTGGGTGAACCACGTTAAAATTGGTGTCTCATTGTGTGTTGCTTTATGCATTGCTTTGATATTGCTATTGGTTCATTGCTTTGCGAAGTTGAAGTTAAATAGAGAAAGTAAAAAGAGGTCTTATACTGTTCACCCCCCCTCTCAGTATAAGCTTGTGTTCTTCAATTGGTATCAGAGCGGGTTCCTTAGGAAAGTTTAACAGCTTGAAGGAAAATATTGTAAAGAACACAATAGAATCTACAAGTGGTAATGCAGCACCTATTCTTGATGGGGCAGATTTTGGGCTTTGGAGTGCTAGGATGAAGGTTCATCTTATGGCTCTTGGAAATGAAGTTTGGGAAGTGATTGAGGATGAGTATATCATTCCTAAGCATGGTCATTCTACTAAGGAAGAGAGGCTCCTACATCATAGAAATTCAAAGGCAATGAATGCAATCCTAAAGGGTTTATAGAAGGCAGATCTTACCAAGGTGATTCACTGCAAGACAACTAGTGAAATGTGGAAACAATTGAAGGTGGTTCATACAGGTGATGCAAATGTTCGAAAGGCCAAGTTGAGACACTTCAAAGGTATGTTTGAACAAATCAAGATGAATTATGAAGAAAATATTAGTGACTATATGCTTCGTATGGATGATATTGTTAACTCTATGAAGGAACTAGGTCTTGAGCTTGCTGAAAATGATATTTGTGATAAGATTTTGAGGTCTCTTCCAAATAGATTTAGTGAAAATATTTCTACTATTGAGGAAGCTAAGGATTTGGATAAGTTGAAAAAGGATGAGCTTCATAGTATACTTGCAGCATTTGAGTTGAGAACTCAAGTGAAGGTTGATGTTAAGAAGGAGGCAACTTTCAAGGCTACTAAGAAATCCAAGGGTAAAGAGCTTCAATATAGTGATGAGTCTTCTAGTGATGAAGAGGCATATTATAGCAAGAAGGGCAAGTTCTCAAGAAAGCACAAAGGTATGAAATATGTCAAGTGTTTCAATTGTGGAAAGTTTGGTCATTATGCTACTAAGCGTACTACTGCCAAGGATGAAAGTGATGAAGATAAACAGGATTATAAGAGCAATGATTCCGAAAGGCACGAGCATCAAAGGAAGAATAAAGATGAGCAAAGCAATCAAGGAAAGAGGTACTCTCACAAACACAATAAAAGTTTCTACCTAGACAATGCAAGTAAGTGTTCTAGTAGTGATAGTGAAAGTTCTTCAAGTGATGTTGGAAATGAGATGTTGTTCCTAACAAAAAAAGAATAAGAAAAGAAACATAGATATGTCCTTATGAAATGTATTAGATGTGGAAATTTTGGACATCTTGAGGATGATTGCAAAAATGATGGATTGATTTCTAGTTATACTATGTATGAGGATGCTTCGGAAAATTGATTTCTAGTTATAGTGGTTCATCTACTTTTTTTGTTATTTTTATCATTATGATGACCATGAGCCATCAAAATGTGCTTATTTGATGTTTTTGCTACTTCCCATGGAGAGAACTCTGCTTGTTTTTGCCTAGGATCTTGGCCGTTGTCAGGTCCAGTGACCCCCAAATGCTTGGTCATGGCCACTCTCATCTTGAGCGGCCAAGAAATGTGGGCCATTGATGACAATAGTGGCCAAGGCAAAATTAGGGTAATATAAAAATGACCTAGGGTTTTGACTTTTCACTTTCATCAGCTGTCAGTTTTGCTTTTCAGAGCTTTTGGAGTGAAAGCGACCTCTGCAACTTGGAGTGCTTCTACGACTTGGAGAATCATGGCTGCATAGGGTGAGGCATCGTCGAGCGGAGGAGCCGGAGCTTCTCGGGTACTCTCCTAAACCTTAACCTTGCTTGTTTTTGTTTGGGTAAAAATGAACCGCATTAAGTAATCGGTAAATGAACCTCATTAAGCTTGCTGGTAACGAATTAAACCCGTAGTTAGGCTTAGCTTAGAATTTTATGTGGTGGGCTTATCCCCATTTTTTGTTTTGTTATATTTTTTGGTGTTTTTGGCCTAGGGTAGACGCTTTTGTCGCATCGCCCATTGGCCACTGCTGCTCAGAGTGGCCAAAATGGCCTGCAACTTGGTCGTTTTCGCTGGTAGCGACCGATTTGAATCCCAACGGTCAAAAATTTGACCATTGGGGCTTAGCCGCTCTCAACTTCAATGGCCGATTTTTGGCCATTGTAGGCGACAACGGCCAAGAACCCTTTAGGAAAATTTTTATTTTTCTGTGCATGATTAACTAATTTTTTTGAATTTTTTTGCATGATTAGGTGCCTTTATTGCTCTTTTGCTTAGCCTTTTAGACTAGCCTATCATTATTTGCACCATTTTGATGTTTTATTATGATTTATGCCTTAGATGCATTGTAGTTATGCTTTTATTTTTCCTTTGCTATTAGATTCTCACTGCTCGGGCTCGAGACCCGAAGCTCATGAATGACCTTCTGCCCCTCTTGGATGACACGGACTGGGCCTGGCTCAAGGCCCGTGGGCTCCAGTACGTCACTAGGCTGCCTCACATCATGTCAGATCAGGCCTACCTTACGGCTTTGGTCCACCGGTGGGACCCTCGGACCAACACCTTCCACCTTCCTACCGATGAGATGACTATTACATCGAAGGATGTGTATAGGATTTTTTGGCTTCCTTTTGATGGAGTGGCCATTACCTCGTCGACCACTAATGATCATGAAGCTATCTTTCTTCGAGTGTTTAGAGGGCACTCTACGGAGGCCTTCAGGGACACCAAGTCTGGGGGAGTGTCTATCTCATAGTGGTATGAGGAGAAGGTCTTCTCTATGAGGCATGCAGTGTTGTTGATGGTTATCAGCAACATCTTGATTCCAGATTGCTCAGGCTTGAGGTTCCTGTGGAACCTCCTTGCGATGGTTCAGGACCTGATGGACAGCGAGGCACCCATCATCTATGCATGGGGAGGTCCCTATTGGCCTAGTGCTATGATGAGTTGTACCATATCCATCGATGAGGTCGCATCGACATTGCTTGCAACTTGCTCTTACAGGTTTGGGGATGGGAGCACATCAAGGTAGATCACCCTAGAGGGCTTCCAACCGAGATTACAGTCATAGAGGAGTGGATGCAGTGCTATGCTACTAGATGGGCTCGAGGGCATGAGGGGTGCAAGAGCCATCCTCATGCAAGGGAGCTTTCCCACTATACTACTACTTTACTGAGTTGAAGGTCGGAGATGTCATCTGGTGGTCATATCATGAGTGCCCTACTTGGGATGATCCTGCTAGTTTCATAGCTAGGACGTGGCGTGAGCGGTGGCTCATCGACCATAAGGTTGGCATTTGAGAGTATTTCTTCTACTCTCAAGTTCTTCGTTAGTATGGGCTACAACAGGATGTGTCTCTGGTTCCATTTGTATACAAGTGCCTCACAGCAGAGGGAGATCTTCCTCCATCATGGATCATAGAGCTGTCAGATGAGGAGGATGCCCCAAGAGTTGTTGTGGGAGTTATAGAGGCATTTTCTCAGTGGTGGGGGGATCAGATGTGGCATGGTGATGGTAGCTTAGGTCATGAGGATGATGGCGAAGGTGATGGTGTAGATCCGGTAGGGCGCAGAGTCTGAGCCAAGATCGAGGCATGGGGCCAGCCAGTAGAGCAGGTGGTAGTGGAGGAGTAGGAGGCTCCTAAGGAGGATGAGGAGGAGCTGGAGCCCGAGGAGAGAGATTCTCCTCTGAGAGCATAGTTGCATGAGGTCGAGGCTGAGCTCCAATCGACCAAGATCCAGGTACAATAGTGAGATGCTACCATAGCACAATAGGATGCCACCATAGAGCAGCTCACGCTATAGATCTAGGATTTGTAGGCTACTATCAGGGGTGGTGCCACTAGGATGCAGTTTGTTGTTCCTCCTTCTACTCCATAGGGTGATACCGGGGCAGATCCAGGGATAGGCTCAGGGGCAGAGATTCTACGCTTGTAAGCATTGCTAGATGAGTACGAGGGGTGGATCTAGGGGTAGGTTGGTCACATCACCTCTCTCCAGATGTAGCTCAGGAGGCATGGGATTGTCCCTAGGGAGGCACCAGGTGTAGGTGGTTCACAGGTCAATGGGTGCTCCACCTCAGGGTAGTCTTCCATCCATCCTAGCCAGAGGACTCAAACTCGCACAGAGAGACCAGTAGGGTCACATCACTCTACGCATGACACGACCATAGGGGGCGGTGATGTTGGGGGTACAGGCCCTATGTTTGACTGATGATGCACTTTGATTTATCATTTTTGAGGTCTACCTGACCTATATGACTGTAGCCTATGGGCGATTTTGTACATCCATACTTTTGACACACATATTTATATGACCCCCTTTATGTTCTGACTCATTATGTGTATCATTTATTGCTCATGTTTTTGTTGTTATTTGTTTTATGATGAGATGTGATGATGGCATTATGATGATTTGATGTATATGATAGATGATAGATGATATTTATGATGATGTGGATGTTTAGATGGGTGTTTATGTAGATGAGATATGATCTAACTATTGTGATATGATGTGATGTATCATGTAGTGATCTAATGATGGATTTTATGATTTTTGGATATGCAGATTATGATGTGATTTTTAGATGTGAATGGATGAGTTATGATTTATGTATTTATGAATGCAATGTCTATTGTTAAATGCATGTTTGATTTTGATTTCATTGTGTGCATCTAACTTATGTGATGATATGGTGCATGTAATACGTAATGCGTTATGTATGTGATGTATGCAATGTGTAATCTAATGTGAATGAACTTGTATGTTTTAATCACTTAAAACACAAGGAATGCATATGCTATGATTTTGACAATCTAATGGGTGATACCACAGAAAGTATAACGACCATGAATGTTAAATAATCATTCTAATAATAAGAATTAATTATTTTAAACCATCCATATGTGCGATGTAATGATGTGGAATGAATGTATTTTCTGGATAAGCTTCTGTAATTTAAAAGATATAAAATAATCAATGGTCGTCTAAATATCATTTCTGACATATGATCGATTTTTAGTTTATTTTATTAATACCCCCTAATTTATAGAAGCTTATAAAGAAAGTTGATGATGTGGTTTATGATATGTTTCGTTGCTATGTAGGAATTTTTGAGGTTTTTCTCCTGAGACTTCAAACACTCTAGTTACCCTATCAGCAGTTGTGTACTGACCATACAAGACTTTTGAAAATAAGGCTTTTCACCATGTACCTAGATATTCATTCTCTCTGTGTGTGCACATGAATATATTTAGATAGAGCTCAGGCATTTCCTTCGATGTCAGGTGGGATTCTTTCAGCCCATTGCTAAGATCGAGGATCCTCGAGAGTTCATCTTATCCTTATGTTGGACTTAGTTGGATTATACCACTAGGCAGTATTGGGTTACCTAAGCTAGCTCATCCACATTCAAACATTGGTCTACACAAATTCCAGAAGCTTATGTAATAGACATATCATCATGCGTAAGGATTTCTCCTTCCAGTTTTGTATGATGTTGAGAATTCCAGGGATTCAAGCTCCATTCCCTTATTTTCTTCATTTCATTTGGGGTACTTGCTCATGTGTAGTGATGAGAATCACTATTTATTTTGATTGATTTTTTTTCTTGAGCAAGGGACCTATGTAGTGATGATAATCACTATTTGCTTTGAACTATGACTTTGAAAACTGGGTTTTGAATTTGTGCTTTGTTTTGGGATTTTTGCTTGTGTTGATGAAAGCAAGGGATTTATGCAGTGATGATAATCACTCATTTTTGGGTAGGGTGGAACTTGTCCTTTTGCCAATTCTCAGCACCTTTAAACTGGTTGCACAGGGGGATAAGCAAGGAAGATCCTTTTTGCTTAAGGTAACCTAGACCACTTTTGCAGTTTTCATCTTTCCCTTGTACCAACTAGGATTTTAGTGTTTCAATTAGTGATGGGATCCTGAATATCCAAGGTTTTACCACAATTAGGCCTTACTCTCTACTGATCAAGGTGGCTTTCTACAAAAGCTGATAAGACCACTAGATATGGTTGAATGACTAGGAAACCTCAGTATGTTTCTTATAGCAACATGAAATGGTTGTGTTGAGAAACACAGTTACTCACATGGATGCATGGATGAAGGTGGATTTGATTATTGTGATTGAGATACAAACTGTGGCATCGTTTGTAAGAATGTGATCATAACATATGCAAAATGCAATGGATATGTATGTTATAATGAAATGCAACTATGTGAATGCGGATGTAAGATGCAAATGTTTTTTGTATTTTTTATTTTTGCATTGTTTTTGTATTTTGTTATTTGACCAAAGGGCTTAAAGATGCCTTTGGAGCCTTTTATGATTTGACCAAAGGGCTTAAAGATGCCTTTGGAGCTTTTATTATTTGACCAAAGGGCTTAAAGATGCCTTTGGAGCCTTTTATGATTTGACCAAAGGGCTTAAAGATGCCTTTGGAGCCTTTTATTATTTGACCAAAGGGCTTAAATATGCCTTTGGAGCCTTTTTTGATTTGACCAAAGGGCTTAAAGATGCCTTTGGAGCTTTTATGATTTGACCAAAGGGCTTAAAGATGCCTTTGGAGCTTTTTATGATTTGACCAAAGGGCTTAAAGATGCCTTTGGAGCCTTTTATGATTTGACCAAAGGGCTTAAATATGCCTTTGGAGCTTTTTATGATTTGACCAAAGGGCTTAAAGATGCCTTTGGAGCTTTTATGATTAAGTGACAATTTTTTTTTTTTTATGAATATTTTAATATTTTTATTTTATGAATATTTGAATGTTTTTTATTTTATGAATATTTGAATGTTTTTTATTTTATGTGTGAAATACCTTCAAATGAATGATGTTGAGAGGTTCAGGCTCTTCAACCCCATCCAATGATGTAAGGTGATATGCTCCAGGTCCAACCCTTTCTAAAATTATGTAGGGGCCTATCCAGTTTACCATAAATTTGTCTCACAAGTGCGGTGGTAGGTTTGAGTTCTATTGGTTTTCTTTGAGCACAAGATCTCCAACTTTGAATTCCCTCAGATGGACTTTACTATTGTATGCTCATGCAAGGTGGTTTTGATAAACGTGGAGATGCTCCAAGGCATTGACTCGACATTCATCAAGAAGCGTTAGCTGATCAAGGTGGCCTTGTCATGCGGTGTCATCATCTATGAAATCTTTCAAGGCTACTCTCAATGTTGGAATTTCCAATTCTAAGGGCATGATGGCCTCAGTGCCATATACAAGTGAAAATGGTGTTGCCCTAGTGGGCGTCCGCACACTAGTCCTGTATGCCCATAATGCGAGAGGCAATTGTAAGTGCCAATCCTTATGATTATCCTTCATCATCTTCCTCAAGATGGAGACAATGGTCTTGTTTGAGGCTTCTACTTGCCCATTTGCTTGCGGATAATATGGTGTTGAAAAACTGTGTTGAATATGGTATTTGTTCATTAAAGCATGCACATTTTTGTTCTTGAAATATGGTCCATTATCCGATATTATCTTTGAAGGGACCCCAAAATGACTTATGATATTGTGGAGTATAAACTCCGCAATCCTTGGTCCAGTTGTTGATGTTAAGGGGATCACTTCGACCCATTTGGTGAAATACTCTGTGGCCATTATGATGAATGTGTGTCGGCCTGAATATGGGGGAGAGATTTTCCCAATCAAGTCTAGTCCCCACTACGAGAAGGGCCATGCTTCCTGGATGGGTTGCAAGGCTTGTGATGGCAAGTGTGTGAGATTTGCATGATGCTGACACTTGACACATCTCTTGACATACTCACAACAATATTTTTCCATAGTGGGCCAATAGTAACCCATTCTCAAGATGCGCTTAATGATGGCCATGCCACTAAAGTGGCCGCCACACGTACCATCATGAGCTTGCAAAATTGCCCAGGATGCTTCCTGGGGCTCAAGACAATGAAGGAGCACTCCATCATAGCCTCGTCTATAAAGGATCTCTCCTAGAAAAATGTACTTTGTCACCTTCTATTTAAATGTTCATCTTTCGACATGCGACAAGCCTTGTGGTACCATTCCAAGCTTCAGGAAGTCCCACAATTGGGATAGCCAATCCTGATAAGCCACAACTTCTATGGATAAAATGACATGTTCTTCTTGTGATCCAACATTTGTGAACATAGATTGAGAAACAATCCTATGATGAATGGTTGTTCCACACTCCGTAGGACCTTGAGATATCAAATATTCCCAAGGGGCCATTTGCAAGAAAGCTCTAACCTTGAAGGACCAATCCTGATTTGGTTCATTCTGGATCATGTTGACTGACTCTAGGTTGTCAATAACCTCACGTTGTATTGCTGAAAATATGAGCACTTTCACATGAACGGTTGTGAAGTCAAAGATAGATTTTGAGGGATTAAGGATCCCAAAGATGCCATGGTGTCTACAAATCTATTCGATGTACGAGGGATTGCCTCGATGTCATACCATTCTAGTCGGGCTAGGTAGGTGTCAACAAGTTCCTTATAAGATTTTAGGAGTGGGCACCTACATTGGAATAGGCCTTTGACTTGGTTTACTATGAGCAAGGAGTCACCAAAGATGTTCAATATTTTAATGCCCATTGCTATGGCTGTCTGAAGTCCCAAGATCAGGGCCTCATACTCTATGTTGTTGTTTGTGCAAGGGAAGTCTAGTTTGAATGATAAGGGCAATGGAGCACCCTATGGTGTGATAAATACTATCCCTGCTCTGCCCCCTTGCTCGCATTTTGAACCATCAAAGAACAATGCCATGTCTCTTTATTTCTTAGGTTCTTCGAGTTTTGGTGGGTCTGATAATGTGAAGACTGCATCATCAAGAAGCTCTATGGTGAGAGGCTTGCTATCCTGAAGAGGTGCCTCTGCTAATTGATCTGCTATGACTTATCCCTTGATGGAATTTTGGCTTATGAACTCTAGATCAAATTCTATCAATAGCATGATCCACTTTGTCGTACGCGTATTGTGATATGTCTTGTTCATCATGTACTGCAAAGGATTTTGTTTGGATATAACGTAGGTCGTATGGCTCAACATGTAGTGTCACAACTTTTTGGTTGCAAAGACCACTGCTAAGCATAACTTTTCTACGTACGCATATCCTAGCTCATAACTCACCAAGGTGCGACTAATGTAATATATGGCTTGCTCTTTGTTTTGCATGTTCTTTTGGGCTAACATGGTGCCCAAAGAAAAATTAGTAGCTGATATGTATAGCAAGAATGGTATGTCTGGCCTTGGTGGAGCCAATACTGGCGGTGTTGCTAGGTATGTTTTGATCTCTACAAAGGCTTGTTGGCACTCTTCATCCCAATGAAATGGGACATCCTTGCATAGCAATTGGTTCATGGGTCGACACTTGTCTGATAATTGAGTGATGAACCATTTGATTGATGCTACCTTGCCTTGTAGGCTTCTCAACTCCCTAATGTTGGTAGGGGTGGCCATTTCTAGTATAGCCTTTACTTTTGTAGGATCGACTTTGATGCCTCTCTTTGAAATGATGAATCCTAAGAGCTTACCAGAAGTTACGCCAAACACGCACTTCTTAGGATTCAATCTGACGTTGTGTTCTATGAGGTGATCGAAGACCTTTGTAAGGACTTGAGTATGTTCTTGTCATAATAAATATTTGGCTAGCAAGTCATCCATGTAGTCTTCCAAGATTGTGTGCATGTAATCATGGAATATGTATGTCATGGCCCATTGGTATGTGGCACCAACATTCTTAAGACCAAATGGCATCACTTTGTAATAGAAATTTCCCCATGGAGTAATGAAAGTAGTCTTGTGTTGGTCTTCAGGTTTAATCCAGATTTGATTGTATCCAGAAAAACCATCCATTAAGGAGAGCATCTCATGACCTACGGTGGCATCAACAAGAGCATCTATGTTTGGCAATGGGAATGAATCCTTTGGAGTTGCCCTATTCAAGTCTCTAAAATCTATGCAAATGCACACTCTTCCATCGGGTTTTCCCATGGGCACCATGTTTGAGACCCATTCAAGATAGTCGATGGGAACTATGAAAATCACCTCCAATAGTTTTTGCAATTCGTTCTTCACCATCAAAGCGATGGTTGGATGCATTTTCCTCAAATTTTTCTTGATTGGCTTCTTTAGGGGATCCAATGAGAGGTTGTGGACCACTAACTTTGGATCAATTCCTGGCATGTCTTTGTAAGTCCAAGCAAAGATATTTGGCCTCTCTTTAAGGAGAGGGATTATGATGGCTTGTTCCTCTAGAGATAGACTTTCTCCGAACTTGAATTTCTTTGGTTGAGTAGGATCATCACTGATGTCCACCTCGAAAGTCATTTCTATAGCCATATGTGACCCATCCTCCAACTGGTGGGGCATGGGTATCAAGTGAATGTCATCGATGGGATTTACAGGTCCTACTGACTCAGGATCCAAACCAGCATGGAACACATCGTATGCACAACCTGCTACAAAATGGAATGGTTGTAACATCTCTTCATTAGAGAAAATATCCTCAGGCTCTATGGGTGAATCAACGTGATCCCAATCAATAGCCTTCATATCAATACACAAAGGTTTTGTGGGATCGGCTGGGTTATGAAGTGGAGTGGTCAAATCGATGGAGATTGTATTGATGGATGGAATGAAATCTCCAGGACCACATGGGTGGAATCTTGCCTCAGAGGTTTCCCTTCCATACTCATGATGAGGCTCTAGAGGAAAAGGAATCTCTAGATCTGACCTATGAGTAGGCCGGATAATAGGATCATTGGGCTCTAACCGCTCTCTGAATGTAGGTGAAGGGGATTGACCATCTGATGAATGGCAGCTAAGTCAACAGGTCTCCCTAAAAACCACAAATGAGGGTCTATGGCATGAAGTGCCACCTCTCTCTCGACTAATGCATTGACTTGCTACAAATGGTGAGGCCCAAGATAGGCCATCTCGATTTCATCCTCAAAGTCATCATCACTTATCCAAAAACCATTAGCATTGGTATGTGGCCCCAAGACAAGAGGCTCATGTCTTGGCCCTAAGTAGGCCATCTCTATCTCATCTTCATATTCTTCATCACTTATGAAGAAGCCATTTGCATTAGTCTCTTACCCCAAGCTTTGGGGCCAATGCCTTGATCCTAGATAGGCTCTCTCTATCGAGTCTTCTGACTCATAGCCACTCTCATCCGATATGTATCCACTCTCATTGTGGATGGACCAAGTAAAGTTGTGTAAATAGTGAGGCCCATGATAGGCCAAGCCCTCTTGTGCTTCATCATCACTTGCCACATATCTATTTTCTTCTTGCTCATCATCCCATGAGTTGTAACCTATTGGGGTGGCATCAATTGTGGGGCTTGGATGATAAATTTTGGGTGGTGGTATGCTTCACCATGGCCACTTGCCTGTTGCTCATAAGTCTTGAACTTAGTGGGTGATAAGGAATAAAATTGATGTCTTCTCCTAACCCCAAGCTCAATCTATCCAAGGCTACTACTAGAGAGTCATCTCGACCTCTGATGTGATAGCCTAACCCAAACCTGTCAGTGGGAAGCTGGTATTATGGCTCGTATGGCCGCCTTCACCCCTGCTCATATATACCAAGACCATAACCATGCCAATGGCAATGTTCAAAGTAGCTTAGAGAAAACTCTAGATTAGAGAGGTAACGAACATTAATAGTGAATAATTCATCATTGTCCTCTTCTACATCGATAGACTTATGGGCACAATCTAGTCCAACATAGACAAAGTTTGTCTAGTTGGGAGGGATTCCAAGTGGAACCACTATCCCCACTGGTGGTCTTAAGTCTTTTGGTCATCCCATGTCTTGTGTAGACTCTATGATGGGCATGAATGCTATGTTCTACACAAGGTATTCTCCTATCCCTGTACTTGCCAAGTGTATAGTTGCATGTGAGGTGGATGACCCCATGGATGACACTGGTGAAGCGGGGTGGTAGTCATCATCTTCGACTTGATCTTGGAGATCTTCTTCTTCCATGGGATTTGGACCTTTCTCAATGGCTATGGTTAGTACTTCCTTGAGCTTCCTTTCCTCCCCCATGGGTGCTTTTAGCTTCTGATTGTCTTTTGGCTTAGACATTGATGGTTTCTTAGAAGCATTAGTCATGTTGGGTGCTAAATGAGGTGTTGATGTAGATGGGTCTTTTTGCACCCCTTTGTCTTTGTCATTTAGTTGCATAGCTAGAGATGAAGGTCCAATGTACAAGTGGGTAGAGGGAATCACAAATTCTCCTAGACAATCCACCTGATGGACATATTTGAATGGCTCCTCATCAGCCAACACCATGTAGACTTTGTTATCATGCACATACTTAACACATTGATGTAAGATCGAAGGAACACACTTCATGTCCCTTATCCAAGGTCACCCTAAGAGGATGTTGTATTGCATGGCCCCTTCCAAGACATGACACATCATGGGGATGGTCTTATGCCCCACCTTGATAGGTAAGACTATCATTCCCATAGTATTGCATAAGGCATCATTGAAAGCCCTCAATGTGTAGGCTCCTAGAATGATATGAGACTTGGGGATCTTGAGGTGCTCTATTGTTGTTGTTGTGATGATGTTGATTGATGAACCTGTATCGATCAAGACCCGTTTGAAAGGTAAATCATTGACTGATGCCACAATGTGCAATGGAGGGTCTGGTAAGGCAGTGGGCACTATCTTAATCTCGTAATCATAGAATCAGATTACAGGTTCTTGGCATTCTTGTACTTGTCCCACAAAATGGGTGAATGCATTTGGATCTTGTGGTTGGAGCTCAATCGACCTTAAAATCTCCATCAAGGTCTCCCTGTGCTTTGGGGACTATTGTATGAGCTCATAGATGGATAGCTTAGCCAGAGTCATTTGTAAGTTTTGCTCAAGTCTACTCCGAATAGTCACCACAGGTCGGGTTGGTGGACCTGGAAGGTTGTTTTATCCCTACCTCTACCTAGGTGCAGTTGGGGCATTAATGGGAGCTGCAGGAGGTTGTGGTTGACCATACCGTCTACTCCTGGTTGCTATATTGACAATCTTGACCATCCCAACACACCCGTGGGTAGGTATATCCACTCGAACCTGATTGACTTGGGCCCCTTGCCCTCTAGGGGCCTCATGATTTGGTAGCGGGTTTTTGTAAATGCCCATATCTCTATTGTTAGGAGCTAATGGGTTGTCAACTTTGAGCTCTCCCACCTCAATCATGTTTTGCACTTGATGCTTAAAACCAATGCAAACCTCAATATTATGCCCCGATATCCTGTGATAAGGGTAAAATTGATCTTCCCTATATCCTTTTGGCTTAGGATGGTTGGGATCTATAAGAGGTATATCAAGGAATCTGATCTTTCCTACCTCGCTCAATTGGTTGAAGATTGATTGCATTGATTCTGTTAATGGTGTAAAATAGCGAGGGGGTTTGCATTCTCTATTTCTCCCCTGATTATTCTTTTGATCATAATTGGCTGGTGGGGGATGTGCTTGATAATTATGGGGTTGTTGCATAGCCCCATCCTTAGGTGTAGCCAATACCACTTGATTAACTGGGGCAGGGTTTGCCTACTTCTACTTATTTTTGCCATTTTTGTCATTTTTGTTCCACTCCTTCTTGGTTCAGAGTTTTATGGTTCCCTCATCTACTTTTATGTCCTCAATGAGTTTGGCTTGTGCCAAAGCTTCCTCAAATGAGGGGTATTGTTGTAGTTGTAGCAAGAGGGAAATGTGTTTGGAACAACTCTTGGTGAACATCCGGATGATCTCTTCTATGGGAACGGAGAATGATAATTTTGCCATGACTTTTCTCCATCTATTCCCATAGTCCATTACTGGCTCATCATCATAATGTCTCAAATTGGCCAGGTCCGAAAGGTTCACCTTTCTCTTAGTACCAAAAGAGAAATGCTTCAGGAAAGCATTCACTAGTTGTTCAAAGTTGGATATGCTATGCTTGGGCAATTGGTTGAACCATTGAGTGGTCGCGCCCAAAAATGTCATGATGAATGTCCTTAGCATAAGAGCATCATTGTCTTCGAGATGAAAACATGCATTGATAAAGTTGGTAACATGCTCTTGTGCATCCTCTTCACCCTTAAACTTCTCTAGCCTAGGCATCTCAAAGTGCTTAGGATAGGCAGGGCTAGGAACTGATGGGCACAATGGTTGGTTGTGTATTTTGCTCAATGTTGGTTGGTTCCCAACCATCTCTTGTTTCTCAAAGGACTTCATATTTTTAGCAAGTGCTTGGAATGCCTTTGAGGTGAGGAGTTCCTCTTCTTGTAGGCCCCCTCATGGTGGCAATGGAGGTAGCCCTCTATCCACTTGATTTGCTCTATTTTCATCCCTCCTACGAGGGGATTCAGGATGTGTCTGATCCTGATCTATTAGGTTTACCCTTTCCCCACTAGTTGGATTTCGCTCATGATTTGGTGGGTGGTTTTGTTGTGGGTTTCCTTCTTGCCTAGTGTGCCCCTCTCTTGGTGAGTCAATGCATTGATCTCTTTGATGATCATTACCATTTACTTGTTGGTTATCATGAGCTAGCTGCTCAGCTTGCTCTCTTAACCATTGCTCATGTTGGTGCAACAACCGTTCTCTTTGTTTATCATGCTCGAGAGCTTCTACAAGCTCTCACTCTTTGCACAAGGTATTCTCTAACCATCGCATGTGGTTAATTTGCATTGTCATGGAAGACTCATGCTTGTCTGACCCTGTTCTTGTGGTCTTGACTCATAGATTCCTCGAAGAGGTTTTCATTGTGTCATTGCTCTTGCTAGCTAGTGTAACTTGTTCAGTGTATTGTTGAGTGTCTCCATGATTAGACTCTGTATGTTTACTATGGGATCACCCTGAGGCACCCCTAGTCTGAGAAGTGGGCTTAGAAGTCATGGTTCATGAGCTTCCAGATGCAGAATTTTCTGTAGCTATGGTTTTGGGAGGTGGCCTCGAATAAATCTGATCCAACTCATCTAACTATCTTGTTTTCCATGGCTGATCCCGTGGGGTGCCATTTATCCCAATGAGGTCATAGTCTATTGGAATCCTTCCTCTTGTGTGAAGGATATCATCTATTTGATGTCTATGACTAGATGTATCTCTAGTTTCCTGCCCCTCAGTGGGCTGATCTATTCTAAGTGTTTCATGTGAATGTTGGGATGTTGTAACCCCTGCATGTCCTTTTGATGATGAAGGCTTTGTGGTCACCTTATTTCTCCAAGAATATGGAGGTATGGAATCCTCGTCATCCCTATGTGAAGAATGGGTTTTAGACCCTCTCTTATGTCCATGTGGGGAGGAAGCTCTTGAGGCCTCCTCATGTCTTTGAGAGGTTTCTATGTGTTTAGAGGAGGCCTTTGAGGTCTCCTCATGCCTCCTTGATGAGGATGGTCATGAAGCCTCTTTGTCCTTATGTGATGTAGTTCTATGATGTTGCTCCCTATTTGGGGTTTCTTGAGGAGATCCCCCAAGGGTTGAGTTATCACCCCTTAGACTCGTAGAACTGCGTCTCACGGTCTTACGGGTAGGTCTTTCAATGTTACTACGACTTCGCCTAAGGGTGTGAGTTGCTTCAGATTCCCCTTCGGTATCAGATCGAGGGTGTTTACTTCTTGTTTTGACCATTTCATTTTAGGACTTTAGTTTTTGTGTTGCACTTAAATATAACCAAACAATATCAAGCAAATGTTTATCTTGATTATCAATTTAAGTGTGCCCTAAACTATTTGTTGTATCTTGATGATTTGTTGTTTCTTTGATTTCTTGTTTTGCTTTGGATTGAGAATGAGGAGACTCATCCATAGTGATAATCAAGCACACTTATGCCAAACATGATTTCTCAAAAGAGACTAGGGTACACCACTTAAATCCCAGTGGGGGGTTCACCTAGCTCTTCCACTCTGAACCAATGATTCCAATAGTGGGAGATAGTTTGAACACAAATAACTTAGTGCCACTATAAGCAAGTTCCTCAATCCATTTCTAGGAAGCTCTAGGGGGTAAACCGGTGGAAGGAGATGAATGCCAACGTCACCGGACTGAATTGAGGGTTGGTGATGAAATCCAACTCCCCAATGTTTAAATGATGTGTGTGTGTGTGGTGTTCATTTTAAGTTTGCATGAATAAGAATGCATCATACAACAACAATGACCCTTTCCTATATGCCTAATGCAAAATGCATTTCAATTTTAGAAAGGTGCATAGCTACTATGAGATTAATGAATGCACTCTATTAGGTGCAAGTATGGCCTTTAGAAAGGCCCCAAAGCAAGCAAACAACACACAATGTCTAGCACATTGGATTCTAGGGTGAACTTTATAGACAAAAGCCATTGTTCCTAGCAACGCCTAGTGAAAAATCTAAAAGAAACCTAAGATGTGCAAGATGCAAGTTCATTCTTCTTTCATTATTTCAGTTTTCCAAATTGAAATATGTCTTAATTATCACTATTTTTAAGAAAATAGAAACAAACAGAAAACCATAAAGTGTCAAAAAAGTTGTACCAACCTTTAATCCAGCTCAGAGAATCAATGTTTTGACCTCTGCTGCACTCCAGTTCTGGTCATTGTCGACCAGAGCGACTGATTTCTAGCCATTGTAGAATAGAGCGGCTGACTCCTAGCCACTGTAGACCAGAGCGGTTGACTGCTGGCCATTGTAGATCAGAGCGGCTAAACCTGCACACAAAACTAAGTTAGTATTCAAGCCAAGAATGAAAAATTAGTGGAAGTCCCACCATGATCGCCATCTGTAGCGACCCAGGAAGCGGCACCCCGACCTTTCCTACTTGCGATTTAATTGAATCTATTAATTTTTTAAGCATGCATATTAAATGAAAGGCGTAAAAGAAGACACAACCAGAATGCAAAGAAATAAATGAATGAATGCTCTTGTATTGATATTTCCATGGTCCAATTACATATAAATCCCTCTAAGGGATACCCTTCATTTGATACATGATTTTACACAAGGAGGGTAGCAGATGTATAAAATATCCCCCTTGCACAGGGGTGGCATGCTTATAAAGGCTTCCCGATGATGCACACAAAAATGTATGAGGGCTTACAGATGCCTCCTTCTCTAGGTCTATTTCCTAGAGGGATCCTCTTGCTTCGTATGTTGTAGATGCACCTATGGCCCTGTAAGCAATGAAACAACAACACACGCTTAGATGTCCGAGATTGCCTCCTGGATGAGGTTGTTAGCAATGAATAAGCTCAATAAATGCAATGAAACTAGTACTATGCAAGAGAATAACTGAAATAAATCTTATGCTAATGAAATGAAAGAGAAAGCAGAATAAAAGAAACTAGCACCTAAAACCCTAGACTAGGTTGCGGGCCACTGTCTAGGACAATGGCCGCTAAGGTGAAATATCTCTCTATTGATCCAATGGCTATGGGCTCAAGTATGCTACTAATGTTAAAATTATTACCTTATGTGTTCATATTTTCCCTCCAATCCGATAGGGCTCCGCTACAAGAATCGATCTCCAAGGGAAGCTCTCCAAGTCTCTAGAAGCTCTCCTCAATGATCCAACCTGTTCAAAGTTCTGATGTATGATGTTCCCTCTCTCTCTGATTGAAATAAGGTCTCAGAAAGTCCCTTAATTGATCAAAGAAGGTCCCCTAGTGCTTTTAGGTTTGCTCCTTATAAAGTGTGAAACCCTAGGTCTATGTTCAAAACCCTAGGATTGAATTCCTCATGCATAGTGGATGTTAGCATGAGAAGCTTTTGTATTTTCTATGTTTAAAGACCAGTTAACTGAAGTCTAAATTTAGACTCAAGTCCTCCATGTGAACTGGTCATGAAGGGGAATGCAAAGTTACTCCCGCTCACCTTTATTGCATGCAGACTGCCACTTCCACCCCTGATTAGGCCTGTTTGTCGATAAAATGCTTTTTATGGCTTAGCCACTGTCGTCTGCAGTGACTAAGATTTGGCCACTGTCATCTGCAGTGGCTAAGGTCTGGCCACTCTGAGCTTGAGCGGCCAAGGTCCAACCACTCTGGTTTACAGTGGCTAAGCTTGAATGGGCCTAGAATGCCCCAGATGAGTGGTGAGGACCACTTTTGATACTTGGAAAGTCCAAGGTTTAGTCATATGGCCTATGAATGTGCCTATGTAAGTAGTTCTCCTAAACATGACATGTTTTAGGTGTCTACAACAAGAAGTGGGGTTAAGCCCACTAATAAAAATAAAAAGTGTTGATGATGAAAATGATATCATGAAATATTAGGGGTATAAATAAAACGCCTAAAAAAGAGTTATTAAGGAATTAATAGGTTGTTATAGCACAAAGTTTATTTTGATACAAGAAATAAAATTATGTAGTGAGTAATATAAGGATAATTTTAAGAATATTTGGAATACAAGTGATTTTTTAGCAGTTTCTTCTATAGGAGCTTTAGGCGATATTGCAATAATATGGGACAAATACTAATGGGATGGACAACTATTAAAAGAAAAAAATATTTGGGTTGCTATATTATTTTGCAGGAAAGAGGAAAACATCAAATTTGGGGTTATAAATGTATATGCTCCAACTATAGTTACTCCCCATGAAAGATGTTGGAAGGACCTTAGTATATTTTTTTCAAATACAATGATGATTTATTGTGATCTATTGATTCCTGGGGGTGATTTTAATACTTTTATATCTCCTTTGAAAAATAATAGTAGTATTCCAAGATGGTCAAAATAAATGTTTAATGACCCTCCCGCATGACCATTAGTTATGGATTAATTAATAGATTAAACTTACCTTTATCTTTGGTACTGTTGATATCCTTTGTATGTGTAGGACTAGGTATGTGTATTGGATGGATAAGTTGCTCAGTGGAAAATGTGATTTGGGAAATGATGATTTGGCTCAGGGGTACACAGAAGCCCCATAATTGCATTTCATGTAGGATTGCATGAATGATTTGTCTGTTGTATACTTATGTTTGCTTCACTCGAAAATATGTTACTATTTGTGAAAGTGATGCATTATGATTGGCAGTGAAGATGCTAAGCATGGGAGCCATTGGCAGTGAAGATGCTAAGCATGGGATCCATCATGCTAAATTATTAAGTTAGAGGTTAATTGTGTTTGAAATGTGGGTATATTATTATTAATGAAATGAGGGTTGCAAATCAACCTAGGTGGCAATAAAAATGTTATAAACATGGGAGCTATCCCTTGTGTGAATTAGAAATTAAGTTTAAATGAATGGGAAGTAATTGATTAACATATGATTTGTGTGTTGATAGAATAAAGATAAAGATGTGTTTTGTGTTAATGTTTACATAATCTTTGTAATGGCTTATTATTATATTTTGTTCTTCTATGTAACAATGAAGATGCTATGTCATGGGAGCCACATTTGTGAGGTTGTGATGGATTGAGAGTATTTACGTTTGCCTTGCTAAGATAACAATTATAAAAGTAGAATTATGTTATTAAAACAATATATAAAAAACAAACAAGGAAAGAAAGAATTTGACTTTATTAGAGTAGTTAGAATATGAATTATATTGTTTGTTTGTGCATTTATAATTCTGATTGATAAATTTGCAGTGGAATAAAAGTAAAAACAAAGACAAAATAAATTAATTAAAAACACAAACATGGTATAATTTTCTGTTGCCCACGTCTTAACGAATGGAGGTGTGTGGGTGTGATGGTGGAATAATCTAGTTAATATAATGATTATATTTGAAACCACTTCCATGTTTTTTTTTGGAGGGAGAAGAAAAGGAGGTTGGTGGGAAGGTTTTTGGATAGATGGGGAAAAGAGCGATGGAGGTTAGGGAGAGCTCAAGCAGAGCTGGATAAAATTCACAAGTGAAGGAAAACAAGAATATGGCTGATCGACTTTATGTCCAGGTTGGAATGTCCAATGCATGTTTGAATGTCTGCTGATGTCCATATGGGGAGTGTTGTCTCTGTATTTACATGATGAAATTGAAATATGTTGTCCTTGATTTGTATGATGATATGAAAAATATTATCTCTATCTTATAAGAAGAAAATGAAAACTTACCTATGGTTTCGTTAAGTAACGCTACCGTAATTACAAGGCTTAAAATGCTTTAAAGAAATTGTTATGATCTACTACTCTTGATTTTCAGTAGTTAGAATGACATGTGTTGCATTGATTGTTGAAAGAAGGAATTAACATATTAAACATTTGTAGTGGACAATGTTGTTTGTAAAAATGGAGACAGTAATGAAATTCTAGTAGGTAAAGTAAAACTAGAAACAATAGTGGACAGGGAGAAAGCCTGTTTAATACTTTGTTTTTATTTAAAAAGAAAATGACATGCTTTGAGTAGAAAATATGGTTGTTGGCTTTGCAATTAGTATGCATGCATTTATGCTAGAGAGCCGATTCTGATCCTATGTGTATTAATTCCCATAGTGACGAAGCTGGCAGACGATTGTAGAAAAATATAGTTGATTGTAGGTCATACTGGATAATGCAATAGGTGGACAAAGTCCTGTATTTGAACAAATATTAAGTTTGTATCATAATACCTTATTAAATAAATCGTGTGTATATTTATTTATGTATGATGATTTAATTTGGTCAGTAGGGACTGGGTTGGTTCTCTACGACACCGAGTTGGAGCATGACCTTCCTGGTACAACTAAGAGTTCATTAGCTAAAAATTTTCTTGTAATAAACATTGTTTTGTTGGCTATTGGCTTTAGGGGGGTTCAATAATTAGAATATGTGTTCTAGCTTAGAATGCCCAAAATCCTGTGTACTGAATTATTTGGAAAATATGATTTAAAATATGTAATATGCTACAGACAGACTGATTGTGAGATAGCGATTGTGTTGCTAAAAAGAAGTTGGTATGAAATTGATATTTTCATTTTATTGTTATCATTAACTGAGCAAGTTGAATGAAATATTGAATGAAAGATTGAGTTTATTGAAAGCTATGGTATGTCTTTGCTTTTTTGGAAAACGATTTTGAAACCAATCTTAAGCTAGTTTGCTATTCTAGAAAGGAAGAATCCGAAATATGAGAATGGATTATTATACATCTGATGACTTACCTTTAAACTTATTTCATGGAGTTTAATTCCAACATTCATCTACTTTATTTTAAAGTAGAAATAAAATAAGTCTATAGGTGTATGTGATAATATAATACGGCTAAATCATTTCTTATGTTATCAAATGGATAAGAGAAGTGTAACCAATGGTTATGTTAAAACAAGTTTAGACATATCAGGGTTATCCCTGATAGGGTCTAAAAGTGAAAGTGGAATAGTAAGACCTTGATTTATTGAGAACTAATGTGTGAAGAAAAAAATATCTTGTATATATTTTGTATCCATATATTATGTGAGACGTCACCGCTGATTCGATGAAGGGACTTGTGGAATAAACTGGAAAATTCCATATGAATCTTAATTATCAAAAATGAGCTATTGAATTCAAAGGCTTTTGTTATGTTAGAAAAGCGACAACTCAAACCATACTGAGCCATAGTGGAAAAAGAGAATAAAATCTACATATGTTGTCAAGGACAAAAGTATAACAACATATATAGAAATGTATGTGTAACAAATGATTGCTTATGATTCGCAAATCGATAGATATGGAGAATGTAATATAGAATCATATCTTTATTATCTAAAAATAGAATTCTTCTTGTGACCGCCCTTGTTGAGAAGCTCCATAATTCCATTGGATTAAAGTTTAGTTTACTACTTTCACTCCATGAACAAGTCGTCAATAGAAAACGTTTAAAAGTAGTTAGTGGGCAGGCTAACTAAAGTTTATGGCATGATGGTCATTCCTTTGGACAAGTTGGATTAGGCATTTGAAACCGATAATTAATTCTCTCTGTTCAAGTGTTTGGAATTACTGAGGTTTCTCATGAACAAATGTCTCAGCCTTAGAGTTGAAAGTGTATTAACCAACAAATTTAAGAGGACTATCTTATTTTAAGTTGTGGAAATAATCTACAAGTGAATATTATGTTGAGTAGAATGAATTATTAGTGGGTAGATATTTCCAAAGCTAATTATACCCAAGTGAAAAAGGGATGATGTATTAGAATAAAATAATAAATGGAGGAAAAGTTCCATTTAAGATAGTGTAGATTCTTTATCGAACAAATGAAAACCATAAGGTAGTGAGGTTAGACCCACTATAGACCATTTGATGTCTATATTAAGTTCTAAGAGTTAGAACTTAGTAAAAACTAAGGAGAACATTTTAAATGTGTCACCTCTTTTATTTGGTTAATGTGAATAGATCAATCAAGGTTGAGTAAATATTTTATGGAAAGTTCAAACCTTTAGATAAAAGCAAATGAAGAATAGCTATCCTTAGCTTTAATTGGAAAAGATGATTATGAGACTTTTGAACCCATAAACCTGGGAAGAAGTATCTTGAGAATCAAGTAAAGGATAGAGGTAATTCTTACAAATAAGGATTTTGTCATAGTAGAAATCCCAACTTGGAAAATGGGTAATAAGGGAATAGTTGGTTGGTGTAATTATATACCACAATAATTCTTATAATTAGAATATGGAATCTTGGCTAAGGAAATAAATATAGGCATCTATAGGTTATGAAAAAGACACTCATTGATATGAAAGAAACTTTACAAATTCTTTTATTGGATCCTATCTAAAGTCTTAATGAAAAATACTTGCAATAATTCCAATTAATTTCCTAGAATAACTCATCGGTAAGGATGAGAATACTACTTGATGTGTAGGTGTGCACACATTAAATATTTAAGTTAAATTTTAAATAAATTTAATCATCAGGAAGGATGATCAAGATATTGATACACCCAATGTTTCTAAGTTGTGGATATTGTACAGAGCAAGTCTTAGAGCAACTCCAGACTGACAAGTATTTGTTTGGATTAAGACTCAATAAAATATAATAAAAAGAGGTGGTATAGGAAGCCATCTCTAAGTTTCTATCCAAGTAGTGCTATGACAAGTCCCGTGTTCATTTGACTTTGCTAGTTTAGCCACAATGTTTGGTATGCGATAAACGTTTGTGAGTCACAATGGGCATGTGCAATGAAGTCCAGGGTCAGGATATTAACATGGCACTCATTGATTCATGGTAAGGGATAATAAATTAGTCATGGAGATATATGTACACTGATCCCTTGCATATCTAAATTTTTAACTAAACAAACCATTTTGGTCAAGGATTCTAAATCGACCAGTTAGGTCGTGGATTCTCAAATGTGGAACAAGTCAACCAGTTAGGTCGTGGATTTAGAACAAGTCAACTGATTAGGTTGTGGATTCACTAATTCTAAGGGATATATGATTGTACTAATAAAAAATAATACTATTGATTTACTGGGTGAACAAATGTGTTATGAACCTGAAAGCACTCTTATGAACAAAACTGTTCTTTAAAAACGAAAAAAATACTTAGGAAATTGCATGTCTTATTTTGCCTGGTAATTGCATGGTTTGTTTTGAGGTACAACTAGGTGATTAGAATTGGGTTGTTACACAATGCAATATTTTGCTTCATTTGTCAATTCAAATGACCTTTGGGATGTTAGTCCCTCAAGCTTTCAATACACATGGGATAATAGATGCATTGGGAAAAATCATATAGCAAAAATACTAGATAGATTTTTGTTATCCAATAAATGGTTGCAAACAAAATATACAATCTCTTTAGATATTTTATTGCAAGTAGGATCAAATCACAAACCCATTCTTTTGACTTGTGAGTCACCTAACAATGGTCATCCAAAGCCATTTCACTTCTAGTCTATGTGGCTCCAAGACCCTAATTTTTCCAGATGGTTATGTTATGGTGGGATGAATCAAAATTTGAAGGATCATGTATGTACAAGGTTTGTTCAAAAGTTGAAATATTTAAAGGAGCAAATGAAGATATGGAATGTCAAATATTTTGGTAACATTTTTAAAGAAAAAAAGAAATTGAATCCAAGCTCAAAAATTTACAAGAGATAGTAGAAATTAATGGAATGGACCAGGATTCTTATGTGAAAGAAAAACAATTACTTTCTGATTATCATAATGCATTGAAGAAGGAGGAGTCATATTGGTTCCAAAAATCTAGAGAGAAATGGCTCAAGGAAGGAGATAGAAATACAAAAATTCATGCTACAGCAAAAACAAATTTTTGTTCGTCATATCAAAAATATTATAACTCCAGATGGAAGAAATATTGAGGATGAAGAAGATATAAGGAAGGAAGCAATTAATTATTTCAAAAATATTTTGTCAGATTCTAGGCAAGATAAGGAGGCACAAGAAAAACTTTTGCAAAATATTCCATCAATTATCACTCAGGGACAAAATGAAAGCTTGATGAAGAAGATATCTATGGAGGAGCTCCATGAAGCAGTTTTCTCTTTCCATCCTAACAAGGCACCTAGCCCCGATGGATTTCCTACAATTTTCTTTCAAAATTTTTGGGATTTATTGAAGAGTGATATGTTAGATGCGGTTGAAGAGGCCCAAAAAAGGAAGGCTATAATAAGTGAGATCAATGCTACTTTTATTACCTTGGTTCCCAAGAAAGGTGACACAAAATATTTTGATAATTTTCGTCCAATAAGCCTTTGTAATATGATTTATAAGATCATTTCAAAAATTATGGCAAACAGGTTGAAGGGCATTCTAGGGTGTCTTATCTCAGAGGAACAAGGTGGCTTTGTTCATGGTAAACAAATTCTTGATGGTATAATTATTGCACAAGAGGCCATACATTCTCTTCATTCCATGAAAAAACCAGGTATGCTTTTGAAATTAGATATGAACAAAGCATATGATAGGGTTTCCTGGAATTTTCTACATGCTATTCTCAGAAAGTTTGGCTTTGATTATAGTTGGTGTGAGTGGATTAAATGTTGTTATAGCACTGCAAAATTTTCTATTTTGATCAATGGTTCTCCTGTTGGGTACTTCAAGTCATCTTGTGGACTTCGTCAAGGTGATCCTCTTTCTCCTTATCTATTCATTATTCTGGTGGAAGCATTAGGGAGAGCCTTTTCAAAGGCAAAAATGGAAGGAAAAATCAAGGGTATTCAAGTTGCAAAAAATGGTCCCTTTGAATCTCATCTCCAATTTGTTGATGATACTTTTCTTTTGGGCCATCCCTCAGTCAGTGAGGCCATGGAGTTTAAATCAATATTATCATGCTATGAGAAGGCTACTGGACAGTTGGTAAATACTTCAAAATCCAGGATTTTTTCATTAATACTGCCCTAGATTTACAACAAATTATTGTGAATATTTTAGGGTTTAAAATTGAAAAATTTCCATCAACCTACTTGGGTATTCCTTTGTCTGATAAAGGAAATAAAAAGGAGCTTTGGATCTCTTTTTTGGATAGAATGAAAGCTTGCTTGGCAGGTTGGAAAGGTAAGTTCTTAACCATGGCAGGAAGGCTACAACTCATAAAGACTACATTGCAATCCATTCCTATTTATATGATGTCACTTTCAAGACTGCCAATAGGTATTGCATCAAAAATTGATAAAATTCAAAGAGACTTTCTATGGAAAGGTTGTGAGGAAAAATTTAGGTTTCCTCTTTGTAAGTGGGATAGGGTTTGCAAAGGAAAGAATATTGGAGGAGCAGGCTTGCGAAATTGCAGACTTATGAATTTGGCATTAGGAGCAAAGCTTGGGTGGAGATTATTCAGAGATCAAGGAAAGAATTGGGTAAAAATATTACTTCAAAAATATATAGGTTCTCTTGATGCAATGAAATTATTTAGGAAAAGAACTCTACCCAAAGGATCGTCAACATGGAACTTCATATCAGAGAGTTTGCAATTGATAAAGAAACATATTAGATGGTCAATCAATGAGGGGAGTTATGCAAATTTTTGGTCTGATGCTTGGTTGAAGCCTTATCCTCTTATCTCTGACTCAAAATGGAAACCATTGGCTCAAGCGTGCCTAGCATGTAAAGGTCCAAAGGTCAAAGATTATATTATTATGAGCAAAAACTCCAGATCATGGATTTCTTTTAGTAACCTGGTTGAAGGAGAGGAACTCAAACAAATTGCAGATGAACTTCAAAAGATGCTTCGAGAGTTTTATTTGCCAATTTTTACACGAAAGGATGAGTTGGTTTGGAATTTATCAAAGGATGGTGGATACTCGGTCAAGTTGGGATATGAGGATTTAGAACAATCAAAATTTCCTTCTCCCAAAGATTTTCCTTGGAAGAACGTTTGGTCATTAGAGGCTCTCCCTAAGGCCTCAACATTTCTTTGGTTAGCAGTTCAAAGTAAGATTCTTACAAGAGAGAGTCTACAAAGAAGAGGATATTATGGACCCTTCAGATGTGCCTTGTGTGAGAAGGATTTAGAAACATCAGACCATTTACTTCTTCATTGTCCATTTGCTCACACCATTTGGGGTTATTTTTTAAAAATATGAAATTATATTGGGTAGCTCCATCAACATTGAAAGAGTTGATAAAATGTTGGATAAATTATTTCAAAGCTAAAGCATTATGTATTCTTTGGAGGATTGGCCCTGCCATTATTTGTTGGAATTTATGGCTTGAAAGGAATAATAGAATTTTTAAAAATAAATCTCAAAATCATGCCCAAGTTTGGAACCGTATTAGTGCCTCTCTTGCAGAATGTCTACAAATATGGTGCTCATCATGGGAAGTCTCAATTGCAGAAAAAGAGGTGCTAATAACTTGGCTACAAGATTTGAACATACATGGAAGAGTCATCTGCGACAATGAAATTAAAACAAAGGATCTACTTTGATCTATGGTAAAATGGAAATGTCCAGAAATTGGGTTTATCAAAATTAATTTTGATGGTGCTTCTAAAGGAAATCCAGGAAAAGTTGGTGGAGGTGGTGTTTTTAGAAATAGTGAAGGCAAAATTCTCCTCACTTATTCAGAATCATATGGAACTTCAACTAACAACTATGCAGAGGCTAGGGCACTTCTTACAGGGATTAAAATTGCAAAAAAAAAGGATGGAAATATATTTCAATTGAGGGGGACTCACAAATTATCATCAATGCTATTAACAAAAATGGATGTGGAGACTTGGATAAAAAATAATATTATTGTTGATGTTCATCATCTATTACTAGAGGCAATCTCTTGGAAGTGTGAGCATATTTATAGAGAAGGAAATCGAGTAGCAGATAAATTAGCGAATTATGGTGTTGATCTTCATCCCGGTGAAATTCAAATTTTAGAAGGCAACTGGCCAAGTGAGATTTTATGTCTTAATCAAAATGATGTCAAGGAGTTGATTGTGGAAACATAGCACTTTGAGGAAGTTGAAGAATATATTTAAGAGAAAAAAGAAATGAAAAAATCATGATAAAAATGTATGCTACAACAAATGTAATATTTTGGTATTTTGATGGGAGTGGCCCCCAATAGAAGCCACATATAACCTATTAAAAAAAATAAAATATCTATGGCTATGTGTGTTCTATTTTTGAAATCCATCCACCTTGGCCACTTTGAGTCTATTGGTAGTAATTTCATATAGTAGAAAAATAGTAGCCCGAGGATGAAGACACAAGAGCCTATGATAATAAGCCGAGAAACTTGCTTACCCAACTTGACATTAGGATAACTTATAATTTATTTCCTTCTAGGCCATTGTTCCTTGGCCTAACCATGATAAATTCATTAGAATCACTATATGATCTTCCTATTTTGCTATCTGCCTATACCACCTCTCGTATCCCTTAGATTATTTTGCACTAACTTATCTAATTTTCCGTAGAAGAGTCCATGTATTTCCCTTCCTCTAGCTCCTTTTTCCATTTTTCTAAATAATTTTCCACCCTATTTCTCTCTCACTTGATATGCATAATAAAGGGTCTTATCGGATCCAAAATTCCATCCCATACTTGAGATTCTATCTATATCCATAGCTTATGTAAGTGTATATTCACAACTATCAGTGATGTCAACAAGATCACCTATCCTTTTGCTTAATTATTTGTTGTCTCCCCCATACATTCTGATCTCCAATACGCCTATTCTCCTTTTCAATTCCTTATGATAATACCAAAACTAGATTTTCCAAGGTTTTTAGTAGAAGCCCCATCTGTGTTGGTCTTCACCCACTCTCTAGGATGCAGTCTCCACTCTGTGTCATTTGAGAAATTCTCACTTGTGCATCCAACCCTTAGTTTTTTTTTTATTTTATAGTTATTCCAAAGATCCTAAGGATAGTCACTTCATCCATTTCTATGTTTGTTTCCTCCTGTAATCTAATAGATAGTGTTTCCATTATCTTACTAATAATCCTCTCCCATACTTGCTCCCTTTTTCTATGCTATGATCTAAATATGAGTGCAACTTTTAATCAACCCAAACTACAACTTTGGTTACTAAAGTTCCAAGTCACGCAAATTGGTCAAAAATAGAAGGTTGAAGATTCAAATGGTACTTGGGGAAGACCTAAGGATGGAACAAGTTTTGGAGTTTTTTGAGAAGGCCCTTATTGGGAAGTTTCATGGATGTCAAATAGCTGATAATACACTAAATGAGTGAATGCAGAAGGTATGGGTTTCAATTTTAGGATATGGGATGATTTTCACTTACTTTCTAGAGGATGTATATGTTTAATTTTTTGGTCTGAGGAAGATGCACAAAAAATTTTAGGAGTTCGTTGGTATTAGGGGTCTTCTTTTTTGGCTTTGAAGGTTTGGACAACTTGCTTTGATCCTAGGACTAAAGTTTCTAGGAGAATATTGATCTAGGTGAAACTTCTAGGTTTGCTAATGGAGTTATGGTCAAAAAGAGCTTTGAAAGAGATTGGAGATTCATTAGGTAAAACCTTGGATATAGATATTTCTTTCAAATATAATGTTTATTGGTCTATAGCTCAGAATTTGGTTGAGATGGAGATCAATCAAGGCTTATTGGACTATATGGATATAGTTGTGTGGAATACAGTTCATAATCAAATTTTAAACTATTTGAAGATTCCTTTTAGATGTGTTTTTTGTCATGTTTATGGATATATTGCTAAGGAATGTTATCAATATTTCAAATTGAAAGTATGGAGGATAAAATAAATGACTAGTAGATATTTCAAGTTAGCTAACAACAATCAGGAGATACCTATTTTTAAAACTCAATAGTGCTCCCTGATTCAACACAAACAAGCAAAAAGAATTTTGTTGAACCTGGAACTAGAACTTTGGAGGAGAAAGAAATTTTGGGCCTAGCTTTATCTCTATTTCACTTTTCATAGGATGTTAGAGAAGGAGAAAGAGTCATAAATAAAACTGTGAAAGGATTGGAACCCGATACTATTAAGTTTATCGATTAGTCATCTAAGCATTATGACAATACTATCCATTACATGTGGATAGTAATATGTTATTAGGTAATAAAGAAGTTTGGACACTTCCTAATGAATATGTGGAGAGAAGACCTAGGAACAACGAATTTTCTAGGTTTTTGGATAATGGGCTGATAACCTCAAATACATTGAATAAGGATTGTGATCCAAATATTTTTGCTATTGGGGGAAGCCTTTATGACCTATCAAGTGAATCTTCTAGGGAGGTATGTTACAAATGTGAAAGAGGTTTGTTCTAAGTAGCTTAGAAAAGACCTAAATGTGAACTCTCTTGTAATTTTCGGCCATAGGTTTAGTCGGCATGATTTTTTTAGTATAATATTTTTTCCCTATTTTATCTCTGCCCTCTTCTCCTATATTCTCGCCATTCTATCCACCTTATCCCTCCATTCCTCTTCCTCCACATTTCCTATCCCTTACCATCATTTCCTCCTTATCACTCCACGCCTCTTCCTCCCCTTACTCCATGCCACATTTTCCTTTCTTCTTGATTGCCGCCTCCCTCTCCTCATTCACCGCCTACTTCTTCTCCTCCCTCTCCTATTCCCTTATACCTTCTATTCCCTATATAAGGGATGGTAATTTATGTAAGGTTAGTTTGAATCAATTAATATAATATTTTAATTGTTTTTCGCTCCGTAGTCAAAAAGTTGGGCCCACTGTGATTCAAAACTCACAAGGTATCTATTTTAGGGGATGGTTTGGATATGGGTTTCTCTTGTAGATATTTTTTATGCTGTAGAAAATGGGAATCAAAGTTGAGAACTTGTGTAGTTTTTGGAAGGTTAGGGTTAGGTTTGGATCTTATAAAGGACTCTTCCACTTCTTCAGTAGGTAGGAAATATTTTTTGTTTCATGCACATGAGAAGGCTTTGAGGGAAATTTAGTAGGATAAACAAAAATCTATCAAAGGGGTACTTAGAGTGGGATTAAACCCCTATAATATATTTAAATTATCTTATTATCCCTTAATATCCAAGGTCTTAGTAGTCCCTCTAAAACACTTACCTTAGCCAAGTTGGTGGAAATTATAATCCGGATGTTATCCTTCTATAAGAAACCATGGGGGCAAGTACACAAGTCATTAAAGGGTTAAATAAATTACTTATGTACTAGGAGTTCTTTGCTCTAGATGCTACCATAAATTTAGGGGATGTTTTGATTGGTTGGAAGAACTCAATATCCTTAATTAATTCTTCCTTTATGGTTTTAGGCTTGTGGAATTTTTTTTTTTTTTAAAGACTTGGGTTTGAGGTTATTGGTTATTAATTGTTATGGTTTCTATGAAGATAGGTAGGTCTTATGGGATGATTTTTTATCTCATAGGTGTGTTAGGAATGAAAGCGTTATAATTGGTGGGGACTTAAATTTTACTATGAAAATAAGTGAGGTATGGGGAGAATATGAAAGACTTAATAGAGTTGTAGATTACTTCAGAAATAAGATTTAAGAATCTGGTTTAATTGATTTAGAATCAATAAAGTTATTGACTACATGGAGAAATAATAGAGTTAGAGAAGCTAGGATCTCAAAGAGGGACATTTTTTTTTTATCTCAAAGTCATTATACAACAAAATAGAAAAAAATTGATCATAGGTTGAGAATGAAGGCGGCTCAGATCATTCTCCCATACTTATTCAATTAGAAATTTAGGAGGAAAAACCTACCAATCCTTTTAAGCTCAATCCAATTTGGTTGGAGGAAGAGGGATTTCAACAATTGATTAAAAAATAATGGATTGGTTATGATCAAAGTTCCAAGTTATTGATGAGTTTTCAATTTTTGTTGCTTTAAAAAAATTAAAAGGAGTTGTGACATATTTTATTGTAGTTAAAAAGGAGAGTATGGATAGATATCTTAAGTTGGTGGGTAAGAAAATTTTAGAAATTCATAAAAATAATGAGACTAGTTTGTGTAAAGAGAAGGGAAAAACAAGACTAGTTGAACTAGAAGTTAAGAAGAATAAATTCTTGGAGTGGATGGAAGTTGTATGGAGAATGAAAAGTAGAGATATATGGTTAAAAAAATGGATGGAAATACTAAGATTTTTTATAATTTTTCTAATCATAGTAATAAGGTTAACACTATCTGGGAGATGAAAAATGAAGAAGGGGTCCTCATTAGGAGTTTCCTCAAGTTAGCATATTTGGGAGTAAAACATCTTCAATCTATCTATAAATAACCTAATAGAGTCAATATTGAGGAAATTTTAAAGTTAACAAATTTCTTCCCCAATTTTGTGATAGATGAGGATAACCAATTACTTATGAAGGAGGTGACAAATGAAGAATTAAAAGCTATCCTAACTTCTTTCAAAAAGGTTAAAATTCTAGGGCTTGATGGATGGCTAGTGGAGTTTTTCCTAATTTTCTATGATCTTGTTAGGGAGGATATTCTCAGAGTAATGGAGGAAGTCAGGTTGAGGGGTCAGGTTTTGGGGGATTTTAAATCTAATTTTTAGCTTTGATTACCAAAAAGAAGCCTAAAATATTTGATGAATTTAGATCTATTTCCTTGTGTAACTGTATCCATAAAATCATTGCAAAGATTTTGACTATTATATTGAAGATGATTTTATTTGAAGTTATTTCCTAGAAGCCGTTTGGGTTTATAATAGATAGATAAATTTTTGAAGCCATAGGAGCTACACAAGAGGGCCTTCACTCTATTAAAACTAAAAATCTTCTTGCAATGGTCCTTAAAATAGATCTATCTAAAGCTTATGATAGAACTAGCTGGTTGTATCTTAGATTGATGCTCTTACATGTGGGTTTTAGTTATCTGATAGTAAAGTGGATTATGGGATACATTTATTCTATATATTTTTCTATTCTTATCATTGGATTAGTTTCTAAATCCTTTAGACCCTCGAGAAGACTAAGACAGGGATGTTCTTTATCTTCTTTACCTTTTTACTGGTTGTTGAAATATTGAGTAGAGCTATTTTGGATGCAAAGAGGGTAGGATTAATGTCTGGTATCAAAGTGGAGATCATTTATTTATCTCATTTATTATATTTTTATGATGTATTGATATTCACTAATGGTAGTTTAATGGAAGCTAGAAAGTTGAAGGAAATCCTGAACACTTACAATATTATTACCGACATGGAGATTAATTTTTAAAAATTGTCTATTTTCTTTAATGGTCTACAGAAAGAGATTGAACAAGGTCAAACATTTTTATTTTAATCTCTTAGATTTATAGGAAGGATTTAAGTATTTGGGTTTTGTACTGAAGTCAAATAGTTACAAGAAGAGAGATTGGAAATAACTTTTAGAGAAGATTGAAGTTAGGATTAACCATTGGTGTAATAGATGATTGTTTATTGGTGGGATATAAACACTTGTAAAGTCTATTCTTGAGGAAATTCCTATATTTTAGCACTCTTTGGCCTTCATTCCCAAAGGATTTCTAGAGAAAATAAGAAAAATATACTTTAGATTCCTTTGGACTGGACACAAGAAACATAAAGGAATTCCTTTAGTTAAGTGACAAATTATTACTAGGCCAAAGGAGGAATGTGGTTGGGGACTTAAAATATCCATATTTTTTGTACTTATTTGGAAAAAAGTAGCTTGTGGAGGATTCTAACTAGAGAAGGATTATGGAAGAAGATCATTGAACAAAAGTATATTCATTTAGGGACCTTTATGGATTGGATTAGATGTCCATTGAAAAGCATAAAAAACATTTCCATTCAATGGAAGGTGCTAGTACATGCCTTTCCTATGATTGAAAAATATTAGGCTTGGAAAGTGGGCAATGGGAAAAAAGTTAGAATAGGGCTGATTCTATTTTAGGTTGTGGAGAAAATATTTTGTTATCGAAAGCTATGATATGTTCTTTACAAGATAAGAGTTTTTACTTTCTTCATTAGGTGGGGGAATCAGATTCTTCTGGTCTTTGGACCTAAGGTTGGAAGAAAGATCAGGTTTTGGGTATTTCTGATGAGCATGCTATTATGTGGAAGGCTTATAATAATAGTCTTAATAAGATTTATATCAAACTGAGAGCTGAACCATATACTATTGATTGGGTATACAATAAATATAGGGGTTAGTATAAGACTAGACTTGGATACAAAGTAAGTTTTGACCCTGATCTCCAAGGGCCTACTTAGTGGTGGAAGTAGATTTGGAAATTGTTGGCCCCAAGAAAGATAATTATTTTCATGTGGTTAGATTTAAGAAATGAGGGTTTGAATTGGAAATTTTTATAGAGGAGAAGCAAACAAGATCCAAGTATTTGTATGTTGTGTCGGTTAGAGGAGGAAAACATCACATATTTGTTAATCAAATGCTATTTTTCTCAATAGGTTTGGTTAGAATGTGAATAGATAACTGGATTTAAAAACATTTGGGAAGGAGAAATAGTGGAGGTATGCTTAAGATAATGGTTTTTGAAAAAAGAGCTAAAATAGTTCTTTCTTTACTATGTTTTATATGTTGGGGTATATTGTTGACACGAAATGCAGCTATTTTTAAAGGGAAGTTAATACCCCTATTTTAGATCATATTTAAGGTGAATACTTTGGTATTCATCTACAAAGGGCCTTGCAAACATAAGAAACCTCGACAAATAGACAATTTGTTCATTGAAAAGTCTCTACCATGGGGTTTTTTGATGGGGCTAGTAAGAGAAAATCAAATTTTAGTAGCATGGGAGGCATTCTATACTTCCTGGATACGTACTATATCAAATTTAAAGTAGGTCTTGGGACAAGTTCCAACCATTTTCCTAAGTTTCATGCGTTGATATTACTAATGAAGTGTGCTTCAAAGAGAAATGTGAAAAAATTACAATTTTTTAGAGATTCTACTTTGGTCATCAACTGGATGAATGGATCTACTCAATTACAAAATAATATGCTTAGACTGGTGGGAGATGAACTGCTGGAGGTAATTTTATTTTTTGAAAATATATCTTTTACTCATGTTTATAGGGAATTAAATCAGGAAGTAGATAGGTTATCAAAATAAGATCAATAGGTTCCAGAAGGTTTCTTACAAATGGAAGAGATCAAGGATGGAGTTTCTTCTTTCACTCACATATCATACCCCTAGTTTCTATGCTAGCTCTAGGTTTTTACTATGGGTATGTCCATTGATTAGAGCTTTATGATAAATTTTAATTGTTTCTTTTCTTTCTGTTGGTTTATTTTTTTCTGGTTTCTATCTTGGCTATGGACATGGAGGTTATTTTGACGATTATGTATTGATATATAAGAAATTTTATCCTTATTATCCCCATGTTGTTTTTAATATGGGGTTTCCTCTTTGATTTTTTTGACAATAATTATATTTTGACTCCTAGTAATATTTTTTATCTAGGTTTTTGTTTGTGCCAAGGCACCTAAGAAGTGTAATTTTCTTTCATTATTGAAATAAAATTACAATTTTTTTCTTGTAAAAAAAATATTACAATAATACTCTCGATAAAATTTGTTATAATCACAATGAAAAGTGAATTTGAAGTTAATATGTTACATCCAAATAGTAATTATCTACATGTGGAAAATTTTCCCTCTTTAAAAGAAGTGGTTATTTAATTTATGCTTTGCTTTTGTACTTTAAATCAACTTTTGGAAATTGTTACTTACTCCACTCCAACTCATCTTTTGAATTTATCTCTTCCACTCCAATTGGAAAATTGGTAAATTTGGTAAATTTATCTCTTTCTAGTTATGCTTATTGTAGTTAATCTAACAAATATCTTTCTTATCTTTGGTATCTATGTATTACTAGACAAGCATATTTGTGACCTGTGACATCACCATATTTTCACCTTCAATAATATAGCTTTGATGTCCTCTACTCTATAATATTTGACTTTGTTTATTAGTTTTGTATTTTTAAGTGAGATTATTAAACTATAATTTTAATATCATAAGACTCACTAAGTTTCCTTTTCTAAAAGATGCTTTCAATTGGGACTTCGAATTATGGTGTGATTAAAAATATTTATTCCCCATGTATATAAGATAGAGCCTTCTAGTTTACATCAATATATTCTTCATGTTATGTGTCCCTTGTTAGAGTAAGCCTCATCTAGATTTTTTTTTGATAGGTTAAATTAAATTAAAAATGGGTTTTTATCAAGGATCCCAAAACCTGATTACAACAAGAAATAAGACTAAAAAGCCAGAGGAAGGCCACAAGAAAGGACTTCAAAATCCAGAGGAAAACAAAAGGACTTCAAGAAACCTCATTGAGTTTTTATTTTACTTTCTTGTTATCCCACATTTTAAGAGTGTAACTTATTCATATTTGTTATAACAATTTTTATATATTGTTAACATTTAGATAAACTTTAATTTATTCTAATTGTCATGAATATTTTTCAATGATATTGATATGCATCTATACCCTATTATTTATGGAAAGCATAAGCATCACCATTTTCTTCCAATTATTTCCTAATTTAATCATTTTATTTTTAGGTTGTGTATCTAATTTCTTAAATCATATTTAGCAAACCAAATCCTCAATATTTCTATAAACAAGAGAGTCATCTTAATTTTAGTTTTGTAAGTTGGGTAGTTGGACCTATTCAACAATTGAATATTAGAAAATATAAATATGTCAACTCTTGAAATGGTTGTCCTTGATTTTATTTTAGTTTTATTATGGAAATTTAATTTTTTTGGTTTTCTTCTCACTATATGATAAAAATATAAAAAATTATTATTGTTACAAAGGATTTTCCCCTACTTTAGGGAACTTGATACTAAGACCTCACTTTTTAAAATGTATCCTTCACCAATTTTGTATACTAAAAGACTTTTGTATATATAAATATTTATTGAAATAGTATTGTATTCCCTTTATATTTACACCTTTAAAAATTCAAGGAATTGACAATGGGTCATTCATCATGATATATTCATTTTAAATACTATTTTTAAGCTATCATATTTACTTGGATTGGTGAAGAATTTAAAAAATGACCTAATTTTTATAATAAAATCAAAGAAACTCACTTTTTTTTTTGGTAAACAAAGGGATTTTGAGGTCCCCAATCTTATTACAATAGGCTGAGATAGGGCATGATAATGCACTAAAATACAACACTAAATAAAAACCAACAAAGGGGCAGGGATAACAAGCCACCATCAACAAGGTAAAATAGAGAGGGCCCCATACAAACAACATACCATAAAATTTGGGTAACAACAACTAAGGGAACTAGGCCTCTCTTTGTAAAACAAAATAGAGAGGGTCCCATACAACCAACATAAAATATAACCTGATATCAACTGCTAAAAGAACATCATAGCAGAGCTAGTTTAGGGTTTCCATATCCATCTGCTTGTTAACCATATCCCGAATCTCATTGACAAAGGAGACCACATCCTACAATGTACCTAGAAGAGAAGAGTGCTTTTCCTCTAGTATAGATAAACACATCACCACATCACTACAAGAGAAAAAAACATCACCATATCGTCAGAAGAGCATACAATGAGGACACCATTGGGACCGAGGCCAAGAAAATTATGACCAACATCCACACAAAGATGCCCAACTGACGATAGTCAGCTAAAAAAGGTTAGAGGACTTGTGAAGATCACTAATTAAGATGTCCCACCCAATAAAGCATAAAATAAAATATCTAGAAAAGAGTCCACAAAGTTAACTCCCATACCAATCCTCACATCCAACCAAAAACTAACCATAATCATCGAAAACAAGAGATTTAAGGTCTTGGGGGAAATTATCCAATTAGACCCTCAGGCCTTATTGAGAAAGACCCAAGTTGGACATATAATCCACCACCTTATTGCCTTCTTGATAAATATGCTGAAATTTGAAATCCTCTCTTGTAATTGGCATGGATGAAGTACTAAAAATACATTAACATATCCTTGTATTCTGCAACCACTTTATGACTTAATATCCATTTATTAAGTTGTCAATTCTAGAAAGGTAATGATAAAAATATTTTTTAGCAAACAATAGGGTATTGAAGAAATAAATTAAATTAGATAATATGTCAGAATAATCCTTATCAAATAATAGGGAAATTGTTCTTAATATCATATAATAAACTTACATACTATTGGAATCTAGTTCCTCTCTCTCTAAGAAGTATATGACTAAAACTATAGTTTGATACTATTAACAACTTATCATATTCATCCTCATAAGAATCATTGGTGTCCTTATTCCATTTATTATATACACTATATTGTTTTTGATATTGGATAAACAAATTTCTATCAAGGATCTATAAACCTTATTTCTACAATTCAAACTTTCTAATTTCATAATGGTCAAATTTCCATACTTTACATTTTCAACATTCTTATTTCATAATTAACTAGTTTTCAATGACATATTTGGATATCAAAACATGGTCTTCTCGCTATAGAGTAATTTAATAATCACTTGAGCTATCACTTCAAGATACACATTTTACAATTTTATTTAGCATAGTGTTGAATAGTAGTAAACATTTTTCATACATGACACTACTTTTCAATATTTTATTCTTAGAAATTTTAAATTTTCAAATTATTATTTTTAAGTATATAGTTTATATGGGAATGTCATTTGATATGAATTTAGTAAAAAATCAATAACTATGTAGCAACAAAATGAGATGCACACAGACATCAATAATTTTGAATCCTTTATACTTGTATTTTGAAAACCATTAAAAACTTTTATTGATAGTTGTTATAGAATTATAATTTTTTTCAATGAGTTTACATAGGTTTTATGAGGGGCCCCGGTCCCCTCATAATGAGTGGGGTTTGAACCTTGGACCTCTTAAATATATCCCAAATCCCTTACCACTACAGTAAGCTTACAACTAGATTTATATTTTTTAATTTTATATGGGTTAAAAAATATAATTTTATAAAACATTTACTCTTGGATTTGTTATTCATTTTTTATTCACTAAATGAAATTATGCTCAATAGAAAGTTCCTTGATAATATAAAGTTATGCTAAAATAATTTTAAAATTAAAATTATAATGTATACAACTAAGAATGTCATTCTACCAAGGAAAAATTAAAACATGCATTACAAATGTGCTAGTTTCTATACTAGACAACTATTAGTACAAGAAATAAATTATTGTGATTAAATCTAAGGATAATTGAATCTTGCACATAACTAAAAACTCTGATCAAAATATTGATACCTTGTAGACTTTTAAAATATAGAATCTATGATCTTTAGGTGAAAACACTCTTATCCTAATATTAGAAGGATAAATTATTGTAACTTACATTGGCTTTCCAGAAATAACAATTAAAAAATGAATATAACCCTATCACTTTAGGGTGAAATGATAATGAGGACACACCGTATTTGAAGAGTTAATGATAATTTGACTTGGTCTTGACTAGCATAAGAAATTTTAGAGATTTTTAAATCTCATAATAAGGCATCATAATATATTCTCCCCAAATTTTGCTCTCATTAATACAATTAAATATTTTATTTGGAGGCTTGACTACTAATTCAATAATTAAAATTTTGAAATATCTATTACAACATGAATTAAGAGTATTTCAAAATATTCAAATTATGAATTTTGACATTATTATAGATCAAATGGCATTAAAATTATTTAAAACACTATTGATTAGAAGGTTCTTTGGGAACCTTCTCTCTTGTTTCATACATCTTGTTCATTCTTCTCTAAGCTGAAGTGGTGGCCATTCATGGAGGAGGTGGCCAAAGGAATAGAACCTTCTAAGGTGGTGGCTGATAAGAAGGTTCTTCATATTCTAGAAAAAGGTGGTATCTTACACTTTCTAAAAATGTTTGATGGGCATGACTCAGATTTGGCTAGAGAAATAACATTCTCTTGGAACAAAAGGAGAGTGTCTGTTAAGGGAGTTAATCTCACTATCTCCATTAATCTGCTTGCCAAAATTACTGGGGTTCTAGCTCGTGGAGACTGCTTTGACAGAAAAAAGCATTCTTTAGAAAAAAAATTGGAAATATTTGGAAGTAAAGTGGGCCAACCAGAGAAATACCACAATGGGTAAAACACAAACACTTTCAAGTCATCATGGTATAGAGTTTTTTCTTTGATAATGGATTTATTCACTCCAAAATGCAACACAGATGTTGTTCATAGCTTCCATCTGGCTATTGCAAATCACATCAAGGGAAATAAGCACATGGAAATCTCAAGCTTCCTTTTCAAATAACTAGAGAAGATGATGTCTGATATTCAGGATGATAACATTTCCCTTCCTTACCATCAGGGTCTCTTCACATTATTTTTTAAGTTTATTTCCTTAAAGAATAATTTAATTTCTCTAGATAAAAGTGGGGTGGTCCCCTTTGTTCCTATGGATGTTTTTTTTTTCTAGGAAATATGCAAAAATCCATTTTTCGCATTTTGGGACTAACTACTCTGTGCCTCTTATTAAGGATAATGCTCACTATGGTGTTTTTTTTAACCTTGTATGGAGGCAATGCCAAATAAAATTAAGTTGGATAATATTGTTGACAATATTGTGAGAGAGGTGAGCTTGGGACCACAGTTGGGGGGGATGAATCTCATGAAAGGGTTGATAATCAAGCTTCAAAATAAAACCCTACTCTTATCTCATCGAAGTTAGAGGATAGTGACTTGTTATCTCTCAAGGAGAACAAGCTGACTAGAAAAAGAAAGTCTTGTCACCTGAAGAAGCCAAAGGTGGAAGCTAAAGTCACAAGGATATCAGTGCGTATTCACTCCAAGGTAGCAAAGAGGTTGAATACTCACTATTTTATTGATTTAGATGATTCTAAATATTACCTTATCTCCAAGGAGAAGCCTAAGAATCCTATCACACTGCCTTCCTATTGTTGTTGAATTAGTGGCTATACCAAGCTCCTATTGTGATCCTATCAAGGAGCTTTTAAGATCCATCAAACGTTCTATTAAGTAGACTGCTTACTTTGTTAATGGGTTGGCTTAGAAGTTAAAACAAAATCCTAACAATCTGAATATGAATATCTTCATCTTTGATGATTCCTCCCAATATTAGAGTTGGTTCTACTTTTTTTTTTAGTTCTCTTTTGGTGGTTCTCTTATCTCCTCCCTAGAGTCTGGTGGTTTGGGTTGGGTTGATTCTTTCTTGTGTAGTGGTTTTATCTTGATTCTAGGGTGTTTCCTTTATTTGGCTATTTTTGGATCCCTAATGTAAAAGGTTTGGGAAGCCTTTCAGAATCCCTCATTTTTCTATCTAATAATAAAAAATTATTACAACTTATAAAACATAAGCCTATAGACATATATTTAAAAAATATTCTAATTTAGGATATGAAAAAATAAGCTAATACTTGAAACAACTAAAAATACAAAATATACTTTAACTAATTGAAGTTCAAAAATAAAAATTATAATATAAAGGAGAGAGATGTATAACCAAGTATCTTAACAGTTTCTATGTTACAACTTAAAGTTGCATATAAATTTCTGAAATAGCAAAATTCTTGACATTGAATCCTATTGAAAATTATTTCAAAATGTCTATAGATTAATAGATAATAATTGCTTAAAGACCTAAAAAAAAATTATAGTGATTGATTCAATAATTTTAACTATTACAACCTTCCATTGCACCTAGACAAACTCAAAGAGAAATTTAAGTGAAAAATACTCCAATTACCCAAATTATAAAAAATGAATAAAAATATAAAATAACACTAAACAATAGTTTACAATAGTATCCAATTATTTTTATAGTGAATATTTACTTTTGAATTTGTTATTTTTGGGATATTCTTTTGGTAATTTAGTGCCTTTGTACTACCTTGGGATTTGTAATTTTTAAGGAGCACATAACAATGAGATCAAACTACAATTACCTTACAAAACCCTCTAAAAATGATCTAAGTCTAACAAAGGTGCTAATTGGTTTAGGACTGATTTGCTTGTAGAAGATGTCAATTGGATTAGGGTTGATTTTCTTGTAGAATGTGTCAATTGGATTATAGGAGTAAACCACTTATGATTTTCTAGTGATTACCTACAAAAAGTGGAAAATTTACTCACTAACTAGAGCAAATAGCTTGAAAATCCATGGAGATATAAAAATAAGAGCATGGATCTTGAGGATAATCATTGAAAAGTGATATTTTAGTGTGTAGTGGTGCACTAAGTCATTTTTAAGCCTTCTAAGATTACTAGAGGTATAAGTAGAGGTATGCAATATTTGTAAATACATTGTTTTTCTAAAGATGCCCTCAAATATTTACTTTTACTAGGAATACAAATTTCTCACCTAGGTAACTTAAGGGTAAACCCCAACTATAAGTAGAAGCCTAGGGCTCCATTGTATTCATATTTTGGCCATGAGAATTTAGAGCTACACTATATGAGATCCAAATTATAAATTAGCAAGTCCCTCTACTATTTTCCCAAGTGCATGGTGATTGAGGCATTTCCCTTTTGCCCATCTTGTCATTTGGTTAAAACGGTCTCATACTTAATGAATGGAAGGATATGTTATTTGAATTCTCATGTGTCAATTCATCACTTATACTTTTCTTGCTATGGATTAAACCTAATTTTATATGAAGTCACACCCTTAACCATTTGTGCATGTTTATTTTTGCACTTTAATTTTCATGCAATTAGTGTAAGTTAGCATAAAAGTATTATATGAGGATAGTAAGGAGACAATCTAAATATAGAGGTTGAGAGAAGCCACTGACACTCCCTTACAACTTTTTTGAATCTATAATTTGGGTACAATACTAAATTAGAAGTTAAAAAAATTCCCTAATTCAACATAATTTATGGTGTGCCCAATGGGACCAACCCCATTATTCCTCAAATTTTGTCCAATTTGACTAAAATTTCTCATTTTTTGTGCCAAAGTTGCATTCATAATAGATGAAGTGGTTGTATCAAGATAGAGTAAGTTTTTGCTAAGTCTATATTTAGGAAGTGATTCATTCCAAATTTAAATCAATTCACTTTGTTTTAAGTCAATTGCTTAAAAACTATCTAAGTCAAATTCTACACATGGTATGCTCCTAAAATTCAAGCAATCTACTCAATATTTCTTGCATTTTTATAAGTTGAATCTAGAACATTTTTTCAAGTCCAAGGACTTGATCTATCGATACCAATATAAAATGGATTTTAAATATTTGTCTTATTTGTTATTTGTGCTTGATTTTTGTAGGTACTTTGTGAATGGCGAGTTTCACATGAACCTTAAAATATTTTTTTATAAAGATAACACAAACAATATTAGAGCATATAAAAAATTAGATATGGCCCCAATATTGCATCTGTGATGGGCAAAAAGCATGTAAGGTAGGTTTTCAGTCATTTTTGTGAAAAATCAAAATAACAAGTGTTTTATTCAATTTAACAAGTGATTTGATTCAATTTCAATGAAATATCATCAATTAAAATTTAATGAGTGACTTGCTCAAAATATGCTAAGAAATTCACTAGGAAATACAACATTCTTCCCAAATCCTTCCCAAGAGAGTGACTCACTCTAAGAAATTTGCTTAGATCCTCTGAACTCCAAAATTTTTAATGTTAAAAAATTGCAAGTAAACTACCCAAAACAGTAAGTAAATCACTTGACTTTACAAGTGAATTGTTCCATTTTGTAGGTGAATCACTCCACAAATAAAAATTTACCAAGTTGAATTCTTACTAGCAAATCACCTAAAATTACAAGTAAATCACTTGGTTTATAAGTGAATTGCTCCAGTTTACAAGTGAGTTGCTCTATGGGCTAATTTTTCAAAATTTTATAAATTTTAACCCTAAAAATATGTCTATATAGGTACATACACTAGAGGACCTAGGTTGATGCTTTACAAAATGATGACTATTGCCAAGTTCAATAAAATCAAGTGGGTGATCCATTTTGAAAACTACTAAAATACATTGTAATGTTTACATCAATTGAATGATATTGTTGATATTTGATTTGTTCATCATCACTAGGAATATTATATTATTATATTACATACATTTCATTATATCTCTTCACATCCCATATTATCATTATCAACAACAATAAATCTTCACATAAAAATTTATCCCTTGCTTCTCTATTTAAATAAAGAATAATGTCATTTTGGACCAAGACTTTTAAGAGTTACTCTTTAGTTCTTTTTCTTTTGAAAAATATTTTTTTCCAAAACCCATCTCCAAATAGGGATTATCATATGAGCTCTAATCTTGTCATATTTAGTCTTTAGGAAATATTATTACAGCTTAACAATGGAAGAATCCTCAAATGGCACAATATTCCATGGGATCAAAATCTTCAAATACCCTGATACATGCAAATTCCCTACGGTCAATACCCAAATATATAGTATTATCAACCAATGCAATGGTTCATGTAGCAACAAGATTTAGCACCAAGTTATCATGAAACACAAAACCACCAACGAATATAATATTCCTAACATATGCTCTAGTAGAGCAACCCACATACCAAATGCTGTGAAGGTAGATGTAGTATGGAAACTCACCTTAACAACCCTAATTTATTCAAGATAAAATTTCAATTATATCCATGCAACAAAATCATTTGAATCAATTTACCCAAACCAATAAACAACTAGTGGTCCTACAATATCAACAAGTTCTCCAAGAACAACATAACTAGTAGTTCATATGACTTCTCAAGGTTATACATAAATTGATAAAGAAATTAGATGATGAGCTTCAAGAGGATAATTAGAGAATGAAATAAGAGAACATGTAAGGGCCTACATGATCGATAACTCAACAAGAATACCTATTGAACATTATAAGTTAGAGCACTCAAATAGGAATATATTTGATGCATTTTTAGCTTTAGAAACATTCAATCACAACAAAGGATAGAGATCAAAGCAATAGAACATCTTATTGAATGAATAGAAGTGATACATTCGAGTAGAGATATGAGGCTCTTTATATAGGAAGATAGATTCCTTAGCCAACACTCTACCTAGTTGTACAAGGGACAACTTGCACATATACAACTTGCACATTGACACTTGTGCATTTATTACATTGCATGAAGTTACTAGATAACTTCCTCCTGAAGTAATCTAATATAGCCAAATGATGTAATATATTCTAACACCCCCTTGTATTACATTATTTGGTATGAAGTTCTCTTGAATCACATAGATGATCTCTGAATGTTTGAAACTTGATTTTTCCAAGTGCCTTTGTAAAGATGTCTGCCAACTGATCTTCTATAGGAACATACTTGAGGATGATATGCTTGTTCTAAAAATATTCCTTGATAAAATGACATTGTGCTTCAATGTGTTTTGTTCTTTCATGTATGATTGGATTCTTGATCAGATTCAGTACTCCTTGATTATCACAAAATATCATAGTGGGAGTTCATTTGATTCCCATGTCAGATAATATGTATTGTAACCATAGAGCTTCACAGGTTGTGTCTCTTGTTGCTCGATACTCTACTTCAGTTGATGATTGTGCTATTGTATGTTGTTTCTTGTTGTGCCAGGATATAGGACCTGATCCGAGATAGAAGACATAGCCTGAGGTAGATTTCCTATCATCAATAGATCCAACATAATCTAAATCTGAGTATCCTTATAGACAAAAATCTTTGACATCCTTCATATAAGTCAATCCATAGTTTGTAGTCTTCTTGATATATTGTAATATTCTTTTTGTAGCTTTCCAATGACTTTCCCTTGGTTCTTGCATGAACCGTGAAAGATAATTTACTGCAAATGCTATGTCTGGTCGACTGTTTGTTAAGTATAGAAGACTTCCAATCAACTGATGATACATTGTAGCTGAAACCAATGGTGTTTTATCATTTTTGGATAGTTGAATCCCTTGTTCCATTGGTGTATCTTTAGGCTTGCATTCTATCATTCTATACTTATCAAGGAGAGCTTTTGCATATTTTGATTGAGTGATAACTATTTTATCCTTTCCTTGATAAATTTCTAAACCAAGGTAGTAGTTCATTAATCCTAGATCTATCATTTCAAATGCTTTTTCTAGATCCTTTTTTATATCACTTATTAACATCTCTGAACTTCTAGTAATCACTATGTCATCAACATATACTATGAGGATCAAGATATCATTTCCAATTTTCTTGGTATATAGACTGGGATCTGATGAACTCCTTTTGAAATCATGATGTAGTAGATGATTATTGATCTTTATATTCCATGCTCTAGGAGCTTGTTTCAAACCATATAGAGATTTATTCAATTTGCATACCTTGCTTTCTTATCCTTGAATAACAAAGCCTTCAGGTTGTGTCATATAGACTTCTTCTTCTAAGTCACCATTAAGGAATGCACTTTTCACATCCATCTGATGAAGTTTCCACCCTTGATGTGCAGCTAGTGCACAAACTATTCGGATAGTAGTCATTCGAGTTGTTGGTGCGAATGTTTCTTCATAATCAATTCCTTCTATCTGAGTATATCCTTTTGCTACTAGTCGAGCTTTGTATTTGTCAAGTGTCCCATCTGCTTTGTATTTGATTTTGTAAACCCACTTGCATCCCACTACTTTCTTTCCTAGAGGTAGATTTACTAGATTCCATGTCTTATTCTTTTTGAGTGATGCATATTCAGATTCCATAGCTGCTTTCCAGTGTGAGTCTTTCAGTGCTTGAGAAGTTGATGTCGGTTCCACTGAGTTACTTAGCATTCCTCTATTTATTCTGGTCATGCTATGAGTTTGAGGTCCTATAGAAGTAAGATCATGCATTCTTTCTAGATTTGATTCTCTGAGAGTGTCTCTGAGCCATATTGGTTCTTTTCTAGGTAGTACTATTGATGCTTCTGTATCTTGTTCTTGAGATTCTGATTCTGACTCTATACTCATTGTGTCTTCTTCAAATAGATTTATGAGGACTTATGTGTCACCACTAGATTTATCTACATCGATCTTGGATTTTTCATCAAAGACCACATCTCTACTGATGTAGACTTTCTTTGTAGATGGATCTAGTATTATGTATCCTGTAGATTCATTGTCATAGCCAACAAATATCCCTGCCATAGTTTTGTCATCTAGTTTAGTCCTCTTTTGTTTTGGAACATGCATGTAGGCTTTGCATCCGAAGACCTTTAGCTTTTCTATGTTGGGCTTTTGTCCTGACCATGCTTCTTCTAGTGTAATATGTTTGAGTACCCTTGTTGGAAGTCTATTCTATATGTAGACTATTGTTTGTACTACTTTGACCCAATATTTGTGATCAAGGTGTGCTTCTTTTAACATACATCTTACCATTTCCATTATTGATCTATTTCTTCTTTCTGCAATTCCATTCTGTTGAGGTGAATATGTTGTAGTAAGTTGTCTCTTAATTCCATTTTCTTCAAGAAATGAGTCAAATTCTTTGGAAATAAATTCTCCTCCTCTATCTGAGTGAAGTGCTTTTATGGTCTTCCCTGATTCTTTTTCCACTTGAAGTTTGAACTATTTGAAGTGACTGAATGCTTCTGACTTGTACTTCATGAAAGATACCCACATTTTTCTAGTGTGATCATCAACAAATAATTGAAAGTATTTATGTCCTCCAACACTATCAACTTTCATTGGTCCACATAAATCTGTATATATTATTTCTAGAGGTTGTTGAGCTCTATGTTGACGAATTTCGAAAGGGATTCTATGTTGTTTTCCTGCTAGACATTCTGGACATACAGTAGTTTCTAGAGATAAGTTGGGTAGACCTTCTACCATTTGATATCTTGATAATTCCCTCATTGATGTTTCACTGGTATGTCCTAGTCATTTGTGCCATAGTTCTGAAGTATTGGTGGAAAGAGCTGAGTGAATAGCAGTGTCTAGAACAAATAGACCATTTTTATATGATCCTGATGCTATCATTTTTCCCTGTCTAGAAATGTGACATTGTTTTCTACCAGTGAGAACCTTGAACTCAATGGTTAAATCTTGATCCATAAGTTGAGAGACAGAAATAAGATTAGTAGTTAATCCTAGAACATACAATACATTTTTGATCATACCTCTTCCATCCTTAAGATTTATTGGAATATCTCCAATTCCTTTTACTTCATATATTTTTCTATCTGCTACGACAACTGGTTTTTCATTTATCTTCTTCAAATATTTGAACCAATGTATGTTTCCTGTCATATGCTTACTTGCACCTGAATCTATATACCAATAACCCATGATCAAGATTTGTGAAATACCTTATGTCTCCCAAGTATGTTTTGGATAAGATATAGTGCTTTTGTAGAATTATAGTTCAATATTTGATTGATTTTGTAAAGTTTTGTAGAATACCAAAATCAATTCTTATTATCCCTTATTGCTCCTATTGAACTAAGCACTTTTCCCAAATTTTAAAGAGGTTATAATGTTGGATCTTTTATCTCCTTTTGAGAAGTTTGAGACAATAATATTATGAATATCCAACCTTTGAAAAACTCTCTTTATAAATAACCCTTTGGGAATTAGGTTAAGTGTATCTAATTTTCCAATTAATTAATTTGATGTAGTAGCCCTTATGACTCCCTAATATTTGGATAAATTAGATCACAATAATATTTGCAAATATTCAATATTTATCCAAGTAGAAACCCTTATTACTCCTAGGTTTTATATTGCAAATATTATATTTATTTGATAAAATATTCCCTTTGATGTATGGCTTTCAATATAATTAAATTCCTTTAATTTAAACCTTATAACTCCCAAGGAAAGAAAGCACATAAAAATGGGAATAAACTTTACCTTTCTCCAAGCAATATTCAATACTGTTTTTAGAGAAGCTAGGGCTGCAGTATTGACGTAGACGTCATGGATGTTGTGATTGTACCCTCCAATGGAATCGCTTAGAGCTTAAAGTGTTCCAAATATGGCACCATTTAGACTCTTCCCTTGACCTTGGTTGCCTTGAGCATTAAAGGCTCTAACACCTTCTTGACATATTGCAACTCGACCCTTTTTATGTAGACGATGAGGTAGTAAATTGGAAGATGAAGAATTCCTCTTGACCTTGGTCATTGATATCCTTAAAATGGAGAAGATTCTTATCTGAAGTGCCAAGTGGCACATCCATTTCCCTTTGAGCACTTGAGGAGAGTTTGGTGCCAAAGAAATGTTTGTCTCCCTTCTTGTAATGTAAGAATGTTACGTTCTTTAGAAAAACATTTGGTCTCCCAATTGACAAGTGTATCCCATACACTCAATGCACCAGCCTATTCGTGTAACTCCTCTCTTGAAGATGAGCGCTCTCTTGATTTGAGTGTTAGGGTTTTCCTTTAGTGACAAGTGTCACTTTCTTCTCTGCATGGACGTCATCTCTATTACTGGTTCGAATGGACCCTTTGGAGATCCTTTTAACTTTGAAAATCCCCAACTCTTCTTTCATTCACCTACACTATTTTTAGCTGGGATATGGAGCAACAATTTGGAGGCTTTGAGCACCGATTTGAGCGAGTGGATGTGGAGTAAGTGAAACTCCAATGGTGCTTCAATTTTTTTTTCCTTTCTTACTTGTTATACGTCCTCCTTTTGTAGATGATGTTGCTCTTGAATGATGTTGTTTCTCCCTTTGCTTTTGTATGTTGTATCTTGTAGGTTCGGCCATCTAGGATGTGAGGAGAATGAGCCCTTTGAATGGCTCCTTGAGCTAGGCTTGGATGGATGCTAGCATACGACCACTTTTGACTGGTTTTTCCAGCAAGTGTAGTGCCTTTGAGGCACCTTTAAATCTGCCTTCTCTCCATGTATAACCAGATTAGGATAGTGCAATATAATGTAAAATAGTTTTTATACAAGATGTCCTTATTGCACCTTCTTTTGCACTCCTCTTTGTAAATCTGAATTTTTGGTTTTGAGGTAGAATATTGAGTGCAATATAGGGGTTTTGAGGTTGTCTCTTTGATTAGACACCTTTCCCTTTTTGCTTGGATATTTTATAAATGGATCCAAGCTTGTAACCACATGATAGAAGCTCTCTTTTTCTATATTTTTTTGCACTATTTCTTGTGCTTTGAACTTGAGACTCACCAAGTCTCGTTCGAGGCTTCTTTTGATGCTCTTTTGGTGGTTACTTTCTTCTCCAATGCTTGGAGGATTGAGCTGATTTTATGGCTTCCTTAGGCCACTTCAAAGTTGTAGATCTTAGTGCACTAATAGTGTCTTTAGACACTTTGACAAATTCTATTTTTGTGCCCTTCTAATGAACACAAATAATAATTTTTGAGAGCAATATAATAGTGCAAATGAATCTAATAATATTTTACTTCTAATGCACTAACAATTTCACCTTATCACTCCAATCAACTCTAAAAAATAATGCACTTAATCAATTTACTGCAACTAATCAAGAATAATCTGAAATGAATCTTCAAGAATTATTCTAAAATTTCTTTATAAGCAAGGTAATAGGAGCTAGTCTTCTTTTTCTTTCCAAAGTAGATGATAGGTAGTTGATAGATAGTTTGAGATTCTGAAATCTAATCAACTCCTAAAGTGCAAATGAACCTTAAAGAATCCTTTATTTTTGCACTTTTGAAGACTCTTAATTCAACTCAACTACTCATATGGGACATGCTACAAGACCATATGGAAGATCTTGGATAGATTCCAAGATAGAGCAGTGGTTTTAACCACTCAATTTGGGCTCCTTGGCCTAATCAATTTAAACCGTAGTTGAGACCTACGGTCTACAGTCTGAACCACTGCTGACACCCATGGTTCATAGTCTAGGCCGCAACTATCACCCATGGTCTAGAACTAAAGTTCAGTTGGCCTTCATCCAAGCCAAATCGGTTTGAACGACCATTTGTTCTAGAAGAGGGTAGTTGAAGGATGGAATATTCTAGAGGCTTCCAATCCAACTGTCCCAACCACCTCTTCTTGATCTTGGCTTCTCCATGAAGCCACCCCTAGCCCTTGGGTAATCCTATAAGTACCCCTTCAAATTAGGGAAAATATATAGTGCATTTTGATAGCTATCAAAAAAGTGAGCATTGGAGATTAGAGCAGCGAAGCCCTATCGAATTGTAGACTCACTAGAGTGCATTGAGAGAGCTTTGTTTCCATTTCACTTGCCAATTCATCAAGCATCATGTCAATTTGTGCCATGGATGCCCTAAGGAGCTAGAATGCCAAGAAACGCTAATTTGGGCAAACGAAGGCCCAATTATGCAATTCAACCGCCAAACCAGTCAGAGGACATCAAGGTGACCCTTGATCATCAATTTGACAAGGAGGATCAAGCCCACAACCTTATATTTGGAGGGAAAAGCTACTTTGTTGCTCGTCGTAGCTGACAACCATGGTGTACAGTGCAGACCGCTCATTTGAGCTATGGTTTGCAATCGATGAGAGATCTCCTTACTATTTCTTTTGCACCATATTTCATTAGGTTAGATTAAGCATTTTAGTGGTTTATTTAGTATTTTAGAGACTTTGACTAATAGAATTAGGGTTTTCATTAAGTTTACTTCATTATGGAAAGTAGGACATAATTAGCTTATTTTCATGTTATAATGCTTCATTTCATGCAATTAATCCATTAGATAGATAGTTGTACTTTCTATTTATATGTTTCAATTAATATTTTCAAGTATTGCATAGGTTTAACATGCTTTATTTACTTTCTTGATTTTATTAGTGTTATGGCATTTTCATGTTCATATTCTTTAAAGGGCCTCATCATGAGAGGTTGCCTATGCTATTAATGCTTTTATGTTGTTTCTTGACCGTAGGAAAGTAGATTCAAAGGAGATTCAACCATCTAATTCCTTCCTCAACGTGAAGAAGAGGGTCAACTCCACCCTAGAGCAGTTTGTGACTACTTAGAGAGCCTAAAGTCCATTGTGCCTACCCCATTGAGGGGCTTTGGAATTGTATCAATAGTATCAACATTTGGGTGACCCTAAGAGGGGCATGATTGTAACTGAGATTCATTTCCAATATTAATAAAAGAAACATCCATTTTCTTCTTCCCATTTGGCAATCTTGTTTATCATTTTATGCTTTGATGTTGATTTCGATTGATGTATTAGATAGGTGCATGCTTTTTGGATAGGTCAGAAGGTGATCACGGTGGAACTCCATAATTCATGCCCCTGATTTTTGACATTTTTGTGTTTCCTTATATCAGGTGCAAACCGTAGCTTACAGCTACGGTCTCATTGTTGGCCCACGGCTTCAAGATGCGGTCTGCAGTAGCAACCATGCCATAGATCTATGGTTTACAGTAGACACAATAGATAGTAGGAGTTCAAAGCTAGATCAGATGAGGACCTGAGGTAGGCCCTTCTGACACTCTCTGTCTCTTATTTTTACTTCTATGTTTTTCCAGAATAGAGAAATTGAAACATAAATAGGCTAAGGATAAAAAGAACATGAAAATGAATTAGGTCCTTAGGGTTTCCTTTTTTATGTTTTAGCTAGGCACTGCTAGGAACAATGGACCTCTGAGTGTAGTCCACCCTAGAATCCAACGTGCTAGAGTAAATTATGTGGTGGTTTTGCATGTCTGAGGCCCAATCAGAGGCCATTTAATCATCGTAAAAGTGCATTGTCAAAAGGTCATGTAGTATGTAGCTTGCATTTTCTGAATTTGAAAAGTTCTTTCTATGCATATCATGTAGGAAATGAGCAGTGAGTGTTGTATGATGCATTTTCTTTTCATGCAACAATTAAAATGAACCACACACACCACGTATCAATTAAACGCTAGTGAGTTGGAAGTGACATCCAACCACTAGTAGGGTTTCAATGATGGTGGAGGTGATTTCCATCCGTTGGCCCAAATCCCACGTACCCTATTGTTCTAGACCAATACCGGATCCGAGAACCTTTCGTACCCTAGAAAATTTGCATGTATTCTCTTCGGAGGGTATAACGCTGACTAGGGGAAAATGGGTGAGGATCTGGGAGGACCTGTGCTCCTTGACCATGTGTGGGCTTCATTACCACACATTATAGGTTGGATTACATGACTTGGAGTTCATAGCCAAGTTGTCGAGCTATGAGTATACAGGTGAAAGCCAATTAAACTGAGATTATCATCCAACAAGCTTTCAAACACGATAAGAGTTTCTAATACTGATACAACAAATCATGAAACAACATCAAACAGTTTAGGGCTCACTTTTAAAATGTAAAGGAGATAATCACATTGTTTACATTGTATGCTTCTTTATTGCTTAATTCATCAAGATAAGGCCTTCCTTGAGGCCAAAATTTTTAGTAAGAGAGGTTTCCTATCAAGACTTGTGTAGTTGGCACATCATGACAACTAGGCATAGTCGAGCTCAATCATGAGCTAATGACTCAGAATATGCAGGGAGAGGCCCTCAATGCCTCCGATATTCCCCTGAGGATCTTTTAGATCTCGCATGTCTCCTTGATAGGTATCATACACATCATTCACCTGAGGATCTAATCCTCCCAGTGTGACATTCTGATAGTCATCGTGAGCCCCCTTCATCATATAGGGGGTCCACCCATACAGGCCATGGGGTTTCTTCACACATAGAGAGAACCCATGTCATTAGGTCTCCCCCTAGTGAGATAGAGAGTTGTGGATCTTACTCCATGAGTCGGTCATATAGGAAACCTGAGTCTCATACAGTCCATAGTGGGCAACTACTCCAAAGTCAATTGGAGGAAGCACACATTGAGCGGGAATGCCTAGAGCATGAGTACTCAGAGGAGAAGAGATCACATCAACAAAGGTTGGATAGGCTCCAACAACATGAAGGGAGGATTTACCAATAGAAATTATGTGAAGAACAATCATGTGAGGTAACTCCTGAAAAGAAGCTCATACCTAGAGTGCTTAGGCAACAAGTCAACGTGATGCACCCTACGCATCATCAAGAGTTACCTCTTAAGCAAGTAGATAGCCATTCTCTTAGATAGATAGACATACCATCGGCTATTGATAAGCAACAAAAAGACATGCCTAAGGATCCCATGCTCAAGCATGAGGTTGAGAGTAGTCAAGTCAGACAGGTGAGCAATGTCAATGCTCGGAAGTTGTCACAATCCTTGATGCATATACAATCTATTCCACCATATAAGGAACCTATGATTACTTTCCATAAATAGGAAGTCAAACCTATCCTTGTCAAGGAATCTGATCCTCCATTGCACATCATAGTGAGGATAAATCAGATTGCGTATAAGCGAGTGTTGGTTGATACAGGATCGTCCATCAATATTATCACAACCTCTACATTCAAACATCTCAAAATTCCACCTTCCCACATCAAGGCATCGAATTTCATGCTACAAGATTTTAATGATGTGGAATCCCCTACAATAGGCACAATAGTCCTCCCCATCGAGGTGGGACAAAATATTATTTCTACATTGTGCTACATTTTAGAGGGTTCAAGATAGTATAACCTACTACTTGGAAGGCCATGGATAAGAGCCATGGAGTGCATACCATCCATAGTGCATCAGTGCATTAAGTACACCCATGCAAATGAAGTCCATGTGGTTGAGGTGGACCCAGATCCTTTCAAGTATTACAAATTGGGGGATCATCCACAAGAACCTAGTGGGGTGCCTACGCATCCAAACACTAAACATGATGAGTCTATCCAAAGTTTGGATGCAACCTTGCAGACTATTGTGGAGTTACCATCACCACCGCTATCACCTATGGAGTCACCTATGACTCCTTCATCTTTGGACTTTCCTAGCAGGGAAGGACTGATGAACCAAATCACAGAGATGCTCACAGCTACCTTGGATGTGTCATTAGAGGACCCTCATACTCCTATCGAGGGGGAAATACCTAGCATGGTCATGGATGCACCCGAGTGTATCATACCCTCATCATCCATCATGTCACAAGGTAGACCTCATGAGGACGATGGTGAATATACAGAGCATATGGAGGTAGACACCATGATGTCACCCATCATGGAGACCATTGAGGATTTAGGTCAGCTCCTTGTCGAGTCTCTACCTATTGATCCTATCCTTGATGCATCATTTGAGCATGAGGAAGAGTTAGTTGTTGCAATTGAGATGCTACAACCCCAACAGGTTGACGAGTCACCTACGACTCATGCAATTGTGGAGTCATATTCTCATGAGTTTGTGGGAATGGTTGACATTAGGTCAGAGGATCGAGTGACTCTAGAGAAAATAAAGCAAGAGATGGGGCAATCAGACATTGCTTCCACATCAAAGGGGTCCGAACCTTTAAAATTAGTCACTCCTGACTCATTTCTTGTGCCACCTTCTCAAGGACAAGAGCAAGTGTGTACCCCATATCAGGCTAGGGGTACTAAATCTGACATAGTTCAATTCTTTCAAGTCGAACAGTAGCATGAACTGAGTCATGCGCATGAGCATGTGGATAGCACTGACGAAGTGTATCATCAAGAAGCATCTACATCAACCCAAATGAAGGAAATAGGTGATTTGCAATTACCTAATGGATCTCTAGCATCCACTTTTCTATTTCCTTCAATAGACAAAGGTATTTTAAATCAGTCATTGGAAATACATATGAACTCTTTGTCAGTCTTGCGAGCCATTCTAAGTCATCTAGAACAAATGGAACATCGAATGGATGAGCAAGATAAGGTGTTGCATTTTATCATGAACCAGCTTGGAAAATTGGGATCACAAAAGCATCCTTTGTTTGAGGCCGAACCACTTCCTATGCAAGTATAGGAAAAACCTCAACAAAAGCAAGAGCCCATGTAGCCAACCCAACCATTGGGTCCTCAAAGCAAACCAATGTGGGTCGAGCACCCAAAATAGTTGCAATGCATTTGGAATCCTTTAAAAGAGTCTATGTCTGACATCTTTCAGAAGCTGCAAGAGGCTAAGGTCATCACCTTGCCTGATATCATCCCTTTAGACCCAAATAGAGCTAAACCTATGGGTTACAAGGAGCATCACTATTGTCTCTATCATCGAATAGAGGGTCATGGCATTCGATATTGTCATGAATTCAAGAGTGTGGTGCAAAATATTATAGATAAGGGGGTTTATCATGTAGATGGTTCTCTTATAGTGCCCCAACATGCTGAAGTGGAGGTCACACCTCCTCATGTGCGACCCCAAGGTCGTCAGTCACCTCATAGGCCCAATAAGCCAGTGCAATGAATAGTTTCATTTCAGATGACTATTCTAACTTTGTTCCAAAAGTTACATGAGGTAAAGGCATTCATATTGCCCAAAGTCAAGCAAAGGGCATCCAAGACTGGGTCACCTGATGAGAGCCCCTTTTGTGTGTATCATCGAGCGCATGGACATGACATTCAAGATTGTCAATCATTTAAGAGGGTCATCCAAGACCTAGTAGAATGAGACATGATCCATGAGGATGGTTCACTCGTTCAACCCCACCAAGACATAGGCACTCCGTTGAGGTCCATTCCTCATTTGGGAGAGTTGATTTCTATCACTCTTCCTAAACAAGTTGATTACATTTCAGTGAATAGCATGCACACTAGGGGTCTCCAAGGTAGCATACCTTCCCCACCATCCATGCCAAATTTGATAAGGCAAAGTGATGGGTCTAGAGGTATCACACCTCCCTCACTGTCATCGAGTGGCACATACATTGGGGTACATAGGGTAGCATACCCTCCCAAAAAGGCACCAAGGGTTCCTAAAACCACTTGGTCATGTCAGTTAAAGGTCCCAAGGGTTTGCTTAAAACCACTCGGTCAATCCCAAAAGGCTCCAAGGGTTTGCTTAAAACCGCTTGGTCATCCCCAAAAGCTCCAAAGGTGCTCATAATCCCTTTGGTCAACCTAAAAGCCCCAAGGATTTTCTAAAAAATACTTGGTCAATTTAAAGGCTCCAAAGGTATCTGTACTCTTTGGTCAATCCAAAAAGGCTCCAAGGGTTCTTAAAACTACTTGGTCAAATCCAAAAGGCTCCAAAGGCATGTACTCATCGTTTGGTCAAATATAAAGGCTCAAAATCCATAAAAATTAAAAAATCAATAAAATCCAAAAAAATTGGTAAAGCATAAAATCCAAAAAACATTTGCATTTGCATTATGCATTTTCATTTACACATGCATTCACTTCATCACATTGCATGTAGGTATTTTTCATCCATTGCATTCCATAGTAGGATGGATTGTGTTTGTCAATCTTACAAATGATGCCACGTTTGTTTTCATTTCACACCCCTACATTTAATCATTAATCCTCATTCATGAGAGTAATTTTTTTTCAACACAACCCATATTTCTATGAGAAATATATACTAGGTTTTTTCACAACCATACCTAGAGGTCTTCTCAAGAGTTGATAGAAATTTTTTTTTTTTTTTGGAGTCTGGGGATTATAGCCCTTCAAAATATAATACTATCACTAATCAAAAAATTAAAAAATCATTAATAAGGAGTAGAGAAGAAAAAAACAAAAAAGTACGGGTATCTCGAGGGGAAAAGAGTTATTCTTCTTATACCCCCCCATGTGTAGGGTATGGGAAATGTTGGCAATTGGGAAAAGGAAAAATTTATTCCCAACCCAAAATCCCTACCTAATAAAATGAGCAATATCCTAGAGTGATATCCCACATCAATCCTCAATATTGATACCCTAGATCGATATCATAGATCGACATCCCAGATTGATATCCCATATTGATATCATAAGATCGATATCCTCAATCGATATCCCAAAAATAATTTCCCAAAGTAAAATCCCCAAAGGAAGTTTCTAAAGAAAATTATCAAATGTAAATTCCAAAAAGTCAAGTCAAATGAAGATCAAATTGTACAAAGGAAGTAAAATTAGTATCAAATCCCTTGCTCAAGAAAAAAGAAAGTACAAAATAAAAAGTGATTTTTATCACTAAAGTACAAAAATAAACAATTATTTTTATCACTTTATATGAGCAAGTATCCCAAAAAATTGAAGAAAATAAGGGAGTGAACTTGAATCCATGGAATTTCTAGCACTACTGTACCTTACGCATGATGATATGTCTGATGCATTAGCACCTCGCTTATGTACAGACCAATGTTTGAATGTGGAAGAGCTAGCTTCAGGTGTCCTGTATCACCTAGTGGTCTAGTCCAACTGAAATCTAAACCTAGGATTGGATAAACATTTGAGGACCCCCTATCTTAGCAATGGGCTGAAAGAATCCTACCTGACATCGGGGTATGCTTATGCTTTATCTTAATATATTCATTTGCACACACAGGGATAATGAACAAGTTAGGGCCTATCCTAGCAAAAGCCTTACATTTCAAAAGTCTAGTTTGGTCAGTATACAACTTTTGATAAGTCTACTAGGGTGTTTGAGTCTCATGGAAAACCTCAAAAATTCTCTAATAGCAACAATACCAAATTTTCAAAATGCAATCATTCAAACATCAAATTGCATTCATTATCAATTGAGTATCAATCTATTACATCATTATTTGTATTATATGATTAGATACTAGGATGGATATCAAAAATGATATTTAGATGGCCACTGACTATATTATGCATATTATTTCAAATTACAAAAGTATATAGTGACATATTCTAAATCTTTCATCCACTCTTCATATCATTACATTTCATATATGGGTGATTAATTGATTAAATTCTTATAATGAGGATATTTCAATTACATTCATGATTTTTACACATTATGTGGTGTCGTCCATTAGATTGTTAAACACATATCACATTCATTCCTTATGTTTTAAGTGATTAAAGCATACAGGTTCATTTACATTAGATTACCATCATGTAAATAATGCATTACATTCATTGCACCAACATATCGTGACATCGTCATAAATTAAATGCATACAATAAAGAAAAATTAAATATGCATTTAAAAGTAAACATCACATCCATATGCATCCATCATAAGTAGCACATCTAAGCATCTAGATCACTACATACCATCATCATCATAAATTAAAATAGCTATCTAGTGCATGTCATCCATACATCACATCATATAAAGCATAGCATCAATATGAACATCTGCATCCATGTGCATAAACATAAACATAAAATCATAAAAATAAACAAGTACACATAATGAGCCAAAATGATCAATATCATATATATATATATGTGTGTGTGTGTGTGTGTGTGTGTGTGTGTGTCCAAAAGAGTACATCAAAGGTATATCAAAATACCCATAGGCTACAACTGTGTAGGTCCTCGACCTTACACTCAAAAATAGTACAACAAAGTATCTCTGAAGATCTATACTAAGGGCCTGTGCCCCTAGCCTATGAGGCACCACCATCACCTCCACCATCCCTGTGAGTCCTCTGAGAGCTAGCACCATGAGTGCTAGAAGACCTATGAGTCCTCTCGATCCTATGTATCCTATGGCTCAAGCTGGCGGTAGACCATCCTATCTCCCTAGTCCTAGTATGGGATCCACTCCTATGGGTCCCTATGGTGTGAATGTCCTCTAGTACCTCCAAACCACTCAATCGGATGTAGCCCTCTAGCTGGGATATGCAAGCTACATACCCATCCTATTGATCATTACCCTCCTCCATGAGGGAACGAAGCCTCTAGATCTCAGCCATAGGGTCACGACTTGCTGGTAGTAGAGAAGATGGTGCTGTAGGAGGTGCCATGATAGTCTATGTAGATGAGGGCTCTACACTTGTAGCTAAAGCCCCCCTATCTCAGATCTACTATGAGCTATACCTATAGCATAGCAATCTTTGTATCCCTTTCGCATAGCTAGCTCCTCAAAGTGCCAATATAAGTCTATAAGCTCACAACCTGAGCTAGTAACTATCCCACCTCACTATCAGGAGGTACCTCACCCTCCTCAACTATGTCCTCCTCTACCTCAACCTAAGGAGCCTCCCCCATGGTGGCCTCTATGCCCCATCCACCCTCGGTATGCTGGAGCACATTGCACCCATCTAGATCAGCCTCTACTCTATCATCTATCCGATCAAGGGGCCCCTCTCCCTACCACTATAGGAGTGACCACCAAGTATCATACTCTATGGTGGTGCCATCCTATCCATGCTCGACTCTTAGAAGTCATCAACCTCATCCCCTAGTGGTGTCAGCTGGACCCACTATAGATCTCTCTACAAGACTAGGCACCTGTAGATAGTAGGAAGCGCCAAAATATCCTGAACAAGACCAAACTAGTGTAGGATGCATGAGTAGAACTGATACTCATGAATCTCAGCCTTGTAGTTGAGTAACCACCTATCCCTCCTCACCTAGCATAGCCACTCACTAGCCTCCTCCCATGTAGGACAATCCATGTATGAGTGCCACTCTATGTCATCCACCCAAAGCTATGCAAATCTAGAAATATAATGGTCCAAGTCCCTAACATGAGACCTACTCTAGAACCCCTCCTCCTCATGAGGCCAGCATGCTACATAGCACTAGTGTGCGATAGGAATAGTAGTAATAGTGAGCGGCAAGTCCTTAGGCCGCTCGATCCGAATGTGCTACCAGCCCCAGATCTGAAGTAATAGGTTGTAGCTGATACCAACCCGACTCCTATGGGTAACCTGATATAACTCATGATATAGCTAAATAATAGTGTGCTCCCCAAGCTAAGAGTAGTGGCTACCACATAGAACTCTAAGTAACTCTCCTAACAATGGCCAGGAGGTTCCATAGGATCCTTACACCCGAGGAGTCTAGAAGCACAATCTGAATAACTAAGTGCATGAAGACCACCTCTCAAACTGAGAAGATGCCCTTCCCCTACCAATATCCGATATGGATGCCTCCATGGTCAATCTTGCCCTAGGCATCCTCACTACGGTCACCAAATATGGCATCAAAGACGTCCTCCTTGCTCCGAAAGGGAGAGGAGGTGATGGGCTCCCCATCAATCGAGATCCTAAAGATCCGGTAGACGTCCTCCAAGGTCACAATCATTTCACCTATGGGTAGGTGAAATGTGTTGGTCCACGCATCCCAACGCTGGGCCAACGTAGTCATGTAGTCTTGGTCTACCCTGATCATGGGTAGATCAAGCACATAGTCAAAGCCAACCGCATCGAACCACTCTCGCTCCAGGTCAGTGAGCTATCCATGGAGGGTGTAGAGGAGATCTAGCTCTTGAGCTCTAGAGGTCAATTTATAAATAGAAGCAATGCATAAGGGAAAGAGATAACTAAAAATAACTAAAAATAGTTTAAAAATAACCTAAAAAAGACAAACAAATCTAAAAAATTGCTAAAAATACAAAAACATGCAAAAAATGATCAAAATTTTCAAAAATGCATCTCAGAAGTGCAATAAATGGCATTAATTGCCAAGAAAAATAAAAAAATCAAATAAAATTTGAAATTTTTTCAAAAATTGTAGAACCATAGGTCAAATCTGTGGTCCGCATAATGGTCAAAATTTGATCATTGGGATTTGAATCCCATCATGGCTGATAGCCATGGTCCCCAATATAACAATTGGGCACCATGTCTACCAACTACGGTCTAGGAATGTAACCCTAAAAGGGTCACTTCCTAGCTTGGCACCCAAAAATTAAATCCTAATCTAGCCTAAACTAATGTGAGGTTCTTTACCAACAATTTAGTGAAGTTAATTGGACCCATTACTTAATGTGGTTCATTTTAAACTGGTAAGGAGTGCGAGGACTCGGTTTCGAGTTACCTTTCCCGCATCGATGCCTCGGTTGGATGAAGGCTACATAGGGTCTACCATCGGGATGTGTAGGAGGTCGTAGGTAGCATTTTTGGTAGTGCTTCACATCAATTTTGCTTCCTCACCTCTCAGAGCTCTCTAGTTGCAATCACTTTCAAGGAATAATAATGAAATTTTCAAATGGGAAAAATTTATATACTTTTCCTAATTTTGTCGGACCATAGCTGACAATCACGGTCCCAAAATTAGGGTTTTTCGACCGCAGCTCTGAGCCACGGTTCCCAAAATTTGAAATTTCTAATTGTAGCCCATGCGCGCGGTTTGCAACTGGCATTAAATGCACCAAAATCCCATCGTGGGAAGGTTTTAAATGACAAATTAATGATTCCTAATGGATCAGAATCTCAATAAGAGCAATCAATTTAGCAAATTTGGTGATTTTCAAGCACCAAGATCAATTAAAAACTCAAAAAGTCAAAAAATTATTATTAAACAAGTCAAAAGCCAAATGCACCTCGTATTCAGTTATTTACCCTAGACACTTGGCGGTTGCAGCGACTGATGCTCCATGCAATCCGACGAGATGAGTAAATAACCATAAGGACATTTGGGGTAAAATTGTCATCGTTGATTTGATATGCTTCTTTTCAATCCCGAAGAAGGCCTTCGAGGCTGGACCGCTCCATGGGAATGAGGCGTTTCATGTCATTTCTCCTATGACATATTTTTAGTAGATCATCGACAAATTGATTCAACATAAATCTAATTGGCATTGTATTATTTTGATTCCCTAAGAAGGCTATTGCAGCCCGACCGCTCCATGGGATAGAAATGTGCAATTACTATTAACAATTGCAATCATAAGCTGAACTAAGCCTAGTCAAGTAATTAAATGCTAAATTCTAAGTTTGTTCAGATCATTCATAGTGGTCAAGTGACCTCGTCACTTCATTTAATTGTCATTACCCTCATCGACTCATCGCTTGAGGGGGTAGTCATACTTTCATAATCATAATCAAAATCAATAGAAGATCCCTTGAAATCGTAGATCCCTTGATCTTGTCAAAATTGTGTTCATCCTTGCGAATCATTGTCAACAACTATCATAAGCTTACCCCTTTGCTTGGGGAAAATAGCATATATGATAGTTAGTTTGTAGCTCTCCTCCTTTTAGTTATATAGGCCTAACTCCTATTGTAGCACCAAAGCTACCCGAATGTCTGATGACGAGTGCAAACTCTTTCAAATTTAAGCCTTTCACCTAGTTGGAAGCAATGATTCCAGGATGCACATCCTTTTGCAAGACTTGGGGCATCTAATGTTGATCAGATCAATGATCATCATGCAACCTTCGACATCATTTTAGGTGGTGTATTTTTGCTCATGCGTTGTTCGATCTCACAACGCATCTCAAAAGGGGCATCTGTAGACACCTAAAATGCATCATGTCGATGGAGACTACTCATATGGGACATGCTACAAGACCATATGGAAGATCTTGGATAGACTCCAAGATAGAGCAGTGGTTTTAACCACTCAATTTGGGCTCCTTGGCCTAATCAGTCAAACCATAGTTGAGACCTGCGGTCTATAGTCTGAACCACTACTGACACCCATGGTTCACAGTCTAGGCCACAGTTGAGACCCGTGGTCTAGAACTGAAGTTTAGTTGGCCTTCATCCGAGCCAAATCGGTTTGAATGGCCATTTGTTCTAGAAGAGGGTAGTTGAAGGATGGAATATTCCAGAGGCTTCCAATCCAACTGTCCCAACCACCTCTTCTTGATCTTGGCTTCTCCATGAAGCCACCCCTAGCCCTTGGGTAATCCTATAAGTACCCCTTCAAATTAGGGCAAAAGATATAGTGCATTTTGATAGTGAAGCACTATCAAAATAGAGAGAAGTGAGCATTGGAGATTAGAGCAATGAAGCCCTATCAAATTGTAGACTCACTGGAGTGCATTGAGAGAGCTTTGTTGCCATTTCACTTGCCAATTCATCAAGCATCATGTCAATTTGTGCCATGGATGCCCTAAGGAGCTAGAACACCAAGAAATGATAATTTGGGCAAATGGAGGCCCAATTGTGCAATTCAACCACCAAACCAATCAGAGGACATCAAGGCGACCCTTGATCATCAATTTGACAAGGAGGATCAAGCCCACAACCTTGGATTTGGAGGGCAAAGCTACTTTGTTGCTCGTCATGGCTGACAGCCATGGTGTACAGTGTAGACCGCTCATTTGAGCTACGGTTTGCAATCGGTGAGAGATCTCCTTACTGTTTCTTTTGCACCATATTTCATTAGGTTAGATTTAGCATTTTAGTGGTTTATTTAGCATTTTAGAGACTTTGACTAACCTAATTAGGGTTTTCATTAAGTTTACTTCATTATGGCAAGTAGGACATAATTAGCTTATTTTCATGTTATAATGCTTCATTTCATGCAATTAATCCACTAGATTGATAGTTGTACTTTCTATTTATATGTTTCAATTAATATTTTCAAGTATTGCATAGGTTTAACATGATTTATTCATTTTCTTGATTTCATTAGTGTTATGGCATTTTCATGTTCATATTCTTTAAAGGGCCTCATCATGAGAGGCTTCCTATGCTATTAATGTTTTTATGTTGTTTCTTGACCGTAGGAAAGCAGATTCAAAGGAGATTCAACCATCCAATTCCTTCCTCAACGCGAAGAAGAGGGTCAACTCCACCCTAGAGCATTTTGTGACTATTTAGAGAGCCTTAGTATTGTGCCTACCCCATTGGGGGCTTTGAAATTGTATCAATTGTATCAAAATTTGGGTGACCCTAAGAGGGGCATGATTGTAACCAAGATTCATTTCCAATATTAATAAAAGAAACATCCATTTTCTTATTATTTGCAATCTTGTTTATCATTTCATGCTTTGATGTTGATTCCAATTGATGTATTAGTTAGGTGCATGCTTTTTGGATAGGTCACCTTTTTGCAACTTTACTCCAATTAAGGTGCTTAAAAAAATCTGATAAGTAATCCACTTAATTAATTTACTTGCACCAATAGTTGCTTACCTTTTTTGAAAACCCTCTTCACCACATCCTGTAGAGGATGTAGATCTTGGTGTCTAAGATCACCAATTTGTTGCCTTGAGTAAGATCTTGTAGCTCTATATAGGTTACCTTGAATAGCTTCATCTTCACCAAAATATGGTCTCCAACTATCTTTCACGAGCCTAGGATTTTGGTGGATTGTTCTCCTCTTGTAGTCTCCTCATTTTGTTGTAGATTTGAAGAGATATTTGATTCTAAAGTGTTGCCTTCTTTTTGTGAGAGGTAATCTCCAAATATCTTGGATTTGGTAGGCTTCTTCTATCTAAATCCTAAATTCAAACAAGATCTTCTTCTTAATATTCTATATGTCTTGAGGTCTCATGAGTTTTGGCACTCCTTGCCAAACTATTCTCCTTTTTGGGATTGTTTTTGGATGGCAATAATTATTCCAAATATTATGCTTATCAAAAACTTCTTTGATATCCTTATTCTTACCAAGCTCTTCACACGATCTCAAAAAAATAGAATTTGCAAGTGGTAGGTCCAAAGTAACGTCTCTTTTGCAAACACCCATAGTAATGACTTTTCTTATTCCTATCTAGGAATGACCGTAGCTCTGATACCACTATTAGCTTTAGCAACATTCAATCAAAACAAAGGATAGAGATCAAAGCAATAGAACATCTTATTGAATGCATAGAAGTGATATATTTGAGTAGAGATATGAGACTATTTATATAGGAAGATAGATTTCTTAGCAATCACTCTACCTAGTTGTACAAGGGATAACTTATACATATACAACTTGCACATTGACACTTGTGCATTTATTACATTGGATGAAGTTACTAGATAAATTTCCACTAAAGTAATCTAATATAGCCAAATGATGTAATATATTCTAAAATGCCTTACATATAAAATACCCCATAATTTGATGAGCTATAATAAAACAAGTCATAATACTCAAGTAATGAATAAAAAGTGTCAATGCACCCTACAATAATAAACTAGACTTTTGACATCTACCCAATAATAGTTAGTTAATCCATGATAAGATGACCAATAATAAATTAGGTGACAACACTAAAAGTCAATATGACACAAGCTTATGCAATGCCTATAACATCTAAAATAGGTGGTTATTGCCTCAATATTGAAAGTACAATGGTGAAAAATTCTTGAAAGTGTCCTTAGACCATTTTCCAATGAGTATACCCCCTTGGAATAGAAAATAAATCTAAGATGACTACGAAAGCCTCTAGTAAAATTAGGTCATCAATTCTTTTGGTGAAACCCCCACCCTTACATCAAGAGGAATATCTCCTATGGTCTAAAGAAAGTGTTCGTATTAATGATAAATATTTTGAATGCAAATAAATGAAGGATGAAAAATATCATAAATTAGTTGATCCTTAGATACAAAATTTGAGCCCATAGAAGAATGTGAAGTATTTACTATTCCCTTAGAAAGAAAATAGTCTTCAATGAAAAAAAAAAATCTAATCAAATATAACAGACTTGTGTTCCCTTTCATGGATATCCTCCCTATGGTAATAATAAAGTAAAATATATAATTATATTATCAAGCATCAATATCTCCCCCAAATGATGATTTGGGGCATACAAGAGCAATAGAAAGAAAAATTGTTGAGAAATAAATGCAAATTAAACACTTAAAAGCCTAAATAATTTACATGTGAATACCCTTTCATGGGGGTATTTTAATTCATTGATGAGGAATGTTATGTAGAAAAAATCAAGTTTATGATATTTGATGTGAGGTTAAATCTGGTATGACACCTAAGGCATCTAAGGTCGATGAATGCCATTTTATTACCCAAGGTATCATCACGTACATACTCATAAATTATCAGAGGAAGATCATATGTTTGCTCTTCTAGAATTTGAAAATTTTAATTTCTTTTTAGAGGAAGAGGATCCTATACAAGAAGTAGAGGATAACTATAGAGGGGGAAAACTACCCTACCACATACAATTTCTAAAAGTTGGATCTGCAAGAGAGAGAAGCCTTTAGGGTGAACCATTGATGCAGGAGCATCCAATAGCACCAGCAACAGAGGCATCAAGTTGCGGGAAAGACAGTGCTGAAGAGTCGGAAGAAGAGAAAGCAGAAGGCAAGGAGGAAGAATGGCGTCGCGATTTCACTACAAGTCATGAAATCACGACAGAAATCGACAAGGAGAGCAAGGAGAAAAACCTGTCGCAATTTCGTGACATGTCGCGAAATCGTGACATGTCGCAGAATCGCGGTAATCGGTAGGAGAGAGAAAGCACAGCAGAAGGGGCCGCGATTTCATGACATGTCATGAAATCATGACCCATGATTTTGTGACATGTTGCAAAATCACGACGATCGCGAAATCACGACAGCGGAGCGGAGGCGGAAGCAGTAGTGAAGAGCAACAGCGAAATCGTGACGTCTCAATGAGGCGAAGGCGAAATCTAGGGGCAAAATCGCGACGTCATGATTTCACGACGTCGCGAAATCATGACATCGGAGCAGCAGCAGAGGAGCGTAGCAGGGTTGTCGTGATTTTGCGACATGTCACAAAATCATGACTATCGCAAAATCATGACGAAGCAGAGCAGCCATAGAGGGAAGCAGATGGGATGTCGCGATTTCATGACATGTTGCAAAATCATGACATGGAAGACAACAGTAGGTGGGGGCAGTGGGAGTGTCGCAATTTCGTGACACATCACGAAATTGCGACTGTCGCAAAATCATGACACAAAGTCGAAGGGAAGGCGGAGAAGCAGGGACGTCGTGATATCGCGACAAAATTATAAAAGGCAAGGCATGGCGAGAGATGGTCGTGATATCGTGACATGTCGCGATATCACGACCAAAATGATGAAGAAGCGCAGGGAGGCCAGGACATTGCGATATCGCGACATGTCGCAATATCACGACGGAGAGAGAAGAAGGCGCAGGAGAAAGAGAAAGAGGTGGCGGGAGACCACGGAGGCAGAAATTTCAAAGGTGGATATGGACGACATGTGGCAGAAGCTGAAGCTACAGCGGGGGATTCCAGGAGCACAGGAGACGAGAAGGATGGGTACATAGAATTTACTAAAAGATTCAGAGATGACAGAGACCGTGCGGAGTGCGGGAATTTAATCGGGTTGGTGTCCTAATTTTTGAAATTGTAATTAATCGGGTTGGTGAATCCTTTAGGCAAGAGCTGATGTTTTAGAGGGTCGGGACCTTTATAAAAACCCAGTTTTTATGTATTTGTGGGACGGTGGATCGGGGAATGCACTTAGAGCATAGGAGTGAGGAAGAAGAAAACCGAGCCGAGGGCCAGTGATTGTAAAGCCTGCGAGCTGTTTTGTTGATGTATATTTTCAACAGATTTTAATGAAAAGTGAGGGTTTGGAAAAAGTGCATTTTTTTAGTGCCCCGTCAGTGGTATCAGAGCCTATGTTCCTGAGTGTGCAGCAGATCCGTCGAAGGTGAGGCAGTTGCACCAGGACCTGCGGGAGGGTTCTGAGAGAGAGTGAGTTAAGATCCCCGAGAGTGTTAGCAGATCGCCGACTGGGAGGCAGCTACACCGGATCGGTAAAGCTTTGTGAGAAAAGCTAAGAAAAATGCATTCCCAAAAAAGTTGGGACCGAAAGGAAGATGAGGTGCCGAAAGAATAATTCATAGCTTTGCAAAAGCAGTTGAAAGCCCTGCAAAAAGAGTGGCTCGGGATAAAGTTACGGGAGCAAGAAGAACGGCAAAGAAGATGGGAAGAGAAACGGAGAAAGAAAGAGGAAAAGTTGAAGAAGACCGCATGTGAGGAAGAGTACAACGGTACCGGGACCTGCCCGAAAGAAGGCACATATTTTTTTATGTAAGAACAGGAGTTGAAGCAGGCTGCAAAAGAAATTTGCAGCAATGAGGAAATCTGTCCGATAGAAGACAGAAGTATGGACCGAGAGACGGGGTTGAAGCAGACTGCTGAAGCAGAGGAGGGTTTGGAAGTGTTGTAGGAGACATCAACCAAACCAATCAGAAGTGAAGATCACTTCTCCACGTACCTCGGGTGTCTGATGTAGGAGCATCCAACAGCACCAGCAACAGAGGCATCAAGTTGCGGGAAAGACAGTGCTGAAGAGTCGAAAGAAGAGAAAGTAGAAGGCAAGGAGGAAGAATGGCGTCACGATTTCGCTACAAGTCATGAAATCATGATAGAAATTGGCAAGGAGAGCAAGGAGAAAAACCTGTCACGATTTCGTGACATGTCATGAAATCACGACATGTCGCAGAATCACGGTAGTCGGTAGGAGAGAGAAAGCGCAACAGAAGGGGCCGCGATTTCGTGACATGTTGCAAAATTATGACAGTCACAGAATCACAACATCGGAGCGGAGGTGAAAGTAGTAGTGAAGAGCAGCAGCAAAATTGCAACGTCACGATTTTGCGATGTCGCAAAATTGTGACGTCTCAACGAGGTGAAGGTGGAAGCTGGGGGCAAAATCGTGTCGTCACGATTTCGCGACATCGCGAAATCATGACGTCGAAGCAGCAGCAGAGGAGCGCAGTAGGGTTGTCACAATTTTGTGACATGTCATGAAATCGTGACTATCGCAAAATCATGACGAAGTAGAGCAGCCATAGAGGGAAGTAGATGGGATGTCGCGATTTCGTGACATGTTGCGAAATCGTGACTGTCACGAAATCATGACATGGAAGACAGCAGCAAGTGGGGGCAGTGGGAGTGTCGCGATTTCGTGACACATCGTGAAATCGTGACTGTCATGAAATTATGACACAAAGTCGAAGGGAAGGCGGAGAAGCAGGGACGTCGCGATATCACGACGTCGTGATATTGCGACAAAATTATAAAAGGCAAGGCATGGCGAGAGATGGTCGCGATATCACGACATGTCGCGATATCGCAACCAAAATGACGAAGAAGCGTAGGGAGGCCAGGACGTCGCGATATCATGACATGTCACGATATCGTGACGGAGAGAGAAGAAGGCATGGGAGAAAGAGAAAGAGGTGGCGGGAGACCACGGAGGCAAAACTTTCAAAGGTGGATATGGACAACACGTGGCAGAAGCTGAAGCTATAGCGAGGGATTCCAGGAGCATGGGAGACGAGAAGGATGGGTATGCAGAATTTACTGATGGATTCAGAGATGACAGAGACCGTGCAGAGTGCAAGAATTTAATCGGGTTGGTGTCCCAATTTTTGAAATTGTAATTAATCGGGTTGGTGAATCCTTTAGGTGGGAGTTGATGTTTCAGAGGGTCAGGACCTCTATAAAAACCTAGTTTTTATGTATTTGCGGGACGGTGGATCGGGGAATGCACTTAGAGCATAGGAGTGAGGAAGAAGAGAACCGAGCCGAGGGCCGGTGATTGTAAAGCTTGCGGGTTGTTCTGCTGATGTATATTTTCAACAGATTTTAATGAAAAGTGAGGGTTTGGCAGAAGTGCATTTTTTTGGTGCCCCGTCAACCATGGGGGTTGTGTTGTTCTCTATACTTGGTGCTAAGGGGAAGGGTTCACCAAGAATTACTTTAAGGACTCACTCCAAGTCCACAGGAATTTTAGTAATGTTTGATGTATGATATTCAAGACAAACACCTATATTTGGCCTTTCTAGATCTATGCTATAAAAAAAATAAAGGACAATGTAAAAATATAGAATGCAAGAATACAAGAGCTAACCCTAAAATGATTCTTCCTTTGGATGCTTTCTAACCTAGAGTTATAAATAAACAACCTTTTAACCTAGGGTTCTAAATAAACAACCTTTAAGCAAGGGCTCAAGAAAAAATGCACAAACAAAATTAACCTTAAATGCACACTATATGTTTTTTATCTTTCAAGTGCCTATAAATTAATTAAATATATTTCTATTAAATCAGATCTAGGATATATAAATGAATATAAAGAACCCAACAAACAACCTAAATATTTATCAAAATACTTAGCTTACCCGGTGATTTATCCTTGCTTTTATCCCTTCATCCAATAATATCAATAATCCTTGTTCCTATAAGATAACTTGACAAACACTTGAAAATAGGATTAGTGTTAAGGGGCCTAATTAGGCCACTATATAACAATACTTGGAGGTACAACAGTCAAGATCCGTAGGTCGTTTTAGCTGATCTTTGATAATTAAAAGCAGAAATTGACCTTTGGAGTAAAATAAACATAATACAATATAGCAAAGAATGATGAAATCATAGAAATAGAATATGCCACTATGCTCTAAATGTAGTCTACAATGCAATAATGAAAAATGGAATAGAATATTACCCCCAGATTTAGCTCAGGTGAAATCACACCCCATAATATGTGACTGCAATAACACAATGTGAAATCATGCCCTACAGTAGGCCGGGCATGATTTCACATAAACTATGCAAAAAATAAAAGACAAGTGCAGAAGCTCGATTACATTATTTAGAAAATTCAAGTATGCATGTAGAAGAGAAAATTAACCTAGCAGAGAGTGCAGAAGAAAAATATAAGGGCTTAGACCTCTCGGATGGTTGATCTCTCCTTAGGGCTCCAACACAAATCCACCAAGACCAAGTAACAACAATAAAAAATCCAATGCAGTAGACAATCAATCAAACTTCACACTTCAAAAGTTGCTTGTGAAAGAAGAATAAGAAGGATGCAGAACGAGTAAAACACTTTATGAGAAATAAAATGTTAGTGAGTAATTAATCATCAAATCCTTAGAATGTCGATTATGTGAGCGTGTGTAACTTGTGTGTGAAAAGTGAATTCAAACCCTCTTTATATAGCGGATTTGAATGTGAAAAGAGTAGGAAAACCAAGGAGGGCCAACGTAAAAAATGCCAACCTCAAAAAATTAGGCTTTCAACTTGTCAAATCCTAAAAAGGTGAAATCATGCCCCGTTAGGGTAGACCGTGATTTTGTAATGCCAATTTGCACCCCATCAAGGACCATGTGCAATTTTGCATAAAGAGGGAAAGAAGTCAAAAAAGAGGGGAAGGAGACTTACCCTTGCCCTAGGCAAGTCTAAGGGGTCCCCTAGAGGGCTCAGGGAAGATTGCCCACTAAAGTGGGTCAATTTTCCGTGTCTACATTTTCCCCCCTCTTTGATGCATTTATGACCTAATAAATGTGTCAAAGAAAATATGTAAACACCCACAAACAAAATATGACAAGCAAAAATTGGGTAGCTAGTTTAGAAGAAAGGGATGGTGCAAAAATGGTGTTATTTTGAACACTTTCAAGTTTTGCATGCAAATCGAGGCATTAGAGACATTAATGCCTCTAAGGCGAGGGTGTCCCCTCGAGTTTTATGAGGAACATGTTTCTCATAGAAAATTGAAAAGATAGACTCAAAAGAAGAAGAAGCGAGAAGAAAAAAAAGAGAAAAAGTTCATAAAAATAGGGTTAAAAGAGAAAGGGGGGAGAAACCCTAATTCATTTTAACCATAGAAGGAAGTAGAAGAGGAGATTTGGAGAAATGGGGGAGGTGGTGCTACCGATATACAATTCTATGATCATGAGGGACGAAGCTAGCACAAAAGTAGAGTGATCATAGGTAGGGTCGAAAACCATTCTTGCAATTTTGAAATTTTCAAATTTTTTGCAATTTTTGAGCGATTTTCTGCCAAAATCGATGGTTTTGCCATGTACGATCTGGGCACGATCTTGCGGACCGACTATGATTTTGCCCTGGGTAGTAGTGGTAAAATCATACCTAGTGAAAATAGCCAGGTGTGATTTCACAAAATCATACCTCGTGGACATGGGGCGCGACTTCACTTTGGTGAAATCGTGCCCCTGGAAAACTTGGCATGATTTCACCAAAAAAGAGGAAAAAATAAAATAGAAGAAAAAAAAGAAAAAGAAAAAAGAAAGGAAGAAAGGATTCAAGCACGCAACTTAGGAGATGTGAAATTTAATTTTGGCAATGATGAATATTTTTGACTTAATTAATTAATTAGTTAATTAATTTTTAAGTTTTAAGTTTTTAATTAAATTTACTGATGGAAATTTTTTTATTTTGTTATTATTGTAACTTAGGGTACTCGAGAGCCATGAGTGGAAAGCCAACTCCCTAGAGATGGAGCTAGAGGTACTCAAATAGGCAGAGAGGGACACACTGGAGGTTTTGGGGCTAGACCACTTGGCTAGACTATATTGGATAGAGGCAGACATGGCTATATTGATAGCATTAGTAGAGAGATGGTACCCGGAGTCATCTACCTTTCAGTTACCCATAGGAGAGATGACCATCACACTAGAGGATGTGTGGTGCATCTTATGCATCCCTATCAAAGGGACCACAATTTACAAAGTGTGTGAGAGACCAGTGACCTTACAATGATTTTTGAGAGGCTAGATCCACCAGATGTGTGACAACACCATGGTAATAGATGACTTGGTGGGGTGGTATAGGGTGGATCCATTGATGACCATGCTCTACGGGGTGGTTGCAAATATGTTGATATGCCATACTAGTATGTGATATCTACCGTGGGAAATGGTAGGTGTTGTGGTAGACATGTGGAACCAGAGAGTTAGGTTTGTATGGGGTTCATATGTGTTGGTCCACTTGTACAGGATGTTGTACAACATTGTGTACAAGCGACATACAGGTATAGTGTGCATGACTTTACTCCAAGTATGGAACTGGGAGTACATAGTGGTGTAGAGACCAGATGCACTTCCAAGACCATTTCCCAGTTCAAAGCGATCAACAACATATAGATGGTCTAGATTCCTAGAGCAGGCCATGAGGACCTACGTCGGGCATCTGCCACTAGTAAGGTAGATAGTACACAAATTAAGGGATGCCAAGATAGTATGGTGGCCCTAACATATACACCTAGGATGGGCTAAGGATAGAAAAAATTTGGGAAGGATCAGAAGGATAAGATGGCTAACAAAAGAGAAGGGGGAGCTAGATATCTTTCAGTTTGACCAAGTCCTGAGGCAGTTCGGGATCTTGTAGGGTATCCTAGACATGGGGGATTACTAGTACCAAAGAGCCTACCAGGACCCAAAAGAGGTGAGAGGTGGACCAAACTTTGCTAGGTGGGCCAAGGAGGACTTAGAAAATCCTCCTTACATGGATTCCAAGGTGGACAACATGGGAGTGGCCTTAAGATACTGATGGTGGCATAGGGGAGTCATGCCTCGCAGGGTCTCCCCACCAGTTCTAATACAGAGGTGCCAGGTGATGGGCCTAAGTTTGTAGTGAGATTTTTAGGAGGTAGATCATAGAGCCATAGAGATGGCATAGTAAGGACCAACAACTTTGAGATAGAGGTAGGCTTCAGTCCAGATTGAGCTGGTGATGGAGGACACCAGCGCTATAGGAACTTAGGAGATAGGGGTCTCCAAAGTTACCCCCATAGAGGCTAGGTTTATACTAGGTGGAGGATCATGAGAGGCCTCCTCATTAGCAACATATAACCAAGGTCAGGCTCTGGGATGAGGATATCAAATGGAGGCCGTAGAGGCACTACGGGTACATGTTTTAACTCTACAAAGGTAGGTGGACCTACTCCAAGAGGATAGGTCCAAGAGGATCAAGGGATTATAGGGATCATTGAGTACCACAAAGAGTTAGAGGGATGCATATTGAGTAGATGTTGATCATATCTAAGGGGATATGATCCATATGGATACAGATCATGAGAGGACTTGGGAAGAGAGGATGGCTATCATTGGGAGCAGCTAGGCTAGTGATGAAGTCCACCTTCTATAGGCAATGATATAGAGGGTAGGGTAGAGGCTAGAGGTGGCTATTTAGTATGTTTTATGAGACTATGTAATACCAGGTAGTACCATAGGGGTAGAGAGTAGCACACTCTCCATCCCTCTAGTAAACTAGTAGGTCACAATCTCAATCACAGACATTCTCAGCTTCATTGTCTATGGGTATGTGGCTTCCTGGACGACCTCCTCCTCTAGGAATAGCAAAGGAGACAAGCTATTAGAGATAGGAATAGAGATCAGGAATGACACCAATTTTTATTTTGGTATGCATCCCTAGGGATTGGTCGAGTGTATCAGGATTGGACTATGGTACACCAACCAAACATGACTATATCTCTCTTTTCTATCAAGTAATACATAGTTGTTGTTTTATATATTTTGTGAATGTGTTCATGTGATTTTAATTATCATATTATATGTTCTTTAATTTGATATTTTATGCATGTAATCTATCTTAATTGCAAGGCTATATGAAATCCATGGATGAAAATGGATGGAAGAAAAGAAAACATAAGAAAAATATAAGGAATGAAGACCAACAATACGAAGAAGAAGAAGAAGAAGAAGGCAAAGAAGAAAATCCAAATGTCAACCATCTAAAATATATAAGGATAGGTGAAACATAGTATTGAAATCGGCGTAGGTCACAAGGGACCAATGTGACTAAATACTATGAATCATACCAGAAAAGAAGGGAGCTAAACACGCTATGGGTGTAGTTCTTGCCAAGAGGGAGGAGGTGTTGGATCCTGATCCACTATGGGTGGTTGCTCATTAATTTAATATTGTCAGATGATTACCTACTAGGATGTGTGTTGAGGCCTACTAAAAATGGCCAAGGAGCTTATCCTATAATGGGGTGTTGAGCCCACTGAGTCAAAAGGGAGTATAACACAATAGAATATCATATCCGATAAGATACCCGCTAGGATGTATATCTATCCCATGTGGGGTGTAATATAAGGATAAAATATACATATTAGGCGAGTGCTACCCCCGATAGGGGTTTAGAGAATAAAATAAGATAGTGAGTGTGTGCAATTGTGCTGAGAAGACAACTTAAGAAAGACAAAAGGAAGAAGCAAAACACACGTATCTCCTTATCAAAAGTAAAGGAAGAAAAAGAAAAATAAGGGCAACAAAAAATCAATAAGGAAATATTAACGAACTATCATCCTTGATCTAAGATATGCTCTCACTATTTTGAAGGCAAGGGAGGATAAAACATGAAGAAACAAATAAAAACAAGAAAAAATATTGAAGAAAGCCCTATGTAGGGATCTTACTAGGCATCAGAATCCTAGAGAGAGTGTAATGCATGTGAGCTACGACCTAACTAGGTATCATCACATGCCATTGTCACAAGACCCCCAAAATCTATATGATCAAGTAGTCATGAAAAAACAATCATGCAAAATATGACATTCAAGCATGCAAGTTGAATTAAATTTCAGACAAACAATGCAAAAGGATGACAAGCAACAATGCAATATGCATAAGCAAATGGATGAAAATAAAATGCAAATGCATAGCTATATGATGATTAATTGATTTGATGCAATTTTTATTTGTTTTTATGATTTATTATTAATTAATTTAAATTAATTAATTTAAGCAAGCAGAATGAAAGTCGACACAACATCTAAGTGTGTCACCTTTCTTAACAAAAAGAACAAGTGTGCCATGGATTGTTTTATCAAATAAATATATAAAAGGTAATCCTTATCGATAATTAGAATTATAGAGAGGCTCCTTCATATATATTTATTTGGCATCTATAACATGATAATCAATGCATTCTCGAATATAACCATTATTTTTAACATAAGTAGGAACAACTCCTAACTTTACAATATCACTATAGGACAACAAAGTAGAGTCCTCTTTTAAAATAAAATATTTACTTTTAGAGCACATAGAATAAGTCATATTACAAAACAAGACATCATAAGAAAAATGGGAACCATCATCCTCATCACCCACTCCTAACTTTTGATAATCCATATATTCAGCATAAGTCATAAGATGATCATCATTGTCAAATGGTAAAGGCTGGTATTTACTAGGTATAAAACCTATGCCACATATCCCAGGCTAGATCTCAACATCCAAAGGATCTTGAATTTCCTTATGTTGTGACCCCAAACCTTCACCTACATATCCCATACTATATAGGATCTGTTTTGAAAGTGGAAAATCATTGGAAAGGTAACAATGAGCAAAAGAACACTCAACAGGAGAGGGGTTGCTACCACATATCTTTTATTTAAAGGTAGTTCCTATGAAGAAAAAGGTACACATGCCAATGTGTACAACATCACATTTATTATGGGGTAAACCCATGGTTCTTGGTGATGGTGGTAGCTTGGCTAGATCTAGAAGAGGTTTTTGAAGAAACTGATTATCATGATCTTGAGATAGAAAATTTAAGATATGTTTCTCACTCACTTTTAAAATTTGAAATTATTCTAATATTTGAGATGAGGAACATGAAGAAACCATTGAAGAGATTGAGGGATATAGGTTGAAATTGGATCGATATCACTGTACATTTGAATAAAATTCAAATGGTCGAGGGTCACCCGAAATGGTGACAACCTAATTTTTAAACTCAAACTTGAGACATTGATGAAGAGTAGAAGTGATGACCTTCATTGAGTGAATCCAAGGATTTCCGAGAAGGATATTAAAAGATGCATGAAAATGTACCACATAAAACAAAGTATCCAATACTTTAGGCCCAAATTTGAGAGGAAGAGATAAGACACCACATGCTTTTTGGGACTTGTTGTGGCCATTCCAAAACTAGCCCTAAACTTGGGGACCCACTATAAAATTTGTTATTTTTGGGGATTTTGGTGTTATTGGAGTGATGATTTTTATAGGTTCCCACCTGTGTGTTTGGTATTTTCCTAGGTCTAATTTTTATTAGTGTCTCCTTCGTGTAGTTTCCATGGTTTATTATTTTGGTTAATGTGTAGTTTTAATTTCTTTTAGTTGTCCTGTGTTTTGTTAGCTTTAAAGTTTAGTTTATTTTGTTTTAGATTTTAATGTTGGTTGATGCGTAGTCATTATACCATCATTAATTCTCAATGAATCTGTCAATCCATGGCAGTGTACAAGGCTATCTACGGGAGAAGAAGTGAAACATCTATAACTTAGGTCAATCTAGGGCAACAAGTCTTATTGGTGGAATCGATTTGGTGGGGGGTTTTGGAACATTTCTATATCTAAATTGTATGAATTAAATCTTAATCTAAGTTGCAGAATTGGAAACTAATCACTAACTGCAGAAATGAAGTCCTAATTACAATTGCAGAATAAGACCTAATTATATTGCAGAATTAACAGTTGCAAAATTGAAAGTCTGATTCTAATTGCAGAAAGGAAATCTAATTACTTTTGTAGTAATGAAAGTCTAGATCTAATGTGGAAATAAAAACTATCAAAATTCTGTAATAGAAGGTTGTCAATCCTCTGTTCAGATTTTGACAGCAAAACATAAAAATGCAGGAAATTGCTGAAAAATAGTAAATGCTGAAAATAACAGTCTGAAAATAAAGTGAAATCTTGGCTGAAAGTAATATTGCAACTAAAAAATTAAGCACAAGATTTATCTTAGCATAAATAAACTAATACTGCAAATATTTTCAACTATTCACAAGCAATTTACATAACAATTTCTGCAACTCATTCTATTGCGACAAAATCAGAATAAAAACCTGTTCTGTTAGTCCTCCTCCTAGGTCTGGAAGTGGCCAGCCTCTTTGTCCAGAAGAAGGTGTAAGTATATATCTCTTTCTAAATCTTAATAAAATTCATTTACAAGTAATTTGAAATAGAACTGGTGCACTTTATTGATCAAAAGACATGATTACAAGAATTCTGTTGAAAAACTGTTACAGGACTGTAACAGTCAATTCCTAGTTATACTCTGTATTTAGCTTCCTTACTCTATTTTCTATCTATCTGCTATTTCTCTACCTCTCTCTCTATAGCTCAACCTGAATGGGAGCAATATTTATAGCTATCCTATGATCTGATTACAAACAAAGAATATCTCAAAAGATCTAATCCTAAAATGCTGCAACAAATTCTGGTTTTATCCTAAAAGAGGACTAAAACCTGATCTTTCCCTTAATGATGGATTTGGTTGGCAATGACGGCAAAGACAGATGGAGGATATTTCTCTTTACTTTTTCCAACCTTTATTTCCATTTTTTTGCCTTCAAAAATCAGTCAAAAAGGTCAAAAACACATTCTGTTCTTCATTCCGAAGATAAGTGGCTTCATTCCGAAGACAGTGCAGTTTTCATTCCGAAGATCGCTCATTCCGAAGATACTGCATTCTCATTCCGAATATCACTCATTCCGAAGATACTGCATGCTTCATTTTGAATATCTTCTCATTTCGAAGATGCTGTTTTCTTCATTCCGAAGATCCGCTCATTCCGAAGATGCTATGTTTTCTTCATTTCGAAGATATCTGTTCATTCCGAAGATGCTTCGGAATGAAGAAATGTATGCTTTCCATTGGTTTCTTCTGCATCTCTCAGGTGGGTTATCTCCTAAGATCAAATTTTAATGGTCTTCATACCTTTCCTCATGTGAATTCCATGCCTTGCTATTTATGGACAGCTGGCTGGAATTTATATGGGAAAGACCAATTTTCTTTGCACGACAACGGCTTGCTTGCACTGTTGCCAGATTTAGGTGAAGTAAATGCTTGAAACAAATCAGAATATGATTAGTGAAATGCTGCTATTATTCTAAGCATATCCCATTGTAGCAAATCATAACAAAAAGAGCACAAAACTATGCAAAAAGTTGTAAAATCAACATATAATATTTCAAATACATTGATCATGCAAAATGGTTAATATACAACATATTAAATCAACTTAACTAACATATCAGATAAAACATAAGAGTTTATATGCATTTTTAGTGTACAAAACATGTTATAATTGAGGCATTTCCAGTCCTCATCATTTTCCCCCCAACTTATATTGATGCATGCCCTCATGCATTCTATTGGGCTATGGAATCACATATGTCCATGTTTAGATTCCATGACCTGTAGAATAACTTCTTGCCTATGTAATATCCCCTATTTTCCTAAATTTTTCTAAGCCAATCTTCAAATTGTTCATCATGCTGTTCATTTTCCTCAAAGTAAAATGGAACTGGAGTAATGATGGTTGGAGGCCTGAACCTGAGACCTATCCAGTTATGCTGCATGATCTGGATCAGTTGGAATACACCTTCTGCTATTCTTCTGGACCACTCTAGATTGATGGGGGAGATAGGTTCTCTTTTCCTTAAAGACATGGAAAGTTCATTCCATCTGTCTCTACATACTGACAATGCTGGAAAGAAATTGTGATCACATAAATTGTTAAATCTGGTCATATAGTCCCTCAAATTGTTCAAGTACATTCTCTTGATATCATCCCTATTCATCATTGAGAAGTGTTGTTGAGTGATATTTAAGTGATTTGGTTGGATTGCTCTGACTAACAACTTAGCCTTTGTTTCAACCACTTTATTCTGCCTTTTCTCATGATCCCAATAAAGCTGATTTTGCAAGGTAGACATAAATGCTCTCAACTGAACATCTCCAATGTAGATTTGAGGATGAGAGTCAACTTCCTCTGGTATGAAGAAACTATGCAAAAATAGTTCACACAGGAGATTTTTCTGCTCAAAAGGACTGTCAAAATATGCCTCTAGAAAATCTTCAATAGTGTCCAATTTGTATGGAAGGTTTGAAGTAATCCTCATGACCTGCCATCTAAGGTATTTCTCCTTCAAAATAAGGCTGTAAAATCTGGCTGGCCATCTAAATTGGACTAAAAACTCAACAATTTGGCACAAGTCAGATACCTTTTCTTTCAATGCCTAAATTTTTGTGTCCTTGGCTTCTAGCTGTTTTGCCTCCAGTTTGAATTTTTTAGTTTTACTGGCAAGCTGTTCATATCTAATCATCCAGCTAGCTATGTATACATTGTACTGCTCTAGGGACACAGTATTAGGTGGTCTTACTACAGGGGGAATCCTAGGCACCATATTTGTCTGAACTCCTTTTTCTGCCACTTCCATTGGCTGTTCATCTGTCAATATCTCTACTTGCACCCCCTTATTTGCTATTTCTATGGGGTTGTCATCAGATAGTATTTCTACTTGTACCCCCTTATCTGCTATTTCTACTGGAAGTGTAACAAGTTGAAATGCAGGGACCTCAGTTGGAGTACTTACTTGAGCATTTTATTGCTGTTGGGACTGTTCCTGTGTTGGTGGCTCATTTTCAACATCCTCTACGATATTTCTCACCATTTCTGAAGCATCTTTAGAACAAGAAGGCACTGCTTCAGAATGAACAGGCACTTCTTCAGAATGAAGGAGTGCTGTTTCAGGATGAACTTCTATATCTGCCTCAACAGAGTCATCTGCTCTTGATAAACCTAGAAGCAATTGAGCCAAACTATCTTCATCATGGGATACAGCTAGCTATTTTTTAGATTATGACTACAACTTTTTCAGTTCTGCCACTTCCTGCTGAAGTTTTGCAATTTTTTTTTCTTGCATCTCAATGATGCTTTCTTTCTCTGTGATCCATTTGGTCTGTGTTTTGACAACACTTCTTGCTGCCCTCAGCTGCTCAGTGATGTCTTCCTCTTCTATTTCTGCTTCAGAAGTTGATGCAGACAAATCAGTTACAGTTGGCTATTCAACCAAATCTTCTTCTGCTGCAACAGTTTGTTCTTGTTCAGGAGGCTCTGTGAAACTGTCTATAAGGATATCTAAGATATCTGTAGCCTATTGAATTGTAGCCTCCTCCAAACCAACTTGCTCAGTTTCTGCCTCAGCCATCTGTTCAAGGAATTCTATAAAGTTATCAGATGCTAGTTGTATTTCTGTGACATCTGGGCTACTTGGTCTATCTTCTTCCTCCATGACCTATTTTGTAGTTTCTTTCAAATGGATTCTTGTAGACCTCCTAGTTCCAGATGCAAACTTCTTATTTTTGCTCTATTTTTTGGTGATAGCAGGGGTGATGGGGTCAGTCTTTGATGCCTCTGTTTCCCTTGTTTCACTTCTTTATTCTGACAAGTCAGTTGCAACTTCAGCAAACCAAACTTTATTTTGTTTTTCTGCTCTGCTGCTAGTTCCAGATCCTCTTTTCCTTTGTCTCTTAGCCTATGAAGTTGAAGGCTCAGGAGCAAGGTTTTCTGCTGTTGTTGTGGGGTGTAGTTCTGTAACTGCTTTAGGGGCATCTTCTACAGCCTCTTCTGTAGCATCCTCTGCAACATTTTCTGCAGCAGCTTCTGCAATATTTTCTGCAGCAGCTATTTCCTCTTCTGCAGCAACATCAGCAGTACTTGGCTCCTCTTCTTCTTCACTTTCATCCCCAAAAATGACATCATTTAGGTTAGAGTAAAACCTGTCAAAACTACTAGGGTTTCCTCTAAAATGATGTTGGCAAACTAATTTGATAAGGCCATGATGGTGAAGGCTCCCTTTACCATCCTGATATATTTTTGCCATATTATTTAATTCTTGATAAAAATACAGGGGAAGATTAACCCTAACTTCTGGTTGTTGTATACCATGTCTGAGATGGTTTAAAATTCATAGATGATGCCCTGATAATAGCACATACTGCCCTTCACAGGTCAAAAACTTAATCACCCAGGTGGCTACTTCATCCCAGGGTTCTTGCAGGCTGGCCCTTTTTAACCCTTTGCATGTGTTGTTATGGGTTAAGTATTCAAGTTCCCTATCATTTTCTTCTACAAAATGATTAACTACATTTGCTAATGTGTTCTTGCCAGATCTAGTAATTGAAATTCCCTTTAATGGCAGCTCTGTAATCTGACTTAAAATTTTAGGGCTTACCTCAATAGACATGCCATTGACATGTGCTCTGTTGTTTCTGAATGTATGGGCAAACATGCCAGCTAAATCTTCAGAAGACCCATTGAATTTGTCCAAAAACGTCATAAACCCTCCGTCTTCAAAAATCTGCACAACTGCTAGATTTTCTCGAAGGAAATTGGTATCTGCAGGCTCTATTCTGATTTTTCGCCCCATTTTTCTCTGTTTAAAATTTGTACACTGTAGCTGCTGTTCTACTGTGGGATTTCTGGCTGTTTCCTGTTGCAAATTTGCAGAGTTTTAAGTTAGAACCCTCGTTGCCCTGTTTCACGTCTTCTTCTTTGGAATGAGCCGTATTCTGTGCACTGTACCTCGCAACACGTCTTCGAAAAGAAAGATGGCACACATATCTACTTCTGCATTGTACACATGTTCGTTGATAATTGCATGGATGTCCTTGCAGTCAGATCCACCTCATCAGTTTTGTAGATTCTCACGTGCATGTTAATTGACATTAAAAACTGGTGGCATATGGTTATAGATTCTCCGTATTTCCAATGAGTGCAAAAACAGACCATGTGCTGATTGACACGTGTCCCTTCCTCGCATGCAACTAAGAACAAATCTTAATTTTGTCGTACCTTATTTTCTTGGATGCCATGTGGAAATGTTCTTTCCAAAAATGCAAATAAAATTTCATTCTGAAGATTATGACTTCATTTCGAAGACAAGTCTTCATTCCGAAGACAAATCCTCATTCCGAAGATTATGACCTCATTTCGAAGACAGGTCTTCATTTCGAAGACAAATCCTCTTTGCAGAATTTTCATTTCAAAGATAGATCTTCATTCCGAAGATCAATCCTCATTCCTAAGATTAATCCTCATTTCGAAGATCAGGCTGTATTATGAAATTAAATCGTCATTCCGAAGACATACCCTCATTCCGAAGATAGATCTTCATTTCGAAGACATATCTTCATTTCGAAGATGATGCAGCAAGTCGTCATTCTGAAGACCAAGTTTCATTCTGAAGACAAATTGTCATTTCGAAGACAATTTTTCTTTCTGAAGACAAGATGCAACATTCATTTTTCTGTCATTCTGAAGACAATTTCATTCCGAAGATAATACAGCAGGCACTGTTTTTGGCACTCTTGTTCTGAAGATTAGGTAGAAATCAATATTGTCATTCTTAAAACATGTTTTTAAGTATGCCAACTCTTATGAATACCTTTTATGCTAATGGTTAATTGTCACATACTATATACCAATCATTTTACAATGAAGAAATGTAAGAAATATATACCTGATAAAAACAGTTAATGCCGGTTTTGAAGAATGACTGCTTTTGTTGATATTCTGCTGAGATTTTCTGCAACATTTCAAAACAAGTGCACTAGGTGAATTTGTACGATGATGGTTCAAAAAAATTCTCAAGGTTATGCATGCCATAAAATTGGTTTTCATGCATACCAACCCAGTAGTGCCTTAAAAAGGTTTTCACTGCTTTGAGTTATTCATTTTTCTCTTTTTTTTTTCTTGATTTTCCCATTTTTTATTTTTTATTTTTTATTTTTGCCTCTCCTTTTCTCTCTTTTTTCTTTTTTCTTTTTTCTTGATCCTGACTATGCCCATGAAGGAATTTCATGATTTCCCCTGAAACCATGCCCATGAAGGAATTCATACTCAGAATTTATTCATCTTTTTGTTTTCTACTTTTCTGATTTTTTTTTTTTGTATTTTCTGTTTTCTTGAAATCCACTGATCATATTGATTGTTTTGAAGTGGAAGAAGGAATCTCTTCCACCTACTATGTATCCAAACTGTCAAGTTGCTGCAAGAACTCTTCTTTAGTTAGAGGTGTATGGTATACCCTGAGGTGATGTCCATTCACTACCAAATTTCTTCATGACCCATCAATGTGGGATAAACGAGCTGCTCCATTGTTGAATACCTCTTCAATCCAGTAAGGTCCCAACCATCTAATTTTTAGTTTTCCAGGGAAGTCTTCATATTGAGAATCGAACAGTAAAGCCCAATCTCCTTGTTGAAGTTTCCTCTACTGAATGTGACTGTCATGCCACAGCTTCCTCTGCTCCTGAATTACCTCAGTTTGGTGCAGAGCATCCAATCTAAGTTCATCCAATGCATTCAGCTACAGAATCCTGTCTATTTGTGCCTGCGACAAGTCAATTCCAATTTCCAGTGATGCACTAAAATGTTAGTAACTCAAATTCAATAGGTAAAAGAGGCTTTTTACCAAAGACTAGTTCATAAGGTGTGAATCCAGTAGTGGACTTCCAAGTGGTATTGTAGGCCCAAACTGCTTCAGGTAATTTGTCTAGCCAATTTTTCCTATGAAAAGCTACTATTTTTGTCAAGATGCGTTCTAGTTCCCTGTTTGTTACTTCAACCTGGCCATTTGCTTGTGGGTGGTAGGGTGATGATTTCCTATGTTTGATTTCATATAATTCTGTAAATACTTTTATTACTTTGGATGCAAATTGGGGTCCTTGGTCTGTGGTGATAGACCGTGGAGCTCCAAATCTCTGAAAAATCTGAGTGTACAAGAAATCAGCGACCTTTTCTTCATGAGCATGTTTGAAAGCATGCACCTCTACCCACTTTGTCAGGTAATCAGTGCATACTATAATATGCACCTTTCCTTGAGAAGGTGGATCAATAGGTCCTACAAAATCAAGCCCCCACTTCTCAAATGGTTCTAAAACCATTTGAGGCTGCAGTGGCATCTCATTTATATGAGTGGGTTTCCCCATTCTTTGGCATGCATCACAATGCCTGATGTAATTTTTCACATCCTTGTGAAGAGATGGCCAATAATATCTTATCCCCAAGATTTTTCTAACTGTTCTATTTACAGAATAGTGTCCACCTGAGGGTTCATCATGACAAGCTCTAAGGATATCATATACTTCATCCTTTCGGATGCACCTACGTAACACATGGTCAGGACTGCACTTGAAAAGCATACCCTTAATCCATTCAAAAGAACTTTGTTTGATCAATTGTTTTTTCTATTTTGAGGTGAAATGTGAAGGAACTTTCCCTGTGACCAAATAATTGGCTATATCTGCAAACCAAGGTGATTGAACTAATATAGAAAATAGTTTTTCATCAGGAAAAGTGTCATCAACTAATTCCCCTTCATTTGTGTTCTGCAACCTGGACAAGAAATCTGCAACAACATTAGCTTTTCCTGGTTTGTTGATTATGGTGATATCAAATTCTTGCAGCAACAACAACCAACGAATAATTCTTGCACTTACCATAGGTTTATTCATCAAATACTTAATGGTTGTATGATCTGTGTGAATAAATATTTGATAACCTGTGATATAATGCCTAAATTTGTTGATGGCATAAATAACTGCTAGGAATTCTTTCTCAGTTGTTGTATAATTTTTCTCTCGCTCCTGTCAAGTTTTTGCTAATGTTGTAGATGGTATAATGTTCACCATTATCAATTTGTCATAATGCTGCTCCAATTGTTGTATTGGAGGCATAAGTTTGAATGTGAAATGGTAATGTCCAATTAGGTCCTCTAAGCATAGGTGGAGTTATCAATTTCTCTTTCAGAGATTCAAATGCTTCCTGACACTTTGCAGTCCAGGAGAATTCAGAATCTTTAGTCAATAAGGCAAACAGTGGACTGGCTATTGTACTAAAGTTGGGAATAAACCTATGGTAAAAACCAATGTGTCCTAGGAAACTTCTGACATTAGTCTGAGTTTTAGGAGGAAGGAGGTTCTTGATAATTTCAACTTTCTTTGGATCAACTTGGATCCCTTCAGGAGAGATGTGATGACCAAGAACTATCCCTTCCTTCATCATCATGAAGCATTTATCTAGATTTAAGGATAAGTGGTATGTTTCACAGCGAGTTAAGACTTTGTCAAGATTTTCCAATGTAAAATCAAAAGTTTGTCCACATACTGTGAAATCATCCATGTAAATTTCAACACTTTTGGTGGTCAGATTAGCAAAAATTGCTAGGACTGCTCGTTGAAAAGTTGTTGGGGCATTACACAAACCAAAAGGTAAAACCCTATAGGCAAATTTTCCCCATGGACATGTAAAAGTTGTCTTTTCTTGATCTTCGAGTGCAATCTGAATTTGATTATACCCAATGAATTCATCAAGAAAACAAAAGTATCTTTTTCCAGCAAGAGTATCTAACACTTGATCTATGAAAGGTAATGGAAAATGGTCTTTGTATGTCACCTTATTCAATTCTCTGTAATCTACACATACTCTCATTTTTCCATTTTTCTTAGGAACTATTACCAATGGAGAAACCCATTGACTATCAAAAATTGGGTAAATGAATCCTACTTCCGGGAGTTTTTCAATTTCTTCCTTCACAATATCTCTTAAGGCGGGATTCAATCTTCTTTGAAATTGTCTGACTGGCTTGACTTCTTCGGTATAGATCTTATGGGTACATATATCAGGATGAACTCCTGACATATCTTTGTAGTTCCAAGCAAAAGCATGAACATGCTTCTCCAAAACAACTATCAATTTTTCTTCCTCTTCCCTAGTAAGCTGGTTGTAGATATTCAAAAATTTGCCCTCGCTGGACTTCTATTTGTTTTGTATTTAGAAGGACTGAATTCACTTCTTCATACTTGGTGATTAAGGGATTAAGAGGACATTGCTATGATTGGAGAAACGAAGCAGTTTCTGTTTCATTACTGCTTGAGGGAAGCATTTCTTGTATGGAACAGTGAGAAGGAAAAATCAGATGATGGTGCCATCCATGTGATAGTGAAATAGAGTTTCCTTATGATAGCACAGATGATTCATCTTCAAATTTTTGATTCTCCTCATTACTTATCAACTGTTGGATATTTGTTGCTTCCTCTTCTAAACTTTGTTCATGTAGAACATTCATCAGGATTGTTTCATTTTCTAAGTTTTATGTGTCACTGAGGTCTTTTGTGTGTTCTCTTACTACTAAGGTAGCTAGTGTAGAGATGACCTCTTTCGGTTCCTCATCTGAGTCAGAAAACCATAACTGACCTGAAAATTTTCTAGATGGTTTTGTAGGAGGATATAAAGAAATTTGTTTCAGCTCAATACCATTTGAAATGGTCATATTTCCAGATCTGCAGTCTATGAAGGCTGTTGCAGTTGCAAGCCAAGGTCTTCCCAAAATAATGGGATATCCATGTGCTGAATTTCTTGGTCGTAAAACCAAAAAATCTGTAGGGAATTCCCAAGAAGAAACTTCTATAGGGACATCTTCAATGATTCCTTCAGGTTTTGCTACTGACCTATCAACCATTTCTAAAACTATAAATGTGGGGCTGAGATGTTTGAGCTATAACTGTTCCATTGTATCTTTAGTCATGACATTTATTGCAGCTCCTAGATCCACTAAAACATTTAATATTGGTACTGAACCTATGGTGACTGTGATAACTGGGCTTCCTGGATCACTATACTTTGGAGGTAGTAGTTTTCCAGATAAGAGATCAGCTATCTTTCCTTCAACCTGCACAGTCTTGGGGAATGCTTTCTTCTTTCTCCCTGTTCTTTTAATGCACAAATTTTGGACAGTACTGTTAATTTCTGGTATTTCCTTAATGGCTTGCAATAAGGGTAATGAGATAGTCAATTTTTTTAGTTCTTTGACCAATTCTGACTCAGAAATTTTTGGTATTGCATTAAGTCTTTCAAGATATGGAACTATCCTTGGTAATTGTTCTGCTTGTGTCTCTTTTTCTATTGTTGGATCCAATTTTTCTGTTTCTTTTGTTGGTTGGATTCTCTCTGGTTTTGATGATTCTTGCTCTTCATTATCTTTGATTTCTATTAAAACTGGTTCAGGTACAACTTTTCCTGAACGGAGTTGAATATCACTACAATCAAGAACATTAATTTCAATATTTTCTTCAACTTGACCATATAGACGAGGAGGTGTTTGTCTTACACTGTTTGGATTAGTGATTGGCTGAGCTGGCAATTGAGGTTGCTTCACTTGCTGTGTTTGCTATTTTTCTTGAAAATTTTGATTAGGTGCAGGCAAAAAATGTTGAGTTTGACCTTGATTCCTTTGCTACCTTGGATAGGACTGGTATTGCTGATTCCATTGTGGTTGGTTTTGCATCCAATGTGGATTAGTTTGATTTTGATTCCAAGCTGGATTATTTTGATTCCATGAGGGGTTGTTTTGATTCTGATTCCAGGCTGGGTTACTCCAATTTGATTGTGGCCATTCTTGGGAATTTGTCCATTGAGGATAATTCCAAGGACGTTGGGGTGGTTCTGATTGTCCCCAAGGCATAGTACCAGGATTATGCCCCCAATTTGTAGGAAAACGAGGGGGATTTTGATATTAAGAGAAATTTCCCCTTTGTTTTGGTCCAATATAGTTGAGTTCCTCAATCCGGCTTTCTAACACAGTTTTGAGTTGTGGTAGCAGGTGGCATTGATCAGTTGAATGCCTTTTTGAACAGATACTACAAATGGCTAAGATGGTTGTTTTATTCAAAGGACATTCCTGCAAAGCATGTTTACTTCTACATCTTGGGCAATAAATTGCCAAAGGTTATGTGTTTTTAGCTTTTGCAGAGATTTCCCCTAAAGTAGTGTTTAAATGCACTAGGATATCAGTTTTGAAATTTGCAAGTTCCTCTATCAGGTCCTTTACATCAATACCATTTGTGCAGCTTTTTCTTCTTCTTTGCTTAGTGCGAGAGTAATTCCTGCAGAGATCCATAATTTCCTCATTACTGAGAGTGGTTACATCCCCTTTTCCCATCAAATCTAGAACTTCTTTGGATTCATCTTGCAATCCTCTCAAAAAGATAGTTTTACACAATTCTGGTTCTACTAGTCCACATCTCCTTTGAACAAAGGAGAACCTATCAAGGTAATCTTCCAAGGTCTCATCATCTTCCTACTTGATTCTAAATAACTCATCTTTTCTATTCCTTACATGGTAGTATTCCTGATATTTGTCTAAAAAGACAGTCTCCATTTGATCCTAGGTTCTTATGGAATTTGGCTCTAAGCTCATGAACCAGCGTAATGCTGAATCTTTGAGAGTTGAGGGAAAAACCTTAAGTTTTTGATTGTCATTTATATAATCATAGGTTTGACACACTACCTTGAATTCAAAAAAACTGGTCAGGATCTTCAGATACAACACCTCAGAAGGTGGGAAGTACTGAAGGTGAAATGGTCTTCATGGGAGAGTTTTGTGTTGGATTCAGATGAATAGGATATTCAAATGTTTTGGATGGTTGGAGTATATCCTGATCATATCCTTCATTATGAACATAGCCATGTTGGCCATCTACATTGCCTCCTTCTGCCATAGTTTCTTATTTCTTAGGAGAAGTTAAAGCTTCCCAAATTGTTCTCTCAAGAGGTCCAAGCTTTTCTGTTGATGAGTTTGATGAATTATCTTCCTTAAGATATTATGTTGATACAATTAGTGATTTTCCTTTCTCAAAATGTCCCACTAAAGACAAGTGATTTTTCTATCAGTCTTTCAGGAAGTTCAAACACAGGTGATTCACCCCTTAGGCGTGAAGATCTCCTTAATGGGACAAGCCAAGGATCCTTTGGGGTCTCCCTAGACTTACTCATTCATGTTTACTCCTAAATGACATAAATTAAGTCAATAGTTGTTATCTTACTCTGCTGTTATATTCAGATTTTAACCTGAATGTTCACAGTTTGGTCTAATTACAGCTATTGAACTATTTGTTTTCTTCTGACAACACTATTCCTTGGCAACGACACCAAAATTATGCGTAGTCATTATACCATAATTAATTCTCAATGAATCTATCAATCCAGGGCAGTGTACAAGGCTATCTGCGGGAGAAGAAGTGAAACAGCTATAACTTAGGTCAATCTAGGGCAACAAGTCTTATTGGTGGAATCGGTTTGGTGGGGGGTTTTGGAACATTCCTATATCTAAATTGCATGAATTAAATCTTAATCTAAGTTGCAGAATTGGAAACTAATCACTAACTGTAGAAATGAAGTCCTAATTACAATTGCAGAATAAGACCTAATTATATTATAGAATTAACAGTTGCAGAATTGAAAGTCTGATTCTAATTGTAGAAAGGAAATCTAATTACTTTTGTAGTAATGAAAGTCTATATCTAATGTGGAAATAAAAACTATCAAAATTTTGTAACAGAAGGTTGTCAATTCTCTGTTCAAATTTTGACAGCAAAACATAAAAATACAGAAAATTGCTGAAAAACAGTAAATGCTAAAAATAACAGTCTAAAAATAAAGTGAAAGCTTGGTTGAAAGTAAGATTGCAACTAAAACATTAAGCACAAGATTTATCTTAGCATAAATAAACTAATACTGCAAATATTGTCAACTATTCACAAGCAATTTACATAACAAATTCTGCAACTCATTTTGCTGTAGCAAAATCAGAATAAAAACCTGTTCTGTTAGTCCTCCTCCTAGGTCTGGAAGTGGCCAGCCTCTTTGTCCAAAAGAAGGTGTAAGTTTCTCTCTCTTTCTAAATCTTAATCACATTCATTTACAAGTAATTTGAAATAGAACTGGTGCACTTTATTGATCAAAAGACATGATTACAAAAATTCTACTGAAAAACTGTTACAGGACTGTAACAGTCAATTCCTAGTTATACTCTGTATTTAGCTTCCTTACTCTATTTTCTATCTATCTGCTATTTCTCTACCTCTCTCTCTATAGCTCAACCTGAACGAGAGCAATACTTATAGCTATCCTATGATCTGATTACAAACAAAGAATATCTTAAAAGATCTAATCCTAAAATGCTGCAACAAATTTTGGTTTTATCCTAAAAGAGGACTAAAACCTAATCTTTCCATTAATGATGGATTTGGTCGGAAATGATGGCAAAGACAGATGGAGGATATTTCTCTTTACTTTTTCCAACCTTTATTTCCCTTTTTTCGCCTTCAAAAATCGGTCAAAAAGGTCAAAAACACATTTTGTTCTTCATTCCGAAGATAAGTGGCTTCATTCCGAAGACAGTGCAGTTTTCATTCCGAAGATCGCTCATTTCGAAGATACTGCATTCTCATTTCAAAGATCGCTCATTTCGAAGATACTGCATGCTTCATTCCGAAGATCCGCTCATTTCGAAGACGTTGCTTTCTTCATTCCAAAGATCCGCTCATTTCGAAGATGCTGTGTTTTCTTCATTCCGAAGATATCTGTTCATTCCGAAGATGCTTCGGAATGAACAAATGTATGCTTTCCATTGGTTTCTTCTACATATCTCAGGTGGGTTATCTCCTAAGATCAAATTCTAATGGTCTTCATCCCTTTCCTCATGTGAATTCCATGCCTTGCTATTTATGGACAAGTGGCTGGAATTTATATGGGAAAGACCGATTTTCTTTGCACGACAACGAGCTTGCTTGCACTGTTGCCAGATTTAGGTGAAGTAAATGCTTGAAACAAATCAGAATATGATTAGTGAAATGCTGCTATTATTCTAAGCATATCCCATTGTAGCAAATCATAACAAAAAGAGCACAAAACTATGCAAAAAGCTGTAAAATCAACATATAAAATTTCAAATACATTGATCATGCAAAATGGTTAATATACAGCATATTAAATCATCTTAACTAACATATAAGATAAAACATAAGAGTTTATAGGCATTTTTAGTGTACAAAACATGTTATAATTGAGGCATTTCTAGGCCTCATCATTGGTTAGCGTTCCTTATAATTATGTTTAAGAGTGTTAGTGTTTTGATTAAATTAATTCACACCTTGGAAATTAATTAAATAAAAAATCAAATAAATAAATTTATAAAAAGAAAGAAAAATAAAAGAAAAGAAAAGAAAATATAATAAATATAAATAATGCATATATTTATATATAAGCGAGGGGAATGAAACTCTCATGTTTGGTTTCATTTTATTGTCATTTAGTTTTAGGTTTAATTTATGTTGGTTGTTATTGTCTTTACAATTTAAGTTTCATTTTATCTTGGTTTTGTTTTGAGTCTAACTTACATGTGTTGTTATGTGTGCAAGTAAATAATGGGGAGGCCAACATGGATGAACTGACCCGTGTGGTAGTATGTACTTGGATCTACGATGACCAGTTGACTGAGGAATAACATGAATTTTGAGACCTAGGCTAGTATTGACATGGAGGTTGATCCAAATTGAAGGTTGTTAAAACGATGATTACGTGGCATACACAACTAAGAGAAGGACCACGACTCGACTGTGACATGGAAAGTCCATACTAATAGGAACAATGACAACTAGATAGTCATTACGTGGACAATACAACACATTATAGATGATGCAAATCCCATGGAATAGATGGTGATGTGGATGGCTTCCAGAATAGACTTCATAGGTGTGAATATGGTCGTGGAGGAGCCCACATCACAGGTGCCAATTTAGATTGATGGGTGACCCAGATCTACAATGATGATAACATGGACTCACAGTAGACTAGATCCAATTTCTACATAGTGAAATATGGATAACTATGTTTAGGTAACACTGCATTGGAAGTCACATTTTGAAATATGAGTGCACCCTTGATGAATACAATGTCCCAATGTGGGATGACATGCAAGTTTACAGGGGTGAAGATAGAAATAATATTGTTTTAATCAGTTGTCGACGTGAACATAACCCATTATTGCATATAAGTACAGTAATTTAAAAGAGGTCCTACTCAGTTGAAATCTTATTCAAAAGCCTAAAAATGAACGAAAGGCACTCCAAGGCGCTCATCTAGGTGGTGGTCATTGTAGCCACATGCGGGATAACCAAATTTTTTTCCACGCTTATCATGGACGAGGATGTATAATTTTAGATGAAAGTGGACCATGGCACTACAAATGTGAATCAAAGTAGCATGTGTCAATGGGGAAAATACAACATTCATAGTTCATCAGATTTTGGTGATTTGTGTATGATGAACTAAACCAGATAAAGTGCATTTGTATTTCTCGCTCAAGCAAATATTTCTCAAGGCTTGTGTTCATTACAGTCTTAAATGGAGAATTATAGAGCTAGTGCATCCACATTGTGTTTAAAGGTGATCTATTGTTCAGAGTTATAGAGGAGCCCACAAGTTGGTGGTGATGCAAGTTGCAGTGAGAGCATAGACATATGATGAGGACGTAGCCATTCATTAGAGTGTTGATTAACTAGAGCATTCTTGAATCTCCAAGATGGCAGTTGCAATATGGGAAGAAATATAAGTGTAGGTGGTTGCGTGATAGTGTTCAACATAGAAAAAATCTATGAGAAATACGATGACTTTGGAATAGTCAAAGCCAACAATGGTGAGTTACGACACACAGTGAAGGTGTATTTGTAGGTGTTGAAATAGTGTGCAGTAGGGAGATTCCCTTTGACATGGCTATTTACATTATAGAAAATAGGTGAAAACAAAAAGTGAGGGCAATTACATTATGCAGCGTTACGAGAAGGTGTAGTGCCAAAGTATTCATCAAAAAGGAAGGCATCCACATAAGAGAAATAATTTAAAGGAAATAATTCCACCATTACAAAGGAAATATGATAAAAATAATTGAGCGCTTGTTAAAGAAAATGTGACCATACGAAAGGAAAGAAAATTACTATGTAGAGTCATACAGGTGCACAGCTGGAGTCAGCGAGTTTGCATGAAGATGCTTATAAGGTGAACACATCAATACACCATAGAATCGCCAGATAACAAGAAGGCCTCAGTTCAAATTTTGAATGAATGGGCTTGTGTGGATAAATTCGAGATATACACAACATCGAAGGTGAGGGAGACCACATCATTAAAAGACATGTGGGTATGATGCAACAATAATAATTTTGGACATCACAGTCATGACAATCATGGATATTTGTTGCACTCTCCCTTTCACTACCACAGTTAGAAGTCAGGTGGTCAATCTGACTGACCATGAATGCACATTTCATTTACAACATGGCAAATGGTTATGTTATCACCAATTAATTATGAGATATGTTACTCAAACAAAGGATAAGACAAAAGTGACCGATGTGAATTAAAATGTTATAGAAAGTTTTTTGGAGGTGAAATGGAAGAACATACACTTGGAACAAGGCTATGAAATCAAATGAAAAAGAGAAAATGAAAGGTCAGATGAAAAGACTTAAAATAGAGCATAGAAAGGAAGCAAAGAGGTTGGAAAATTTTGAAATTTTGAGATAGAGTTGCGGGTGCAAAAGCAAGGCTTCTCGACCTGTTTGGGGTTTCTCTTTCCACATTACTGGACTGGATTATTTCATGCCAATTTAGGGTATGGTATTCTATATTTTATATTGAGTTGTTATTGAAAATCTTATCTTGTCAATATATTGGAATTTCAACAAGTTTTATGCATGTTAATGGTTAACTTGTTTGTTATTTTTATGTATTGCACATTTTACTTAGAAGATTGCATAAATACGGGTTACCTTAATTTTGGTTTTTATGTAGGGTACTAATGTTTACAGGTCTGTGGGAATTTTAGAGTTGTAGCATTTTACTTTGAAGGTCATATTGCATAAATACGGGTTACCTTAATTTTGGTTTTTATGTAGGGTACTAATGTTTACAGGGTCTGTGGGAATTTTAGAGTTGTAGCATTTATTTTATTGCATTTCATTTTATTTTTATTTTTCTAACCCTATCTTTTTCATTTTTTTTTAAAGTTTTCCAAATAAAATAAAAAATATAAAATTCCAAAAAGAGTTACATGGGTTGCAAGAATAAGATTTAATGTTCCATTTTGTTTTAACTGAATTTCAAAATTCCAAAATTATTTAAAGTTCACACTTTTAACAGGAATTTTGTAATTTTAGTTTTGCATGATTTCACAGTTTAAAATAAAATCAGAATTTTCAAGAGCTTTACATGGTTAAGTTTCAAGCTTTGTAGTTCTATTTTTAAAGCAAATAAATTTACTTCTCTTTATGAAAATCAATTTCATTAAAGAGGGTAATTTATATGGATTTTGAAAGGCAACTACATTTGCATTTAAAGTTAGTCATCTAGCTATTTTCTTTTCATGCTCAAAGCAACATAAAATGAACCCACTCATCATTTCATATTCACATTCTAGAGTTAGATTTTAATCTTTCTTTCATGCTCAAAGTAAGGTTCAACAAAAGGATAAATTTTGTTAAGATCTACTTAATAAAGAAAGATTAAATCTACCTAAAACACTCCAAGATAAAATGAATTTCATTTCGTTCATCATGGTCATATGAGGGCCAATCACATTTTCTTTATTTTAAGTTTCATAAAAAATCAGTAGCATAGCATAATAAAATAATATCAACACAGGAATCATGTTAACAATTTTTTGCAAATAACTAAGGTATTCTAGCACTAATTTGATACATTTTCATGATCATACATATACACATTAAGTAAAAGAAACCTTGGAGAAATGTATATTTCTTTGCAAGAGAGGGTTTTCTAATAATTGTGAGTGTGGTTTTGCAATTGGGTAAAATCACCACTCAATAGGAATCATAGTTGAAAGATTTTATAATGATATCAGATTTTGTTAAGTCTTCATCTTTTAATCCAAAATTTTGAAATAAATTGATATGTACACAAATTGAGAGAAGAACCATTATCAATTAAAATTTTCTTGATAAAAGTATCCCCAATGAGTGCGGTGATGTAAAGTGAAGAATCTTATTGCAAGTTTGAGGAAGGTTTATCATCATCCGTGAATGAGATATGATGTATCCCAATAGAACCTATGATATTAACTATGACATTGGGTGAAATATATGAAGGAAACGATTATTGCCTTAAAAATTCCATCAAAGCATCGCTATGGTTGGAAGAAGTTTGAAGGAGTTCTAAAACTGAAATCTTTGCTGGAGTACTAGCCAACTACTTTTGAAGATCAAATGAAACTTTTAGGTTGTGTCTCAATACAATAGGTAGATTCCCTGTATCTAAAATTTTTCCTTGATTACTCTTTAATACTAAACTGAGATGTAATACAAATTTTGTTCCTTGATGATGATGCTGAGTTTGAGCTTGTCTTCTTGTGGTTATCCCAACCATGCCAACTATATTACCATAGGAAGGAGGCTCATTCTGATGAGCCACCTAATTTTCTACTTGTTGATTATGTTTTGGTAATGGATCTTTAAATATTCTCATATCTTGATTGGTAGTCACATTTTGTTGGATAGGTACTTGATTATTCACTGATTGATATTTACTTAAGTCAATGCATCATGCATCAATCAGATCTTGAACCGCATGTTTCAGCTTCTTACAAGAATTCATCCAATGTGCTTCCACTCTATGATATGCACAATGTTGACCTACCTTATACCAATTATTTGTAGTATCTGGTTGTCTAACAGGAGAAAAATCAATTGCATTAGCTTCTAAAATGTGTTTCAAAATTGCTTCCATAGACATATTAGGCCTTGTAAAATTTCTTTGTGGAGGTTTCTGAAGTAATATATTCTATAGATTGTTAGTAATATTGTTAACATGCCTACTATCCATTCCATTGTCACATCTTATGTGCTTATTCTTGTGTTGAGACTTAGTAGGTTTTTCTTATTTAACCTTGAGTTGACCTCTTCTGATGAGAGCTTGTTATACTTTTCTTGATAAATCAATTGCTTGATTAAAAAATATAATGGTAGTAGTCTCTAATGCATAAGATAATTGTTCTTCTAAATTACCAATAAATATCTCAAGCATGTCTTTAGGAGGTAAAGTATATCTCAAACATCCGACTAAACTTATCCAACGAGCCAAAAATTTTGAAAAAATTTCCTCTTTACCTTGTTTCAAATTATAAACATCTTTCATGGTCACATCCTTTTCAATATAAGAACTAAACTATTGAAAAAATAACTTTGTTGTTTCTACAAAATTTCTTAAAGAATAATTAGGTAATTGATAATACCATTTTAATGCCATGCCAACAAGACTCTTAGTCTTAGGAAATATCTTTAGTAATAACATATCATCATAGATGAGATCATGGCAAGCTATTCTAAATCTTCTTAGATGCTCAATCGAATCTTTTGTTGCCTTATATATAGGAAAATTGGTATGGAATAATGCTTAGGATAATGCTTAGTAGTAACTATAGGGTCTAGGACTTGATTGTACATCTATTTATAAATGTAAGTAAAACTAGAAGGTTGAATCATATCCACTTTTGAAACCAATTATTTTACAATATTTGCCAAATTCTAAACTTATGGATTACTATTGTGCAATGCGTCCATATTCCCGAAGGGAGGGGTATAGGTAGGTTGTTTAAAAGGCACTGGGATTAAGTTGGAGGTATTGATACTATTGTAATATGTGATACCTTGCTGGAGAGGATAACTAACATTTGGTGGAATAGAAGAATGAATATTGATATTAGTAGATTGAGGAGGAAATTGAAAATAATCTTGAGTGACACTATTGCTTGGAGGAACTTGTAGATTCCTTCCAATGTTGGTGGTTGTAATGGTATCAACAACTTGGTTCAAATTATCAAGATACACTGATTTAGGCAAGGGATTTTCCTGGTTAAGAATAGGGGAGCTTATTGGAGGAGGTGGAGGAGTCTCATATCTTTCGAGGTGAGATTCTTGCTCCATGCCTCCCAATATTCTATCCCTATTAGCTTTCATAAAACCTCAAATATGTTCAAATGATGAAAAGACAAAGATACCATTAGGTCCCTCATAAGGATCAAAAATCATCTCAGTATCCATTTTGTATTGTTTTTTTGGATCAATGTTAGGATCCTCTCTATCAATATGATCATCTTCCAAAGGAATACAATCATATTCAAGATGCTTTCACTGACTTCTAAGGACAACAGCCATTAGAAAAATGAAAGGATAGAAGATAATGCTAACAATAGAAACATAATATTTTTAAAGATATTATTAATATTATCCAACCACACAAACAAATTTAATGATCTTGCTTCAATTTTTAAAATAAAATATTCAAAACAAGAATTTTAGGAATATTTGATGTATGAGATTCAAGATAAACACCTATATTTGGCCTTTCTATATCTATGCTATAAAAATATAAAGGACAATGCAAAAATATAGAATGCAAGAATACAAGATCTAACCCTAGAATGATTCTTCATTTGGATGCTTTCTAACATGGGGTTCTAAATAAATAACCTTTAAGCAAGGGCTCAAGAAAAAATGCATAAACATAATTAACCCTAAATGCACACTATATGTTGTTTATTGTTGGAAATTTTGAGTATAGTGTTGTCATTGATGTCAAAGGTGAAAAGGTTGAGTTTTTTCTTCAAGGTTGAAACAATAAATGCAAAGGAATTTTCCAAAGAGAATTTTTAAGAAAAGGATTATAATATTTAAATATTATTAAGAGAGTTTGGAAATAACAAGGGCTTCATTTGGTAAATAAAAAAGGAAAGGGAGATTTTAATTGCCAAGGCAAAAGGTTTACTTCTCATTGGTGAAGAAAGACCCAAGACAAAAAGTTTACTTCCCATTGGTGAAAAATACCCAAGGCAAAAGGTTTAATATAATATTTTTTAAAAATATATTTTATAAAACCTAGGGTTAAAATTGCATGGCACCAAAAATAATTCGAATTATTTTAAATAAATTTGAACTGTGGGCTGATGTCTAAAAACGTGCATGGAAAGTATATAAATACCCTAAGATCTTTGGAAATAAAGTTGTGCTTTTATTAATGCGATCATTCGAGCAATCATGCAAGTGGTGACAGTGAATAAGGACAAGAGGACTGCATTGATTTCAGAGCATAGGAGGATGAATGGTGGCAGGACTCATGCTAAGACATTTGCAAGGCGGAGGTTTATGATTTGATTCTTACTAGCACCAATTTTGAAATATTTTTATTCTTTTTGGAAAATGCGCCAATGAACAAAGGTGGAGGCCTACACTATAGGTTCCAACCACTTGGGTAACACAAGCAGTTGAGCACTGTGTTAGGAGGTTTAGGTTGGAGGGTTGATTCCCTTCTGTGCCAACAAATTATTTTTTTCTAAAAGGTATGTGCTAAGGTTGATTAATATTTGCTTTGCTTGGTGTTTGAGGGGTGTGCTATGGTGTAAAGGTTTTTGGCATATAGGAGGTATAAGGATAATTTTATTTTTGCCAAATGTTTTGAATATATTGTTGTCATTAAAAATTATTTTTATATATGCACAAGTAGGAGTGATAAGGTGTAAATAGTTGATTATATTGTAAATCAATGTTATGGATTATTAAGTGGTTTGGAAATTAATTTATGAATGTATGATATAAATGGTGTAAATTGTGTTTTTCTTGCTTGTAATAGTTGCATTAAATTTTGAGGGACTTGGTTCATGATTTGATATTTTATTTTGAAAAACCAAGGGAGTTATAGAGCATTGGTTTGAAATTAAATTGAGCATATCTTTTGAAAGGAAAATTTATGTGGTGGTTTGAGAAAGTATTTTTCTATCTAACCCTTGAAGTGGCACTAGAAAATTAGGTGTTTGTGAGACAAGTTTTTGAAAACATATATCCATAAGGGTAAATTAAGAAGATATGGGCACATCATTCCTTGTTTAAAGTGTTTTGTTGAGTGAATATTTTTTGGAACATAAGGTGGAGTTAAAAGGGTTGTTTGGTAAGCATTATTGAAAATATTTGAGTTAGGTTTTAAGACCTACATGTGCATCATTAATTGAAAGGAAGTTGAAACAATTGCATTAAAGTTTGAAGATCTTCTTGTAATTCATTATTGATTGGTTTTGGAAATATTTGGGATATATTTTAAGAACAAGTGTGCTTTCATTGTTGAAATATATTGAGACATTTGTGCTAGAGATTGTGAACTACTTTTACTAGGGTTGAAGACAAGTTAGTAGATCATTGTGAAACCTTTTGAACATTGGTTTGAGAGATATTTATAGCAATTGTGAAAGTGTTTGAGATCAATTTTATGAGGGAAAATTATGCATTGGTGTGATTGATCTTTGAGAGAAAATTTGCAAGAAAGATAGACTAGTTATGTTATACACTATTTTGATTTGATTTGAAATATATTTTGCAAGAGATAGAGATTGGCTAAGTGTGTACAATAATTGTGAGTGTGAAACATATTGAGTTTTTGATAGAGCATATCATTATCTATATGTTTTAGAGGTTAAAATAATTCTAATTAGAATTTGTCTATGTGAAGAAAGTTTTTCTGAAAAATATTTAAGTTGTGTTTGTATGCAAGATTTGAAAATATTTGAGTAGGTTTTGTGAGTAGCATTGAAGGTAAATTTGAGCAAGTCTTTGAGAAGGCTTGAGGGAAGATTTGAGAAAGTCTTTGAGAAGGCTTGAAGGCATATTTAAGCAAGTATTTAGAGAAGACTTGGGACAAATTGTAGTGCATATTTGTGAGTAAAGTTAGAGCATATTTGTGCTAGACTTGGGACAAAGTTTGGTGCAGATTTGTGAGCAAAGTTAGAGCAGATTTGTGCTAGACTTGGGATAGATTTTGGTGCAGATTTGAGACAAAGTTGAGAAAAGGATTTGGAGGTGATAGAGCAAAGAGGACAAAGGTCTCTAGTCTATAGAGGCCCATCAGCTAGTGTAGTGGGGACAAAGGTCTCCTATGCAGAGAGATACATAAGCCAGAGTAGTGGGGGTAAAAGTATTCTAGAAGTTCACCAACTAGAGTATAGGGGATAGAGTTCTCCTGTGGAGAGAGATCCATAAATTAGAGCAAAGAAGAAAGAGTTATCCTATAGAGATAGATACATAAATCAGCTGGGGAGATAGAGTTCTTATGTGGAGAGAGATCCACGAACCAATTGAGGAGGTAGAGTTCTCCTAGATCAAGTTCCATGAACTAGAGCAAGGGGATATAGTTCTCTTGTGGAGAGAGATCCACAAACCAAAGCAAGGGGATAGAGTTCTCATATGGAGAGAGATCAAAAAACTAGAGCATAGGGTATTGATGTCTCCTTTGGATAGAGGTCCATAAATATTGTAATAAGGAATTGATTCCCAAGAGATTTGTTGAGAAAATTTAGAAGAAATATTTTCTCCGTGGAGTAGCCCACATTGGGTGAACCACGTTAAATTTTTGTCTCTCTTGTGTGTGATGGTTTTTTCATTGCCTTGATTACTTATATTGATATTTCCATTGATAATATTGGATAATATTATTTGGGAAAGAAAAGTAAAAGTTTATCTTATACTGTTCACCCCCTCTCAGTATAAGCATGTGTTCTTCATTTATATTTCAAGTGCCTAGAAATTAATTAAATATATTTATATTAAATCAGATCTAGGGTTTATAACATAAATATAGAGCACCCAAAAAACAACCTAAATATTTATCAGAATACTTAGCTTATCCAGTGATTTTATCCCTTTATCCAATGTTATCAATAATCCCTGTTCTTGCAAGATAACTTGATAAACACTTGAAAATAGGATTAGTGTTAGGGGGCTTGCTTAGGATATTGTATAACAATACTTGGAGGTACAAAATTCAATCCCCATAGGTCCTTTTAGATAAAATTTAATAATTAAAAGAAGAAATTGACCTTTGGAGGAAAACAAACATAATACAATATAGCAGAGAAGAATGATGAAATCACAAAAAATAGAATATACCACTATGCTCTAAATGCAATATAGAATGTAATGATAAAAACTAAAACAACATATTACTCCCAAATTTAGCTCAAGAAAAATCACACCCCATAACAGGTGACTGCGATAATGTAAAGCAAAATTGCACCCCGTAGTAGGCCGGTTGTGATTTTGCATAAACTATGCAAAAAATAAAAGACAAGTGAAGAATCTCAATTACGTCATTCAAAAAATTCATGTATGCATGTAGAAGAGTGAATTCACTTGGTAGAGTGTAAAAGAAAAACAAAAGGGTTGATACCTCTCGAATGGTTTATATCTCCTTAGGGCTTCAACACAAATCCACCAAGACCGAGTAATAAAAAATAACAATCCAATGCATTAGATAATCAATCAAACTTCACACTTAAAAGGTTTCTTGCAAAAGAATAAGAAGAAGGATGCAGATCGATTAAAACACTTTGCAAGAAATCAAATGTTAGCGAGCAATAAATTATCAATCCTTAGAATACTGATTATGTGAGCGTGTGTAACTTGTGTGTGAAAAGTGAATTCAAAACCTCCTTATATAGCGGATTTGAATGCAAAAAGAGTGGGAAAACCAAGGACGGCCAATGTAAAACACACCAACCCCAAAAAATTAGGATTTTATCTTGTTAAACCCTAAAAATGCAAATCATGCCCCATTAGGGTCGACTGCAATTTCATAATGCGAAGTCGCACCCTGTCAAGTATCAGGTCCGATTTCACATAAAGAGGGAAAAAAGGTAAAAAAGAGGGGAAGGAGCCTTACCCTTGCCCTAGGCACATCTAAGGGGTCCCCCAAAGGGCTCAAGGAAGATTTCCCACTAAAGTGGGTCAATTTTTTGTGTCTAAAATAACATGTGACTAGAATATGAGGTATTTTTATTAGAGTTATAATTAACACTAAATGATGAGGATAAAATAGAGGAAGAGACTAAGCCAGAATATGAAACACACAATTTCATATTAAAGAAAGCAAACACTAACAAATAGAGAAGTATGACCTTCTATAAAGAGATATTTATTTTGAGGATAAAATCCTAGAAGCAAACACTAACAATTAGAGAAGGATTCACTTGCATCTCTTGAGTCCATTCAAGTGGTTCTAGATAAATGGGCTACACTAAATAATAAGGAAGTCATGATCCTAAAAATTGTGTATTTTCCTACAATATTGGAAGTATATCTAGGGTAAAATTTATATTCCAATATCTTTTTTCTTTAAAGTACAACATTAATTTGGATGAAGAGAAATAAAAAAGTAGTCATTCTTACTGCATGATATTGTGTTGCTTGGTTGTGCAAAGGTAGGGTCCTAAAATAGTAGACAATACCAAATTCCATCATGGAATGTGTTAAAAAGTAGGGAGGATATAATATTTTTAGAAATTCCAGCACCCATCCATACTTTCCACCACTTCAAAAATTAAAGTGAGCTATTAGTTCTAGATAGTTAGCATCAAGAGTTAAATCATGAAGGATTAAATGAAAAAAAGTTATCGTAACTTCCCAAACCACAACAACCAATCAAGGTTTTAATTATTTTAGAGAAAAAATATATTATCTCTTGGAATTCATCCATGAAGCTCTTAATTTGAGAAAAACCATTGGCAAAGCCCCTCCATATGCACATTAATGATATCAAACTCATTATATTTATATAGGTGTTGGAAAATCCTAGATTAGGATATCAACATCAAAAGGGTGGGTAGTTATTTCTATGAACCTATGAATGACACTATATTTCACTCAATGGAATATTTATAAATTACCTCTTTTAATTTCCCCTTATAAATAAAAAGAAAAGAGAGAGATATCCCCATCTCACCTAAGTGAAAATCTTAAAAAGAGACACTCAAGTTCCCATTTCTTTCCATACCTTCCTTTAGGATTCATTGAAAATATCTCTAATATCAATGGTTTATTTTCTAAAGATAATAGGATGAGATTACAACATAGGGATATGATAATAGTAAGACATTTCCTAAGATCTAGACCATTTTTAGGGAGTAAGAGTTTCCTTCCTTTTGAATCTATGGACCAATGGATGAGGTAGTCTAAGAGAGACCTTGTTTGATAATAAGAAGGTAGGTAAAAATGCATCGATAATAGCATTGATGATAAAATTAAATGAAGGATAAAATAATAGATATAAATGATAAATAATCCTAAAGATAAGGGGATTTGAAGGAGAAGGCTTACAAATAACAAAAAGAGTGGCAAGAATGGAAGCCATTAATTTAGAAACTTAAATTCTTTCAACATATATTTTTTTATGTAAAAAGGCATTATATTAAAGAATTAATAGAATATATTTTTACAAAAAAAAAAAGAGGTGGATAAACATGCCATGTAGCTAAAACCATAAACCACAAAACCATCACCATCAAAATAGAGTCGAAACCTAAGCAAACTGTAGATTCCAAAATCCAGCCACTTGCAAGTCATCTATACTTTCCTGTCAGCCACATGTCAATCATTCATCCTTCCCGCCATTATTTGGCCCAAATCCACACTTTCCCGCCATTATTTGGCCCAATTTCACCTTTCCCACCATTTTTCATCCCCAAATTTATTTAAATTAATATTTATATATATATATTTTAATATTTTAATATATTTTAATATATATATATATATATATATATATATAAATATAGTTTAAGTGATTTAATCTAAGACGTCCATCTTTCATTTAATCTCATCCGTCCATCCTTCTTAATCCGTTTCACAACCTAGATTTATTCTCTACCCTTGGATCCACTTTAATCTTAGCCACACGTTCAAAGTGTCGTTAAAACCCTAAAGTGTGCCCTAAGAGTATATTATAAATAGAGCCACCTTGATGGCTCAAACCCTACTTCTATCTTGGCTATATACTTCTATCTTTGCTATCTTTTGGACCTATCTCTTCTATTTCATCTATCTCTTTAGCCATCCATTGCCGCCCCTTTTCGCCGCATCCATCGCCGCATCCGTCGCCAACTTCACCGCCATCTCTTCTACAGTACTCTGCAGAATTCCCCATTCTTGTCACAAGTGCCCACGGGCGTTTACCAAGTGCCCACGGGCGTTTACCTGCAGCCACAGACTCAGACCGGTGTCTGAAACCTTGATCCAAAAGCACGCGGGCATTCAGCGAGTGCACCAGGGCACCTTTTGTAGCCGATTTGACAGCCACATTACTTCCAGATGCCACCTGGTCTAGCCGCGTTAACAGAGAATAGGTATAAATCAGTTTAAAGAAAGTAACTTCTTTTCTTTTATTAATCTGTTGTTGAACTCCTGCATTCTATTTTTCTAGGGTTTTAAATTGTTTCTAAGGGCTCACACAGTGGAGCCCTCTTATTAATTTCTAACTCCTTGATAGTGTTAATGTGTGTAGGATTTTAATGGCAGATCTGGTGTGTTGATAGTAGCTGTTTAAGCTGGAGTGGTCCGAGCCAAAGGATACAACAAAACCCACTCACTTTGTTGGGATTAAGGATACGTCTTCGGAAATGCCACCACTTTATGCCAGCTAGGGTTTCGGAGAACCCTAGCACAAAATGTAATTTGTGTATCACAAAAAGGGTTACAGGCCCTGTTGTACTCAAAAGGAGTTTTTAAACTCCACTGATTAATAAAAATTGTTTGTTTTGTGCAACTTTCCTGTATTCCATTATTGTGGTTTTATTTCTGTTTGGCATTGTATTTTTAATCTACACAAACAATTAACAACTAATCAACATTGCTTTACAAAACTTATGGACAATAAAACTAACTAATTACATAATGATGAGGTTCCATTATGTGGGTTTAGCCACCCCTAAGACCGATTTCCACTCAATAGTATCATCAAGAGACTTTGGCACCGAGTCTCTCCCCTATATATAAGTATCAAGAACATCTTCCTAATCATAAGAAAATGGCTTTTGGTTGGCAACAATCATCAAAGATCCTAAATTATCCTAGGTGTCAATTCAAGGATTTGAGGGGAGAGAGAAATAGGCAAGTATCTAGGGCCATATCTATAAGGACCTTGAGCTAGGATAAGAGTGTAGTTTGGGGGCAAGTGACATTGCTATTTGGTCCTAGATTAGATTTGAGGAGTATCCTACTTAGGAGGAACTTGATTGACTGTGCATGACACGTTCTCCCACTGATCATTAAGCTCCTGAAGATGAGTGAGCTCCCACAACTATATTTATTTCTTCCATCCCCCACTTCTTCTAATACTATTTCTACTATACCTATCTTCTTATTTCTTCTATTTATACTTATCTCTTCATCCATTATTCTATTGAACTTATTTCATCTTCCATGAATGTAGATCATGGTTCTTCTTAAGATGTCCTACCTCTAATGGTCTTGATCACATCTAGGAATGCACCTATCACTTCATTACCATCACTTACCATTCAAGTTTCCACCACATGACCATTAGTACCATACACTACATCACCACCATCAACCTTCTCTTTACCCACAATGCCACCACTAGTTGATACATTGGTACAACTAGCATCTTATCTCACTCCTTTCATTTGCACATCATTTCCTCCCATTACCATGCAATTCACCCTGGTTGCTCCACCTTCCTCTTCCCAATGACTACCTTACCCACCATATTAGGTAAGGCAACTTCTATGGTAAGTGATGATTCCTACATATCTAGCTCAAGAAGTTGATTCTATAGGAGCATCCTCTCAAACTACCATAATTGTAAGGCTAAGACTAGCATTTATAGGTAAAATAATGTGTAAGTTATAAGGAATAGATATCACAAAGTTATTTTATGTCCTTACCACTAAATAAAAGAAATATAATAAGGAATATAAGTAGCTAAATAAAATACCTCCAAGGCATAAATTCTTATGCAATCACAATTGGCTATAAAGGGGGATAACATATACAATGTAGAAGCAACAAAATCTATTCCTTCCTAAGTGACCATAAGTCCCATTAACTTGACCACCAAGGTGTATGAGTTGGAAATAAATCAAATAGATCCATATCAAATGGTTAAACTTAAAAACCACCTCATAATTGGCATGACCATGAAATTTGGTCATCTAGCAATTGAGGATGAAGTAGTACAAAAAGGAATCAAGAGCTTAAAGTAGAAGTGGTACAATTTAAACTATACAAGAATCAACTACAATAGGAAATAAGGATTTGAAAGGGATTATCTAGAAAAGAGCCAACTAAAGAAGTAAGTTGAGGAACTCAAATCCTGACTTGTTGAGGCTAAAAAGAATTAGAAATAGATGGAGGACATTTTAGAGAATCTCACATAAGGGAAAAACTAGATAGAACCTTTCAAGAGGCCCTAAACACAAAAGAGTAAACAATTATAGAGTTGGTTTCCTCATAATATAAGTATGTTACCGTAGACCCTAGGAAGGCTATTTACATTAATATATCAAGTATTTTTAGAATAATATTAGAGAGGAAGTGAAGAACACCTATGAATATTTTTTTTCTTCTACCTATAGAGAATATAGTTTAGAAAAAAGGAATAAATAATTGAACAAGTGGAAGAACAATTATCTACTAGAGGTAAATACCAAGAAGCACTTAAAATTATCTCTTCCATGTTAGCATCATAGGAAAAATAAGTTGGAATGTACCAAAAGGACTTAGTCAGGAAATTGAATAAGGTCCTAAATGCTCAAAGAGATCTACAAGCTTGTAAAGAAAATCTGACATGTCTAAAAATTCAAGCATAGAAAATAACCAAAAATATTTAGGTTTTAGTTGTTGTAGGAATGTTAGACATATTTGACCCACAAATGGAGATCCTAGATGATGCCATTGTCAATACCATATTTTAAAAAGCAAACAATTAGGTCAATAAAGGCGATGTAGTTGAGTTTTATAAGAAGTTAGAGATCGTATGTTCTAAGATTCAAGAGATAATAGAGAAATAAGAAGAGCTATTATAGAATCCATTTTAAGACCTGATGGAAGAAGTAGAGGATATTACCTTGATTCAACTACCAAGCTACGAGGAGTGTGTTAGAGTTGCCATTATAGAAGACGGGCTAAGAAGAACAAAAAATTGATAATTTTACGATAAGGATCCCAATTTTATAGAATCCATGATCAAGGATAAAGGTAGGATCTAGGATATCTTGCTAATTAATCTTGGAACTACATGAAGTGGTCAAAAATCTAGTGCCTCAACACTACCTTGGATTTTATAATTTTGAATGAGAACAAAATAGTGATATCTAATGACAATTGTATTACAAAACCCTCCAAAATTTATATAAGTCTAGTAAAGGTGTCAATTATATCAAGAATAATTCACTTTTAAAAGGTGTTTATTGGCTTGTAGGAGTGAACTTCCAAGGATCTATGAGTGATTCACTAGCAAAAAAAAGTGATTTGCTTGCTAAATGAAGCAAATCACTTGACAAGCCACATAAAGGTTAAAAGGCATATATCCAAAGGAGAATATTTGAAAAGTGCTATTTTGGTATGTAGTGACACATTGAGTTATTTTAGAAGACTTATAATCCTATTAGAGGTATAATTAGAGGCATGTAACATTGGTGGTGCATCATTTTGCTAAAGATACCCCCAAATATTTACTTTTACAAGGAGTAAGACTTTCTTACTCTAGGTTACTTAGGGGTAAACTCCAACTATAAATAGAAGCCTAGGGCTATATTGTATTCATATTTTGGCCATGAAAATTTATAGATATACTCTATGAGACCCATATTGTGCTATGATCTCATGAGACTATTATGAAATTAACAAGTCCTTATGCATTCTATTAGTGGAATAACCTTCCTAGTTTGCTAAGTATGTGATGATTGAGGTATTGTTGTTTTGCTCATCTTATAGTTTGCTTAAATAATTTCATACTTAATAAATGGGAGGACATTAATGTTATTCAAATTATCATATGTTGATTGATCACTTACACTTTTTCTTCTATGGTTTAAACTCATTTTTTGTTTGAATCCCTTGCACCCTTTATCTTTCATGTATGTTCCACACTTTACTTTTTATGCAGTTAGTGTAGGTTAGCATAGGAGTATTCCATGAGGATAGTAAGGAGACGCCTTAAGTAAAATTTGGGAGAAGCCATTTGAACTCCCTTACAACTTTGTTGAAGCCAAAATTGGGGCACACTACTAAATTAAAATTCAGGATAGTTCCCTAGTTCAATAGGTACATTTATTTCAAATAATTATATTCATAGCCACTTTTGTAATTGGTTATATAGGGTTGAAATAAATCCTATTGTATTACATCATCATAATGTGACTATGGAATTTCAAGTAACATGTGGTATTATATTATATTGACTAACAAAATTTGAACCTGGATCTTCCCATTAAAGCCCATATTTTTTTTTTTTTTTTTTGAATTTACATGGTGGAATCGGTAGCCGCCACGAATCCGGGCAGGCTGTCCAGCTTTTTATGGCCGCCATAGTATTATGCACTGTCCACCCCATAAGCTGCCACACAAATATTCATGCAGTCCTCCCCTATAACCACCATTCCACAATCATTTTAAACCTTTTACACTGCTGAAAGCACCAGGAAAGGGACAAGCATTCAGTCCGGCGAGGCTCAAGATTTGAACCTTGGACCTCCGCCCCCTTATGGGGTTTGGATGAACCAATTGGTCTACACCTCGGACCTTAAAGCCCATGTTTTTAACCACCTAAAATTATGCCATTTAATCTTAAATGTTAATGTTTACAAATGAGTTTTGAACTTGAATTTATGGTGTGACATTCTTCATACCCAACCAATTACCCAAAATCCATGGCCTTAATATAAATGGTTTACATATATTATTTCCAACAAAAAATTTTACAACATTAAAAAGTATTGTATAACTGGATTTAAAGTACTAGGAATGAAGTAGGGTCTAGCATGTAGTTTATCCACTCATAGGTTGCATAGACTCACTATACTTACAGGTTATTGTTCAATTGTACAAAAAATATGGTATATTATAAAGCATATTGTACTTTATTGAGGAAAACAAAAAATATGGGAATCAAGGACCTACAAATATATGGTGATTCCAAACTAATTTTTAATTAGGTCAATTCCATTTGCACCATAAAGAAACTATGTTTAACTAGGGCATTGTCTTGACTTCTAGTTAAGGTTTTGTGCCCTAAATTTGAGTTTCAACAAGGTTGGACATGCTTTTTGATGGATTTTACCAACCTTTTGATTTAGATCAACTCTTCATTTTCCTCATTTAAATACCTACATTAATCTAAACTAATTTGTATAAAAATAAATTGCAAAAAAAAAGGAAAAATGCATAGGAAGTAAAGTGTGGAAATAAAAATTGGTTAGATGTTGAGAGTGTGTGATCAACCAACACATGATAAATTGAATAACATCAATCTCCATCTATTTATTTGATTATAAAATTGATAAATGAATGATAAGGTGGGATAGAAGGGCCATGCCATAACTGCCATACACTTAGAAAACTTAGAGGGTGGTGCCACTGATGGAATTCTTACAAACTTACCATTTTTTTACAATGTCATGAGTACAAATCGTAATATGGATTTCATAGAGTGTAGCTCTGAATTCTCATGGCCCAAAAATGAATACGATGAGAGCTCTAGGCCTCTATTTATAGTTAAATTTTACCCCTAAGTTACTTGGGGTGAGAAACAATTACTCCTAGTAAAAGTAAATATTTGGGGGTAACTTTAGCAAATGGTTGTACCTCCAAATGTTACATACATCCAATTATACTTCTAAAAGGCTTAAAAGACTTCTAAAATTACTTAGTGCACCATTATATGCCAAAATATCACTTTTTGGAAGATTCACACTGGGATATGTAGGCCCAAAAGGCTTCATACCTAGATAAATTTTATAAAAAACTTTTAAAAATTTTCTAAGTCCAAAGAGGTGCTCCAAACTATGACAATGGCTCAACACAACATGTACCAGGCTATGGTTAATTTAGTCAAACAAGCCCTTCATGCATTTCAATTTGTGACTTAGAGCATAAAAGGAGAAAGTAACTTGTGACAAAGGTTTTACACCGTGTGGCCCAGAACATGTTCTATATCATGGTCAACATAGTCAAAGTTGGCATGGTGACATTTCAAATTGTGGTCCAAAAAATGGTTCCACACTACACGGATTAACGCATGGATCTATACCACACACTTGATACTTGGTTCCTCACTACGGTCAACAAAGTCAAACTTCCAAGTTTGATAATCTAAAAAGTGGCTTAGAACATGGTTCTCCATCATATGATCCAGCATATGGTTCCAAGCCATGCACTTCAGCTCATTATTCTACACTGCAGACGCCATACACTTCAGCTCATTGTTCTACACTATAGTCAATAGATTCAAATTTGCTACTTTAGAAATCAAAAGAATGTTTTAGAACATGGTTCTATGCTACGTAACCCAGAATAAAGTTTCATGCATACATCTCCAAGATAAAAATACTCTTGGCCCAGGCTATGGTTAAAGCAGTCAAATGACTCAAATACAAGATTCAAGCATCATATTAGAGCATGTTTTACAGTATGAAGGATGAAGTTGAAAAGGTAAGGTGGTCGCAAGCCACGATAGGCTCTAGACCATGAGGTATTTCAGACTGTGAACTGTAAAAGCATGCCAATAATCTAATCTTAGCTATTTGATAGAAAATCAATGATATACATCAAAAGTGGCTTGAATCATGTATACATGCAATATTTAACATGACATAAGGTAGAAAACCTCTATTCAAGCCATTTCCAAGCCAAAATTGAAGAGTAGGAAGATGAAGCAACAAAAATTTAAGATCCATGAGATGATTTAGTTTTAGATCTACATTAGAGCAACCACAACAAGAATAAGAGATGGTCTTGATATCTCTTTGACTAGATCTACAGTTGGAAGCCATGAGAGTCAAACAACTTGTAGAATCCAAGTTGCAAAAGATCAAAGGAGTGCATAATTTTCTTCTTTCTTGAATCAAATAGAAGACTACCACCTCAACATATTGCTTATTTGGTACTCCAACTTCTTTGTAATGTTCCTAATTATTTCAAATATTTCAAATTTATTACAAAACTATAAATAGAGGTCAAACCCTCATTTTAAAGGGTCAACTCTAAAGTGTTTGCTTGTGCTACTATTGTACATTTTTTACAAATCAATAGGAGAATTACTTGGATATTTACCTCAACTTTGTGTCTAGGATTATGCATAAGGGATCAGACCTAAAGTGTAATTATAGTAAAAGGTGAATCATTTTTTAAATCCAGGTGAATCTTGGCCAAATTCATGTAGGAGACATGGTGAATTACCTTAATTTTTCACCAAAAATTATAAAATAGTGGTGAATTTGATAGTTTTGATCAAATTGGATGCAAAACAGGGCCTAATTGTAAACTAGGTGCAAAAAATAGCCCGTATGTGGATCGGGTGTAAAACAGAGTTCGGATGAACTTGGGTTATAATCTAGGAAAAAAATTATTTTAGAGATTGCAAAACTGAGACTTCCCAAGAGGTCACCCATCCCAGCACTACTATAATCGAGCATTCTTAACTGTGGAGTTTTTGATGGGTTGGAAAATATCAAGTCATATTGGTTTTTTGAATTTTTGATTATGGTTGTGAGGAGGTCTAAAAAATAAAAAACAAAGAGCCATTTTTTTTTGTTTATCTTGAAACCCTTGAAATTCCATTTTTCTCTTTGCTTCAATTTTTCACCACGCCTGGACCACTTTCTGCACCTAGTCTGCATCCAAACCCCTTTCTGCACTTAGTTCACATCCAAACCGCTTTTTGCACTTGACCCCCATCTGGACCTCTTTTTACACTCGACACCCATCTAGACCTCTTTTTGCACCCGACCTCCATTCGGATCACTTTTTACACCCAACCCGTAATCAGATCACTTTCTGCACTCGACCCCCCATTCAAACCATTTTCTACACCTAGCCCACATCTGGACCACTTTCTACACTCGTGCCACATACGAGGAACTTTTACATTTGGATTGCATTTCAAATGCAGAAAGCACCTTAGATGCAACCCGAGTGCAAAAAGTGGTCTGGATTTAGACCAAGTGCAAAAAGTGTTTTGGATGCGATTTGGGTGCATAAAGTGCTCTGAATGGTGTGCAATATAGCATACATGGACCACACTCTAATGTTTTAGTTGTATGGGTATGGTTGTCATGTTACGTTTATATACTACTATAAGAGGTGAATTTGGTGGGATAATTTAAAAATTTTATAATTTCAAGGTGAAAAGGGTCCTCATTTTAGGCGGGAGTGTTGGCAATTCAATTTTTTTTATAATATTATTATCAACATGTGGCAAGCTGATCCCTAAAAATTTTTGGACCCAAAATTTTTGGGCGAATGGGCCGACATCCAGGGTCCCCAAATTTTGCCAATTTGCATTTTCAAAAATGCCAATATTCACTTATTAATGAATATTCATTGTTATGCATAATGTGACTTGTATCTTCTTTCTTTTGTGTATTACCAATATTTGAATCCATTTCTACTATTGATGCTATGGTTAGTTTATTTTGTTGATATTGGATTGCTAGCTTGGAGAAATTGAAATGCTTTATTTCTAAATGTATGCTTGGAAAGAATTATATTTCTGTTAGTCAGAGTATTAATCTAATTCTTCTAATTTTAATTATTGATACCTTAGATGTTTGGAATAATTATTGAAGTATGCATATGTGCTTAAATATTGAAGATTACTGAGTTTTGAATGTTGTTAATTGTAAGTGTTGTTTGCTAGAAATTGAGTTGTCAAAAGTTCTTTGTAGATGCTTATGATGTTAGCTTTATTTGTCCACTATTGATTCATTACTTTCTAAAATATTTCCCCTTTCTATCCCTATATTTATACATTTAACTAAGCTTAAATGAGTCAACATCCAATAAGTTTACAAGGTATACCAGCCTACTCTAGATATTGGGCTAAAAGAAATTTTAATCCTTCCAATGTTGGGGTCATGGTTGTGATTAGAGGGTGTTCACATTCCAAAAAACCATTGTAGATGATAGTCATAGTTTGAGTTCACCTTGATATCAATTCAGACCCCATAAATTTTTTGGCACACTCAATGGGACCCTATTTATAGAACATTCATTCACCCCCCATAATTTATGGCATGCTCGATGGGATCCTGTTTACAGAATGTTCATTCATCCACTAGATATTATTTTTCATTTTATTAGAGGAATCAAGATTTAGTGAGTTGTCTTGACCTCACCAAGTGGTAGAAGCAAATTCACTTGGTGACTCCTTGAAATCAAGAACCTAGAAAGCCCTTTTAGTAGCTCATTCTTTCATGTTTACCAGATCATTTGCTAGGAATAGTCAATAACCTATTTCATTTTTTGAGCTATCATCTAGAAGATCTAGGCATACAAGAAGTTTATCCATAGACACATATTTTTAAGAAATCTAAATACCATAAAAAAATTGGTTCTCCTCAAGGTAAAACCCATTAAAAACCCTAGTAAACATGGCTTAACAACATGATATAAACTAGAATAAGCCTTCATAGAAATACCCTAATTGGGATACTATTGGTCCTTTAGGACTCACCCTTATGCATGATATCCCCCAAGCTATATCGAAAGCTATACCTACATATGATGGTTTGGGTAAAACTGCTTATGAGCACTATCATGATATACTAAACCTAGCAACTATCCACAATATTAGGAATGAATATGTCATGATCAAGCTTCTAGCCTTATCCTCTAGAGTAAAATTTTTACATTGGTTTAGGACCCTTGAATACAACAACATCATTTTGTGGGATGCATTAATCGATCCTTTTGTGGAAGATTTTAATGAATCTGTAGATCCTTTCTCCTTCATAAATCAATTCATAGCTATGTAGAAACATTAGTAGGAGTTAGTCTTTAATTTTAATCTAATTTTTAGTATAATATGGAAAAGGATACCTCTTGAACTTAGACCATATGCTCCCCTTGTTTTCATGTATTACATCAGAGGCCTTGGATCAGACATGGGGCTATAAACTCAACAATTATTAATAACTTTATTTCCTCAAGTATACAATGTAGTCATACAGGTAGAAAATATCCTAATTGTTGTAGGAAGGCTTCCCCCAAAGATAGTCATACCATATTACTCTGAGATCCCTCAATTTTAGGCTAAGGTATCTACATCTTCATATATGGACCCTCCTTCCTTGTCATCATCACATCCTAAAATAGCTCCAATTTCTTCTCCTAAAACAACATCTACCTCAATTCCTTTTCTACCACTCCCATATTAAAATCCCTAGGAATCCACCCTATTGCTTGATATTCAGAATACCTTGAAGATAATTAATAACAAGGTAAATGCAATGGAAAAGAGAGATGGAAAGGTATCAACAAAGAATATTCTCATATATTAATAGGGATTAAAATCCTGATAATAGCAGTAATGTAGAGCCTAGGGTTAACATAAATCAAGAAGATCCAAAAATTTACCCTTGAGACCAGTCTGGTAAATATTTGGTATCTAGTTTGTAATGATCCTCATGATTCTGAAACCCGTGTCATGTACCAACACCTTGTGCAACAAGCCATGGAGAAAGTTGAGAGGAATAAAAAAGGAAGAAACAACATGTTATGGTAGTCGAAACAAGTTATGGTTAGAAAATATATTTTTGATGAAGAATTAGTTTCTATCATGACCATATCTGGAAAGAAGATATTGCAAGTTAATCCACAAAAGATGGTTCAATTTCAAGTCCCCTCTAAGAAGAAGAAGGAATCACCACTGTAAAATAATGATAAGTTCTCAGTTCCATAGACAACTAAAAAGAAATATACAATTCCTAGAAGCCAAGAAAAGGGGATGAGCACTCCAAAGTAGTATGAGAAGTAAAAGAATAAATAAAAAATAGATTCTAAGGATGAAGCACAAGAAAATTTATGGTTTTCTTCCATAACTAAGAGATAGAGGATTGAAGTTATCCAAAAATACAAGAGAAAGTATGGTGAACCAAAGAGGAAGTATGAGAAAGCTCCCTTGGAAAAGTCTGAGTTTAACATTATGGAATAAATGAAGAGGACCCCCTCTAGAGCAAGTCTCTATGACACTCTCTTCATCCTTTTTCAGATTGATCTACTCAAGGCTTCTTTAAACAAGAATTTTCAAGAAAAATAGACTACTACAATCTTCAGCATACCTCCTGGTCAAGAAAATGTGACTTCTACAACCTTAAAAAACAAACCTCATACCTTTTATATTTCTTTGAAAATGAAAGGTTGGATAGTCCATAATTGTATGATAGATTTAGGGGTTTCAACCATAGTCATACCTAAAGTAGTCTGTGAAGAAATGGGAATGAAATATACTCGATCCTATCCAAGAGTTTTGTAGTTGGATGGTACACCAGTTAAGACCATTGGAGTTGTAAAGGATGTGTTGATGATATTACATAGAGCTCCAAAGGTTACTATTGTACAAAAAATTATAGTGGTAGACCTAGAGCCTTACTTTGGTTTGTGTCTTTCTAGAGAGTTCATTGCTAAGCTAGGAGGTTACATGTATTTGGATTAATCTGGCATGATGATTCCATACAAAGACAAGAGAATAAGAATATCCCTTTAAAATCTTGTGGCCTATCACATTGAAAAAATAGATGAAGACATGTGTAACCTCTCAGTTCTGGATGAACCTGAATTGGTAGAGAGCTTTGAAGATTTAGAAGTGGAAGATGAGTTGCCATCTAGAGAATATTGTAACCTTTTTGGGATAGGAATGGGTACTTATAGCATATCTTTTGAGGTTGAGAAAAATACACCTACCATATCCAATAAGTCATTAAGGGGGTCAAAAAAATTTATAATGCATTTTAATGGGGTAAGATGCAAAAAAGGAGCCGATGATAGCATAATTTTTAAATCCCCTTTATAAGGTGTGAATTTTTTTTCTTATACATTGACATGGTCTTGTACCAATAATGTTGTAGAATATGAGGCTCTATATTTAGGATTAATGCAAGTAGAGAGTATGGGAATCAAAATTTTAGATATATATGGTGGCTTAGATGTAGTAGTTAATCAAGTCATAGCAAAATATAGTAGTAAGCACCATTAATTAAAATCATATAGGAATAGAGTATAGGATTTGATGGAATATTTTGATGCTTTAAACATCCACTCTTTTCCTAGAAAATAAAATATGTTTACTAATGATTTAGTCATTAAGGGTTCTAATTTTAATCCCTCTTTAGATATTGGATCAACAAAAGACAAAATAGTCAAATTAGTCTTTAGGCCTACAGTGCTAGATAAATAGATTTTTGGTAGTTTTTGAGAATGATCAAATCATTGAATTTCTAGTAAGAGAAGCTTTCTTGTCTAATTTGTAGGAGGATCTCCCTTAAGAAATGGATCAACAAGATATTATACAGTTGAAAAATAATCATATACCTAAGGGTTTGATCACATTAGAAATATTTTTTGATAATGACGATGGGAAGAAATCAAGAGCTATGAAAATTAACGATGAAATCTATAAAGAGATAGAAGTAGAAAAAGATAAAAAGCTTAAGATTGGCATTCACTGTTCTTCAAAAGAAGTGGAGTAAATTAAGGCCATATGCCTTAAACACCAAGATATTATAGCCTAGTTATATGAAGATCTTAAGGTATATGATAAAAATATTATTTAGCATATTATTGAGTTGGAAGTTGATGCAAAACCTTTCAGGCAGAAGCATAGGCCTATGAATCTCAATATTGAATCCATAATGAGATATAAATTGCTCAAATTGTTGAAAGCAAAGATTATCTACCCTATCAAACATTATGCATGGGTTGCTAACTTGGTACCTATCACAAAAAATAATGGAGACATTCGTTTATGTGTTGATTTTAGGAACCTGAACAAAGAATCATTGAAATACCACTATCCTCTTCCTCATATCAACCAGATTTTGCAGATTGTTGCAAGGGTTGAGAGATTTTATTTATTAGATTATTTCGTATGATACAATCATATTTGGGTGAAGGATGAAGATCAGTTCAAAATAGCCTTTACTACTAAGTGGGGTACCTTTGCTTATTAGAGAATACCTTTTGGTTTATCTAATGCAAGGGCAATTTTTTAAAGAGCCATGGACTATGCTTTTGGCGAGTTGATCAATAAAATCATTCTCATATACCTTGATGATATGACTACATTTTCCCATAAAAAACAAGTCACTTGGAACACTTGGAGCAAGTTTTAAAAAATATAGAGAGTTCGACATCTCCTTAAATCCAAAGAAGTTATTTTTTCAGTCCATGAAGAAAAATTATTAGGGCATGTGGTCTCTAAAAATGGGATGTCAATTGATCCTGATAGAATAAAATCAATACTTACTCCTCCTCTCCCTATGAATAATAATGTCTTGCAATCCTTCTTTAAACAAATAAATTTTGTAAGGAAGTTCATTTCAAAATTTGCTCAAGTTGTTAAACCTATTTCAGAGCTACTAAAAAATAATATGGATTTTAAATGAACTAAAGCAAGGAAGTAAGCTTTTGAGACAATCAATTAGGCCATTGCTACTGCCCCAATACTGGTAAACCCCAATTTCAACAAAGATTTCATTTTATATACTTGTGGATCTGAGGAGAGTTATGTAGCAGTACTATCACAAAAACATGATGCTGGAGAATAATACCTTATAATTTTTTGGAGTTAAACTCTTCATGAGTACCAAACTAAATATAATTTTATTAAGAGATAAGTATTTGTAGTAATGAAATTATTGAAGAAATTCAAAAAATACCTGGCTCAAAGTAAGACTCTTATTTATGTGGTACATCCAGATGTCAAGAGTTTCATATTATAAGGAGAGCTGGGTGACAAAAGAGGTGGTTAGATCACCAAAATATAGGAATATGATGTAGAAGTATATCCTACAAAGTTAGACAAAAGTAGAGCATTATATCAAGGAATGATAGCAAAATCAATATCAAATTAGATATCAACTTTTCATCCATCAAGATCTGGATAGAGTGAAGATATTTCTTCAAAAGGGTTAGATTGGGTTCATTAGTTAACAAGTTATTTTCAAACAGGAGTATATCCTCAAGATCTTAACAATTCATAAAGAATGAGGTATAGACTTCAAGATTTGAAATATGTCCTTTTACTTGAAAGAATATATAAAATGAACCTTGTGGAGTTCTTCTAAAATATTTGAAAGATAATCAGAAATAGAAATTCATTGAATAATTTCATGAAGGATTTTCAAGAGGAAATTTTTTAGAAAGAATTATTGCTATGAAAATAATAATAGCAGGTTACTACTGGCCTACTATCTTTGTCGACACTTTTAAAGTAACAAGAGCATGTGATAAGTGCTAGATATATGTAGGGAGGAATATGAATGCTTCATTCCCCCTTAAGCCTATCCAAGTAGAAGAACATTTCTAGTAGTGGGGACTAGATTTCACTGGAGTCATAAATCCTAACTCTTTAGTAGGTCACAAATACATTCTGACTACTACAAACTACTTTTCCATATGGGTCAAGGCAATTCCAATCCAAATATCAGATCAATATGTAGTGATAAGATTTGTTGAAATCTTGATCATAAGATTTGATCTCCTTGAAGCCCTGGTGAGTGATAATGGTCCATATTTCATAGGTACATTGAGTTTTCAAGTCAATATGGCATATGTTTAAATAATTCATATAACTATTACCCTTAAGGGAATGGACTAGTAAAATCCACTAACAAAAATCTACTCAAAATTCTAAAAAGAGCACTAAAAGATAACAAAAGAAGTTGGCATCTTCTCCTAGAACAAGCCTTGTGGGTAGATAGGATTACTATTAATAAGTCAATCAAAACAACCCCTTATGCATTAGTGTATGGGAAAGAAGCTATTCTTCCCACTCATATTGAGATTCCATCTCTAATATTAGCCAACCAAGATTATGAATCCGATCATAATCTCGTAGAGGTTAGATTGATGAATCTCCTATAGTTGGAGGAACAAAGAACTAAAGCATATGAAAGTTTTCATAAGCACTCCATAGACACTAAATAATGGTTTGATAAGTAGGTCAGATTCATAAAATTTAAGGTTTATGATTTAGTCCTAATATGGAATGTAGAAAAATCCAAATTAGGCAACCACCAAAAATTTAACTCCTTCTAGGATGGTCTGTTCAAGGTAGTTGAGGTCATGAAGAACAATGCTTTACAAATCCAAGATCAAGAGGGGAATTTACAACCAATCCCAGTTAATGGATATCATCTTAAGTTATAATTTAAGTAAGAAATCATTTTTCAGTAATATATGTACATATTTGTATTATATTGTCTTATTTTTAGCTTTTTAGTACAGAAAAAAAAGGAAAAAAAAAAGGCAACGACTTAACATGTTCCCAAATGAAAGTCAAAAGAGTTAAATCTAAGGAAAATGCACTATTATGCTCGTATTTTGTGCTACACCCAAAGAAAATAAACAAAATTTGGTTGTGATCTACGACAGGTTCTAAGCCACAACCAATCAACAGACGAGACATAACTTACAAGTCATGCTATTTTTTTTACCAATTTAAATTTTGAATCATGCATCTAAGTGGTGGCTCATCCACTGCATTAATGATAGAGGGCATGCATGCATGATATATAAAGCTAAAATTTGATTAAGTTTCATTTCACAAATAGTGCTAAGTCCTCAAGAGCAGTGACAACGAGGTGAAGTGAATTTGCAAAGCATCTAAAGAGTAATTCTAGAGGTTTTTTTAGAGATGGCATCGAAAGTTGCAAAGCAATCTACTCAGTTGGAAAGTAGTGAGGTTATATGTTATATTGATAAAACACAGGCATTGGATGATACAAAAATGACATGGAGAACAAGAAATAAGCTCAAGAGAGAAATTAATTATATATTTTTTAAGGACTGCCAAATTTTAGTTCAAGGTACTTATGTTGTCTACTCTCTTTTATCTTTCTATATTTGTGATTCTATTCATCCCTACCCATATTTAATTATACCATAGTAAAATTCTATGACCCTAAGGCAAAGGTAGTAAAAACAACCAAGGGAAGAACCCTTTTCAATATAACTACACAAGCTTGCCATGATATTTTTGCCATGGGTAGAGACTCGTCTGTAAATCCCAATCCCTTCAACCCACAAGACCAAGCTAGGTATTACTCACTAAAGGGGTATCAATAGAATGGTGACCATTTCAAGAAATGGGTGTATATCTAGTTTAAAACTATAAGGACTAGGGACACTTTGCCTAGCACCCCAATTACCATCGAGCAGTTTCCCTACCTAGAAGTCTTTTCAATGCTAGTGACATTGGCCAGTTTGTATGCTAACCAATATATGAGAGATTGGCAGAGTTACAAATTATTGCATTTATATTGAAAATATGTATAAAATACCTATAAGATATGGAAATAATAGACTGATTTACTTTGATTGACCTACCTTCCTCTCTAATTGAATGCATGAGCAATTAGTAGCAATGAAGAAATATTTTGAAGCCCCCTATTTCAGGCATTGATCTAATTTAGTTTGGATGTTTCTCAATGTTGTAAGACAAGATATACCTTGAATTCCAGTAATAGATAAAAATTATAATGGAAATCCCATACCAATCTATACATGGACTAGGATTTTGAAAAATACTGAATCCTACTATAACTTCAATATGGAATTTTTGGGACCAACCCTAAAAATTATGTATGGAAAATATCCTAGAATTCCTCCTCTAGCTAAGGAACTATTGCAAATAAAGCAAGTTGAGGAAGGATACTAGTATATTTTGATCGAGGGCACAGTTATTAGACTTTATGGCTTCACTAGGAAACCATTATTGCTTCCACACATTGCCACTAGAAGAATTTTGACATTAGAATATTGTAGACAAGATGACTACATCAATGTCACTTTTAGCATTGGGATAAGAAGAAAAGGGACAATGACTTACCCTCACAATATGGAAGATATTATAGTAACAAGGAAGGGTGAGTATGAGCAAATTACTAAATATTTGGAAAAACTAGATCTTCTACAAATATGGAGATATGGCCCAAATAATAATTTTTTGGAGAAGCTAACTACCCTCAATGGTGAGAAGGCTCCCAAGTTTGAAAGGACTTTGAGGCCTCAAATTGAAAAGCATAGAAATAATAAAGAGAGCTCTCCATTATATTGGAATGTTAGAAAAATGGAACAACTTCCCCCTTGAAGAAATATTTATGAGCAATTGATCGAGTATGACCCTTAAAATGAGAATACCCACCAGCTGAAGGAATCTAAAATCTGAGATATGGAGGAAAACCTTGATTGGGATTGTTGGAAATTTTGAGTAAGTTGTGTTGTCATTGATTTCAAAAGGTCTAATGTCAAAAGGTTTGATTTCAAAAGGTTTAATGTCAAAAGTTTTTATGTCAAAAGGTTTAATGTCAAAAGGTTTAAGGTCAAGTTTGAAGACTATGTGCAAAAATAGAGCAAGTGAAAAAACTAATATTATAATATTATAATATCCGTCCAATAGGGTTTTCAAAAGGAAAAGAAAGCAAGCTTAAAAAGAAATAATAATATTATAATATTTGGGCACAAGGAAGAGGTGAAAAATAACAACGTTCGAAATTATAAAAAAAGATATCCCTGACAAGGTCCATTGAGCAAGTTATAAAGATTGGCAAAGGTTTTAATTTATTTAAATTAAAATATTTTAACCTAAGGTTAAAATTTTAATTTAAATATTTATGGCACCAAAATCGATTTCAAAATGGTGAAAATGAAAAAGGGCCTAAGTTTTTATTTTTTTTGGAATGCATATAAAAGGATGAATATTTTTCAAAGTTGAGGTGTGAAAAAATGTGTGCGCATCATTCGTGAGGGGCAGAGACCAAGCATAAATCAAGTGAGTAATTCGAGGAAAATTTTGTTGAAATCAGGGAGAATGTAAAAATAATTCCAAAGTGCTGGCTAGCGCAAATGATAGTTAAGACATGGATAAGGTGCTTGCGAAGGGTTGGTCATGGTTTCAAATCCCATGCAGTTGATTTTTTGTGAAGGAGGAAAGAGTTTTTGTTCTCGCCAAAATTCTTGAGAGGCAGACATTGTATAGGACAAAGTGTCCTTTAGTTCTCATGTGGGCGTGTAGCCCAGGCGATAGCCTAGCCTTGGGCTAGGGCATTGCGATGGCTAAGGTCGTGGGTTCAAGCTTGGGTGTTGGTCATTGAGACTTGTGCAATATTTTTATGATGTGGGCCAAATATTAAGGTATGCAATTTTTGAATTAAATCTGCCAAAGGTTTTTGGAAAATGAAAGTTGTTTGAGGCTAGATGATATTAAAAGGGCCATGTGTGGAATTGTTTAGGGATTCATAAGGTGTGTTAATTAAATATTTTATTTTTTGTTTTTAGAAATTAAATCAAGTATTGGAGATTATAAAGTGTAAACAAAGGAACTTTATTTTGTTGTGTGTTGAATATTATTTTGAAAAAGGAGTTTATAAGGTGTAAACAAGGAACTTTATTTTGATGTGTGTTGAATATTATTTTGAAAAAGAAGGAGATTATAAGGTTTAAACAAGGAAAATTATTTTTATGTGTGTTGAATATTAGTGTGAAAAAGAAGGAGATTATAAGGTGTAAACAAGGAAATTTATTTGTGATTATTTTGAAAGTGGAGTGATAAGGTGTATTTGTGACTTGACATTTTATTGTATTTCTTGTATAGTAAAATATTTGTTGAGGTAAATATTCTTGTGGAGATTTTGAGATAGATTGTTGCTATCTAACCTGGAATTGGCAAAAGGATTTGGTTGTGAGTAAAAAAGATTTTGAAGATATATCTCCATCAAAGAAAAATGATTTGAGGTAAGTCTTGGTGAAGACTTGAGAGTAGATTGAGCAAGTTCTTGAGAGGAATTGAAAGCAAATTTGAGGCAAATCTTGATGAAGACTCGAGAGAAGATAGAGAAAGTTATTGAGAGGACTTGAAAGTGGATTTGAGGTAAGTCTTTGTGAAGACTTGAGAGCAGATAGAGAAAGTTCTTGAGAGGACTTGAAGGTAAATTTGAAGCAAGTCTTTGTGAAGACTTGAGAGCAGAGTTGATTGATTGATTTATTCAATCTTTGTGTTAAGGCTTGGGGTAAATCTAAGTAGATTTGATTTGTGATTGGATCAAGCTTTGTGTTAAGGCTTGAGGAAAGATTTGAGGATAGAATTTGGTACAAATTTATGAGCAGATTTGTGCTAGACCTGAGATAAAGTTAGAGCAAATTTGTACTACACTTGGGATAGAGTTTGGTGTAGATCTGATATAGAGTTGAGAGCAATATTTGGAGGTGATAGAGTAGAGGACATGAGTCTCCAGTGGATAGAGATCCATTAGCTAGGGTAGTGAGGATAGAGGTATTTTGTGGAGAGATATCCACAAGCCAGAGTAGTGGGGTTAGAATTCTTCTATAATATCATCAGCCAAAGTAGAGGGGAAAGAGTTCTCCTATGGATAGAGATCCATGAATTAAATAAAAAGGGAAAGAGTTCTCCTATGGAGTGTGATCCATGAACTAGCTGGGAAGATAGAGTTCTATAGAGAGAGATCCATGAACCAGCTGAGGAGATAGAGGTCTCCTGGATCAAGTTCCATGAACTAGAGAAAAGGGAAAAGAGTTCTCCTATGGAGAGAGATCCACAAATTAGAGCATAGGGGATTGGTGTCTCCTTTGAATAAAGGTCCATAAACATTGTAATAGGGAATTGATTCCCAAGAATATTTGTTGAGAAAATTTAGTAGAAAAATTTTCTTCGTGGAGTAGCCCACATTGGGTGAACCACGTTAAATTGGTATCTCTATTGTGTGTGATGATTTTATGCATTGCTTGATTAATACTATTGATATTGCCATTGATAATATTGGATAATATTGTTTGGAAAATAAAAGTAAAAGTTGGTCTTATACTGTTCACCCCCCCTCTCAGTATAAGTTTGTGTTCTTCAATTGGTATCATAGCAGGTTCCTTCGGAAGAGCCTAACAGATTGAAGGAATAGCTACAAGAACACACATGGAAAGGAAAGGCAAAAGTAGAACCATGAGACCTGAAAAGGAAAAAGAATTGGATCTTGAGACTAAGAGAAAGGAAGAAGAAAAATTAGTGAGATGTGTTGAGTGTGGTAAGCTTGGTCACATGGTACTTTATTGTCCACAAAATGGGTATAATAGCAGCAATGAGAAAAAGGAATTTGATATTGCTCTAAAAGATATTTTTGCTTTAAGAGGAGAAGTGGAAATAGGAGCCAACAACAGAAAATAAGCTAACTATGTAAAAATAAAAAAGAAGAAACTAAGAATACTCAAATATTTTAATTGTGGTAACTTTGGTCATCTTGAAGATCATTGTTCAAAAGTTGGGTATAGTAGCAATGAAGAAGAATATTTTGGTAACCTTGGTCACAATGCAACTTATTGTAATGGTTTCAGTAGTAGTGAAGATAAAAAATAAAATAGAGATAGTCAAATCAGGCATACAAATGAAACTAAACTTTCAACAATAGAAGAAAAATGAGACGCTCTTGTTGAAGTAGCAATCAATGTTTCAAGTAACAATGATGAAAGTATTTCAGATATTGAAGAGTATGAAGATACTCTTGAAAACCTAGAAGAAGAGGAAAATTTAAAAAAAGGGAAGGAGGAAGCCACAGTTAAGGAACTTGATGAGTTAAAAATGGAGAACTTAGGATTGAAAGCCTAAGTACAATAAGATAAGGAAACAAAGGCAAAATTTCTACAAGATCTCACTGACCTTAAGGTTAAGGTTGAAGAGGCAAGAAACATTGAAGAAGGTATTATTGAAAAATTAATGATAAAATAGCTAGAGTGTGAAATATTAGAACATGAAGTATTTTCACTGAGGAAGGAAGTAAAAGACGCAAATGATAAGCTACACAGGTTTGATAAAAGTTTAAAAGCTTTGGATAACATTACCAAAGTGCAAAGATCTTCATCTATCAAAACAGGATTAGGCAATGAAGAAGGTCCAAAAGTACAGAAAAGGGATTCAATCTCAAAAGAAAATGAAGTCTTAAAGGAAGCTTCAAAAGAAGTGACTAAAGAAGAACTGAAGACTTACACCGATGTGTTGAGAAGTGACAACATCAAAGAGGAAGGAAACAATGCACAAAAAAGGTACAAGGATCATCACAAAAAGGAAGGACTAAGAGACTAGTGGGTCTAAGGCAAGATTTTTTCAAAGGATGGTGCTTATCATGTAACAAGTTTGGTCACAAGGCTATGTAGTGTAGGGATCATGAAAATAAGGAATATGGTTTGACAAAGAGAAATTTAAAAAATGGACAACTCTTTCAAGGGTATTGCTATTCTTGTAATCATTTTGGTCATAGAGCAATTGATTGTAGGGTTCATGACATGAATGGGTATGGCTTCACCAGGAGGAACTTCAAGATATTTGCACCTCCTAGGAACCACAACATCAAGTGCTTCAATTGCAATAATGTTGGGCATACAACAAGGTGGTGTAGAACAAAATTTCCAAAGCTTCCAAAGACAAGCAAGAACAAGGATATGTTAAGAAAATAGGTTGACAAATAAAAAGAGCATTGTATGCTGGGAGTAATTTTACTCCCACCCCAAAATTAATCACCTCAAAGAAATGAGGTGGGTAAGGGGCTAAGCTAAGAGTCTTATATTTAGTCCCAAAGGAGTCCCTTTGCCATTGATGTCAAAGGGGAAGATATTTGAGTTAGGGGGAGAGCATTCAGTTAGGGGAGCAGAGTTGGAAAAAGGAAAAAGGAATGATTAAGGAAAAGGGTTGCCATCAATGACAAAGGGGGAGATTGTTGGAAATTTTGAGTAAGTTGTGTTGTCATTGATGTCAAAAGGTTTAATATCAAAAGGTTTGATGTCAAAAGGTTTAATGTCAAAAGGTTGAAGGCCAAGTTTGAAGACTATGTGCAAAAAGAGAGCAAGTGAAAAGACTAATATTATAATATCTGGCCAATAGGGTTTTTCAAAAGGAAAAGAAAGCAAGCTTAAAAATAAATAATAATATTATAATATTTAATATTATAATATTTGGGCAAAAGGAAGAGGTGAAAATAACAAGGTTCAAAATTATAAAAAAAGATATCCCTGACAAGGTCCATTGAGCAAGTTATAAATATTGGCAAAGGTTTTAATTTATTTAAATTAAAATATTTTAACCTAAGGTTAAAATTTTAATTTAAATATTTATGACACCAAAATCGATTTCAAAATGGTGCAAATGAAAAAGGGTTGAAATTTTTAATTTTGTTGGAATGCATATAAAAGGAGGAATGTTTTCCAAATTTGAGGTGTGGAAAAATGTGTGCACATCATTCATGAGGGGTAGAGACCAAGCATAAGTCAAGCAAGTCATTCAAGGAAGATTTTGTTGAAATAGTAAAAAATGCAAAGATAATTCCAAAGCGCTGGCTAGCGCAGACGACAGTTAAGACGTGGCTAAGGCACTTGTAAAGGGTTGGTCATGGTTTTGAATACCATGCAGTTGATTTCTTGTGAAGGAGGAAATAGTTTTTGTTTTCATCAAAATTTGTGAGAGGCAGACGTTGTATAGGACAAAGTGTTCTTTGGTTCTCGTGTGGGCATGTAGCCTAGGCGATAGCCTAGCCTTGGGCTAGGGCATTGCGGTGGCTAAGGTCACAGGTTCAAGCTTGGGCATTGGTTATTGAGACTTGTGCAATATTTTTATGACGTGGGCCAAATATTAAGGTATGCAATTTTTGAATTAAATCTACCAAAGGTTTTTGGAAAACAAAAGTTGTTTTGAGGCTAGGTGATATTAAAAGGGCCATGTGTGGAATTGTTTAGGGAGTCATAAGGTGTGTTAATTAAATATTTTATTTTTGGTGTTTAGAAATTAAATCAAGTATTGGATATTATAAGGTGTAAAAAAGGAACTTTATTTTGATGTGTGTTGAATATTATTTTGAAAAAGGAGATTATAAGGTGTAAACAAGGAACTTTATTTTGATGTGTGTCGAATATTATTTTGAAAAAGGAGATTATAAGGTGTAAAAAAGAAACTTTATTTTTATGTGTGTTGAATATTAGTGTGAAAAATAAGGATATTATAAGGTATAAACAAGGAACTTTATTTATGATTATTTTGAAAGTGAAGGAGTGATAAGGTGTATTTGTGACTTGACATTTTATTGTATTTCTTGTATTGTGAAATATTTTTTGAGGTAAATATTCTTGTTGATATTTTGAGATAGTCTATTTATATCTAACCTAGAATTGGCAAAAGGATTTGTTTGTGAGTAAAATAGTTTTTGAAGACATATCTCCATAAAAGAAAGAAGATTTGAGGCAAGTCTTGGTGAAGACTTGAGAGCAGATTGAGTAAGTTCTTGAGAGGAATTGAAAGTATATTTGAGGTAAGTCTTGGTGAAGACTTGAGAGCAGATAGAGCAAGTTCTTGAGAGGACTTGAAAGTAGATTTGAGGTAAGTCTTGGTGAATATTTGAGAGCAGATTGAGCAAGTTCTTGAGAGGAATTGAAGGTAAATTTGAAGCAAGTATTTTTGAAGACTTGAGAGCAAATTTAATTGATTTATTTATTCAAGATTTGTGTTAAGGCTTGGGGAAAACCTAAACAGAGTTGATTTATGATTGGATCAAGCTTTGTGTTAAGGCTTGAGTATAAATTTGAGGATAGATTTTGGTAAAAATTTATGAGCAGATTCGTGCTAGATCTGAGATAGAGTTAGAGTAGATTTGTACTACACTTGGGATAGATTTTTGTGTAGATCTAAGATAGATTTGAGAGAAATATTTGGAGGTGATAGAGTAGAGGACATGAGTCTCCAGTGGATAGAGATCCATTAGCCAGGGCAGTGAGGATAGAGGTCTTCTATGGAGAGAGATCCACAAGCTAGATTAGTGGGGGTAGAAGTCTTCTAGAATATCATCAGCTAGATTAGAGGGGAAAGATTTTTCCTATGGATAGAGATCCACAATCTAGAGCAAGGGGAAAGAGTTATTCTATGGAGTGTGATCCATGAACTAGCTGGAAATATAGAGTTCTTTTGTGGAGAGAGATCCACAAACTAGTTGAAGAGATAGAGGTCTCCTGGATCAAGTTCCATAAACCAAAGAAAATGGGAAAAATTTCTCCTATGGATAGAGATCCATAAATCAGAGCATGGGGGATTGGTGTCTCCTTTGGACAGAGGTCCATAAACATTGTAATAAGGAATTGATTCCCAAGAATATTTGTTGAGAAAATTTAGTAGAAATATTTTCTCCGTGGAGTAGCCCACATTGGGTGAACCATGTTAAATTGGTTTATCTATTGTGTGTGATGATTTATGCATTTCTTGATTACTGCTATTGATATTGCCATTGATAATATTATTTGGGAAAGAAAAGTAAAAGTTGGTCTTATATTGTTCACCCCCTTCTCAGTATAAGCTTGTGTTCTTCAGGGATGAGGGAAAAAATGAGAGGAGAGACAAACACTATAAAAACTAGGTTTGGTCACCAATTCGATACTAATTTCTTTGAGTTATATGAAAAATATATTAAGGCTTGGACAACCAAGAATGGTAAAAACTTAGCATTGAGCTACAAAAGGGTTGATACAAAGAAAATAGAGAAATGTAAGGCCAAAGGGAAACATCAGGAGGAAAAGGGTAGAAGAAAGACCAAACACCTCCAGCTTCTCCCTCCCCATATTCATAGTAAAGTGTTGATGACACTAAAACAACTTCACCACCAGTAACTAAAGAAACTCAGTCTGCTTTTGAACCTTCACATGAAAAATTGCAACATTACACTATGGGGGCTGTAATGATAGAATATGCTTTCTTTCATTGAATATGTCAGACATCCTATTAATACTTGGATTTCTTCATCCATTTTTTGTATTTGAGTTCTTAAGGATGCTATGTTATCCTTATATTTATAGACATATCTTTAGATATTCATGATTCTTATCAATTTCTTGACTAAATATTTACTTTAATCACTTGCTATTGTGCTTGTGATGTGGTCATTGAGACAAGGAGTTTTAGGACTTTATAATATTTCCCTTCATAGATAGTAGACTCTATACATGTTTGATGGTCTTATCAACCTATTCCAATATTTCTTCCATAAAGGAGGTCAATCAAAATTATTCATATGTATTCTTCATTTTTTCCTTGTTTTGGTCCCAAAAAGCTCAAATTGTTTGAATTTCCCAAGCTAACTTTCAATCTACAACTATCTTTGTAGGTTTTGAGGCTATCAAATCCTCAATATATTGGTCCTTATTTTTGAGGATTTCTTAGATTTGAACTTGTTCTTCCATCAACTATTGCATGATTTATTGAGTTTTAGTAGGTCTAGTGTCAAGGTCATCAACTTCTTCAAATAATATTTCTTAGAGAATTCATTCTTTAGCCCCTCATTGTCTTGTTGGAGTTGTTCCTTTGTGCCTTTAGCTATACCAATTATTTCTCTATTTCATTGATTTTAATTTGTATTTCTTCATCCTCAACTACCAATCAACCATATTTTATTACATAATTGAGTGTAGTTGGTTAGCCAACTAGACGATTTGGTATAGGTACATCTTGTCGAGGTCTAGTTGGGACACCCTAACAATTAAGTAAGAGTTTATGCTACCTTGGTAGGGTCAGTTTCAATTGCCTTGACAAAGTACACCTTCTCTCCCTTTCTAGAAAATTATAGATGGAAAAGCACCAAATCCTTGGAGGTCCTTTTGTCAAGTGTTTTGTTTTCTCATTTTAACATAGTTTTTGGCATGTCTAGTGGGACCAAATTTCATTTTCCTTATATTTGCATTCAATTCCTTGATTTATTTGCCAAAATTGCATTTTCCATGGATGGAGCGAATGGATAAAATTTAGATCTTTTTACTAAGTCAAGTTTAGCAATTAGTTTGCTCTAAAATTTGGAAGGATTTGCTCCATTTTAGGTAAATATTGCAAAGTCACTATGGCATTGAAAGTGAACAATTTTCTCTAACACAGTAAGTAATTCGCTCAACAAAGTCTACATTTTTATAGGGTAAATAAAAAACAATTTGCCAAAACTAGGGACTAAATGTTTTAGTTCCAATCATAGTTTGATTTTAAATTTTTTAAATTTTTCATTATTTATGCTCAATTTTTTTAGGTGCTTTATGAATGGTGACTCCAACATAAAATTTAAAGTTTTAAATTTTTGCAAGATGATAGCTTTAAAAATATTTGAGCAACATCAAAAATCAAAACTAATCTCACATGTGCAATTTCCTTAAGAGAAAAATACTTAAGGCATATTTTAATTATTTTTTTACTAAAGTTTAGAACATTAAGTGTTTTGATCATAAAAAAAAAGTTATTCATCTTGATATGATAAAATTCATTCAAGACAAATCTGGAAAACAACCCGATTCATGTTTGAAAAGTGATTTGATGTAAAAGATAAGTGTAGACACCAAAACCTAGCCACTTGTCATCCATCCAAGTCTTCTCGCAATTTTACCCATTTATTTATATAAATTTAGGCATATTTCTTAAATGTATGTTTAATATTAATATTTTATACATATTTAATAAATATAAATATTATATATGTAAATAAATTCCAACCATTTGATTTGACTTAATCCTAGCCATTCATCCACCTTGATCCATGCCATACACCCAAAATTAATATCCACCCTCCGATATGTTTTAATCTGAGTTATACAATTTGTGTCTCTTAAACCCTAACATGCCCTAGTGTGGATTATTAATAGGAGCTATTTTGATGGCTCAACCCATGAGTAATTTGCTAAGTATTTTTCCTAAGCAGTCTAAGTCTATCCAATCACTTTCACCATATGTCCTCAATCACCCTAGCCTCTACATTCGTTGCCACCCATTTCACTTAGCCAGATATGCTTATGTAGATCTTCACCTCAACTCTCAAATACCTTCAGGTGTTCTCTATTTCCATTGAATACCTACGTGTGTTTCCCTCCACCACCAAGCACTGATGGGTGCTTCCCGTCATCCCCAATCACCCATGGGCATTTCCTACTACTGTTGAGCACCCATGGATGTCTCAAAACCTACTACTAAATACTAGCAAAATTCTCAGGTGTCGCTAGGGCATTCACACACTACTTTCCTGCAACAACTACCATAGATCAAGAAGACATCAATTTCAACAAGGTAAATCTCATTTATTGTATTTATTTTAGTATTCCTATATTTTCTTATAGCTTCATTTCTACAACTAGGTTAATAATTTTCTTATTGAGGGCCTCACATAGTGGAGCCCTTGTAGGTATTATTAACTTCCTGTTGTTGTTTGTTATTTGTAGGTTTAGGGATCTATAGGTATTGAGCAACTATTTAAGCTAGAGTGGTCCATCCAAAGGATATCTGAAGCCCACTCACTTCTGTTGGGATCGATCGAGCATGAAGACACCGCACTGTTTTGTTGGTTAGGATTTCGAAGAACCCTAGCATGTTAAAATTATTATATTGAGAAATAAAGCATTGTAAAAGCCCCAATCTAGGGTATATTTGGTTGTAATATCAAGAATTCACCTGAAAATATTAAAATCAAATTTATTTCTTTCCAATAACATGTGTTCATCTTAATTTTATTGTTCATTTGTTTAAGTTTAGTTATTTGGTTTTGTTCAATTTGCATCTACAATAAGTTTATGTCTCCCTTCCTCAAGAGAATAAAAATCACTCGTCTTAAAGATGATTCATTATGGGTGATCCACTTGGATCCTGTTTTCCAAAATTTCAAGTAAATCATTTAAAAATAACAAACAAATTATTTTCTTTTATGAAGTGAATTACTTCATTTATAACACTCCATAAAATTGCTCCCTGCTAGTGTATCATCCCAAAATTGTAAACAAATCACTCTAATTTTGTGAGCAAATTGCTTAATAGGTAATTTTTTGAATTTTAGAAATTTTCAACTTGAAAACTCTATCCATGTAGCTAATCACATGAAACCCTATGAATATATGATCAAAAGCTAAAAAAACAAAAAAAATCATAAAATGATAGACATTGTTGCATACCATCAAAGAGACACTAAAGGAAAGAGAAAATAAAAAATAACCATGTGGGTTCATCAATAAGTTGAGTTTGAAGAAATTATGGTCTTGTCAACCTATTCAATTTCTCAATAAGGCTTATCTATTCTCTTATTTTCTCCTTCAAAATTTCAATGAACCTTTTTCTTAGGCCTCCTCAATATTCTTTCTCAAATCTGCAATGGGGACCTCTTTTCTTGGGTCTCCTTTTCCTCAATATTCAATAGGGCTTCTCTAGCCTCTTTCTCTCTTCTTCCTTCAATCTATAGTCTTCAATATTCTATAGGGACCTCTTTCTTGGGTCTCTTCAATATTCAATATTCTATCTTCTATGGGGACCTCTTTCTTGGGTCTTCCTCAATCTTCAATCTTCAATGGGACCTCTTTCTTGGACCTCCTTAATATTCAATGTCTACTCTTTTACTGCAACTCCAAAACTAATCTCATATGAGGAAAGCACATAAAATTTTAGGTAATTGAAGGTAAAATTATTTTCTATATGTTGTAGGAAGCTTCTCAACTTTCGAGAACTTATTTTTTACAACAAAATCTTAGACAGTAGCAATCAAATACATACAAAAATCCAAAATTTTAAAATAAATAAACTTCACTAGTTATTCTTCAATCTAGTGTAAAGGAATCTATGCTATGTCCTAGTCTTCACAAGTTTTTTGCAACCCTGTGAAAATATTCTAGATAAATAGCAACTTTTAAATTATGTAAAATAAATCTTCCTAACTCCTATCAATCTCCCTTGTGGCTCTAATACCACTGCTAACTTTTGATGCTTAATAATTAAAGAAAAAGAACCACAAGATATAAAAATAAAGTTGCTATATGAAATATAAGATAATGGCAATATTCTAATCATATAAAACTCATAAATAATGTTTGCAACTCATAAAATTACCATTAACAAATGCTCATAAAATAGTATCTTGATATAGAATAAAGATCTCAAATACACCATACTTCCACACACTCTCATTCTACATTGTGTCTTACACACACACATAGACATATTTATAATGGGATGTGACTCTTCATATGGAATACTCTTGGCCTTCACTCTTCTTAAGACTCTTCAATTTCCTACTCTAAGGATACATGTGCACATATACACTCATCATACTTGCAATATTAACTACAAGATACTTGTGCATTTCTTGCACATTATTACATTATATAATATATTTAATCACACTCTAATTCAAGATACACTCCTAATATAAATATGTACCCAAGAGCATACATTGGCATGTACCAAATAATTTAATATACTCCAACAACTGATTATGTATTGATGGATGATTTTTCAATGCCTAATCTCATTTATATTATCATGATAGGTGGTTAATTTATATTCTATGATTTGTTTTAATTATATTGTAATATGGTACTACTAATTATGCATATGGTTGCGAGACCTCTCATAGTGGATTGAAATGGGACAACCACAAAATTAAAGAAACCTAAAGAAAAGGAAAATGATGGCAGATGAAATATTCTATGACAACTATAAGGTAAAATGTTACCCTCATATAGTTGCATTTTCATAATTATGTTCTTGAATGTAATTATGCCATTGGCTAGGAAATTGTTCGATCAAAGGAGCGGTCTTTAGTAGATAGGTGTTGATGGGATAATCATCAAAAAACCTGCTAATTAAGAACAAGTGGTGGTATAATGTAACTGCATTTATTAATAGTAAGCATGTGTTGGTAAATTGGGTCTAGAAAAGGATTCATTAGATAAGGTGTTAATAAAAATAAAGGCTTTATTAATACCTAAATGTTTATTATCAAGGCTAGTAATTAATATTAGCCAATGATAATAATTAAATTTATTTAAATAGGGTATAATTGATTTGATTAGCTTATGGTTCTTAATGTTTGTGTTAACCTTGAAAAATTAATAATGGAGAATTATTAATGAATATATAAAGCAATAAGAGTATTGTTGCATAAAAATAAAAATTACATGAGACTATTTTATGAAAAACATTCTCCCTAACATACAAAAAGTAGTTGGAGAATTCAGTTGAGTTTCGAACATCTTCTTGGGTGGACTTGGGAAGGAAACAAAAGAGGGAAGAGAAAAAAGAGAAGAACAAAATATAGGAAGAGTAGAGGTAGAACTTGGAGGATAACCAAAGGAAAAGAGAAATTAATTCAAGTTGAAGAAGATAGATTAACCTTATTTTTCATTCCTGGATATTGGTGCACAAACGGGTTGGAATGTTTCCCTTGGATCTTAATTATTTAAGTATTAAAATTTTAATATGCTTAAAGTGTTTGAAAACTAGTTATACGTAAATTGAGTAATATACAACATAGTAATATTTTCCTATCTAGCTTTTAGTATAGATCATCTTCTTACTTGAGAGGAATGAACTAGATAGCCAAGGAAATCTATATGTACCACCATCTGTGTATATTTTTGTGTTTAGCATCTCTATTTTCTATCTTTTTGTGTTTAAATTTTCCTTTCAAAGGCTTTGCACCCTTAGAATATTATTTCATTGCTTAATGAGAGTCCAATTGTATTGGAAGCGTGCGTTCGGGTGCACAATTTGACTTCCCATGATTGCAGGTCAGGGTGTGCAGACTACAAGGTTTTTCCTTATGCTGAGTATAGGAGAAAGACTTAATATAATACCTTACCAAAAGTTTATCATATAAAATAATACTTTAGAAGACAACTGAGTCAGTAGATCTCCAACCGAAACAAGTAGAGTGCTTACAACACCAAAGATGAACTTGTAAGTTAAATTGATTTAAAAAAAAAAGATATTAGGTGGCTTAAGATAACGTTAGGTTGATGTTTAGTTTTTTTCTCCTTTTATGAATTATAGAATATTTTTATTAATCTATTTTTTTGTATGGTAATAATATAATGTATCTGAAGTAAACAAAAAAAGTATAATAAGACATTCTATGCTTTGTTCCTTTAATTTATGGAAGCAATATAGGGTTAGAACCGGGCTAGGCTGACCTGTGGAGAAGTTCTAAATTTAGATGTTTTGTTGAATGAAAAGTATTTAGTTTTTGTCCAAGGTCGTTGAATACTTTTTCCAACTATATTTTGTATCCCTATTATTCTTAAAAGAAATATATGAGCTAGAAAGAATAGGGAATACGTTGTTTTTTGTTTCCTCAATTTTTTTATTAACAAAGGAACTGAAAAGTGATTGCTTATTTTACATTTGGAAATAGTTGCTTAGATTTAGTTGTAAGCCATTATTTTATTTTTTATACGGAAATAGATGCTTTTAAAATTTCATTAAAATAAAGGAAGAGAGTATGCTTTAAAATAAATAAATAAATAAATAAATTGGTAAGAATGGATGGAGAATCCATTTGAAGAGGAGTATGAGATCCTCTCATCTGAATGTTGTATGAAATTGTGAAGTAAATGTAAAAATTGCATTGTGTTATTTCTTATAGCATATGCTTAGTATTACATTATTGGAAACTTATTGGCATTATGTATTTTCATGAACAAGTGTTGTCTTAATACCTTACACCTTCATCATTATGTGTTGGAGAAAAAGGGAAGAGCCGAGTTTGAGGCCAAGGAAATTATAAAATTTAAAATGTGCTTTTGGAAATGTAAAGATTCTCTTGTATAGAGGTTCTACTTTAAAACTATTGTTACCCATGGGTGACGTAACTATAGAAAGTATATTGTAGCATATGGATAGTTGGAAAGGTTATATTTATGAAATCAAGATATAATTTACTAATCCATGTATTTAAATTATAGATATTCAATTATATATTCCTTAAATGAATGTTATAGAGGAATGCATCTTTGTATAATTATCCATGCAATAAGAAAATGATAATATCAATTGGGTGACTTTGAAATAGAATATGTTAAGGAAAAATGGAAGGGATATTGTATTTGCTTTTGGGAATATTTGGGAAGTTAGTTTGAATGTTTATAAGATCTATTATGTTTAACATTTAAATACCTTAAGATAAATTCTATTCTTATTTTGAAATGCTTCATGCTTGTTGTTGCTACTGCATGACTTACCCCAAATTTGGGGACCCACTTAAAATTTTTGATGTTCAAGGAGTTTTGGTTTGCATTTTTTATTTTTTTCATGGTGTCATAAAATGTTAATAAGGTCTAATGGTTTACCATTGTCATGGTCTCCTTGGAAAGGTTATTTGGAGATAAATTATTGTCATGTTTTATCCATTTGGATTTTCAAAAGCTTGTCATAGGAGTATCTCATGTCCAAATAAAAACATGGTGGGAACCCTACATCCTTATAATTATTCATTTTCCATTTACATTGTGAATCACATAAAAGTTTATAATTTAAACAAATATAAAACATTTAAAAATAATGAAAATAAAAAAAATAAAAAATAAAAAAGTAAAATGAAATTATATAATGTTTTGTTTTCACTTTATATAGTATTTTTCTTAAAGTTTATATAGTAAAATTATATATCCCTAAACTATGCTTATTAACCATGGTGTTCATACATTCAAGTTACCATCACAAGGACCCTGTCAACAACAGAGGTACAAATTTCAAGGATTAATGGCACAATCTTCGAGGCACATGCAGGTGAACCAATGGATGTAGTGCGGGAGTGCAGTCAATACAGTCTACCCTGCTATGCAAACCAAGGAGCCACTAAGACTTAGCTGAGTCATTTAGCTTAGTGCATGTTGGAATTGTAAGCCCCACCTTGTGTTTTCACGTGCCACATATGGGAACAAAGCAAATATAGCATACCGCCATATGATAGGAGGAGTCTTGGACATACACATCAATTCATTGTCCAGGGGTGCATGTGGGAGAAATCATTGAATGTATTGGAACATGAAAGGTTGGGATTTCAAATTATTTGGCTGCACACATTAATAAATACCATTGAAGACCCGACCAATATGCAGGTGACATTTTCCAAGTGAATAAAGGGATAATTTTGGTTTTTGTGGAAGGCGTGGCCGACATCAAGCCCAAACAGATCAAGTTTCTAAAGCTTTTGGACAATTTTACAATTTTTATGGTTTTAATAGGGTGATGTCCAACTTCAATAAGCCTTGCGATGACAGGGTTGGTTTTGAGATTTAGAATTGAACCCATGTTAACATGACAAAAACCATTATGTATAAGCGTTTAAGCACTACACCATATGTGGTTTCAATACAATAGGTAGACTACAATGAGTTGAACAAACTCTCTTATTTTTGTTGATTACTCCAATGCCATTGTGGTCTTCACATTGACTTCTCTTGCATCCTTGCTCAAGAAAAATAAGCGGATCAAGTTGAATTTAGCTCTAACAACTCAAATGTTTTAGTTATCTCTTTGTGGAGTTGTTGTATATCAAGCACTATTATATATGATACTGAAAGACACGTCAACTTCCTTAATTATGGCAATGATAAAAAAGGCATCTAGGATCATTTATGTTAGGGCCTAGACTTTGGGAACTCTACGTAGTGTTTGTGACTTGTTTCGCTTGAAGAGCATGTGTCAAAGTGTGGTACTACCATGATTACTAATGGTGTTCAACAACCTTAGTATCCTCTCATGCACATTTATTACCAGAAGAATCCTTGACACTATCATCGCTGATGGAGGTACCTGGTCTAGTTAAGGTTTCATCATCAAAGGGTGAAACGCATGCACACTGATTATCACAAAATTGCGTAATACAGGAAATTGAATGACATTTTGACAATGTACACAACAGGAGTTTTGTTCTAAGCATGGTCTATGAGCTGTTGGATTTGATTCCATGGTCTGGTAAAACCTATTGGAGGCATTTTACGATCATATTTGTACCACATTTGACCTCTTCTTACGAAGGATCGATATCAATTTCGTTTGTACCTAGTGGAAGGGTAGAACAAAGGGGGTGGATATCTAAGGAATAAAGTCACAAATACAAATGATCTCAGTTCAAGAATGATGTCTTAAAAAAATTGTAGATATGGAGGGCTTCTACTAGTAATTATTTCTCTTAGTGGCCTTTGAAGGATGTGTAAAATCTTGAAACCTTATGCAAACTGCTTTAGACCAAAATAAAAGGTAGCAAATGTGCTGGAGAAATAGTTTAGAATAGCAAATCATATTCACATTTCTTTTATTATGGGTATAAAGTTTGAAATCCATTTTGCAATATGCTTCTACTTATGCTATCTTTGAGAAAAGAGGTTGATGGAGATAGTTCCTAAAACTAGTGGTTATATACAAAATTTATGAAGTACTTTTTCTGTGCAAGCAAATTTAGTTAGGAATCTTGCTCGCTATTTGAACAACTCAGGAAAAGTGATCACATTATGCATGAGTTTTATCCCTTGGTTGAGGAATTATTGGAGTTTATGCCAAGGTGTTACATGATACATGTATGCTTTCATTTAATTTAATTAAAGGTGCCATCGACCACCAACATTGGACGATGCTTGTAAGAACCTCCATTTTTGAGCATGTGGAAGGGCACTATGGCACATTCAATGTCCTATATTTGTAGAGGCTTTCATATAAATAGAATGTCAGGATTAATGTACCAATTGGCAGTATACCACAACACATCATAAAAGACAAAGGGATGCAATTAAAAAAGTATTACCAAAGAAATTTTCAACGAATGGAGGGAAATGGTTACAAGTTGAAAAAATATGCCATCATGACAATTTCCATAACAAGCATTAAAAGAAATAATATGAAGTGCAAGGGTTTTTGTTGAAGAGAATATGAAGCAAAAGCAATCAAATATTTCCTATTAATATCCATTGAAACTGACGAAAAAAGGGTCAGAGAATTTTTTGGAGCAAGGGCATGTTGGAATTTTTACTTGTAGAAGAACATCTCCTCTTTGGTTGTTGGACTGCACAAAATTTCACCCATTGTAATCGATTTAAGCAAGGTATTATGCAAGAGCATCAATTCAATATCTTTTTTTTAGATATATATTGAATTTTTTTAATAAGTTATATGCATGCGGATGGTATAATTTATTTATTTTTAATATATTGTGTTATTCCCTTAAAATATTGCATCACATTAATTTTGGACTACATGAAGACGAGTCAGATTAATGTTGGTTTAGTGCAGGGTATTTGTTTATGCAGATTCAACTTGAAATTTTAGAAGTCACGATGACTTGTTCTTTTCTTTTTATTCTCTCTAACCTTTACATTTTTTTTAATTTCATCAAATATAAAATACAAAAAAAATAAATAAATAGATAAATAAAACCCCAAAAACAAGTATGTTGGTTTCAAGAATTAAATTTCAAATTTTCATGTTTATGCAAATTCACGTGTTTGGAAGAATATTTGAAGTTTTAAACTTTGCATAGTTTTTAAAACAATCATTTAATTTTGTTTTAAAAAATTTATGAATAATTAATATGATATTCCAAATTTCCTACATTGAAAAGTTAGATTTAATCATTTTATTTTTATTTTCAAGAAAATATTAACAATCAAAGATAAAATTTGATTAACAATCAAAGATAAAACTTGGTTAACAATCAAAGATAAAATTTGATTAACAATCGAAGATAAAATTTGATTAACAATCGAAGATAAAATTGGCTTAAAAATCAAAGATAAAATTTGATTAACAATCAAAGATAAAATTGGCTTAACAATCAAAGATAAAATTTGATTAACAATCGAAGATAAAATTGGCTTAGAAATCAAAGATAAAATTTTATTAACAATCGGAGATAAAATTGGCGTAACAATCAAAGATAAAATTTGATTAGCAATCAAAGATAAAATTTGATTAATAATTTGAGATAAAATTAATTAAAATCAAATTTTCAAAGGTTACAATCAAATATTTATCAAGTTTCGAAGGTTGTTAGTTGATCAATAATTTCACATTTTCACAAATTCCATGAACAACAAAATAATTGCAAATCAAATCAACCCAAAATAGACCCCTTGTTAACAAGTATATGTAACACTGAGGTATCCAATTAGTTTTTGGTATTTCACGTTTTTCACTAATCATTGCACTCAGTTTAATACATTAAACAAAACCATGGGAAAATTACAAATAATTCCTTGCAAGAGAGGATATCCAGACATAATCCTGATTGTGAGTATATTCTTGTAATTGGACAAAAATATCACTCAAAAAAATTTTCTCTAGAAGGAGGGCCTGATTGAAGGTATTTGCTTTGACTTATGAAGTTTTTGTTAAAAGTAATTCACAGTTATTGATTGCAAAAATTCTCTAATTGATGATGCATTGATGCTAACCTTTTACAAATTTGAGAATGTTCCTTATTGTTATAGTTTAATTAATACATTATAATGAACATGATGATTTATCAGTTAAACATTTGAAAACTAGAAATATTTTCATTTCAAGAGCATTGAACACTTGTTGTTTGCATTATTAGAACTGGAACCAAAAATCATAATCACAATATCTAAGGCTTCTGAAGATACTATTTTCCATAGCATTTCTTCTACAAGGAGGATAAAAAGGTCCAAGAGTCATTCGATCATTATTCCACCCAGTAGTAGTCATCACTACCCATCATCCCATTTGTCCCCCCACTTGTAATTCTAATGGCAGGAGTTGCAAGAGTTGTAGCTTGGTTAGGTGCTCATAGCAATCCTTTAAACATTGTTGGAGTAACCCATGACATTCCCAAAAACATAGAAAGGTATTTACCTAAATATAAACATGATGGAATTAGAATTGTTGAAGAGCATATTCAATCTTACAAGGATACCTTGATTAGACTGCAAGTTGAACATGAGGATGTTGCTTGCAGAATGTTTCCTCTCACTTTAAATGAAATAGCATATGTTTGGTAAATAAGTTTACTTGCCAATTCCATTACATCTTGGGATCAGTTGAAAACCTCTTTTGTGAATCAATTTAGGGTACCCATAGATCTAGCTACAATATATCATCAATCTATGTTAGCCAGGAGAGAGCCTAATGAACATTTGAGATTGTTCAATACTCGTTTCCATAAGTTGTATAGCAGGTTAGTTGCTCCTTATACTCTTTAGGTAGATATTACCATACATATGTACTTTAGGGTATTGGACCCTTTAAAATCTATGTTTGTAAGGAGAGCTCCTAAAATCACTACACTTCCCATGGCATACAATGAGTCTTTGACTGTAGAACAACAATTGATGCCACAAGTTTTTGGGATAGGACATTTGCCTTCCATAGGATATCCAGGTGCTTATAATCAAGTGCCTATGATCAATCAAGCTTTGTCGCAACAAATGCCAATGTTGAATGCCATGTCATTAAATAATTTCAATTTTTCACACAATCCACCTATCACACCCACTTAGCCTACCACTCCACTATATTTAGAAAATTAATTCACCACTCATAAAATGGCTGAAAAAAATTCTCAAACCATACCCACATTATTTAATACAACATCCACTCCAAATGCATCAAAATTTCATCAAAATAACATGGCATTTCCATAGGTTGTCCAAAATCAAAGTTTGCCAAATTTTCTAAATCCCACTACCACTACGAGTAACACAACCAATAAAACTATTGTAGGAAAAAATAATGAACCTAATTCTTAGGTAAACGACCTACAACAGGTTGTCCAAAAACTCAGTAGTGACATGGTTCAAATGCAGAAACAATTGCCTCAAAATTCTCATCAAAATAGAAATTTTAGTTTTTATAGAAAACAATGGAATACTCGTCTGAACAATAGAGGAGTACCTAGTCCCATGGTTAATCAAAAAAATGCTACCACTAGTTCCAATCAAACTAGCACCATTGTTAGTATTTTGGATTTAGGTTTAAACAATTGGTGTAGGGTGAATTCCATGGCACAACATAGTGAGAATGAGTGCCCTGAATTCAAAACAGCTATAGACATTATACAAAAAGAGATGGGTAACATGGAAATTGTTTTAGATGAAGATCCTTTCCAATAGGCTAGTACTAGTAAAGGGATATACTTAGCGCTAGTAGTTGAAACATTTGAATCAATTGAAGAATATGAAGAAGGATATGATGGGTCTATATAAGATGAAGTTCAAACTTTCAGATAATTTAAAAAAAGGAATCATAATTACAAGCTTAGGAGTAAGACTAAAGCTTCATTTACTTCTTCTACTCCAAATGACACCATCATTCCTCCTGATACACAGGCTAGTAACAATCTCATACCTCCATCTAAATTTGATCTACCTCAATCACCACATGAAAAAATAACTATAATATTTTGGAGGATTTAAAGAAAACAAAAGCAAATATATCGTTATTTGATGTTGCTAAGTTGACTAATCAACAAGAATTTTTGATGCAATATTTTTATGATAAAAGAAAAATAAATCCAAAAAATTCATGGATGCACAATTTGCTTCATGAAGGGACAAAGGAGAAGCTCCTCCCTTTCTTTTGACCATAAGAATTGTAGGAAGAAATATTCACAATTGTCTTGTTTATTCAGGAGCATCTGGTAATGTCATGCCTCACATTGTTTGTCAAAATTTGGGTTTGAAACCCATCCCTTCTAACTAAATAGTGGTTCAATTGTATAAATTTAAAGTTCATGTGGTTGGAATGCTTAATAATGTTCACATACAACTAGCCTCAGAGCCTAGGATACAATAGTATATTGATATACATGTAGATATACCTAATAAGTATGGAATGTTGTTGAGCAGAGATTGGTCTAGGAACTTAAATGGATACATGGCCACAGATTGTTCACATATGTGGCTACCATGGAAGGGTGTTGCTAACCAAATTAGAGTTGAAAGAGAACCTAGACTCAAGGATTTAATTACTAAATATAACAAAACCAATAAATTTTTTTACAATGATTCTGAGTTAGGTGTCTACACTTTGGAGACAAATAGGTGAATCTCAAAATGAAATACCATATATTAATCTGATTAAGGATGAAAATATTATTTGGATGCTTAAATTTTATGGATATAAACCCAAACAAGGTAGTGGATCTGGTGTGGAATTTATTAGTCCTAAATTTAAGTCATCTCTAGTAGCTTATAAATTATAATTTCCTTGCACTTGTAATACTGCAGAGTATGAGGCTTTGATATTCAGTTTGTAGTTAGCCTTAAAGAAAAACATTAAATTTTTGAAAGTGCTAGGAGATTCAGAATTGGTTGTTAAATAGGTGAAATGCCAATATACATGTCATGATAAAAGGCTAATTTATTACAGAAATAGAGTTAGGAATTTGATTTATGAATTCCATGCTTTCAATATTTCATTGATATCTAGGAAGAACAATTGAATTGCTAATTTGTTAGCTATCGCAACAGGTACTCTTAAGCCTATTGATAATAGGAGGCTAAAGAAGTTTTCAATTGAATTGATACCCTATCCTTCTATACCTGACAATGTGAAAATTTTACAGGTATTTGAAAGTGACAGGCACATTTTTTATTTTGTAACTAATTCAAACATTTTTTTAAAATAGGTTATCGATGAGGATGAAAGATTGCAAGAAGATGAAAATGAGGATCATGAGGTAACAATGAAAATCAATGCAATTCCTAAAGGTATAGTTTCTCTTGAAAAGCTTTTTGATATTGATTACAAAAGTAAAAGTTGTAATAAAGCCTCAATCCCTTAGGATGCTTATATTTCCATTGATCTTGGGATTAGTAAAGACCCATATAATGTACTCATAGGGAAGGCTTGCACTCATAATGAACAAGAAGGGATTGTACAGGCTCTTAAATATTACGTTGATGTAATAACATGGAGTTATGAGAATTTAAAGACTTATAATAAAAATATCATAACACATACTATTCATTTAAATCTAGATTCAAAACCATTTAGACAAAAACAAAGACCAATTAACCCATTGCTAGATACTCTTATACAAAAGAAGGTTAAGAAATTGTTAGATGTTAAGATTATTTTTCCAATCAGACACTCTACATGGGTAGCAATCATTGTACCAATTAGGAAGAAAATATAAGAAATCTATTTATGTATTGATTTTAGGAATCTTAATTAGGCCTCACAAAAAGATAATTATCCTTTGTCTTCCATTGATCATATTTTTCAAATGGTGAATGGTTCTGAGATGGTGTATTTTCTTAATGGTTATTCTGGATGTAACCAAATTCTTAGTGACCCAAAATATAGAATGAAAATTGCTTTTACCATGAAGTGGGGTACCTTTGCTTATAGAAGAATAACTTTTGGATTGATTAATGCAAGTGCCACATTTGAGATATCCATGGACTATGCATTTAGAGATTTGATAGGTAAATGCATAGTTATTTATGTTTATGACATTTCTATTTTCTCAAAGAACAAATTTGACCATGTTAATGATTTGAGGAAAGTTCTTCAAATATATAGAGAGCATGGCATTTCCCTAAATCTCAAAAAGTGCATTTTTGGAGTAACTTAAGGTAAAATTTTAGGTCATGTCATATCAAAAGATAGAATTTCCATAGATTCTAAAAGAATAGAAGCCATCCAGAAAATCCCTCTTCCTGGTAGCAAGAAAGAATTATGATCACGAAAATAAATTTTGTCAAGAAATTTATTTCAGGATTTGTTGAAGTAGTCAAACCATTAAATGATATGTTGAAAAAGGATGGTAACATTAATTGGACTGGTGAAGCTAAATCAATTTTTTAGGATGTTAAAAATGCAATATCTTCTGCACCTATTCTTGTGAGTCTCTAATTACAAGAAACCTTTCTATATTTATTTATTTTCTTCTGAGCATTCTTTTGCTAGTGTATTAACTCAAAAGAACAAAGATAATTCATAAAATCCTATTGCTTTCTTGAGTTCACCACTAAAATATGCACAATTTAAATACACTATTTTGGACAAATAGGTATATTCTCTTTTCAAAAATGTGAAGAAGATTAGACATTAAATTTTACACAGTAGAATTTTTGCAATAGTACCTGACCTAGCTATCAAAACAATGTTGATGTAGAACAAACAAGGAGAAAGGAGAGGCAAATGGCTAGCTATTTTGCAGGAATTTGATTTAGAGATCCATCCGATGAGGCTTATTAGAGGACAAGGTTTGACAAATTCTCTAGCCAAAATCGATCCTCAAATCGTGTTTCAGTAATACACTATAAAAATATCACCACAGATGAATGGTATAATGACATTGTGTATTTTATTTTGAATGTAAGTGCCTTGATCACTTTAATGCTACACAAATAAGAGCACTTTTATTGAAAATTTATAATTTTATGATTAAATCTAGTGTGTTATACAAAAGAAATCCCAAAGGAATTTTTCTTAGATGTTTGAGTAAGGATGAGGCTATGCAAATTATCAAGATTTTCATGGTAAGTATGGGACTCGACATGGATCATCTAATGTCACAGTGCACTAGATTTTGAGATCTAGTTACTATTGGCCCCACATTTTCAAATATGCCCATGCCCATGTTTGTTCTTGCCATACATGTCAAATTGTTGCCAAAAGAGAATGAAATGTTGTCATACCTTTACAACCTATATTTGAGGCTAGACCATTTACACAATGGGATTTAGATTTTGTAGGAGTTATAAACCCAAAATCTTCACCTAGCCACAAATACATTTTAACCACCACAAATTATTGTAACAAATGGACTGAAGCCATTCCCACTAAGAACTATACTTTTGAAGTAGTTATCCAATTTTTAGGACACATTGTCACTAGATTTGGTATGCCATATTCTATTGTTTGTGACAATGGTTCTCCTTTCACTTCACTTTAGTTTGTAGAATGGGCTTACGAAAATAAGGTAAGCATAAAATTTTCTTCAAATTATTACCCATAAGGTAATGGTTTAGTAGAATCTACTAATAAAAACTTATTTTCCATAATTAAAAGATTGTTGGAAATGAATCCTAGAGACTAGGTGATAGAACTAGATCAAAAGGGTCCATTGGCACTTCTCCTTATCATTTAGTTTATGGTCAAGATCCCATTTTTCCTGCTAACCTAAAATTGTAGACTCTTCAGTTTATGAAATATTATATTAAAATTGATGTTAAAACAGAGGCAATATTTACTCACTTAATGAGTCTAAATGAAAAGAGGGAAGATGTCCTACAAAATTTTAGTAAGCATCCAAGAAAAGGGGTTGTTAAAAGGTGTTTTGATAATAGAGCCAAGGTCAAAGCCTTTAGGATTGCTGATTTGGTTTTTTTGTGGGATAAAGCACATGAAAAGAAGGGTGATCATGATAAATTTGATAAACTTTGGTTAGGACCCTACCAAATTTCTGATATTCTTGGGGAAAATACATTTAGATTGTAGAATTTAAGTGGAGAGAACATTCCTTTGCCTATCAATGGGTAGTTCTTAAAGCATTATTTCCATCCTTGAGATAGAAAGCACAATCATCACTTGTATATATTCATATTTTGTACATAGATTTTGATTATGTGAAATTTTGTACATAACTTTGGTGTTTTATTTTAGTTTTTGCTTGTGCATAGTTTTGTGTGTGTACATCGCATTTGGATGCAATTATCACTTTTTGATTTGTTTTTCAATAATAGGAGTTCATGCTAAATTTTGTATTTTGATTTATGTTCACAATTGCTTCTTCACTTTCACAACATGTTTTGGGTTTTTGTTTTCCATATGGTGGTATAGTGGTGTATTAGCAATAAAATTTTATCACTTTATTGGATATGTCTCTTTGTATTGAAAGATACATTACCTGCTTAATATTAAGTGAACTTGAATTTAGTGAAATTAGATTATTTAGTAGTTATTATTGAATTATGGATTAAAATAATGGATACTGAAGTAATACGACATGTTGCTAAAGCTTCACATGTAAAATCACATTTAAAGTATATTTTTGACTCTTGAAGGATGAAATCATTTTGGTTTGTTGATCAGGAATTTTTTTTTATGAACTTCATCTTAAGCCTTAGATGATATCTAACCCAAGGGGTGCATATGATATTTGCAAAGCAATAAAATAATTATAAAAAAAAAAGAAAATAAAAAATAAGAAAGAAAAATGCAAATCAATCTAGTGCTCGGGTGATTCAGATAATCTCTACCAGGGCTATAGATGCCTGATTGGCAGTAGAGCAAGGTATAGAAGAGATCAATATCATATCCACTAGATTTATGGGTGCTTAACTGGTAGTGGAGCAATACAAAGGAAATTTTTTATGAGTAATATTTTTCATAGTCTAATTGCAAAATAGATGAGGAAATTCTGATGGATTCAAAATAGAGAATGAATTCACAAAACACACACTAAGCTAAATAAAATGAAGTTTTTACGTTCAATTGAATTTTTTTAATCCCATATTTCTTAGATGTTACTGAATTATTTATATTCACTAATATTTGGTTTTCTTGATTTCGGATTGGGTTCTTTATAAAAAATGCTCAGGAGCATTTTTCCAGTAGAGTCACCATTTGTTGTTGCTACTGCACAACTTACCCCAAATTTAGGGACCCACTTAAAAATTTTTATGTTCAAGGAATTTTGGTTTGCATTCTTTCTTTTTGTTCATGGTGTCATAAAAAGTTAATAAGGTCTGAGGGTTTACCATTGTCATGGTCTCCTTGGGAAATTTCTTTGGAGATAAATTCTTATCATGTTTTATCCATTTGGCTTTTCAAAAGCTTGTCATAGGAGTGTCTCATATCCAAATAAAAACATGGTGGGAATCCTACATCCTTATAATTATTCATTTTCCATTTACATTGTGAATCACATAAAAGTTTGTAAAAAATATTTGAAAATAATGAAAATAAAATAAATTAAAAAATAAAAAATAAAATAAAAATAAAAGTAATATAAAATTATATAACTTTTTGTTTTCACTTTATATAGTATTTTTATTAAATTTTATATAGTAAAATTATATATCCCCATACTATGCTTATTAATCATGTTGTTCATATGTCCAGGTTATAAAAGGTGATGGTTCAATTTTCAAGGTGGAAACTATCGACCAATGAACGTAGCAGAGGCCACCTGATCAACAATGAAGGCACATATTTCAAGAATTAATGGCATAATATTTGAGGCACATGCAGGGTAAACTAGTGAACACAATATGGGAGCATGATCAATGTGGTCTACCCTTCCATGTAGACCAAGGAGCCACTAAGGCTTAGCTAAGTCATTTAGCTTAGTGCATGTTGACATTGATAAACCCCACCTTGTATTTTCACACATTGCATATGGGACTAAAATAAATATAGCACATTGCCATATGACAGGAGTAGTCTCAGACGTACACATAAATTCATCGTTCAGGGGTGCATGTGGGAGAAATCATTGAATGTATTAGAAAAAGGTTGGGATTTTGAAATATTTGGTTGCATAGATTAATAAAGACAATTGAAGACCCTATCAATAGGCATGCGATATTTGCCAAGTGAATAAAGGGATAACTTTAGTTTTCATAAAATTGGCTGACAACAAGCCTAAATAGATCAAGTTTCTAAAGATTTTGGATAATTTTGATGGTTTTAATAGGATGATGTCCGACTTCAATAAGCTTTGCAGTGGTAGGGCTGGTTTCAAGATTTAGAATTGAACCCATGTTAACATGATGAAAACCTTTATGTATAAGCATTCAAGCACTACACCATATGTGGTTTCAATACAGCAGGAAAACTGCAATGAGTTGAACAAACTCTTTTTTTTATTACTCCAATGTCATTACAATATTCACATTGAGTTCCCTTGCATTCTTGCTCAAGAAAAATAAGTGGATCAAGTTGAATTTAGATCTGATAACTCAAGTGTTTCGGTTGTATCTTTGCAAATTTGATGTATATTAAGTGCTATTATATATGGTACTGAAAGAAACGTCCACTTTATTTGTTGTGGCAATGAAAAATAAGGCATATGGGATCATTTATGTTAGGGCCTGGACTTTGGAAACTCTATGCAGTATCTATGAATTATTTTTCTTGAATAGCAGGTGTTAAAGTGTGGTACTGTTAGGATTATTGATGGTTTTCAACAACCTTAGTGTCCGCTCATGAACATTTATTACCAGAAGAATCCATGATATTATCACTACTAATGGAGGTACCTAGTCTAGTTAAGGTTTCATCATCAAAGGATGAAAGAAATACACACCAACTATCACAAAATTGTGAAATACAAGAAATTGAATGACATTTTGATAATGTACACAACAAGAGTGTTGTTTTGAGCTGGGTCTATGAGCCACTGGATTTGATCTCGTGGTCTGGTAAAACCTATTGGAGGCCTTTTATGATCATATTCGTACCACATTTAGCCTCTTCTTGCAGAGGGCTGATGTCAATTTCATTTGTACTTGGTGGAAGGGTAGAAAAAAGAGGGTGGATCTCTACAGAATAAAGTCATAAATACAAATGATCTTAGTTCAAGAATGATGTCTTGAAAAACTTGTAGAGATGGATGACTTTTGTTGGTAATTATTTTCTCTTAGTGGCCTGTGAAGGATGTGTGAAAACTTGAAATCTTATGCAAACCACTTTAGAATAAAATAAAATGTAACAGATGCGTTGGAGAAATAGTTTAGAATAGAAGCTCATATTCACATTTCTTTTCTTACGGGTATAAAGTTTGAAATCCATTTTGCAAGGGGCTTCTATTTTTGCTATCTTTGAGAAAAGAGGTTGATATAGATAGTTCCTAAAACCAGTGGTCATATACAATTTTTTTGAAGTAATTTGTCTATGCAAGAAAACCTAGTTAGAAATATTGCTTGCTATTTGAACAACTTAGGAAAAGCGGTCACGTTATACATGAGTTTTATCCCTTGTTTGGGGAAATATTGGAGTTTATGTAAAGGTGTTACATGATACATGTATGCTTTCCTTTAATTTAATTGAAGGTGCCATCAACCGCCAACATTGGACGGTGCCTGCGAGAACCTCCATGTTCGAGCACGTGGAAGGACACTATGTCACATTCAATATACTTCTATATTTGTAGAGGATTTCATATAAAAATAATGTCAGGATTAATTTTCCAATTGGCACTATACCGCAACACATCATAAAATACAAAGGGATGCAATTAAAAAAGTGTTACCAAAGAAATTTTCAATGAATGGAGGGCAATGGTTACAAGTTGATAAAATATGCCATCATGACAATTGCCATAACAAGCGTTAAAATAAATAAGATGAAGTGCAAGGGTTTTCGTTGAAGATAATATGAAGAAAAAGTCATCAAATATTTCCTCTTAATATCCATTGAAACTGACAAAAAAAGGGTCGAAGAATTTTTTGGAGCAAGGGTATGTTGGAATTTTGACTTGTAGAAGAACATCTCCTCCCTGGTTGCTGGACTACACCAAATTTCACCCATTGTAATCGATTTAAGCAAGGTATTCTATTAGAGCATCAATTCAGTATCTTTATTTTGGCAATATATTGAATTTTTAATAAGTTATATGCATGCGGATGGTAAAATTTATTTATTTTTAATATATTGTGTTATTCCCTTAGAATATTGTATCACATTAATTTTGGACTATGTGAAGATGAGTCAGATTAATGTTGGTTTAGTGCAGGGTATTTGTTTATGTGGATTTGGGTTGAAATTTTAGAAGTCACGATGACTTGTTCTTTTCTTTTATTTTCTCTAACCCTAGCCTTTTACATTTTTTTAATTTCATCAAATACAAAATACAAAAAAAAAAAAAATTAAAACCCCAAAAAGAAATATGTCGGTTTCAAGAATTAAATTTCAAATTTTCATGTTTATGCAAATTCACACATTTGGAGGAAAATTTGAAGTTTTAAACTTTGCATAGTTTTTAAAATAATCATTTAATTTCATTTTATGCAAAAATTGAAATTTCAATAAATTTTATTTTTTTTAATTAAAATGAATAATTAATATGATATTCCAAAGTTCCTACATTGCAAAGTTAGATTTAATCATTTTATTTTTATTTTCAAGTAAATCTTAACAATAAAAGATAAAAGTTGATTAACAAAGATAAAAATTGGTTAACAATCAAAGATAAAATTTGATTAACAATCGAAGATAAAATTTGATTAACAATCGAAGATAAAATTGGTTTAACAATCAAAAATAAAATTTGATTAAAATCGAAGATAAAATTGGCTTAACAATCAAAGATAAAATGTGAGTGATGGCACCTTGAACGGGAAGGATTGGGTGACCATGTGAATGATCACAAAGAGTGGTAATCACCTTAATTAGCCCATTTTTGAGGTATTGTAAATAAGCACTAGGGCACTGGTTAACTCATTGTGAAGGTGTGATAACTAGTATTTAAGGTATTACACCAGAGAAAACTTACATAGATAGACTTATGTATGGTAAGATAATTGGCATCCCCTTTATCAAAATACTGGGAAGGGATAATACTTATGCTATGGTAAAATTATCTTACATTTGAAGAGAATCTAAGAAATGTGAGGGGACCATTGAAAGCATCTTTTCTACCATGGAGGTATAGAAAGGTGAACCCTAGAACTACGAGATGCTGGCCACTCATGTCCACTTGAGATTCATCTACAGTGACAATATCTCAAATGTGGTAATGCCTTAGTAAGATTGAAATATTATCCACCTGATGTGGTCTACCGATAAGGACACCACTTGCATTATCGGTGATGTGACCCGGGTTCAATCCCCATGGTGGATATGTATATGTATAAGAAGTATTTACTCAATAAAAAAGAATATTGAAATATTATGGGAATTTTTTGTAAACCTCACCTATAAAAAAACTCTTTCTAGGTGTTTTTTTAGTTGGGTTGTTACATACCTTGAGTGGAGAGAGCTACATTCAATCCAAGTAACATGGATGATTATCTAACATATTGACATTCAATCCAAGACAAATCTTGAAGAATTGTGTTGTCATAACTACCAAACGAAAAGCTAGCATCATAAAAAATGGTGTGAATATTTTAAGAATATTGGAGTGATAAGCCTTAGATTGAAAACTTAGCATTGGAGAAGAACTTGAGTGTGAATTTTATAGGTAGAATTAAATATTAAATGTATTCTACCTAATATATTTGTATCATCTATATATAATATAAAGGTGCACCTAAGAGTAGAACTAAGGAAGGAGAACATATATCCTATGTAGAGCAAAAGAAGGGTTAGAGGCCTAAGAACATCAATAATAGACGTCTACAAAAAAGAGAGATAAATATTAGAAGGAGCTCTTGTGAAAGTCTAAAGAAAAATCAAGATTTATACTTGAGATATTATATAGAAGGACAAATAAAAAATATTGGCAAGATTAAAGTTAGTCACCAAAGAGAAAGGACAAAGTATCCTAAATATCCTACACAAAGAGCAATAACAAGAATAGAGTTGTCTGTGTTGAAAAGATATTAGAGTAGATGTAAATTAGAGAATATGTCCAAAGAACTAGAGCATCTAAGTTAACTAAAATTACCTATGAAAAGAGCAATTCCTAAGGTGAACATGAGAATATTGATCTAGAAGAGGAGCATCCAAAATAAGAAAATAATAAAGTTCCTGTGCATCCAAAATACAACATCTAAGTGTGAATATGTTAAGGGAGAAGAACAATAAAGAGAGTAGACTTCATGAGGAATCACCTAAACCTGAGAAGCAAATATTGATGAATTCTAAAATTACTTGATGAAGTAATGTTTATTGGGTGCAAGAGAGTGGTAATAGTGAATGACACCAAAGTAGGATATAATATTTCTAAGGTTGCCTAGAAAGTGCCACATGTGAAGAGGATAGAACATGAGCACAACAAAATAAAAGGTACAAAATAATCCTTCACTATTTATTTCAAATGAGCACACATATTTCTAAGGAGATATAGTCAAACAAAAAATAAATTAAAAGAGTATATTTGGAAAAATAATTTGGGAGTTATAAGGGAAAATTTTGAATTTTAAAATTTGAAAGTAGTGTTTATTACCTACAAGAGAGTGACAATAGTGAATGACATGAAATCATGACAACATTTCTAAGATTTTCTACAAAGTGCCACATGTGAAGAGGATAGAGCATGAGCACAATGAAACAAAAGGTACAAAATAGGACTTTACTATTTATTTAAAATGAGTGTGCATATTTATAGGGAGATATAGACAAATAAAAATTAAATTAAAGGAGTATTTGGAAAAATAATTTAGGAGTTATAAGGGAAATTTTAGAATTTAAAAATTTGATGTAAATTAATTTTTGCAATTTGAAAAATTAAATATTGAATTGATTGATTTGATAATTAAAATTGAATTCAAAAACTTGATTTTTGAAAATTTATTGCTATTTAAATATTTGGAGAGATAAGGATTTCTACTCCAATAGAATTTGAATTTTTTTTATTTGAAGAATCTAATTTCTTGAAGATTGAATGAAAAATTGTTAAATTAATTTTGCAAATTAAAATTTGGAAAAATGATTGTTTGAATTAAACTTTGGAGAAATAAGGATTTCTACTTCAAATTTAAAATTGAAAGATTTGATTGAATAATTTGCAAATTAAATTTGTTTATTGCCAAATTTTAGAGACATAAGGTCGTCAACATCAAAGGAATTCATCATGGCTAAATGACGAAGGAGAATGAATGCATCAAGACAATCATATGAATTCAAAGGGTAAACTAATAGCAAAATTTTTTAAAAATTTTATCAAAGATGTGAAATAAGATCACTTGAATCTCATCAAAATATATAAAAATAAAAGGATACTTGGTACATAGATTCAGGTGCCATCCTTCATATGACTTCAAATTTGCATTGGTTTGAATATTTGGAAATCAGATCAAATATTCCACTAAAAATTATAGATGATAAAATTTATTATATTCAAGGATCTAGAAAAATTATACCTAGCATGCCATTTTTAGATTTTGTGTTAGATGATGTTTTGTATGTTTCAATATTATCAAATAATTTTATCTCAATTGCTCAATTTGTTGAGAAAGGTAGAATAGTGGAATTTAAATACATAAATGAAAACATAAAATGTGTTATAAAAATAAAAATAAAATAGAAGCTAAAAGGTTCTATCAAGAATGGAATATTTGCTTTAGACAAAATGGGTTTCTCACAAAGAAATCCTAGAGCATATTTTGCCTCTAGACCAAATTAATGATGAATTGTTTGATTTATCCAAAATATAGAAAACAAGAAGATGGATCAGACAAAGTCCAAGATTGTCTAGTAGGGACAATAGATAGAGTCAATGGATGGACACAAGAGAAAATATGAAGATGAAGATTGAAGATAAAAGTCTTTAATAACCAAATAATGTAATACAAGGTGTGTTGGAGAATATTACATTATTTGATACATGCTAATGTACCCCATGGTACCATTGTAAATATTAGAATAGGGTGTGAGTCATTAGATTAGGTGTACGATTTATATTTCCCCAAAGCATGTGTCTATGTGTAGGATGAGTACATGTGTCATGTAGCAATGTGTAAAAGTGTGTAGATGATAGAGTGTGCAAGTGTGTGTAAAGTGTCATATAGTCAAGAGTCATGTATACAAGTGGCAAGATGTAAATCCAAGAGGCATAAGAGGTTTGTCTTATGTGTGGAATAGAAAAGGATGAATCTCCCAAATATGTGAGGAGAGAAATAGTCAAATATTCAAGAGTCATCTTTCTAAGGTTATAATATGGAGATAAAGCTCCATGTATTGTATCAAAGAATCATTAGATTATTGTAACAGAAGATGTATTTGAGAATATTAAAGCTTGTATAGAATATTTTGAGCAATTATATTGTAATTTTGTTTATGCATATTTTTGTTTATTTTGGTCATTAAGTCCATGTTATTGTTTTTTCATGAATGTTATGTTCATTGATATTGGCCATTTATAATTGAATGCTAAAATATTGAATTTTATATGATCCTAGATATTAGGACCTGTGATTGAACCTAGCTAAAAAGCAACATGATTTGAACCTTTGTGTAGCCTATATCACCCATATGTCTCAACCATTGAACCAAGGCCCAATTGGCATGACTAGGATCTTTATTGATTTAGAATTTGGAATCTATTACTTGCACTATTTGATTTCTTGCTATGTTATTTGATATACTATTTTAATGAATATTCTTTGTTGCATATTTCTAAGTTTACTACTACTGCATCTATTTTGAAAGTTTTTTGTTATAAGTGGTATCATATCTTTGATATTGCCTCCCTATGGTAGTGAGAAAATATATAAGGGCATGTGAGCTACTCTAGAACCTTATTTTTTTAGATCTATTTCTTGTCATTTGGATAAACTATCAATTTTTTGGTTCCATCTTCTAGCATTCTTTTTTTGTAATATTATGATTTAGATATTGTTGTTTGTACTTTTAAACCTAATTAAAAGGAGTATCAAGGGTCATAGGACCCTTGTGGGAGACCTATCTTATTATGATTGTCCCATCGAGCTTATCAAAATAAGGCGTGTCTCCAACAATAATTTTTGAAAGTGCTAGAAGGTATCATTGTCAATTCCTAGAGTATGAGCAAACTCTTGACATTTTATAGCTAGGTATGTCTCAATGGGCGTTTGCAATACGTAAATCCAACCAAGAATTTATACATGATAAAAAATAAATATCAATAAAGGAATATCAAAAATAACCTTAAAATATTATTTCTCATAAACAACTTTGAACTGAGGGGTTTTATTGCTTTAGAAACTTTAAAAACCTCACCCACTCATTTATAGAAAGGTCCTCATCTATTCACTTTAGGATTTTGTATGATATTTATGATTTTCTAACTCATGAGCATACTAGAATGGATCAAAACATAAATAAAATTACTCATTAATATTTCTTAATGCAACAACAACTAGATTCAATTTGAAGATGTTGGGAAAAAGCAATACAGTTCAGGATTTATAGAACCTTCTACTTAGGCAATACCCCCACATCAAGTATTTGTTAGACATTGAGTTCCAATATATTTCCAGGTATTAACAACATGATAAGCAAAAATATCCTAAATATCAGTAGGTCGATCATCCTTATGTCAAGAATATCTACTTTGATGATTCACAAAATCTTTAGTGGCCGCTTTATGGGCCTAGTACATGGTCCTTCCAACATCAAGAACTCAAGTTTACTTAGCATCCTTCAATTATCATTACAATAACTACCATGTATGATACATTCATCCTTGCATTATTATTTGTAACTCTCTTGGTATGAGTGAACTTAACGTGGAATATATATTTAATCTTGATACCTTCATAGGTAGTGTTTTTTTCTTATTTTATTGGTCTCGTGATATTTCTATTCTATGCATTGATATTTCAAACTTTGAGATCATAAATTTGTGTAACTAGATATCCAAGATGGAGGGAATCATACACTTGTACTACATTATTTAGGTTCTTTGTGTCACCTTAACCTCTTCTAAACTCGATATCCAAACCTATAATGGTCTTTTTGGGAACTCAAGCATTGTGGTCACTATCTCTCATTGCTAGAGTTTAAGGATATGTTCTTACTCAAGTTTGATAAAGGCTCTTCTTTTCCTATGTGGTTCATTTTATGTGAACCAAAAATATAAGATTTATCAAGTATTATAGCAATTAGTTCATGGGCCTAATCACATACATATATAATTTATATCCAATGCTAGTGGTATCATATTTTTCCATGGCCTTAGGATGACGTAAAACAATAAAATAAAAAGTCAATTTACTTGATCCATGTACCCTCCATAAGGAAAAATATTTGGCTCATGAAACTAAAAAGAATATCTTATTGTATAACTACCAACTATGCCAAGATCTAATCCTAGATGATATTATTTCAATAACCATAATGAGGAACGTCCACTAGGACTCTTTTATTTCAAATTTTGATTGCACCATCTATAGGATCAAACATGTGAGGAGCAATGTAACTATAAATTAGAAGTTGAGGACGATGTTGTTTCTAGAGAAGAAGGCCAAGATCCTTTTTCGTAGGATTCATTGACCAAAGCAAAGGATTTTGAGCAAGATGGGGATACCATGTGTTATGGTACCTAGGTATAAGTATATTGGGATATGCTATTATAATATATTGGTTCTATTGATAGTTACATTGACCACATATAACCCATATTTTATTATACTAGAATAATATCTTGTAATAATGAGTTGGATAAGGGTTTAGTAGTTACTAAGGTTAGGGTTATACCCTCCATAATATAGCATTAGATGACGAGTAAGTAAAGAAGGGATTACAATTATGTTGTGGCTGATCCACAACACACCCCAAAATTGGGGACCCACCTTTTTTGCAGGCTTTCAAAGAAAATCTCAGTGACCCAGATGTTAAAAATGAAGAAAATGGGCAAAATTGCACAAGGAAGAAAAGTGTCGCGATATCGCGACATGTCGCGCCATCGCTACCGAAAAATGAAAAGTGTCGTGAAATCGTGAAATGTTGCTCCATCACGGCCGAAAACAGAAAAGTGTCACAAAATCGTGACATGTTGCTCCGTCGCGGCCGAAAACAGAAAAGCGTAGTGAAATCGTGACATGTTGCTCCGTCGAGGCCAAAAATAGAAAAGTGTCGCGAAATCGTGACATGTTGCACGGTCGCTGCCGAAAATGAAAAAGTGTCACGAAATCGCGACATGTTGCTCCGTCGTGGCCTAGAGAGGAGAGAGAAAGGCAAAATGGAAAGGCATAGCGAAATCATGACATGTCACAAAATCACGGGTCAAACCAGTCAAATGGGGCATGAAGCAGAAAGGCGTAGCGAAATCGTGACGCGTCGCAAAATCGTGGTCAACGCAGTCAGCGGCAGCAGGTGGGCAAAACCGTCGCAAAATCACGACGTGTTTGATTTTCACGGCTTGTAGGCAGGCGGAAGGCATGAAGCGTAAAATGGTCACGAAATCGTGACAGAATCGACCGGAAGGCATGAAGCGCAAAAATGGTCGTGAAATCGCGACAAAATCGATTGGAAGGCATGAAGCGTAAAATGGTCGCAAAATCGCGACAGAATCGATCGGAAGGCATGAAGCGTAAAATGGTCGCGAAATCACGATAGAAAGTAGCAAAGGGGGGATGAAGCGAAAAAGCGTCGCGAAATCACGACAGGTCACGGTTTCGTGGCCCCAAAGCAGTGAAGGAGTGTCGAGTGAAAAACGTCGTGAAATCGTGACAGGTTGCGGCCGAAGGAGCGCCGAGTGAAAAACGTCATGAAATCGTGACAGGTTGCAGCCGAAGGAGTGCCGAGTGAAAAATGTCGTGAAATCGCGACAAGTTATGGCCGAAAGCATATCAAACAAGAAGCGTAATGATTTCACGATAGGTTGCGACCAAGTGTATGGAACAGAAAAGTGTCACAATTTCACGACATGTCGCGATTTTGTGACATGTCACGATTTCACGACATGTCGCGTTTTCGTTGGGCAAGAAGGCAAGAAGGCTGTTGGTCGAAAAACATCGCGATATCATGACCTGTTTCATTTTTGCTATGTTGGCAGAGAAACAAGATGCATGCATAAAAACGTCGTGATTTACATGGGACCGTTACAAAAGGTGCAGAAAGCGTGAGACACGTGGCATACAGGTGTCAGAGTTGCAGAAGCGTTACATGCAACAGAATATTTTGAACGTTTCGACATCGAGCATGAATCAAAAGCAACAAAAAGGCAGGGAATTTGAAAAGACGCATTCTGGAAGGTGAAACGAAGAGATGCAAGGTGAATTGAAGAGCCGTGCCAGACAGTATAAAATCAGAAGCTCAGATTGAACAAGGGGTTGGAAATTGCTGCTAGCAGAGTTGTAAAGACAAGGGCTGCAAGCCATTCTGGGCCTGCACTTGGAGCAATTTCCTTCATTTGTTCTGGATTTTTCATACCTAGAACATTCTATAATTGCAACTGATATACCATTTTAATACAAAAATACAGAGATTTGGCATCTCATTGATGAGAAAGAAGGAGTCCTTTTTTGCATGCATGATTTAATGTTTTACCTTCCCTTTTAGATTTTTAGGCTTTTAGGTGAAGTTTAATGCAAGTTTTCTTGGTTGCTTCATGCGAATGTCTAAATCTGAAATTACATTAAAAACCCCAGAAACCCGCACCTAGCTTATCTGGATTGTGTAGATTTGCAGGTTCAATAGGTTAGGTTGCATGCATAAACCTCATCATCTTCGGTTTTGTCAATCAGGATGGTCGCACTCTGGACATAGTTTAGCTTCATTTTCATTTTGCATTTATTTTATTTTCAAACCCTTATTTTATTTTTTGCATTTTAATTACTGTCATTCAAATAAATAACTAAAAATCCAATCAAAGCTCAGGATCAAAATATATTTATTTCTTAGATTTATTCACTTTGAGTCCATTGCAAATTCAAATTGAAATAAACCACAGTGCCCCTTGTTAATATCCACTTGTAACCCTAAGGTATTCCCAGCATTCAAATTAAAATAGCATCATTGATATACAAAGAGTTAGCATAACAGGAACCTTGGAGAAATTATCTGTTGTAATTTCTTTGCAAGCAGAGGATTTTGGGACTCGGATCCTATCGGAGAGTGTGCTTTCACAATTGGGTGAAAACACCACTCAACAGATTGGCGCTAGAAGGAGGGCCAAATTGGTTTACTTTATTTTGAATTTCATACATGAGTAATATCTTTTTGATTTAATTTTGAAATCATCTCTTAAATCTCACAGACCTGGCTAAACCGTAGCTTTTGTTTTTCTTTTGGTTGCGGGTTTTCTTTGAAATAACTGAGGGTTTCATCAGTCAGGCTGGACCCACCGCGTCGTATTGTGACCAGGTCCCAAACAATCGGGGAAACCATTTTTCATGACCTTACTGGTACTCCCAAGGACAAAACCAAGCAAGTCGTAAGCTTACCAGTCATAAAAGCCCTGTTTTCTCCAGGAACATCGAGTGGACCTACACCGGTGACATCAGTTGCCCCTAGTGTTCTTGTTGTCAGTAATATTTCCACTGCTCTTGTAGGGTTGTCTTCATCAATTTTGAGTCAAATGGCTCAACCTCCAACAGCTCCTTGGTATGGAGCTAATAATATTCCTTTGAACATTGCTGGGGATATCCATGAAATCCCCAAGAACATAGAAATATTTTTGCCTAAATATAAACCAGATGGCCTAAGAATAGTAGAAGAACATATCCAAGCCTATAGGGATGTTTTAATTAGGCTGCAAGTCCAACATGAAGATGTGGCTTGCAGACTTTTTCCCATGAGCTTAGATCCAATAGCATATGAATGGTATATATGCTTACCAACTGGTTCAATCACTTCATGGATGCAAATGGAGAACGCTTTTGTCAACCAATTCAGGTCACCTTTGGATCCCGCAACCATTTACAATCAATTCATTACGTGCAAAAGGAGCCAGGGGGAACCAATCAGAACATTTAATCAAAAATTCCAAAAGTGCTATAATAGAGCAGTTTGGCATTTTGCCATCGATCCCGCAGTGGCTTTGCAGATATATTTTGGGGCATTGGACCCCATGATAGTCATGTTTGCAAGGCAAAATCCTCAAGTCACCACGCTCTCTCTAGCATATAATGAAGCCATGACCATCGAGCAGCAAATGACACCACAGGGCTATGGGTTTCCATCGCAACATCAACATGATAACATTATGGTGATGGAAACTGTATATCATCAAGAAGGTGAGAGTGAGGAAGAAGAAGAAGAAATTTTGGAACAAGAGGTGCAAGATTTTCAATATTTTAGAAAGGGGAATCATGGATACCATTTGAGAAGTAAATCTAAAGCCCATAAAACCTCATCAACACCTCCAAACAACTCTATTCTTCCTCCGAATACTAAGGCAAATAATAATCCTCCTCCTCCACTCAGAAAATAAATGTCTAATGATGTGTAGGAGACAGTAAAATTTGAAAAACCAAACTATGACATAGTGGAGGATCTAAAGAAGTCCAAATTCAGCCTTTCGTTCTTGGACGCGGCTAGATTGCCTGGCCAAAAGGAGGTGTTGATAAAAGCTCTGAACTCACCTGATCAAATGTGGAAGGGAAAAGGAGTTGAGTCCCATCTGATTTTGCGAAAGGAGAGACGGGATGTCTCGCCATTCTTATTGACTCCGAGAATTGCGGGTAAGAATTTGCATAACTGTTTGGTGGACACGGGTGCCACGAGCAACCTCATGCCTTCGAAGATATGTCAAATGCTAGGTCTACAACCTGTTTCATCCAAATGCAAGGTCCTACAATTGGACAGATTAGAGGTAAATGTGTTAGGGACCCTATATGATGTCAAAATTCAATTAAATTTTGAACCCAGGGTCCAACAGGTTGTCTACATTCTGGTTGTTAACATCCCAAGTAGATATGGAATGCTACTTGCGAGGGATTGGATGAAAACTTTGAATGGCTATTTTTCAACAGACTGCTCACATATGTGGCTACCCTGGAAAGGAATTGCAAATCAAATCAGAGTGGAAAATGAACTGAGGTTTAAGGATATTATAACAGAATTTAACAAGCCGAATGAAGTTCAGTTTTCTGAACCAGATTTGGGGGTTTATGCACTTGATGTTGAGGAAGCTACTAAAAAACTTAAAGAGGAAACATGTCATGGGGGCTCTTCTGAGGAAAATAATTGCACATGGTTTCTCAGGTTCAATGGATCAAAATCTAGACAGGGAGCAGGAGCTGGAGTCGAGCTCACTGGTCCAGGAGGTAAACCATTATTGGCTACTTACAGATTGCAATTTTCTTGCACGAACAATGTGGCAGAATACGAAGCATTGATCTTTGGTTTACGTCTAGCATTGAGCAAACATGTTAAATGCTTGAAGGTTTTGGGAGATTTTGAGTTGGTAGTCAAGCAGATCAAAGGACAGTATACATGCCGTGACAGGAGACTAAGCCTTTATAGAACTAGGGTTATGGACCTTATTGAGGAATTCGATGCATTCAATATAGCCCTTATTTCTAGAAAAGGAAACCGAATAGCAGACTCTCTTGCAATCGCCGTGGGCAAGTTAAATCTTATTGACATAAAAAGGTGTAAGAAGTTTTCCATTGAATTGGTTCCTTGTCCATCAATACCCGATAATGTCAAGAATTTCCAGGTTTTTGAAAATGACAGACACATCTTCAAATTTGTCACGAACTCGGGTATTTTTGAAAATCAGGTGATTGATGAGGAGCAAAGGTGGCAAGATGAAATAGAAAACGAGAGTGAAACCGCGTGTCAATCCAACAAAATACCTAAAGACGTGGTTTCATTGGAGAAAATTTTTGACGTGGGATACAAGACCAAAAAAGGAAAAAGAGTCCCACTCCCCAAAGATGCATGTAATTCGATTAATCTAGGGAGTGTAGTACAGATGAAGAAATGAGCAACATAATACAGGCATTGAAGCATTACATAGATTGCATTGCTTGGAATTACAATGAGCTGAAAACATACAACCAAGACATTATCACACATACCATCCCTTTGAAGCTAGACTCCAAGACTTTTAGGCAAAGACAACGAGTTGTTAACCCGCTATTGGAGCCTTTGATCGAAAAGGAGGTCAAAATATTATTGGAAGCGAAAATCATTTTTCCTGTTAGGCACTCAACCTGGGTTGCTAACCTCATTCCAATAAGAAAAAAGAGTGGAGAGATTAGGTCGTGCATAGATTTTCAAAATCTTAATAAAGCCTCTCAAAAGGATAATTATCCATTGCCATCAATCGATGAAATTCTACAAATGGTAAATGGATCTGAAATGATGTCCTTTCTTGATGGGTATTCTGGATACAACCAAATTCTTATACATCCAAATGACAGGATGAAAATAGCCTTCACCACCAAATGGGGGACATTTGCATATAAGAGAATGTCGTTCGGACTGTTAAATGCTGGTGCAACTTTTCAATGTGCCATGGATTATGCATTCAAAGGGCTCATAGGCAAATGTATCATCGTGTATGTGGATGATATTCCAGTATTCTCGAAGAAGAGAGAGGACCATGTCAAAGATTTAAAGAAAGTGCTTCAAAGATGCAGAGAACATGGAATTTCCTTAAATCCAAAAAAGTGCATTTTCGGAGTAATAGAAGGAAAATTGCTTGGTCACATCATTTCAAAAGAGGGCATATCCATTGATCCAGAAAGGATACAAGCTATCCAGAATTTACCTCTCCCAGGTAGTAAAAAAAAACTGAGATCTTTCTTTGGGCAGGTTAATTTTCTGAGGAAGTTCATCTCGAGCTTTGCTAAGATAGCCAAACCTCTGAACAAGATGCTCAAGAAAGATGTAGAGGTTAAGTGGAACGAGGAAAACAGGGTGGCCTTTTAGAACATAAAAGATGCCATTTCCAGAGCCCCTGTCCTCATAAGTCTAGACTATTCTAGGCCTTTCTATATTTATGCTTTCGCATCAGAGCACTCTTTCGCGAGTGTCTTAACCCAGAAAGGTGAGGATAGTGCTGAAAACCCCATAGCATTTTTGAGTGCCCCTCTAAAAGATGCTCAATTAAGGTATTCAATCCTTGATAAGCAGATGTACACACTTTTCAAAACGATGAAAAAATTTAGGCATTACATTGTGCACAGCAGAGTTATTGCCATCGTGCCTGACTCTGCTGTTAAGACCATGCTTTTAAAAAATGAACTAGGTGAGAAAAGAGGGAAATGGATTTCCACCATCCAAGAATTCGATCTCGAAATCCAACCTATGAAACTGGTTCGAGGACAGGGACTGGTGAAGGTGATCGCTGAAAATAATCCGCAAGTAACATGCCAATACTCGAACACATAATACATTGCTAAGGATGACTGGTATGTTGATATTGTGCAATTTTTATTAAATGGTAAGTGTCCTTCTAATCTGAATTCAACTCAAAGAAGAGCTTTAAGGCTTAATTCTATCAATTATCTGATGAAATCTGATGTTCTTTACAAGAAGAATCATGAAGGGATCTACCTGAGGTGCCTAAACAAAGAAGAAGCTGCCAGGGTGTTGCAGAAATTTCATGGGAAACATGGAACTGGTCATGGTGTGGCGAATGCTACAGCACATCAAATCCTGAGAGCAGGATACTACTGGCCCCACATTTTCAAAGATGCACATGCTCATGTACAATCTTGTCATATATGTCAAGTGGCTGCCAATAGAGAAAGAAATGCAGCCATGCCATTACAACTTGTAGTTGAAATGAGACCATTTGCACAGTGGGGACTAGATTTCATTGGGGTTATTAACCCAAATTCTTCCGAGTCTCATAAATTCATATTGATAGCTACAGACTACTGTACAAGGTGGACATAAGCGATTCCTACTAAACATGCCACCACAGACGTTGTAATAAAATTCCTTGAGGACCAAATTATAACAAGATTTGGAATGCCCGATTCTATTGTCAGTGACAATGGTAAAGCTTTTATTTTTACGCAATTTGTATATTGGGCATATGAAAACAAAGTGAGCTTAATATTTGCATCCAATTATTATCCTCAAGGAAATGGTTTGGCCGAATCTTCAAATAAAAATTTATTGAATACCATTAAGAAGTTTTTGGAAAAGAACCCTCGAGATTGGCACAGCCAATTAAATTTTGCCCTTTGGGCAGATAGGACCAGAGTAAAGGAATCCATAGGGAATACTCCCTATCATTTGGTCTATGGGCAAGACCCGATATTTCCTGCAAATTTGAAGTTGCAGACCTTGCATTTCATACAAGAGTACTTGGGGACAGATGATCAAGTTGAAGCCAGGTTAAGTCATTTGTTGCACCTTGATGAACAGAGAGAAGAAGACATGTATCACATGAATAAACACCAGGAAGTTATCAAGAGATGGTTTGACAGAAGGGCCAAAATTAAGTCATTCAGAATTTCATATTTGGTATTACTATGGGACAAAAGACATGAGGAAAAAGGGAATCATCAAAAGTTTGATTGTCTTTGGTTGGGCCCCTATCAGATTTCAGAAATTCTTGGAAAAAATACCTTCAAGCTGAAAACTTTAGAAGGGAAAGATTTTATGCTACCGGTTAATGGGCAGATTTTGAAGCATTATTTTAGCCCTTAGGTTATGGGAGTTTGATGTTATTCTTTTGGTTTTGGTGGGGATTTTCAGATTTTGTTTTCATTGTTTAGGATTGTTAGTCTAGCTAGGATTTTGGTTGTGGATTTGATTTCAATTGACATGTTTTGTTTATTTTGATAAAAAAAAAAAAAAATAAATAAATAAAAATAAAAAAAAGAAATAATAAAAAAATTTGAGATGTCAACTTATGCTTGAGACTAGGAGAATATGAAATATTGGAATTGTCTTGTAAAAGCTCCACAAGTAACACAAACATCTTAAGTTATATTGTTTGAAGTTTGTGATGCATGAAGTAGTCAGTTTTGTATGGCAAATATTTCATTTGCAATTCAAGAGATAATGCATTCATGTTACATCTCACTTTACATATACATTCCATCTTAGTTGCATATGCATCTTAGGTACAATTCATTAAAGCGTGTCAAATTCTCTTAGGGTTGTGTTATAACATAAATGTAAGAAAGTCCTAAGGTTGGAAACTGAGTCTTGAGATATCTAGAACCAAGCACGTTTTATACATTAAAAATGATCTTGAGAAAAATGATCAAAACCTAACTTGGAAGAAAAGGTTGGGCGAAAGATGTTTTTCATGTCTATCATATTATGCAACATGATCCTTAAAATAGTGATTTTGACCACTTCCATAGAGCTTAAAGCCTAAAATCAGAGTAGTAAGGATAGGGTTAAGTCCTCATCGAACTTAGGTTGAGGATCCAATTCCCCAAAGCTTTGATTTGACCTAAATGGAGTAGTAAGGATAGGGCATAAATTCTCATCTCGCTTAGGTTGAGAATCTGATTCCCCAAAGCTCTTATGTCTCATTTCATCTTTATCTTGGATTGGAAGGATCGTACTACTTGTCCTCTGCAAAGGATGGGTAGTCATCCCCAAGGTCTAAGCAATAAATTAATAGTTTCCATTTTTTTTTCAAAGCTTGGATTGGAAGGATCGTACTACATGTCCCTAGCAAGGATGGGTAGTCATCCCCAAGGTCCAAGAAGTAAAAAAGTTAATTTTTCCCACATCACTTTTATTTTGGATTGGAAGGATCGTACTACTTGTCCTCTGCAAAGGATGGGTAGTCATCCCCAAGGTCCAAAGAAATGAAGATAAGTTTTGGATTGTGGGGTTAAGTGTGCCCATGCATGGCAACATGTCTTGTCTAAAAAATAAGACCACTGATTGTCCAAAGGGTTAGACTAGCATGACCATTTCCTCCATAATTGGTTAGATTATTTTGCTCAAAGTGAGGTAATGAACTCTAAATCAGAATAGTAAGGATAGGGTTAAACTCCCATCTCGGTTAGGTTGGGAGTCTGATTCCCCAAAGTTCTGATTTCACATTCACTTGCACATGGGTTCGAGATAGTAGGGACTCATAACCAACTTTGGGATATAATAAGGCAATTAATTAGTGGATCCTAAGAGGGTTTGGCAATCTTGAATGTTTGTACATAATACTAGAAGAAAGACTATGCCTTTTATAAAAGCAAAATCTCCTAGCATATTCATTAGGTTACATAAATCATTCACAATCTCACATATGCATTCATGCAAAATTGACAATGGAATGTTGATCAATTTCAAACGATAGGGAATGAAATTCATTGCACACACTGAGCTAATACTTGATGATTCTGATAATTCATGTACTTCTAATTTTTGGGCATTTGTTTATATTGCTTATGTGTTAACACATATTTTTGGAGTTTGTATATGTTTCAGGTTGGGTTCTCACTAAAATGCTCATGAGCATTTGACAACAGAGTCACCATTTGTTGTGGCTGATCCACAACACACCCCAAAATTGGGGATCCACCTTTTTTGTAGGCTTTCAAAGAAAATATCAGTGACCCAAATGCTAAAAATGAAGAAAAGGGGCAAAATTGCACAAGGAAGAAAAGTGACGCGATATCGCAACATGTCGTGCCATCGCTGCCGAAAAATGAAAAGTGTCGCGAAATAGTGACATGTTGCTCCGTCGTGGCCGAAAATAGAAAAGTGTCACGAAATCGTGACATGTTGGTCCGTCATGGCCGAAAACAGAAAAGCATAGCGAAATCGTGACATGTTGCTCCGTTGAGGCCGAAAACAGAAAAGTGTCGCGAAATCACATGTTGCACGATCGCTGCCTAAAATGAAAAAGTGTTGTGAAATCGTGACATGTTGCTCTGTCGCCGCCCAGAGAGGAGAGAGAAAGGTAAAATGGAAAGGCATAGCGAAATCGTGACATGTCGTAAAATCATGGGTCAAACCAGTAAAACAGGGCACGAAGCAGAAAGGCATAGCGAAATCATGATGCATCGCAAAATCACGGTCAACGCAGTCAGCGGCAGCAGGTGGGCAGAACCGTCGCAAAATCACGACATGTTTTATTTTCGTGGCTTGCAGGAAGGCGGAAGGCATGAAGCATAAAATGGTCACGAAATCACGACAAAACCAACCGAAAGGCATGAAGCGCAAAAATGGTCGTGAAATCACGACAAAATCAATCGAAAGGCATGAAGCGTAAAATGGTCGCGAAATCGTGACAGAATCGATCGGAAGGCATGAAGCGTAAAATGGTCGTGAAATTGCGACAAAAAGTAGCAAAGGGGGGATGAAGTGAAAAAGCATTGTGAAATTGCAACAGGTCACAGTTTTGTGGCCCCAAAGCAGTGGAGTGCCGAGTGAAAAACGTCGTGAAATCACGACAGGTTGCGGTCGAAGGAGCGCCGAGTGAAAAACGTCACGAAATAATGACAGGTTGCAGCCAAAGGAGTGTCGAGTGAAAAACGTCGTGAAATCATGACAAGTTACGACCGAAAGCATATCAAACGAGAAGCGTAGCGATTTCATGATAGGTTGCGGCCGAGAGTGTACGAAACAGAAAAGCGTCGCGATTTCGTGACATGTCGCGATTTTGCGACATGTCACATTTTCGCTGGGCAAGAAGGCAAGAAGGCTGTTGGTCGAAAAACGTCGTGATATTGCGACCTGTTTCATTTTTTCTGTGTTGGCAGAGGAACAAGCTGCATGCATAAAAATGTCACAATTTACATGGGACCGTTACAGAAGATGTAGAAAGCATGAGACATGTGGCATACAGTTGTCAGAGTTGCAGAAGCGTTACATGCAATAGAATATTTCGAACGTTTCGGCATCGAGCATGAATCAAAAGCAACGAAAAGGCAGGGAATTTGAAAAGACACATTCTGGAAGGTGAAACAAAGTGACGCAGGGTGAATTGAAGAGCCGTGCTAGAAAGTATAAAATCAGAAGCACAGATTGAACAAGGGGTTGGAAATTGCTGCTAGCAGAGTTGCAGAGACAAGGGCTGCAAGCCATTCTGGGCCTGCACTTGGAGCAATTTCCTTCATTTTTTTAGGATTTGTCATACCTGGAACATTCTGTAATTGCAACTAATATACCATTTTAATACAAAAATACAGAGAGTTGGCATCTCATTGATGAGAAAGGAGTCCTTTTTTGCATGCATGATTTAATGTTTTACCTTCCCTTTCAGATTTCCAGGCTTTTAGGTGAAGTTTAATGCAAGTGTTCTTGGTTGCTTCATGCGAATTTCTAAATCTGAAATTACATTAAAAACCCTAGAAACCCGCACCTAGCTTATCTGGATTGTGTAGATTTGCAGGTTCAATAGGTTAGGTTGCATGTAGAAACCTCATCATCTTCGGTTTTGTCAATCAGGATGGTCGCACTCTGGACATAGTTTAGCTTCATTTTCATTTTGCATTTATTTTATTTTCAAACCCTTATTTTATTTTCTGCATTTTAATTACTGTCATTCAAATAAATAACTAAAAATCCATCAAATATCAGGATCAAAATATATTTATTTCTTAGATTTATTCACTTTGAGTCCATTGCAAATTCAAATTCAAATAAACCATAGTGCCCCTTGTTAATATCCACTTGTAACCCTAAGGTATTCCCAGCATTCAAATTAAAACAGCATCATTGATATACAAAGAGTTAGCATAACGAGAACCTTAGAGAAATTATCTGTTGTAATTTCTTTGCAAGCAGAGGATTTTGGGACTCAGATCCTATCGGAGAGTGTGCTTTCACAATTGGGTGAAAACACCACTCAACAAATTATAATCATTATTCATACTTGTAATCGTCTACTCTCTCTAATGCATGTAAGAGACTTTTCTCTCAATAAGTGGATATTATAATTTTCCATTTCTAAGAGGTGCTCCTATATTGGGAGATCTTATGGAGTTAGTCCTATTTTAAGTATTATTATTGGTGTTTCTAATGATATTATCTATCTATGTCTCATTACATGGATTTTCATTATGTAGTATTGTTCGTGGATGAATTATTTGATATTCAATACATTGTGGATGATTTATATTTATGAGAATAAAATGTTATAACAAGTGGTATTAGAGCAATTATTTGAAAAAAGTTGAGATTATTTTTTGTGGATTGTATAATTTGATTATTTTTTCTAAAAAATATTTCATCTTCTAGGATCCATATCATTTCTTAGAGTTGTTCAATTTAGACAATTTTTATACAATCTCGTTTAGAATTTAAAACACATTGAAATGAGTAACCATGTGAAAGAATCCAAGTAATATTAAGGGCAATACAACCCTATGAAGTTAGCCATTTGGAGTAAGATGCAATGCAATTTTTTCAAATCATATTTTCATATCATTTGGTTTCTTATCATGTTTTTATGATAAAATATTTTTAAGGGGGTGGAATGTTATGGTACCTAGGAATCAAAATGTTGGTATATGATGTTATATTGTATATGGGTCCTACGGATAGTTGGTATGGGCCACACATATCCCAATGTTTAATTTATTGGAATAATATATAATAATAATGAGTTGGATAAGGGTTTAGTAGTCAGGTAGGGTTGGGAATACACCTTTCCTAATATAACATTGGATGATGGGTATATAGAAAAGGGATATTGTTATTGTAACCATCATTCATACTTGTAATCTAGTTCTTTTGCCTTTGGTGCATGTAAGAGAATTTTTCTCTCTATGTGGTGCTCCCATAGTAGGAGATCTTATGTAGTTATTACTTCTTTAAGGAGTATTATTGGTGTTTCTCTACCTTAAAGGTATTATCTATCTTTGTCTAATTATGTGGATTGCCATTTTAGAATATTATTTGGGATGAATTATTTGATATTCAAAACATCATGTATTATTTATACTTATGAGAACAAATTTTTGTAACACCATGGATTTTTTATCATTTGTTCCAATGTGGATCTAAGCCCATCGCACCATCAAAGTACAAGGCTTCATAAAAAGATAGCATGTCAATGTGTTTATTTATTTAGGTAGCATGCACAATTTTATTGATAGTAAAATAGCCAAAACCTTGGGCTTATATATCAATAATGCAACCCAAGACAAATTCCAAGTGTTGATTTACAATAGGAGTATGGCTTAGTGTATGGATTGTATAGATAATGTTACTATCTAAATGAGAGATTATACTTGGCTTGACAATCTTTTTCCCATAGACTTGGGTAGTGCAAATGTCATCTTGGGTGCTCAATGACTCTCTTAGCCAAGAGATGTTACTCTTAATATACAATGACTATTTTTTTAATGGATAAAATCTGATAAGGTCATTCATATCCAGGGTATCAAACCTCCTTATTCTATGGTTTTTAGCTCCCACCAAATAGAAAATATCCTAAGAATGGTGGTAGATGCTTCTGTTTCCAAGTTAGATGCATGGAAGTCTAGTCCTCTAAATATATCCCTCCCATCCACTCTCCCTTTTGATATGTAGTCTACTATCCATTGATATTTGATTGTCTTCAATGAAACCATAGGTTTTCCACCTAAGCATATTCATGACCATGCCATCCACCTTGTCCCAAAAATTTATCAGTCTAGTATTTATCTTTACCACTATCCCTAACCCTTGAAGTCAAAGCTAGAAAAGCTAATCCAAGATATATTAGAGTAGATAATTATCCATTTGATCATCAATCCTTATTCATCTTTAGTTTTCATGGTGCAATGTAAGGAAAATGTTTGGTGCATGTGTCCAAATATTAACTTAATAAAACTACCATCAAAGATAAGTTTTCTATCATAGTTATTGATGATTTATTGGATGAACTACATGATGCTAAATAATTTACCAAGATTGACTTAAATTTTGGGTTTCATTACATTAGGGTTAGAGAAGAGAATATTTCCAACACAAATTTTCATATACGTGAGGGTCATTATGAGTTCTTGACCATACCTTGTGGTCTTATTGATGTTCCTTCCACCTTTCAAAGGCTTATTAATTTTATCTTTCATCTATTTCCTTACAAGTTTTTGTTAGTCTTCTTTGATGATATCCTGGTTTATAGGAAGTATTGGGAAGTCCATTTAGTTCATATTGAACAAGTCCACCTATTATAGAAGGAAATATTATTTGTCAAGAGGTCCAAATGTTATTTCTGGGTATCCAAGGTAGATAATTGGACCATATTATGTATTAGGAAGGAATCAAGGTGGATCTGAATGAAATCAAAACCATGTAAATTTATCTTCAACCTAAATACTTCAAGAAACTCAAAAAAGTTTTAGGTATTAGTAGGTAAAACAAGAAATTTATTCAAAACTATGGTAATATTGCAACTCCTATTATCCCTTTCACTAGGAAGGATACTTTTATCTAGTTGTAAGTGACTTACCAAGTCTTTATGCCTTAAAGGAGGCTATAAGTACCATCCTTATTTTGGCTACCCTTGACTTTAGTAAACCTATTATGATTGAGTGTGATGCTTAAAGAACACACATTGGAGTTGTTTTAATGTAGGATGAACACCCCTTAACATTTAAAAGTAACTCTCTAGTAAGAATATGGGTTGATCCACTTATGAGAAGGAGATATCAATTTTTTATTTCATAGATAATTGGAAGACTTGTTTATTGGGTTGATGCTTCATTATCAAAACTAACCATGGTAGACTAAAGCATTTTCTAGAATAATGTCTCTCATGTAACAAATACAATAAATGGTTGACCATTCTATTAGGTTTGGATTTTTCCATTGAATACAAGAAAGGAAAGGATAATATGGTGGTTTATGCTCTTTCACATAAATACAAGGATGTTATTGCTATTAATTATATCTCTAGTTCCCTTCCACAAATTATTTCTCAACTTTAGGAGTAATATCATTCAAATCCTATGACAATTTGCATCATTCACAATTTAGAGGCTGGTACTCCACCTCCTTGCTTGTTCTCATATATTGTTAGGATTATTTTAGATAAATACCATATTTATATACCTACCTCTTTCACAATCAAGAATAATATTCTACAATAATTGCATGCCTCCTGACAAGTTTTGTTAATACTTAGAATTTGATCTTTATCAATTTAGAGCAATGTCTTAAGGATGTATGCATTAAAGGTCCAAGAATTGTATTTTTGGGTATTGGTTTTTCTAATGTATTCTTACTTGGAAATATGATTTGAAACTTTCACAAAATAAATATAGGTTTTTAATGAAAATAAATAAATCTACTTTCTATAGTAAAATAATTCTCGCAACTAAAATCCGAACCATGCAATAAAATAAATTAAAATATAAAATTGAACTAAAATGAAATAAAAATATTTCACACTTGTACTAAATTGGATGAAATGAATACACATTTGTAGAAAATAGAGTTCACACTTACAAGAAATGAAATTAAATAACTGAAAATAAAGAAATATCACTTTGTGCTAAAATAAAATATGGACATTAAAACATGAATTTGATTGTCCTAGAAGAGTGAGCCCTTGATTTGAGGTCCAAAATGAGGTAGAATAAATTGATAGCAAAGGCTAGTCTAACTAGTCAAAATCATACACACAAAAGCACAAAGTGTCCTTAATTCAAAATAGAGATCGAAAACAATTCTTCATTCACACTATCCAACCTTTTACATTTTTGGTGCACATTATCATTTATAAAAATTTATCTAACCATATAACTTATTATTTGGTGTTTTATTTATTAATATATCTAGCAAGGGTACATTTTCCAAATCATCAACACAATCCTATACATTGACTAACTAATAGACAACAACAAATCTAATTGGATAAGGTGCATATATGTTTATTCACTCGATAAAAAGATAAAGCATCCTTTGTTGTGTTGTTCTTGTGGATTGGTTGTAACAATATTAACACTTTTGATGTTTCTCTCTCCATCTAGGATGGTGATCATCCTATTCCTCATTGTGTATGCAATGGACTACTCTAGAACTATGTGGGATCGATATTATGGCACTCCACTTGATCAATAGTCTCAACATTATTTGTGGTTAACAAACCAAATTTTGATGCTAAGCTTGGTCAAAAATCCTAGTGATCTACATGGTCAATGATTCTATCACTATGCACATAAAATTGTTTGGTTGTTTCCTTTTTTTGTTATTCCCTATGCATGATTATTTTGAAGTAAACCCATCATTTAGCTATTTCGATACATGGATTTATTTTGGTGTACAATTGATACTTAGATTACTTTAGCACATAAGTATTCTTGCACATATCCAATACAACACTTAGGTATTATAGCATAGGATTCCTTAAGTGTATAGATACTTTGGATCATTCAAATTCTTTGGAGAACTCCTAAAATCAAGATCTTTGGGGTGTTTTGAAACCGGTTTCTCAATCATTAAATTTTACAAGTTTATTAATGATCTAATCCATTATTTAAACATAAATCAAACATGTAATTAGTCCCTTAATAATGCATATAAATCATTTCAAATAGTTAAGTAAAACATCCTCTTTATTTACTACATTCATCATTAATATTGTCATAAATTACAGATTAGTCTTTGACATAAATTTATGTTGATCACACAAAAATCATCAAAAAGGTTTTACTTCACTACTGATAATGAGGTAATTTTGAAGCCTTATCACTCCTCCCCACCTATTCTAATGAATATCCTCATGCACTTTTCTCATCCAAATTCACATTCATATCAATATATTTATCTAACTCAAACCAAAATTTCTTAAATAGGGAGTGATATCCTTTATCCTTTTTGATTTGGAGTAACCATTGCCTAAAATGGGCTTCACTCTATGGTCTAGTATAATTATATTGTGGAACAGGGATCAATATGATGGGTGGCAAAAATGTGAGGCCAATCCATTCATATTTTAGTAGAAAAAACACCTCAATAATTACAATAGCCCATTTGTGGGACTACATTAAATTCACAAGGGAAATTGGTTTCCTTTTCTTCAATCTAACAGGCATTTCATCCTACCTTTATCTGTATGCACTCCTTGCCCTATCTAGGTATTTATTGTAATATTATTTTAAATATATCAAATGTTCATTCATATAATGATTTTAATGACTCTTGACAACCTTATTTCCTATCAAATCATAATGGATACAAATGAGGCTTCTAGGACTAGGTTGTTCATTTTGAAACAACAAGCCCACTTCTACTTCAATGGCTCTATATTGTCTCATTATCTCTTGCTATTAAATTTGGTTGTGAATGAGGGAAGAAAAATTCCTTAATTACACATCCTTAGTGTAAATATGGGGAAGGAATCACATGTCTACAAGGATCACGTACATGTGCAAATAAAATTTTCTACACAAGACTTCAAGAAAGCTTCAAGGAAATTTTCAATGGAATCTAATTCATAGGCTAAGTCATAATTTATTCTCATTACCTGCCACATATAAAATTATTCCCTTAGGAAAAAATATAAATTCTAGTTTATGCTTACATTCTACCAACCTTTATCCGATGTGGAAGACATCTTTCAACTTAGTTTGAAGACCATTTATCTTCTCATATTGGTCCTTGTTTTTCTCTTCAAGACCCTTGAATGTCTAAAATATCTCCTCCAAGTAATGGCACATTTTCATCCATATTGAAACTATTACATTATGGTTATCAATTGTAAAAATATTTGGAGGATTGATAACTATTGGATTTATAATTTCCAATGGCTCAATTTGAGTCCTTTGTCCAATTTTTGGCTCTATGTCCACTGTTTATATGATGACTTATTTGATGACCATTTCTAGTTGTGGTTCCTCTTTTGGTGATTCTAGAGAATTCTACTATTATGGAACCCTCACTAGTGTAGCTCTCTATTTTGGTAAGCATTCTAGTTCACCTTGTTTTGGTGCCCATTCTAGTGCATTTGTTTTCAACATTTGTTCTCACACACTATGTTCTTGAGCTTGTTCTAACACCTACTATAGCACCTATTGTTCTAGTGCTTGATATGGTGAAGTTTCCCCAACTTCCATCAACTCTTTTACTTTTCTTTGTATAATTTCTTGTTCTACCATGTCACCTCCAAAATCTTCTAAAACTAATCCATTGAAAATATTTGTAAATTAGGTCTGAGGTCTAGACCAATTGGTTCTTCCAAACCTCGAAAGGAATATGGAGGTCCAAGGTTCAAATCTCGAGCCTCATCATACTAAATGCTTATCCATTTATTGGTGCTTTCAGTGATGTAATAGGTTTGAAATGATTGCAACATGGTGGTTATAGGGGTGGACTACACAAGTACTATGTGGTGGTTTCTGATGTGGACAATGCAGAATACTATGGTAGCCATAAAATATGGACAATATGCTCAGATAATCATGGTAGCTATCAATTCCACCATGTAAAAAAAATAGAAGAAAATATTTTTATATTCAAGGTATCATAATTTTTGACCCTATCCTATTGATTACTAAGCATAGTAGATATTTATAATAAAATATCAATATTTTAGATCTAGTATTTGAATCAAAAGGTATATTTCGCTTAGATTGGTTATATCTACTTTTAAATTCATCCAGTTCTTATAAAAGTTGGGAAATGTACCTTTGGCATGTGCAAATATCAACCTATCTAGGACCTTAGCTAATTTTTCTGCCACATATATATCCTACTCTTCATCCAAGCTTAGAGGTCCCTATGTCATATTACATTTAGTGATGTCCTATTACTGCATCATTGGTGGTGGTTTCTAGTCAATAGAGATGTCAATATTCTCCTATGGAGGCTTCAAAGGTTTTGGTGCTTCAGTAGAAGCATGGATATCTACTTATGGTATCTCCTATGACTTAGTGGGAACATCAAGAACTTGCTCATCATCAATACCACTTATTACCAATCTTCTTCTCTTTTATTTTCTAGTTCTAGATGTCCCTAGTGCTTGCTCTAGAGTAGCTACCTTTTTAGGTGTAAAAAATGGTTGCTTTTCTCTTTATCTCCTCCTCATATGGAATTGATCCTTGTTGAACTCTCTTCTATTAGGTACAACATGTGATTCTTCCTAAAACTACTAAGAATATTTTTTTAGGATTTCTATATTTTTATTCATGTGTCAAAATGTAGTATTACACTATCTTTTTTATTTATTTGGTTGAAAAACCTCTTCTTGCTACTAATTCATTTTCTTGATTATTTAAGTGTCATTGTTGGATGGTTGTCTTTTATTTCTTTCATAGTTTTGTTGTGTATTATCCTTCTTCTAGTAGACCTATCCCTTGTAGGTATTACCTCCTCTAGTGTTGGAGTTTTTACAACTTTTAATTTTTTGTAGCCCTAGGCTCCTTTTCTTACTTCCACCAAATCTCCCTTTTGTAGGTGTGGATTTTTATTGCATAAGGGTTTCCACATTTTCTAAATTTTTATAGCACTAGGCCACCTTATATTGCTACTAGAAATTTCACCATCCTCTTGACCATGATGTTTAGGTGTGATGATAGTTTTCCAATGGCTGAGAAACTGCTGCCAAGAGTCTTCATTTCCTGTATTGTGAACAAAATGATTTTTACATAGAAGTTAAATTGAACCATGATAATTTACAGAGACATGGCTCTCTTGTACCTTTTTTGTCATCATAGGTAGGGAAATATGCATATAAATAGTAAAATTAATTCTAACACAGGGTCTATTAGCACCATGCCTAAGATGCATCAATATTCTTATATGCAACCCTAAAAGAATGCCAAACTAACCATCACAAGTCAGGTAATTCATAACCCATACTTCCACTTTTTGGAAATATTAAGCATAATTAGTAGTCATTGATGTCAAAGGTGCATAGTCATTAATTTAAAAAGGTTGATATCAAAATAAGGTAAGGCAAGGTTCATCTCAAAGTACTTGGAACACAGTTTTAAGCAACTGAATAAAAGGTTTGAAGGTCCAAGTTTAAAAAGGTTTGAATACCCAAGTTTAAGACCATGGTTCAAATAGAAAACAAGTTTAAATCACAAGTTACTAAGGCTTAAGAGAGATAATATTATAATATTATAATATTTGGGACAAAATTTTTGAAGACAAAGGTTCAAGTATTGCAAGGGAAGTTAAAAAGTCTATTATAATATTTTTATATTATAATTAATTTAAATATTTTAGGTGCCAAAATCATGGAGGGCATAAAAATATTTGAAATATTCAAAAGCATCAACATCTCCTTTAAGTCTCCCAAGTGTATATAAAAAGGTGGACCGAATTAAATTTTAATTAAATGTGGGTGCTAATGTTTGTGTGATTAATGCAAAATTTGTGATATCCTTCATGATTTGATCATGGCCTCATGGGAGAAAATATAATGGATAATACATGTTTCGAGGTAGAGTTCATGAAAAAGGAAGGAAGATAGTGAAGCAAGGTCTCATCTAGATAGCTAGCCCAGATGGTATGACCCCCGGTGCTAAGTTCTGGTAGTGAGTAGGTCTCAAAATCCAGACACAGCGAGGGCAGACTGGCAAATATTTTTTTGGTTAAAAATGTTTTGCATCACAGATCATGGATAATAAGGTGTGCATGAGCTTTGAGTTTTGTGTGGGTGACTGGCCTAGTGGTAGCCCAAGCGATGCCAAAGCACAGGCAGGCAGGAGGTGTCGAGGTTGATTCTCACCCATGGCAGTTTTGGTAAGCGCAAAAATTAATTTTTATCTAAGGTTAAATCATTAGGAGGCATAAGTCGTGTTTGGTCATTGTGCACATTATTTGACTTAGGAAGTCATAAGGGCAATAAGTGGTTTAATTTTGACAAATATTTTAGAGGAAAATAAAAAAGAAAAATTGCAAATATTTTAAGGTGTTATTTTTGATATGCAAAAGTGAGGAGTAATAAGGTGTAATTAGTGTTTAATTAATTTGTATTTGGTATTTTTGAAATATTGTCTTGGCACTTTATAAAGGAGAAATAAGGTGTAATTTAAGTCTATATATATATATATATATATATATATATATATATATATATATATATATATATTTTATTTGTGGAAAACATCCCAAAAGGGATGCCACTTTCGGGTAAGACCCAAGGAGGCGGGGGTATCCATTCCACAAAAAATGCCCAGGACTCGGACCTGGCCTACCACCTTTGACATACTCAAGGAGCAAACAAACACACAAAACCAATTTAAAAATAAGTAAATAACAACAAAAATAATAAAATAAAATAAAAAACATGCTCCTTGAGTGTGTCAAAAACAAAAGCACAACCAAACACGCACAATAAGATAAAAGAAACCACAACACAAACCACATAGAAAAACACAAGAACCACATAACAAAACACAAACAAGACAAAAACAAATAGAACACTACAAAGACATAACCCAAAAAAACATGAAAAATAAACACAACCAAAACCTAAAAAATTAAAAAATAAAATAAAAATAAAAATAAAAAACAACCAACAACAGACAATAAACAAAAACAAAAAACATAGAAAACACTCACACATAAAAACACGAAATAACACAAACAAAGAGAAACCCAAGAACAAGAACGAAAAAAACACAAGAACAATAACAAAAAACATAAAAAAAAACAAAACAACAAAAACACAAGAACAACAAAAAACAACACAAAGAACACAAAAACAAAACAAAATAAAAAACCCACCCACCTTAAAAAACTAAACAAAAAAAGAAAAAAGAAATAAAAAATGAACAAAACAATGACCTATCTAGACCAGAAGACTATTAAGGCAAGAATCAACAGAGGAAACAAAATAAAGAATAGAATGAGCTAGGGAACTAAAAAAAACTGAATGAACCAAAGAGAAGCAAAAAAAAAAAACAAGAAGAAACTAGGTACCTTCGTAACTCGGAGCCATCCAAAGAAATGATAGAAAGAAGAGCTTCCCTAATTTGAGAAGCCCACCATATAGGAGGGTGGCCATAACAAGTAAGATCACCTTTGTCCAAAGCCCAATTAGCTAAAGCATCAACACTCTTGTTTTGATCTCTCGACCACATGATTGTAATCAACTTTCAAAAATCCCATCTGGATTAACCGAATCTTCTCAATAATTCTTTTTATTCTCCAATCCACCTTATGATTCTTAGAAGGATTCTTCAAGAGATTAATCATAAGTTGAGAGTCAGACTCAACTAACACCTTTTCCCATCCAACCTTAGTAGCCTCCTGAAGGCCTCTGAGGATACCATACCCCTCAACAAGGTTATTGGAAAGAATACCCAAATTCTCAGCAAAAGTAAAAACCAGGGAGCCATCCGAAAGTCTACCAATTCCTCCCACACTGGCTTTTCCAGGGTTCCCTCTAGAGGCTCCATCAGTATTGACTTTTCCAAAATCCTTAGGAGGAGGTTGCCAATTTCTATTCCTATCCATCTTACTAATACTCACATTCCCTTTAAGTTGGTTGCCCTTAGAAGGTTTAATCTTCAATATTTGCATCACTTGATCCCATATTTGGTGGGAGTTTTGGGGGTGATTAAGGAGATGATGGACTGATTCAACTAAGTTGGCTATGGTCTTTTGCCAAATATAGTGAATATCCTTCCTATCTTGATTAAAAATTTGGCTGTTCCTTTCATTCCAAATATTCCAAAGAAGAATGGTAGAACCCATCCAAACTAACTAGCCTAATAAAATGATCAACACCCTCTTGATTAGGCCAATCCCTCCAAATCTGTTCAAAAGTAAAAAAATTGGACCACTGTAAGCCAAGTAAAGTGGCCATTCTCCTCCATAGCTCAGAGGCTAAAGTACACTCAATAAAAATATGGTTGATATTTTCTACATTCTCTTCACACATTTCACATCTAAAAGGGCCATGAAAACCACGCTTCATAAGTTGCTCACCAAGAAGCACCCTACGATGCAATAAAAGCCAATTAAAGAACCTCACCTTAGGCCAGAGATTTTGAGCCCACAATCGAGAAAATATGTCAGAAGAATGGTTGGGATTATTATGGCATAAGGTCAAATAACCTTGAGCAACTGGAATACTCACCCTTAGTAGTGTTGTTCCATCCAAAACAATCTTTTTCATGGGACCAAGAGAGGGATCTCATATGAAGGATGCCTTGGATATCTTGTCTTTGCCTTTCTGGGATTTGAATAGGCTAGTCCTCAATAGGGATCCAATATCTACCAACCTTTGAATTACCAGTATGGTACCGACAGTAATTAGCCACCTTTATCCAATTAGCTCGGTGAAGCTCCTCCATCCAAGGCCTCCAATCGGGAAACTGAGTTATCAAAGGCTTGTGACCATCCCAAGAATCTATCCAAAAATTTGCATGTTGACCATTATGAATGATCCAAAATAATTTTTTCTTTATCAAATCCTCACAAGTCTTAAGAACTGCTAAAATGGGAGAACCTTTGGTAGGAAGTTGATAGCGAACAAGGTCTTTAGGACTTTTGTTCTCAAGGATATTTAGCACGAAGATTATTGGCCCAAAGAGCATTGGGGTTATGCAACATCCTCCAATATAATTTAGCAGCTAAAGCTTTGTTGTTATTAATTGAAGACCGTAATCCTAACCCCCCTTCACTCTTAGGAAGACATAAAGTATCCCATTTCACCAAGGCCCATTTTCTTTTCTCCTTAGTACCACTCCAAAGGAAACGATGACTCGATTTGATCCAATTCTCGAAGAACAACCTTTGGGATATTCAAAATGGAAGAAACATAAATAGGAATAGCTTGAAGGACTGATTTTACCAAGGTGATTCTACCCCAGAAGAAAGCCACTTGTTGGTCCACTTTCCAATTTTCTTCTTGACTTTGTCCAACAACCAATTCCAATCTTTATTTTTTTGCCTTTGAATATTTATGGGAATACCTAAATAAGTGATTGGAAGAGAGGTCTTCTTATATCTTAGCTTATCCAAGACCATGGATTCCTGTCTAGCAGAGAAGTGAAAGAAAATAACTTTAGATTTGTCTTCATTGATCAACTGCCCAGTAGCCTTAGAAAAACAACTAATGATTTGCTTAATATTAGAAGCTTCCTTAACTGTAGCTTTACCTAAAAGAGTAGAGTCATCCACAAATTGAATATGAGAGATAGGTCTAGCTCCATGAGCAATGGTAACTCCCTCAAGGGTTTTGTTTTCCCTCTTTTTGGTTATAGTCCTACCCAAGCATTCAACAAGAATGATGAATAAATAAGGGGATAGCGGGTCACCTTGCCTAATACCTCTGGAAGCCGGGAAAGACTGAGAAGGCCTGCCATTGATAAGAACTAAGTAGGAAACTGAAGAGATACATCCCATAATCCAATCCATCCAATCCTTAGAGAAACCAAATTGCCTCAAAACTTTGATAAGGAAGTGCCAATCCACTCTGTCATAAGCTTTGGATAAGTCTAACCGAATGAACATGGAAGGAGAATTTTGCATATCCATGGAATGGATGGCTTCCCGAGCAAGAACTATCTCATCTACTATTTGACGTCCTTCCACATAACCCCCTTGCTCTGGGGAAATAATCTTATGCAAAAGAGGCTTCAACCTTTCTCGCCATGATTTTAGTAATGATTTTGAGAAGAACATTACATAAAGCAATAGGTCTAAAAGCTGAGATATGATCAACCTCTTGAGCTTTTGGAACAAGAGTAATATAAGTTTTATTGATAACCTTCAAAATTTCTTTGGCTTTCCTGGCTTCTTCCACCACCTCTAATAAATCAACATGAAGGATATCCCATAACTCTTGGTAGAACTCAATAGGAAAACCATCAAGACCTGGGGTTTTCCCTTTTTGCATTTTAAAAACTACTTGTTGAAGCTCATTGATAGTAACAGGAGCAATCAAAATAGAGTTCTCCTCAAAAGTGATAAGAGAAGGGATTGCTTGAAGAACATTATATTGTGAAGCTGAGTCAAGGGGAGTAGCAGCAAAAATATTGGAAAAGTAATCAACAACAATAGAGTTCATGCCATCCCAAGTATAAACAACATCTCCAGAATCTGATTTTAAGGAAGAAATAAAGTTGTGAGATCTTCGAGCTAGAAGATATTTGTGGAAGAAATTTGTGTTTCGATCTCCTTCTTTGAGCCATTGAATTCTAGATTTTTGCTTCCATAAGATTTCTTCTCTTTTTTCCCATTCCTCTAACTCGAGTTGTGAGTTTAATTTCATCTGCACTTCTCTTCTCTGTGAGGCCATCTAAACGGATTTTCTTATTCAAATTTTCAAGATGAGCAATAACTTCATGTTTTTTTTTATGAACATCCCCAAACTCTTTCCAGTTCCAAGTCTTGATTTTGGATTTAATGTATTGCAGTCTTTTGGAAAAATAGAACATCTTAGTCCCATGCCTAGGTTTACCTTCCTTCCACCATTGTTGCACATGAGGTCTGAAGGAAATGTCTCTAAGCCACATTAATTGAAAACAAAAAGGAGAGAAACTCACATTGGTTTTCCACATTTCCACCATGATCGGCCAATGATCCGAACCAGCATTATTAAGAGTCTTCACTTTAGGAATGTGACCATGGATTAAGAAATTTTTAGAGAGCAAAAACCTATCCAATCTCTCCATTATACAAGCTAAGCCTTGCCTTCTGTTAGACCAAGTCATAAGGCCATTATCTCGGTTGGATATCCACAAGATGGAGGTTTGCAATATATTCGCTCATGAGGTCGGTGCTTTTGTCCAAATTTCTATTTCCCCCCTTTTCTCATCCAGAGAGAGGATGGTATTGAAATCTCCTCCGATCAAGATCCAAGCTTTAGGAAAATGAGAGATAATATGAGTAATATCCTTCCACTGTCTTCTTTTTTCCTCCAAAGAAGTCGGAGCATAAACAAGTAATGCAGAGCATAATCTGGTTGGAATGTCTACTTTGAATAGCTATAGCCAACAAACCCCAACCGCCAACCATATGGTGAATAACTACCTCTTTTGGATCCCAAAGACAAGCAATGCCACCCGAAGTCCCTTGGGAACCGAGGGAAACCACTTTTCCAGCTGGCCAAATTTTACCGGCAATTAAGTCCATATCCTCCATTGACATCTTTGTTTCTTGAAGGAAAACAAGATGTGGATGATTTACCTGAATCATTCTTCTAATTTCATTTTGTTTTGAAAGACTCCCTTTGAGTCCTCTAATATTCCAAGTGATGATCTTCATTAATACCAGGGCTAAAAAAGTTGGGAAGGGCATTAATCTTACCTTCCTCTACAAGCTTTTCACCTTCTTTTACCATATGATATTGATTGGTCTTGCGACCTACTTTTTGATTAGAATCCATCTTCAATTTTTTTTCCCTGTTTCTTGACTTATTCCAATTGAATCTGAGATGGCTTCTAACCTTGAAGAATGCTCGTACACAGCCAAAATTTTACTAGATGGTTCAACGGAGTCTATATTGGGACCTGCATTATTTGAAGTTTTGACATTTGAAATATTGTTTTTCTTGTGTAAATTTTCTCCTTTTTTTTTTTTTGAAAACCTTTGATTTGTTGGTTTGTCTCTGAGTTCTTCCCTTCATATTTAAATTGTGTTTCTAAGATTTCAGTTTCCATTATTTCCTCTTCCTCACTTGGGACATCATTTGTGGAAAGGATTTCAAACATATTAGCAGATGACTTTGATTGATCCTTCATAACTCGGTTTTTTTCGAGTGTTCTTCTTCTTAGGTATTTGGAAACCTCGCCGAGTTTATATCTTCTTTCTTTTGATCAGGAATTTTATTTGGGCAAGCACTGGCCAAATGACCATATTCATGGCAAATTCTACAACGAAAAGGAATGTTCTCATAGTCCACTACTTGCTCCCAAGTGTCTTCCCCAAATTGTAATGTGATATTTTTAGGTAGGGGTTTGTCAAAATCCATTAAAACACAAATCCGAGCATAAATAATATGTTCAAAATTTTGAGTACAATCAGCAATCATCATAAAAGTTCCTAAAGAGTTTCCAATTGAAGAAAAAATAGTAGGATTCCAAAATTCAATAGGGAGGCCAAAGAGTCTAACCCACACGGGAGCTATAGAAGGCATCTCTTCTTTGGATTTAAATTTAGTATGCCAGGGCTTCATGAAAAGCCCTGCCCTTCCAAAAAACCAAGGACCCCCTTGAAAAGTTTTCTCTCTATCTTCATTATTAGCAAATAAAACAAGAAAATAACCATTTGGATAAATAGAGATTTGTAACTCACCTTTAGTTTTCCAACTTTTTGTAGCCCAAAATTTGAAAGCAGATAGACTCGGATGAAAACCCACGAACCGACAAATTAGTCCTCTTTTTTCCAAATCTTCAATGCCAGTCTGAATGTTACCCATATCAAGCTTAACAATAGGAGTTCCATCAGCTGCTTTAAGACATCCTGACTTCATTTTCCTGGGATCAATCTTAGGCATTCTTAGAGGTTTATGGGAAGCCCTAATATTGATATTAGCATTGGGCTGAGGCTGTCCACCATGAAGGGCATCCCTAAAATTCATTTTTGGGACTGAGTCTTCAAAATTCTTACCCTTGATAGGGGTTTTCACAATAGAATTATTTTGTGGGTGCACCTTAGCACCAGATTCACTTGAGATATGAGCCATTTTTTGATCAACTGCTTGAAACTTGTTTCGTGATCTCTTTAATCCTTGCCCTAGACGTCGTGGAAAGGTATGGTTTTCACTTTTATTTTGTGCAGCAAATTGGAAGCCGTTGTCACTCAAGTTCATAGTATGATCTGTTGAAAGACAAATTTCTAACCCATATTGTATCCCCTGCAACATTTCTTGCTAAAATATTGAGCATAAACCACAAAAATATTGGCCGCTAGGGCCCGAAGGCCCTAAAAACCAACCTCTGGAGCTGCTTGCACTCAACCCAGATGAAACCCTCGCATAGCCGCTTGCCAAATATGTCATTCACACATAGGGATGCGCTAGGATCTATGTTGCTCCAAATGATATGAAAATTTGTGGAGACGTTCTAGGGTTTTTCAGGCATCTACCCTCAAAATTTTAGCTCAATCCGAGTCCGGATGAGTGAGATATGGCCGAAACGAGTTCGAAAGTTTGGGCAGTCCTACGAAAAACGTCTCATCTCTTTAGAGGAAATTGTATTTTATATTTTGGCACACCTTAGAAAAGAAAATATTGACGTTTTAGTCTTAAAATTCAAAGCTTTATCTTTACAAGACTAAATATAAATTATAGAGCATCTTTGAGCACATCTTTGAGGAAAGGTTTTGTGATTGTTTTGAAACAAATATTGGCTAACCTCTTGAAGTGGCAAAAAGGAAATTTATTTTTAAATAGGTTTTGAGGGCACATCTTCATCAAAGAAAATTAAGAGGTATGGAGAAAACTGCTGCGAACAGGGTTGCATATTTGAAGGCAAGAGGGCCATTCTGTACCTGTTTGGGTTGTTTTTCTTCCACGGACTGGTTTGGGAAAACCAGAAATTTTTGTTATTGTAAAATGACAAATTTTTAATCTGAGAAAATTTTAGAAAGTTGCATCTTACAGACAAGAAAGAATGAGTCATTTTCTGCATGCAAGATTAAATGTCTATTTTTTCCCTTTTCAGATTTTAGGCTTGTAAATGAAGTTTATGCAAGTTTTCTTGGTTGCTTCACGCGAATGTTTAAATCTGAAAACCTCATTTAAAACCTTAGGAGCCAGCACTTAGTTTATCCGGATTGTGCTTGTTTTGCAAGTCCAATAAGTTAGGTTGCATGCATGAAAACCTCACATCTTCAGTTTTGTCGAAATAGGATAGCATCATACTGAATGCATTTTATTTTCAGTGTTCTGCATTTCATGTTCATTTTTCTGCATTTTATTTTCAAAAATTTTAACTTTATTTTAATTTTCAGGCATTAAAATAAACATTTAAAAAGTTTCAAAATCCAAAAATAATTTCACCATTGCATAGGGTATACTTTAGACTTCCAATACGTACTTTGAAATTTCATTTTTGGAGTTGTTTAGTATTTTTTAAAATTCATCGAAGTTGCTGTTTTATTACAGATTTTAAAAGAATTTGAAAATAGAAAGTTTCCATTTTGGGCCGGAATTTCATTTTTTTTTCAGTTTCATGTTTCATTCATGAGCCTATGATGACATTCCCTTCATGAAAATTCTAATTTCATTGAAGGAGTTATGTTTTATGGCATTTCACAAATTTCCATTTTTTGAGCCTAAAATTACCCCCTCTTCATAAAAATTATGATTTTACGAAAGAGGGGTAATTTGAGCACTACATCGTGGTCATATGAGGGCCAACTCACATTTGCTTTATTTTAGTTCAATGAACAATCACTAAAGTTTCATGGTAAAATAAACCAACATTGCCCCTTGTTTACAGTTACTTGCAATCACTAAGGTGTTCCAAGCATTCAAAGTCAATATCTTTATTTAAGATTACTAATACACATATGCAAATGCTAATATAGCGGAGACCTTGGAGAATTCGTTTGTTTAACTTCTTTGCAAGAGGGGATTTGGAACCCAAATCCTAAAGGAGAGTGCACTTTCACAATTGGGTGAAAATACCACTCAACATTTTATTTTGGCACACCTTAGAAAAGAAAAGTTTGAGGTTTTAGTCTTAAAATTCAAAGCTTTATCTTTACAAGACTAAAGAGAAATTATAGAGTATCTTTGAGCACATCTTTGAGGAAAGGTTTTGTGATTGTTTTGAAAAGAAGATTGGCTAACCTCTTGAAGTGGCAAAAAGGAAATTTATTTTGAAACAGGTTTTGAGGGCACATCTTCATCAAAGCAAATTAAGAGGTATGGTGAAATCATTCCTTCTCTAAGGTGTTTGGTTGAGTGAAATATTTCTGAATTATAAGGTGGAGAAATAAGGATTACATATGTGAATTGTTGGAAATATTTGAGCTAGGATTTGTGAAACAAATTGTGCATTATTGATTGGTGAAATTGGAAACACTTGTGTTAGGGTTTTTAAGAACAAATTGTGCATTCTTGTTGAAAGAATTAGTGAAGAATTTGGGCATTGATGTGAGTGACATTGAATGTGAATGGGCAAGTGTTAGAGACCAATTTTGTGAAGAAATTTGTGCATTATTGTGTTTGATCATTGAGAGTAAATTTGCAAAGAATATAAACCAGTTTTGTGAAGCGAAGTTATACACTAGTTTGATTTGATTTGAAAGGGATTTGCAAGAGGTAGAGATTGGATTGGATGAATGCAAGATTTGTGAATGTGAAGAACATATTGGGTATTTGATAGTACATATCATTCTCTATATGTTCAAGAGGTTAAACGAATTCTAGGTAGAATATGTTTGAATTGCTTAGTTGAAGAAAGCATTTTTGAAAGAGATATAAGCATTGTTTGTATACAAGATTTGGGAATATTTGAGCAGGTTCTATGATAGCAACATTGAGATAGATTTGAAGCAGTTTAAGATAGATTTGAGCAAGTCTTGTGAGAAGACTTGAAGCAAGTTTGAGGTATATTTGAGCAAGTCTTGTGAGAAGACTTGAAGAAGGTTTGAGGTAGATTTGAGCAAGTCTTATGAGAAGACTTGAATTGACAAATTTGTGAGAAGACTTGAAGCAAATTTAGGTAGATATAGAGAGCAGGTTTGAGATAGATTTGTGCTAATATTGTAATGAGGTTTGGTGCAAATTTGGGTAGAGATAGAGAGTAGGTTTGAGAAAGATTTGTACATGTAATGTGTGCATATTTGAGATAGATTTGTGAAAAGATTTGGAGTATATTTGTACTAGCCTTGTAACAAGGTTTGGTGCAGATTTGAGATAAATTTGTGAGCAAAGTTGGAGTAGAATTATGCTAGCCTTATGACAAGGTTTAGTGATATTTGAGACAAATTGAGAGCAAGATTTGGAGTAGACCAGAGTAGAGGGGATAGAGTTCTCCTATGGAGAGAGATCCACAAACTAGAGCAGAGGGGATAGAGTTATCCTATGGAGAGAGATCCACAAACCAGAGTAGAGGGGATAGAGTTCTCCTATGGAGAGAGATCCACAAACTAGAGCAAAGGGGATAGAGTTCTCCTATGGAGAGAGATCCACAAACTAGAGTAGAGGGGATAGAGTTCTCCTATGGAGAGAGATCCACAAACTAGAGTAGAGGGGATAGAGTTCTCCTATGGAGAGAGATCCACAAACCAAAGCAAAGGGGATAGATTTCTCCTATGGAGAGAGATCCACAAACTAGAGAGGGGATAGAGTTCTCTAGTGGATAGAGATCCACAAACTTGAGTATTGGGGATTGAGATCTCCTTTGGATAGAGGTCCATAAACATTGTAATAGGGAATTGATTCCCAAGAGATTTATTGAGAAAATTTATAAGAAATATTTTCTCCATGGACGTAACCCACATTGGGTGAACCACGTTAAATTTGTGTCTCTCATGTGTGTGATGATTTGTGCATTATTTTATTATTACTATTGATATTGCAATTGATAACATTGGATAATATTATTTGGGAAAGAAAAGTAAAATTTTATCTTATACTATTCACCCCCCTCTCAGTATAAGCTTGTGTTCTTCAATTGGTATTAGAGTGGGTTCCTTCAAAAAATTCTAACAACTTGAAGGAAGATATTATAGGAACACAGATGGCATCTCAGAATGGATCTTCAACAAATAAGGCTCCATTGTTTGATGGGAACAATTATGCTTTTTGGAGTATGAGGATGAAGACTTATTTGATGGCACAAGGATATGAAACATGGCAATCTATTGAGGATGGGTTCACACCTACAACTACTCCTCCCATAGATAAGGATGGTAAGAAATTACATGTGAATAATTCCAAGGCTATGAATGGAATCTTAAGTGGATTACATGAATCAAAATTTGTGAAAGTTATGCAATGCAAATCAGAAAAAGAGATATGGGACAAATTGAAGCAAACATATGAAGGAGATAGCAAGGTCAAGTTGGCAAAACTACAAACTCACAGGAGGAGGTTTGAAGAGTTGAATATGGAAGATGAGGAAGATATTGCTAAATACTTACTTCATGTTGATGAAGTTTTTAATACCATGCATGGACTTGGATTCAAAATTGAGGACTCCAGTGTTGCTCAGAAAGTATTAAGATCACTCCCTATAAGGTATGATGCAAAGGTTTCAGCTATAGAAGAGATGAAGGATATTGATAAGTTGACTATGGATGAGTTACATGGAATTCTCATAGCTTATGAGATGAGAATAGAAAAATATCACAATTCCAAGAAAGAGGTAGCTTTCAAAGCTTCAAAGAAGATAAAAGATAAGAAACCAGAATCAAGTGATGAGTCAAGTAGTAATGAAGAAGCTAACTATGTGAGAAGAAATAAGGACTCAAGAAAACACAAAGATATAAAGACTATGAAATGTTTTAATTGTGGTGACTTTGGTCACTATGCATCTAATTATCCACAAGCTGGAAGCAGTAGCAGTGAAGAGAAACAAGATTATAAGAAAAAGGAAGAAAGAAAATTTAGGCATGAAAAGAAAAATAGGTATGGTCAAGGCAAGCATGAAAATAAGTTCTTTCAAAGGCACAAGAAGAGTTTCTATGTTAAAAAGGCAAGCAGTGCTTCAAGTGACAGTGATGAAAGACTCTCAGATAGTGAAGAAGAAGAGATTCTATTTTTGGTAATAGAAGAGGAAGAAAACACTCCTATTGAAGACCAAGTAGAAGATGCTCCTATAATTGAAGACCTAGAGAAAGGTTCAGAAAAATAAGAAGAAGGCACAGTTGATCTAGAAGAAGAACTTATTGTTGCTCTCAGAGAGTTGAAAAGAGTTAGAAAGCAGAATTCAAGACTGAAGGCTCAAGTTCAAGAACATGAGGAAATAAAAGAAAAGCTTCTACAAGACCTCACAAACTCAAAAGCTAAGGCAAGGAGATTTAAAGAAGTCATGGTTGAAAAGTTAGAGGTAAAAGAGTTAGAATGTGAAATATTAGAACATGAAGTGGTTTCTCTAAGGATGGAAGTGAAATATTCTAAGGATAAGTTGCACAGGTTTGGGAAAAGTTCAAAATCTTTGGATAAAATTATCAATGCACAAAGATCTTCATTTATCAAAATAGGACTTGGTTTTGAAGAAGGACAAGGGAAACAAGAAGAAGGGTCAAGCTCAAGCTCAAAAGAAAAGGAAGTTTCAGAGGAAGAGATTGAAGAAGAAACTAAGACCTATGCTGATAAGTTGAAGAATGGAAGCTTCACTAAGAAAGAAAACAATGCACAAACAAGAAACATGGATCATCATAGAGAAGGCAAAGAAAGGACTAAGAGACCAGATGTTTCAAGACAAGATGAATATTTCTTCAAAGGGCATTGTTTTTCATGTAATCATTTTGGTCACAAAGTTATGCATTGTAGGGTTCATGGAAAGGAGTATGGTTTCACTAAGAGGAACTTCAACTCATTCAAAGATGGATATTTCTTTCAAGGTTATTGCTACTCATGTAATCACTTTGGTCATAAAGTGATCCACTACAGGGTTCATGACAGAAATGATTATGGCTTCACCAAGAGGAACTTCAAGTCATTTGCACCTTCCAAGAACTACAACATCAAGTGTTACAAGTGCAATAATCTTGGGCATAAGGCCAAGTGGTGTAGAACAGAGTTTTTGGAACTTCCAGAGTCAAGCAAGAATAGGGACACTCAAAAGGATCAAAAGGGTATGATTACAAAGGTGTTGAAAAAGAAGGTTGAAAAAGAAAAAGAGCATTGTATGTTGGGAGTAGATTTACTCCCACCCCAAAATTAATCACCTCAAGGAGAGGAGGTGGGGAGGGGGCTGAGCTAAGAGTCTTATTTTTTAGCCCCAAAGGAGTCCCTTTGCCATTGATGTCAAAGGGGGAGAGTTTCAGTAAGGGGGAGAGAAATCAGTAAGGGGAAGCAACTTCTCAAGGGGAGCAGATTTGGAATTCAATGGTTGGAAAAGGAATTTTTAGAAAGGGTTGCCATCAATGACAAAGGGGGAGATTGTTGGAAATATTAAGCATAATGAGTTGTCATTGATGTCAAAGGTGCATAGTCATTGATGTCAAAAGGTTGATATCAAAAGAAGGCAAGGCAAGGTTCATCTCAAAGCACTTGGGACAAAGTTCTAAGTAATTGAATAAAAGGTTTGAAGGCCCAAGTTTAAAAAGGTTTGAAGACCCAAGTTTAAGACCATGGTTCAAAAAGAAAGCAAGTTTAAATCACAAGTGACTAAGGCTTAAAAGAGATAATATTATAATATTTTAATATTATAATATTTGGGACAAAAGGTTTGAAGAAGCCCAAAGGTTTAAGTATTGCAAGAAATTATAATATTTATTATAATATTTAAAATATTATAATTAATTTAAAGGTTTTAGGCACCAAAATCATGGAGGGCATAATAATATTTGAAATATTCAAAAGCACCGACATCTCCTTTAAGTATCCCAAGCATATATAAAAAGGTGGATGAAATTCAATTTGGATATAATGAAGGAGCTAATTTTTGTGTGATTGATGTGAAAGTCATGACGTCCGTCGTGATTTGGTCATGGCCTCATGGGAGAAAATACAAGGGATAACACACGTTTCAAGGCAGAGTTCATGAACAAGGAAGGGAGATAGTGAAGCGAGGTCTCATCTGGGAAGCTATTCTAGATGGTAGGGCCTTTGGTGCTAAGTTGTGGCAGAGAGTAGGTCTCAATTTTGAGACACAACAAGGGCATCTTGGCAAAGGTTTTTGGTTGAAAAGGTTTTGCACTGCAGATCATGGATAATAAGGTGTGCATGAGCTTTGAGTGTTGTGTGGGTGGCTGGCCTAGAGGTAGCCCAAGCGGTGCCAAAGCACGGGCAGGTAGGAGGTGTCGAGGTCGATTCTCACCCATGGTGGTTTTGGTAAGCGCAAAAATTAATTTTTTGTCTAAGGTTAAATCATTAGGAGGCATAAGTCATGTTTGGTCATTGTGCGCACTATTTGACTTAGGGAGTCATAAGGGCAATAAGTGTTTTTATTTTGACAAATTTTTTAGAAGAAAATAAAAAGGGAAATTGCAATCTTTTAAGGTGTTATTTTTTATATGCAAAAGTGAGGAGTAATAAGGTGTAATTAGTGTTTAATTAATTTGTATTTGGTATTGTTGATATATTGTCTTGGCACTTTAGAAAGGAGAAATAAGGTGTAATTTAAGTCTATTGATATTTTGTATTTTGGCACACCTTAGAAAAGAGAAGTTTGAGGTTTTAGTCTTAAAATTCAAAGCTTTATCTTTACAAGACTAAAGAGAAATTATAGAGTATTTTTGAGCACGTCTTTGAGGAAAGGTTTTGTGATTGTTTTGAAAAGAAGATTGGCTAACCTCTTGAAGTGGCAAAAAGGAAATTTATTTTGAAACAGGTTTTGAGGGCACATCTTCATCAAAGCAAATTAAGAGGTATGGTGATATCATTCCTTCTCTAAGGTGTTTGGTTGAGAAAAATATTTCTGAATTATAAGGTGGAGAAATAAGGATTACATATGTGAATTGTTGGAAATATTTGAGCTAGGATTTGTGAAACAAATCGTGCATTATTGATTGGTGAAATTGGAAACACTTGTGTTAGGGTTTTTAAGAACAAATTGTGCATTCTTGTTGAAAGAATTAGTGAAGAATTTGGGCATTGATGTGAGTGACATTGAATGTGAATGGGCAAGTGTTAGAGACCAGTTTTGTGAAGCAATTTGTGCATTATTGTGTTTGATCATTGAGAGTAAATTTGCAAGGAATATAAACCAGTTTTGTGAAGCGAAGTTATACACTAGTTTGATTTGATTTGAAAGGGATTTGCAAGAGGTAGAGATTGGATTGGATGAATGCAATATTTGTGAATGTGAAGAACATATTGGGTATTTGATAGTACATATCATTCTCTATATGTTCAAGAGGTTAAACGAATTCTAGGTAGAATATGTCTGAACTGCCTAGTTGAAGAAAGCATTTCTGAAAGAGATATAAGCATTGTTTGTATACAATATTTGGGAATATTTGAGCAGGTTCTATGAGTAGCATTGAGGTAGATTTGATGTTTAAGGCATATTTGAGCAAGTCTTGTGAGAAGACTTGAAGCAGGTTTGAGGTAGATTTGAGCAAGTCTTGTGAGAAGACTTGAAGCAGGTTTGAGGTAGATTTGAGCAAGTCTTGTGAGAAGACTTGGGACAGAGTTGAGAACAGATTTGTGAGAAGACTTGAAGTAGATTTGGGTAGATATAGAGAGTAGGTTTGAGATAGATTTGTTCTAACCTTGTAATGAGGTTTTGTGCAAATTTTGGTAGAGATAGAGAGCAGGTTTGAGGTAGATGGTTATAAATTTTTCTATCACATGGACCATCATTTACAACAAAATTTTCAATTAAGATAGAAAAATAGCCTATGGGCCCATTGTTTCCACCACAAAAAAAAAATATTTAAATCCCATAAAAAGAAAGTGGGCCCCGCTATTTTTTTTAAAATACATGGGTCATACATAAAAAATTACCCCCATTTTTATAAAGGTTAAAGATATATTAATGCATTGAAAAATGCAATGTGGATTCTTAGGCTGCTATGTGACTACACTTCCACCTTAGTATGCTCTGCCTGCAGCTTCAGAGTGATAAACACTCAACTTAGTTGCTCAACAATTACTTCAACGCCATTGAAACTACCTCAGATCTTTGGCCACCTTTCAATTCTTCGCTAGTTCTGGATGGTGACCAACGACCTTCCAACGAAAGTTTAGGAGCAGAAATATCACTTTCTCCACATGTACAAAGATGAACAAATAAAATCTTTGTGGCATTAATAACACAACAAGGCACTGGAAGTACACACAGTAGTTCTAGATGTAATATAGGTGGTCATATGTCTTTTTTCTATGTGCACAGGTTCTCAACAGCAATTCTAGTGACAAGTAAAGGCTCCACCTCATAGATCTCCTCCTTTGCATCGCCTCTACCAGTCCATGCTCTCTATCGACCCTGCACAAATGTGAAAGCAGTTCACAATAATATCATTAGTGACTTGGGATATTATCTCCTTAATTTTATTGGTATGCCTCCTCCAATCAGCAATTAGCATCCAATGTCATTTAAAAAAATGACCAATGTAAAAACCTCATCACATGCGATGCCATCTACAACTAAAAAAATGATTTGAGCTGGGATATGTTTGGGCCCACCATGCTTCTATTGTTCACAGCCCATGCTACTGAATAATTCATTATGGCATCCACCTCCTCCATCTTCAAACAAAATAAAATAATGGACCACATGATCTTAGGTCACAGTGCCTATCTCAGCTAGTTTCGAACTCAAAAAAATAATCGATCGCCACTCAAACTACCAGAACTAGATGTCTGCACTATTGCTCCTATAAAAAAATTTAAGAATTGTTAGAACACCATTATAATCACTTTGGAAAATCCCATGACCCCCTTCAATTTGGGTGGTTGACTTCAGTTTGACAGAATTAAATCCATCAATTTCGTCTATCCAGTTGATCACATTGTAGGATTAGTTCATGCATACTTTATGATTACGTGCCCACTTTGCCCTTTTAACTCAGTTAGTTGAACACCATGTAGAGAAAAATCATATGTTGAATCATATTGTGTCACTACACCAGTCTGGGAGTATGATTTTAGTCATTTCAGCGATAAGTCTCTACTTTTTTTAGACATCTGATGGATCCTTTGCAGGATTATTAATGGAAATTTTCTTGGGGGGTTGAATATGATATCTTACTTCAATGAGAGCATCAATTAATCCCCCACACTAGCATTGAAGAATTGAGGAACAGATCTTTCAAATCATGATCAAACCCATATATCACAAAGTATAGAGCCATAAATATGTGGTTGATATTAGCTCAGTTAGTTATGATCGAATTGATAATATTATAAGTCTTTGATATTTATGAAAGGCTCCTTTAATTCAATAAGATCAAGCATGTCATTTTCTAACATGGTATCAGAGCCACATAAATTATCCTAGTAACAACTTAGGATATAATTTATTATTCTAACAAAGATCTCATTTGGATAGAGTTCCATAAATATTGTAATAGGGAATTGATTTCCAAGAAATATGTTGAGAGAATTTATAAGAAATATTCTCTTCATGGACGCTACCCACATTGAGTGAACCACATTAAATATGTGTCTCTCATGTGTGATGATTTGTGCATTGTTTTGTTATTGCCATTGACATTGTAATTAATAACATTGGATAATATTGTTTGGAAAAGAAAAGTAAAATTTTACCTTATACTATTCACCCCCCCTCTCAGTATAAGTTTATGTTCTTCAATTGGTATCAGAGTGGGTTCCTTCAAAAAAAGTCTAACATTTTGAAGGAAGATACTATAGGAACACATATGGCATCTTAGAATAGATATTCAACAAATAAGGCTCCATTGTTTTATGGTAATAATTATGCTTTCTGGAGTATGAGGATGAAGACTTATTTTATGGCACAAGGATATGAAACATGGTAATATATTGAGGATGGGTTCACACCTACAACTAATCCTCTCATAGATAAGGATGGTAATAAATTACATGTGAATAATACCAAGGCTATGAATAGAATCTTTAGTGGATTACGTGAATCAGAATTTGTGAAAGTTATGCAATGCAAATCAGCAAAAGAGATATGGGACAAATTGAAACAAACATATGAAGGAGATAGTAAAGTCAAGTTGGCAAAACTACAAACTCACAGGAGGAGGTTTGAAGAGTTAAAGATGAAATATGAGGAAGATATTGCTAAATACTTACTTCGTATTGATGAAGTTGTTAATACCATGCATGGACTTGGATTAGAAATTGAGGACTCAAGTGTTGCTTAGAAAGTATTAAGATCACTTCCTATACGGTATGATGCAAAGGTTTTAGCTATATAAGAGATGAAAGATATTTATAAGTTGAGTATGGATGAGTTACATGGAATTCTCACAGCTTATGAGATAAGAACAAAAAAAGATCATAATTCCAAGAAAGAGGTAGCTTTCAAAGTTTCAAAGAAGATAAAATATAAGAAACCAAAATCAAGTAACGAGTTAAGCAGTAATGAAGAAGCTAACTATGTGAGAAGAAATAAGGACTCGAGAAAACACAAATATATAAATATTATGAAATGTTTTAATTGTGGTAACTTTGGTCACTATGCATCTAATTGTCCACAAGATGGAAGTAGTAGCAGTGAAGAGAAACAGGATTATAAGAAAAATGAAGAAAGAAAATTTTGGCATGAAAATAAAAATAGGTATGGTCAAGGTAAGCATGAAAAGAAGTTCTTTTAAATGCGTAAGAAGAGTTTCTATTTTAAGAAGGCAAGTAGTGCTTCAAGTGACAGTAATGAAAGAATCTTGGATAGTGAAGAATAAGAGGTTCTATTTTTGGCAATAGAAGAGGAAGAAAACACTCCTATTGAAGACCAAATAGAAGATGATCCTATAATTGAAGACCTAGAGAAAAGTTCAAAAAAAGAAGGTATAGTTGATCTAGAAGAACTTATTGTTGATCTCAAAGAGTTGAAAAGAGTTCGAAAGCAGAATTCAAGACCAAAGGATCAAGTTCAAGAACATGAGGAAATAAAAGAAAAGCTTCTACAATACCTCACAAACTCAAAAGCTAAGGCAATGAGATTTAAAGTCATGGTTAAATAGTTAGAGGTAAAATAGTTAGAATGTGAAATATTAGAACATGAAGTGGTGTCTCTAAGAATGTAAGTGAAATGTTCTAAGGATAAGATGCACAGATTTGGAAAAATTTCAAAATATTTGGATAAAATTATCAATACACAAAGATCTTCATTTATCAAAACAGGACTTGGTTTTGAAGAAGGACAAGGGAAACAAGAAGAAGGGTCAAGCTCAAGCTCAAAATAAAAGGAAGTTTCAGAGGAAGATATTGAAGAAGAAACTAAGACCTATGTAGATAAGTTGAAGAATGGAAGCTTCACTAAGAAAGAAAACAATGCACAAACAAGAAACAAGGATCATCATAGAGAAGGCAAAGAAAGTACTAAGAGACCAGATGTTTCAAGACAAGATGAATATTTCTTCAAAGGGCATTGTTTCTCATGTAATCATTTTGGTCACAAAGCTATGCATTGTAGGGTTCATGGAAAGAAGGATTATGGTTTCACTAAGAGGAACTTCAAATCATTCAAAAATGGATATTTATTTCAAGGTTATTTCTACTCATGTAATTACTTTGGTCATAAAGCAATCCATTGCAGGTTTCATGACAAAAATTATTATGGCTTCACCAATAGGAACTTCAAGTCATTTACACCTTCCAAGAACTAAAATATTAGGTGTTACAAGTGCAATAATATTGGGCATAAGGCCAAGTGGTGTATAATAGAGTTTTTGGATCTTCTAGAGTCAAGCAAGAATAGGGACACTCAAAAGGATCAAAAGGGTATGATTATAAAGGTGTTCAAAAAGAAGGTTGAAAAAGAAAAAGAGTATTGTATGTTGGGAGTATATTTACTCCCACCCCAAAATTAATCATCTCAAGGAGAGGAGGTGGGGAGGAGGTTGAGCTAAGAGTCTCATTTTTTTAGCCCCAAAAGAGTCCCTTTGCCATTGATGTCAAAGGGGGAGAGTTTTAGTAAGAGGGAGCAACTTCTCAGGGGGAGAAAATTTTGAATTCAATGGTTGAAAAAGGAATTTTTATAAAGGGTTGCCATCAATGACAAAGGGGGAGATTGTTGGAAATATTAAGCATAATGAGTTGTCATTGATGTCAAAGGTGCATAGTCATTAATGTCAAAAGGTTGATATCAAAATAAGGCAATGCAAGGTTCATCTCAAAGCACTTGGGACAAAGTTCTAAGTAATTGAATAAAAGGTTTGAAGGCCCAAGTTTAAAAAGGTTTGAAGACCCAAGTTTAAGACCATGGTTCAAAAAGAAAACAATTTTAAATCACAAGTGATTAAGATTTAAGATAGATAATATTATAATATTTTAATATTATAATATTTGGGACAAAAGGTTTGAAGACAAAGGTTCAAGTATTGCAAGGGAAGTTAAAAAGTCTATTATAATATTTTTATATTATAATTAATTTAAAGGTTTTAGGTGCAAAAATCATGGAGTGCATAATAATATTTGAAATATTCAAAATTTTTGATGTCTCCTTTCAGTTTCCCAAGCGTATATAAAAATGTGAAAAAAAATCATTTTTAATTAAATTTGGGTGCTAATGTTTGTGTGATAGATGTGAAATTCGTGACGTCCTTTGTGATTCAGCTGTGGCATCATGGGAGAAAATATAAAGAACAATGCATGTTTTGAGGTAGACTTCATGAACAAGGAAGGAAGATAGCGAAGTGAGGTCTCATCTGGACAACTAGCCTAGATGACAGGACCCTCGACGCTAAGTTGTGGTAGAGAGTAGTTCTCGAGTTCAAGACACAGTGAGGGCAACTTGAAAAATATTTTTGGGTTGAAAACTTTTTGCATCGCAGATCGTGGATAATAAGGTGTGCATGAGATTTGAGTGTTGTGCGGGCGGCTGGCCTAGTGGTAACCCAAGTGATGCCAAATCATCTCACTCATGGTGGTTTTGGTAAGTGCAAAAATTAATTTTTTGTCTAAAGTTAAATCATTAGGAGGCATAAGTCATTTTTGGTCACTGTGCACACTATTTGACTTAGGAGTCATAAGGACAATAAGTGGTTTTATTTTGAAAAATATTTTAGAGGAAAATAAAAAAAGGAAATTGCAAATATTTTAAGGTGTTATTTTTGATATGCAAAAGTGAGGAGTAATAAGGTGTAATTAGTGTTTAATTAATTTGTATTTGGTATTGTTTAAATATTGTCTTGGCACTTTAGAAAGGAGAAATAAGGTGTAATTTAAGTCTATTGATGTTTTATATTTTGGCACACCTTAGAAAAGAGAAGTTTGAGGTTTTAGTCTTAAAATTCAAAGCTTTATCTTTACAAGACTATAGAGAAATTATAGAGTATCTTTGAGCACATCTTTGAGGAAATGTTTTGTGATTGTTTTGAAACAAATATTGGCTAACCTCTTAAAGTGGCAAAAAGGAAATTTATTTTGAAATAGGTTTTGAGGGCACATCTTCATCAAAGCAAATTAATAGGTATGGGGAAATAATTCTTTCTCTAAGGTGTTTGGTTGAGAAAAATATTTTTGAATTATAAGGTGGAGAAATAAGGATTACATATGTGAATTGTTGGAAATATTTGATCTAGGATTTGTGAAACAAATCATACATTATTGATTGGTGAAATTGGAAACACTTGTATGATTTGTTTATTTCAACAAAAATACAAAGGATTACTAATTATTTCAACAAAAATACACAAATTATTCACTAATTATTTCAACAAAAATACACAAAACTGGTTTTTAAGAACAATTTGTGTATTTTTGTTGAAATAATTAGTGAATAATTTGGGCATTGATGTGAGTCACATTGAATGTGAATGGGCAAGTGTTAGAGACCAGTTTTGTGAAGCAATTTGTGCATTATTGTGTTTGATAATTGAGAATAAATTTGCAAATAATATAAACCAGTTTTGTGAAGCAAAGTTATACACTAGTTTGATTTGATTTGAAAGGGATTTGCAAGAAGTAGAGATTGGATTGGATGAAGACTTTTGAATGTGAAGAACATATTGGGTATTTGATAGTACATATCATTCTCTATATGTTCAAGAGGTTAAACGAATTCTAGGTAGAATATGTCTGAACTACCTAGTTGAAGAAAGCATTTCTGAAAGAGATATAAGCATTGTTTGTATACAAGATTTGGGAATATTTGAGCAGGTTCTATGAGCAACATTGAGGCAAATTTGAAGCAGGTTTAAGGTAAATTTGAGAAAGTATTGTGAGAAGACTTGAAGCAGGTTTGAGATAGATTTGAGCAAGTCTTATGAGAAGACTTGAAGCAAATTTGAGGCAGAATTGAGCAAGTATTATGAGAAGACTTGGGACAAAGTTGAGAATATATTTATGAGAAGACTTGAAGTAGATTTGGGCAGATATAGAAAGTCAATTTGAGATATATTTGTGCTAACCTTGTAATGAGGTTTAGTGCAAATTTGGATAGAGATAGAGAGTAGGTTTGAGGTAAATTTTTGCATGTAATGTGTGCATATTTAGATAGATTTGTGAACAAAGTTGGAGCATATTTGTGCTAGCATTGTAATGAGGTTTGGTGTAAATTTGAGATAGATTTGTGATCAAATTTGGAGCAAATTTTTTCTAGCCTTGTGATAAGGTTTGGTGCAGATTTGAGATGGAGATGAGAGAAAGATTTGGAGTAGACTAGAGTAGAGGATATAGAGTTCTCCTGTGGAGAGAGATCCACAAATCAAAGCAAAGGGGATAGATTTCTCCTATGGAGAGATATCCACAAACCAGAGCAAAGGGGATATAGTTATCCTATATAAATATATCCACAAACTAGAGAAAAGGGGATAGAGTTCTCCTATGGAGAGATATCCATAAACTAGAGTAGAGGGGATATAGTTATCCTATGTAGAGAGATACACAAACCAAAGTAGAGGGGATAGATTTATCCTATGGAGAGAAATACATAAACTAGAGTAGAGGGGATAGAGTTCTTATGTGGAGAGAGATCCACAAACCAGAGCAAAGAGTGCAGAGTTATCATATGGAGAGAGATCCACAAACTAGAGAGGGATAGAGTTCTCTAGTGGATAGATATCCACGAACCTGAGCATTAGGGATTGAGATATCCTTTGGAAAAAGGTCCATAAACATTGTAATAAGGATTTCCCAAGAAATTTATTGATAAAATTTATAAGAATTATTTTCTTCGTGGACATAACCCATATTGGGTAAACACACAGGTGTGTGATGATTTGTACATTTTTTGTTATTGCTATTGACATTGAAATTGATAAGATTGGATAATATTGTATGGGAAAAAAAAGTAAAAGTTTACCTTATATTGTTCACCCCCTCTCACTATAAGCTTGTGTTCTTCACAACTTCACTCTAATGTGTTGTTAAATAGGGTTATTTAATCCCCTTTCACTAGTTTTATTGATTTCAAATTCATGCTCTAGTTCACATTATTCCTTAAATTCCCTAAACTTTCACATGAAATTTTTAAAATAGTGCTTATAATTTCAAGGGTTGCCTCTATGGTGATTCCTTCAATGGTTATAAAGTTGTTTTAGAGTGAGTGAAAATGTTGTGGTCAATAACTCAACATGACCTTCAAAATTGCATAGGTAGTTCAACTAGTCTGTGCACCAAAAATATTTCACCACCTCTAGATTTTGTTCAAACTCAGTAGTGTTATCTGGCTTAGCCTTCCTTTTATAACCACCTATGACACTTATAGTTATTTCTCCTCATAAAAGGAGATATTTGTGTGGCATTTTCTACAATTTCTTTGTACCAATTAGCAAAAAAAATTGTGTGCAACTTAAAATCATCCTTACATCAAATGAAAAAGGTGACAAGTATTTGTTTTTTAAAGATTGCAACGTGTAGGATGATTTCATTGATTATGAAGAATTTAATGCATTGATAATTTTTCCATACCTTTTCATCAATATTATTACTCACATGCTTTGAATATGTCTTATCTTTGATGCATGATTCAAACTTCGCATGGTTCTCATGTGAATTACAGAAAATATGTCACTTCTTAGTTGGTTGTGAAATCATGATGGAACATGCACTTAACCATTTCAATATGAAAATAACTTTCCATGATTATTTATTATGTGTTGCATCATCTCATGGTTGAGTGGTTTTTCCTAATGCAAGATGTTTCCATGGTTTGTTGACTTTCCATCACCATCATGCTAGCTCACCATGTAATTTGTGTTATTAGGGATAGGAAAATATTCATCGTTCATATCATTTGCAATATGCATGACACATATACCTTGTGGTCATCCATAATATCATGCCACTGTCGATGGTAAAAACTTGTTCACACTTTCCAAAACTTGTTGGCTTTTAGCTAGATTTAATCACAGGTCCATGTTGGAAATTTTGAGTAATTATGTTGTCATTTATGTCAAGTGTTTGATGCAAGGTAAAGTTCATTTTGATACAATAAAATTGGTAAAAATAAATTGTTATAATATTTTATATTTTAAGCCAAAGTGGTTGGTTAAAAGGTTGAAGACAAAAGTTTACACCAAGGTTTTAAAGGAAAAAAAGAAAATATTTTAATATTATAATAATTAATCCAAAAGGGTTTATTAAAAGGAAAATAAAAATTTGACGAATGCCCCCATGCAAAAGTATTGTTTATATACTAAAGTTGAATAATATAATATTTAAACAAAGTTAAATATTATATTAAATATAAAATTTGAAATTGGCAAAGGGTGCCAAAATTCAAATTTAAATGAAGGTAAATTAATGGAGCATTACAATCATACAAACAATCGAATAGATAGATATGAATTGGAAATGAATAATTGCTTGCCACTTTAGGAGGGCTAAGTCCTTTGCCACTAAGGAGGGCTTAGTCCTTGCAATACATAAATTATAAAATGATGATATATGATAATATATAAATCAACCTACTCTATTTAATATTAAATCAATGAACAAATAATGATGATAGCAATATAGTCGACTAGCTATATTAGGGTTGTAACATGGCTCCCCTCCTCGAAAAGCTTTGTCCTCAAAGTTGGAAATGACTAGAAAATACTTTTTGGTTCCCATATAGCATATTCTTTTGGTAGGTCCTATGATTTAATGATAAATTATTTGATGCTACAAGATCTTAGCATACGTGATCTGCTCTGTAAAACTACTTCTGGTTGGAGATATATACGCCCTTCTTCATCAAGTACTGGTAATTTTTACTGAGAGTGTACTTTTTATCCAATCACCTTATTGAGACAAGAAAAATGAAATACTAGATGTATACGGGATGAGGGAGGAAGCTCTAGTTGATATGCCACTTCTCCAATGCGACGCACTATTTTGTAAGGACCATAAAATATTGGAGCCAACTTCTGACTATTTTTTATCTTCAATGACATCTATTTATAGGGTTGTAAATCTAGGAACACCATATACCCTGTATTAAATTGTCTTTTAGAATGGTGAGTGTCTTGTTGCTACTTCATACGATTTTATGCTTGGATCAAATTGTCTTTGAGACTGTTGAGAATTGGCTGATAGTGTTGGAACCAATCATCCACTTGAGACACTTTGGAAGCACCTAAAATATAATCTGCTGTTGTGGGTGGTTTGACTCCATACAATGCTTTGAATGGAGACATCTTGATGGAATAATGGTACAAAGTGTTGTACCACCATTCTACTAAGGAAATCCAATGACTCCATTGATACTATTTATCTTGAGCAAAACATCTTATATAGGTACCCAGACATTTGTTAACTATTTCAATTTGACCATCTATTTGAGGATAGTATGCAGAAGACATATTTAACTTGGTACCACTAAGATGAAATAATTCTTTCCAAAAATTACTAGTAAATATTGGATCACGATCACTTACAATTTTTTGGGCATTCCATGTAATTTGAAAATTGAGTCCATAAATACCTTAGCTACTTTGCTTGCTAAAATGGATGTTGTAGAGCATTGAAGTGAGCATATTTGGAGAGGCGATCCACTACCACAAAAATTACTATTTTGCCTTATGATTTAGAAAGACCTTCAATAAAATCCATTGAAATATGTTCCCATTGGCGATCTGGAATAGGTAGTGGTTGAATTAATACAAGAGATTTGACTGCTTCACCCTTATTATGTTGGCATACTTCACATTCAACCACCCATTTTTTGACCTCGGATTTTAATCCTTTCCAATAAAAGGATTGGTTTTCCTGCATATATGTCTTCAAAAAAATTGAATGTCCTGTTGATAGAGAAGCAAGCGATTCTTCTAGAATCTTGGATTTGATGGTAAAATTGAGTGGAATGTAAATGCGATTATTTCTTCTTGATATCTTATCATCATAGGAAAAATGAGGATGCTTGGATGATCCTAACATCAATTCTTGAATTATTTGAGCAGTTTCTGTATTTGAAAACCATTTCTCTTGGATATGAGAAACCCATTGGGAACAAGGACCTAAAATAGCATTGATAACCACTTCATCTTCATATTTATGTGATAATGCATCTGCTACCACATTTTATTTTCCTTTCTTATACTCTATGAAAAAATCATATCCCAAAAATTTTGTTAACCACTTATTTTGATCTGGATAAGAAAATCTTTGTTCTAAAATATGCTTGAGACTAATATGATTTGTTTTAATAATAAAGCAACTACTGATTAAGTAGTGTCTCCATTTTTTGACCACATGTAGAATAGCCAATATTTCTTTCTCATATGTGGATCTTCCCAAATTCTTACCTAAAAGTTTTTTACTTTCAAATGCCAAGGGATGCCCTTCCTGCATTAGTACTATCCCAATACATGTTCCTAAAGCGTCACATTCAATCACAAATGGTTTGTGAAAATTCAGGGTTGCTAAAAATGGAGTAATACACATTGCTTCTTTGAGATTCATGAAGTCTTGAGTTGCTACTTCGGACCAATGAAAAACATTCTTTTTTGTGAGAGTTGTGAGAGGGACTGTAATTTTACCATAGTTGCATATAAACTTGTGATAGTAGTTGGTAAGACCCAAAAAAACATGAAGTTTCTTGATGGTTTTAGGTAAAGTCCAATCTTGAATGGCCTTAATCTTATTAGGATCCACTTTAACACCTTCATGAGAGATGATATGACCCAAATACTCAACTTCTTGAACACCAAAAGAGCATTTAGAGCACTTGAAAAAAAGTTTTTCCTTGTGTAATATATGAAGAACCTTTACCACATGCATCAAATGATCCGTCCATGTTTTACTATATATTAGAATGTCATCAAAGAAGACTAAGACAAATTTGTGAAGGAATGAATGAAAGACATGGTTCATAAGACTTTGGAATATTGGAAATTTTGAGTAGTTGTGTTGTCATTGATGTCAAGAGTCAGTGTTAGTGATCAATGCAAGGATTTGGCAAAAGGAGGGTTAAAATATTTATATTTTAAGCCCAAGATATTTGGTTTAAAAGCTTCACATGATTGGTCAAAAGGATGGCTAAATACCCTGAAGGAAGGGGATACCTAGGCCTAAAGAAAATAATATTATAATATTTATTATTATAATATTAAAGGAGGTCAGATAAGGTCTAAGGGTGAAAAAGGAAAATACCTAGGCCCAAAGGAAATAATATTATAATATTTATTATTATAATATTAAGGTTTAAAAATAATGCCTAAGGTTATTTATAAATTATTTATAATATTTATATTATAAATTAATTTATAAAATAAATTTATTAAACCCTAAAGTTAGGGTTGGGCGCAAATCATTTTAATATTTTTCCCCCATCGATGTTCGAAGGAAAATGGCATATGGTATTTATACCATAAGACTTGCCACATTAATGCAAGTCTCCGAATTATAATGCATGTGCGAATATTGGCTAAAGTGTGGAATGCGAAATTCGTGAGCGCATAAGACAAAGAATTTTTATTTTTTAAAGGCAAAAGAGAACATGATGGATAAATCGACGAAGGCCTAAAGCCTTGTCACCAACCATGTGGTTGGGCTAGTGGCAAGACGTGGTTGTGTAGGTTGTTGAGCGAGTGCAGGTCTCGCGTTCGAGTCCCAGTGGCAGAAGAAGGGGCAAGAGTTTTTTATTTTGGTTTAGGTGCCAAGTGGAGGAATAAAGTGCACAAGGTGCTTTTAGGCCTCAAGTGAGTGCCTAGCTCACGTGGTAGCTAGACCATGGCTAGGGCACGTTGGCGACAACATGACAGGGGATCGAATCCCACCGAGGAGCGTACACAAAGGTACTTTAATTTTTAATTTTTAATTTGTGCGTGGTCTAAGGTTGTATAGTGAGCGCCTTGGGGAGATATAAGGTGGTTAAAGTATATTTTATTTTTGCCTTAGTTAAAGGTGGTGAATGATTTAATTTTGGTTTAAAAAGTGAATTGCATTATTTCTGGATAGTGATGTTAATTATTTTGAAATGCAATTTTTGAGTAGGGAGATATAAGTAAGCATTTTTTATTATCCTATGCATTAAATTTTTGAAGGAGGTTATAGTGAAAGTGATTAATTGAAATCTTTGTTAATCATACTTTGAGAAGTTTGGAGATTATAAGGTGTACTTGAGACTTGTTATTTTTGTATGGTGAAATAAATATTGAGGAGAATATTTGAGTGGAGATTTTGAGATAGATTGTTGCTACCTAACCTTGAAATTGGCAAAGAGGATTTGATTGTGATTGAGACAGGTTTTGAAGACATATCTCCATCAAAACAAAAGGTATGGGCACATCTTCCTTATGAGTGAAATATTGTTGGATTGAATGTTGTGAAATGCAAAGTTGGAGTGAAAAGGATTGTTTGATAAGCATTGTTGGAAATGTTTGAGTGAGTTTTCATATGCATGATTTGTGGATGTTGAAATATCATGAGTATCATTGTTATGTGAGATTGAGAACTATCTTGAACTAGGGTTTGTGAAAGAACATGAGTATCATTGTTATGTGAGATTGGGAACTCCTGGGTTTGGAAAGAAGGTTTGTTTGTTTATCTTGAGTCAAGATTTGAGTTCCATAGTGTGAGTTGTTGGGAGTATAGTGAAACACTTGGTTAGGGTTTGTAAGCAAGTTGTGTTTCATTGAGTGGATGGTTGAGTGAAGTTGGTTGAGCATTATTGATTGAAAGCATTGGAGTGATAGTTCAAGTTTTGTGAAACAAATTATACCTTTATTCTAAATTGATTTGAAAGTGAGTTTGAAAGTGATTGAGTGTTTTGTGAGTGTGAAACATATTGAGTCTCTAACCATTCTCTATATGTTTATGTGGTTAAACAAGATTTTGAGTGAAACTTGTTTGTGTGATTGAAGAGGTTTTCTGAAATAGATTAAGTTGAGTTTTGTATGCAATATTTGCAGTGATTTGAGTAAGCTTTTGTGAAAGCTTAAGGACATAATTAAGCAAGCTTTTGTGAAAGCTTGTGAGAATATTTGAGTAAGTCCTAGAGGGGACTTAAGAATAGAGTTAAGAAATCTTTTATGAAATATTATGGACATATTTGAGGTAAGTCTTGGTGAAGACTTGTTGGACAGATTTGAGGTAAGTCTTGGTGAAGACTTGTGGCAAATTAGAGGAAGTTGCGTATTGAGAAGATTGGACAAGTTCTAGAGAGGACTTATGGATAGATTTGAGGCAAGTCTTGGAGAAGACTTGTTGAGCAGATTGGACAAGTTCTAGAGAGGACTTGTGGATAGATTTGAGGTAAGTCTTGGTGAAGACTTGTTGAGAAGATTGAACAAGTTCTAGAGAGGACTTATGGATAGATTTGAGGCAAGTCTTGATGAAGACTTTTGAGAATATTGGAAAAGTTCTAGAGAGGACTTGTGGATAGATTTGAGGTAAGTCTTTGAGAAGACTTGAGAGAAGAGTTGATTGATTGATTTGTTCAAGCTTTGAGTTAAGGCTTGGAGAAGATCTAAGTAGAGTTGATTTGTGATTGGATCAAGCTTTGTGTTAAGGCTTGAGGACAGATTTGAGGATAGAGTTTGGTGTATATTTGAGGGCAGATTTGTGCTAGACCAGAGATAGACTTGTGAGAAGATTTGTGCTAGATCGAGGATAATGTTTAGTGCAGATTTGAGATAGAGATTGAGCAGAGCTGAGAGTAAGCTTTGGAGGTGATAGAGTAGAGGATAATAGTATCCAATGGATAGAGATCCATTAGCCAGGGTAGTGAGGACAGAGGTCTTATGAGTGAGGATAGAGGTCTTCAGTGGAGAGAGATCCACAAGCTAGTGCAGTGGAGGCAATAGTCTTCTAGAAGATCACCAACCAGAGCAAAGGAGAAGGAGTTCTCCTGTGGATAGAGATCCATGAACCAGTAGAGGGGAAAGAGTTATCCTATGGATAGAGATCCACAAATGATTAGACAGAGGTCCATAAATATTGTAATAGGGAAGGATTCCCAAGATATTTGTTGAGAAAATTTTAGTGAAATATTTTCTCCATGGAGTAGCCCACATTGGGTGAACCACGTTAAATTGGTGTCTCTATTGTGTGTGATGATTTATGCATTTCTTTGATTACTACTTTTGATATTTCCATTGATATATTGGATAATATTGTTTGAGAAAGAAAAGTAAAAGTTGGTCTTATACTGTTCACCCCCCTCTCAGTATAAGCTTGTGTTCTTCAATTGGTATCAAAGCGGGTTCCTTCGGAAGAGTTTAATAACTTGAAGGAAAATATTACAGGAACACAGATGGATTCTAGAGTGGATCTTCAGGAAATAAGGCACCATTGTTTTATGGGAATAATTATGCATTTTGGAGTGTAAGAATGAATATTTACCTAATGGTACAAGGAAATGATATATGGCAAGCAATTGAGGATGGGTACACACCACCAACTACTCCACCTACAGATAAATATGGTAAGCTCCTACAACTGAATAATTCAAAGGCAATGAATGGAATATTAAGTGGTTTACGTGAATCAGAATTTGTAAAAGTTATGCATTGCACATCAACAAAAGATATTTGGGAAAAGTTGCAGAAAACATATGAGGGAGACAAAAAGGTCAAGATGGCAAAATTGCAAAATCACAAGAAAACATTTGAGGACCTAAATATGAAGGATGAGGAAGATATTTCTACATACTTACTTCATGTGGATGAGGTTGTTAACTCCATGCAAGGACTTGGGTTTAAATTTGAAGAAACAGATGTTTGTCAAAATATTTTAAGGTCACTCCCTAAGAGGTATAGTGAAAAGGTTTCAGCCATAGAAGAATCAAAAGATATTGAAACTTTGACAAGGGATGAGTTACATGGAACTCTCATAGCTTTTGAGATGAGAATAAAAGAGGAGCCTATCCCCTAGAAAGAAGCAACCTTCAAAGTTACAAAGAAGACAAAGGATAAGAAGTTAGATTCAAGTAATGAGTTATCCAATGATGAAGAAGCAAACTATGGTAGAAGGAACAAGGACACAAGAAAGTATAAAGGTACAAAAATAGTTAAGTGTTTTAATTATGGTAAATATGGTCACTATGCATCTGATTATCCAGAAGCTGGAAGTAGCAATGATGAAGAGAAATAGGATCATAAGAACAGGGAAACAGGAAAATACAAGTATCAAAAGAAAAGTAGGGATGGACAAGGCAAGCAAGGAAAGAAGTTTTTCCAAAGGCATAAGAAAATTTTCTATGCAGATAAGATAGGCAAGAATTCAAGTGATAGTGATGGAAGGTCCTCAGATAATGAAGAAGAAGAAATTCTATTTCTAACAGTAGAAAAAGAAGATGTTAAGAAAAAGGTAAAAAGAGAACCAATAATTCTCAAGTGTTTTAGGTGTGGTAACTTTGGTCATCTTGAAGATAATTGTACAAGGAATGGGTTCAGTTTCAGTGAATATGAATATGAAGATGCTCTTGAATATCTAGAAGAAGAAAGTCTTCTTATGGCAATAGAAGAAGAAGGAAGTGCTTCCATTGAAGATAAATAAAAAAAGAATGAAGATGATTTTAAAGACAAAGGAATAGAGGTAGAATCAGAGGAAGGAGAAGTTGATCTTGAGGGTGAGCTTATTTCTGCTCTTAAGGAATTAAGGAAGGTAAGAAAGCAGAACTCAAAACTCAAGCTTCAATTTCAAGAATGTGATGAAGATAAAGGAAATCTTATAGAAGATCTAACCAACTCAATAGCTAAGACAAGAAGATTTAAAGAAAAGTTAGAGGTAAAGGTTTTAGAATGTGAAATATTAGAGCATGAGGTATCTTCACTAAGGAAGGAAGTAAAAGAGTCTAAAAACAAGCTACACAAGTTTGGGAAAAGCTCAAAGACCTTGGATAATATTATCAAGGTACAAAGATCTTCATCAAACAAGACAGGACTTGGTTTTGAATAGGAACATAGAGAACAAGGAGAGGAGTCAATCTCAAGCTCCAAAGAAGAAGAAGCTTTAGAAGAAGAGAGTGTAAGAGAGAGTGAGACTTCTGAGGATAAGTTGGAAAATAGAAAGTTCAACAAGGAAAGGAACAATGCACAAGTAAGGAACAGATGGAATAGGAAACATCACAGGGAAGAAGAGACTAAGAGACCAATGGGGTCAAGACAAGGTTTCTTCAATGGACGTTGCTTCTCATGTCATAGATTTGGTCACAAGGCTATGCAGTGCAGGACACATGAAAAATAGGGATATGGTTTCACTAAAAGGAATTTTAGAAATGGGCATCTATTTCAAGGGTATTGCTACTCTTGTAATCAGTTTGGTCATAAGGTAGTTAATTGTAGGGTTCATGATAGGAATGGATATGGCTTCACCAGGAGGAACTACAAGATATTTGCACCTTAAAGGAACCACAACATTAAGTGTTATAAGTGCAATAATGTTGGGCATATGGCTAAGTGGTGTAGAGTAGAAATTCTAGAAAATAAGCAAGAACAAGAATATTCAGAGGAATCAGAAGGATCAGTTGAGGAAGAAGGTGGACAAAGGAAAGGAGTAGTGTATTATGGGAGTAGAGATACTCCCACCCCAAAATTAACCACCTCAAGGAGAGGAGGTGGGGAGGGGGCTGAGCTAAGAGTCTTATCTTTAGCCCCAAGCCCCAAAGGTGGCCCTTTGCCATTGATGTCAAAGGGGGAGAGATTTGAGTCAGGGGGAGAGCATTCAGTCGGGGGAGCAATTTCTCAAGGGGAGCAGTTTTAGAAAAAGGAAAAAGGAATGGTTACAGAAAAAGGGTTGCCATCAATGAAAAAGGGGGAGATTGTTGGAAATTTTGAGTAGTTGTGTTGTCATTGATGTCAAGAGTCAGTTCAGTGATCGGTGCAAGGATTTTGCAAAAGGAGGGTTAAAATATTTATATTTTAAGCCCAAGAGATTTGGTTTAAAAGCTTCACATGATTGGTCAAAAGGATGGCTAAATACCTTGAAATAAGGGGATACCTAGGCCTAAAGGAAATAATATTATAATATTTATTATTATAATATTAAAGGAGGTCAGATAAGGTCTAAGGGTGAAAAAGGAAAATACCTAGGCCCAAAGGAAATAATATTATAATATTTATTATTATAATATTAAGGTTTAAAAATAATGCCTAAGGTTATTTATAAATTATTTATAATATTTATATTATAAATTAATTTATAAAATAAATTTATTAAACCCTAAAGTTAGGGTTGGGCGCAAATCATTTTAATATTTTTCCCCGTCGACGTTCAAAGGAAAATGGCATATGGTATTTATACCATAAGACTTGCCACATTAATGCAAGTCTTTGAATTATAATGCATGTGCGAATATTGGCTAAAGTGTGGAATGCGAAATTCGTGAGCGCATAAGACAAAGAATTTTTATTTTTTAAAGGCAGCAAATAACATGATGGATAAATCGACGAAGGCCTAAAGCCTTGTCACCAACCACGTGGTTGGGCTAGTGGCAAGACATGGTTGTGTAGGTTGTTTAGCGAGCGTAGGTCTCGTATTCGAGTCTTGACAGCAGAGGAAGGGGCAAGAGCTTTTTATTTTTGGTTTTAGGCACCAAGAGGAGGAATAAAGCACATGAGGCACTTTTAGGCCTCAAGTGAGTGCCTAGCTCACATGGTAGCTAGGTCGTGGCTAGGGTGCTAGTGGCAGCATGATAGGGGATCGAATCCCACCGAGGTGCGCACACAAAGGTACTTTAATTTTTAATTTTTAATTTGTGCATGGTCTAAGGTTGTATAGTGAGCGCCTTGGGGAGATATAAGGTGGTTAAAGTATATTTTATTTTTGCCTTAGTTAAAGGTGGTGAATGATTTAATTTTGGTTTAAAAAGTGAATTGCATTATTTCTGGATAGTGATGTTAATTATTTTGAAATGCAATTTTTGAGTAGGGAGATATAAGTAAGCATTTTTTATTATCCTATGCATTAAATTTCTGAAGGAGGTTATAGTGAAAGTGATTAATTGAAATCCTTAATAATCATACTTTGAGAAGTTTGGATATTATAAGGTGTACTTGAGACTTGATATTTTTGTATGGTGAAATAAATATTGAGGAGAATTTTGAGTGGAGATTTTGAGATAGATTGTTGCTACCTAACCTTGAAATTGGCAAAGAGGATTTGATTGTGATTAAGACAGGTTTTGAAGATATATCTCCATCAAAACAAAAGGTATGGGCACATCTTCTTTATGAATGAAATATTGTTGGATTGAATGTTGTGAAATGCAAAGTTGGAGTGAAAAGGATCATTTGATAAGCATTGTTGGAAATGTTTGAGTAAGTTTTCATATGCATGATTTATTTGTGAAATATCATGAGTATCATTGTTATGTGAGATTGAGAACTATCTTGAGCTAGGGTTTGTGAAAGATCATGAGTATCATTGTTATGTGAGGTTGAGAACTATCTTGAGCTAGGATTTGTGAAAGAACATGAGTATCATTGTTATGTGAATTTAGAATTATCTTGAGTCAATATTTGAGTTCCATAGTGTGAGTTGTTGAGAGTATAGTGAAACACTTGGTTAGGATTTGTAAGCAAGTTGTGTTTCATTGAGTGAATGGTTGAGTGAAGTTGGTTGAGCATTATTGATTGAAAGTATTGGAGTGATAGTTCAAGTTTTGTGAAACAAATTATACCTTTATTCTAAATTGATTTGAAAGAGAGTTTGAAAGTGATTGAGTGTTTTGTGAGTGTGAAACATATTGAGTCTTTAATAATTCTCTATATGTTTCTATGGTCAAACAATATTCTGAGTGAAACTTGTTTGTGTGATTGAAGAGGTTTTCTGAAAGAGATTAAGTTGAGTTTTGTATGCAATATTTGCAATGATTTGAGTAAGATTTTGTGAAAGCTTAAGGATAGAATTAAGCAAGCTTTTGTGAAAGCTTGTGAGCAGATTTGAGTAAGTCCTAGAGGGGACTTAAGAATAGAGTTGAGTAAGATTTTGTGAAATCTTGTGGACATATTTGAGGTAAGTCTCCATGCTATGAGAACTCACTACTTTCTCCATGCTACGAGAACTCGCTACTTTTATGGAGGAATTGTAATTCCTTGGAGGTGAATAGTCCTTCCATTTTATTTCCATTTCATAAATAGTTTTCTAAAATTAAAATTGATCGTGTCCAATTTTCTAACTATTCAACTCCTAAAATAACCTTTGAATTTCCTTAAATCATAATAAAAAGAGTTCCCTACCAAGTATAATTCCCCATTTGTATCAAAACTAAAGATTTTCTACCAATACATTGAGCATTTCCTCCATTTACAACCAAAACTTGAAACTTATATTTATTAGAGGAGTGAATGTATAAGTTCAATGCCTTCATAGTTTTTATGTCAATAAAGTTATGAGTACTACCTGAATCAATTAACACATTTATCCTCTTTTGTCGAATGAATCCTGGTACCTTGATTGTATGGTGAGTTGTTAATCCCATAAGAGCATGTATTGAGATAGACATAGTATCTTTGTTACATGTTGCTTCATTATGTTCACTTTGTTCTTCGGGCACAGGCGTGTCATGTGAATTGATATCCTCTACTTCCTCATCGTCATACCTAGTATGATATTCTATTCGAAAGTTTTTTCTTGGTACACATGCTTGATATTTTGGATGATGAGTGTGATATTTGTAGCAGTAATACCTTGATAGTTGGTCATTTCTATGGAAGGAATTATTACGATATTGAGGACGACTATAGGAGTCACATCTGAAGGATGTCAAATTTTGCACCTTTTTCTCAACCAATTTAGCAATATTTATAGTGTCATCTAATGAGTATGGATCATGTAAGTCTACTTCAATTTGAATATTCTCTTTCAAACCATGTCTAAAAGCGGATACCACCACATCATATGGTAAATATCCTATATAAGAAATAAGACTAGTGAATTTTGAAATATAATCCCTTACTGAAACACTTTGTTTAAGTGCCAAAAAATGAACCATGTACGAGGATGAACTCCCTTCATCAAATCTCTTGAGAAAAAGCTTCTTGAATTCAGGCCATATGAGGGGTCGACTATGCTAACATTTTTTCCAAGTAAACCATTGGTAAGCTTCAATACCCAGTTTGGAAGAAGCATAAGGAACTTTTTCATATTTAGGAACCCAATATAGTTCTAAAATGCCTTCCATTTTAGCTATCCAACCATGTGGATCACCACCCTCAAATGTAGGCATATCAGAACTTAGAATATTAACACCTGTAGGCCATATTTCTTTTTGATAATCTTCCCCAGTATTATGATTCTCATTATTATGTCGTCTATGGTAGTTATGTGGGGAATGAGGAGCTTCTTGGTTTTGTTTCCTCAATAATTGTTGCAGCATTGAATTCATGGTGCTCATACTAGTCACTAGTTGAGATATACTTGAATGGATATCTTGGTTACTTGCATTGGTTTTTTCCATTTTCTCATGTATGATATTATCATGTGATGATTTGGAAGGTTCCATAGGGTTAGTAATAGGGTGGTTGGGGTCAAATCTATTAATGCATAAAGGATAGTTGTATTGTGTACCTTTATTTCATGGAGGTCTTCTTGGTGACTTCAAAATCCCTTCAATGCTATTATTTGTGCTAGATAATCTCCCATTTGGTCCTTTAGTCCCCCTTCCACTCATGGACTTGCTTTATCTAATTTTAAATTACTGCTATAAATTTCTCCAAAATTTGCTGCCCGATTTGTCTTCAATGATAATTTCAAATTTTTTACTTGATTTCTTAGAAATGAATAATAATGTATTAATCGTTTAATACATTCTAGGTTGCTATAGTATGGTGAATATATCAATGTGATTTGGATCTTGTAATTTGAATGCTTGGAAAACCTAATAAACTTATACTTTATAATTACTTCCACGCTTAGCTTTAGTTCTTTGGAGGGATAATAATTTTTGATGCAACCGGTGCACTTGTTGTGACTGTGCGATTAAGCTAAAATATTTTTGCGTCTCTAAGTTTGTAAAATCATGGCGTATATGTGGAGGCCTTTGAATTTTTATGAGGTAGATACAAATTATCCTTGAATTATTGTAAATCGGCTATAAAGAACCTGATTTGCCAAATTGCATTAACATTCAACCTTTAGGTTGATGCAAAATTTATCGTGCGTTAATTTTTGATGCACCTACCTAAGACTTTAAAACTGGTACCTTATGTAATCCTTCCACTAATGAGCGTCTATATATCTGCTTTAAAATTTCTTCTGCAACAACCAAGAAAGTGCTCTGATTTGTGCAGAATTTGAAAAGCTTTAAAATGAGTGGTCATATGAAGGAATTCAAGCAATATTGAGGGCGATATGACATTTTTGAAGCTATGTTTGGGTTGTAACAATTAATTTTTCTACTGACATCATAAAAATTATTTGAATACATATAAAAGGAAAGAGAAAAATTATTTTCCAAAGTGATCCGATGTAAATGCGAAAGAAAATCGATCATGGAGTATAGTGAAAAGTATTCGAAAATCATTTATCAAGCAAGTGGCAACAAATAAAGATAAGGTAGCAGATGTTTTGATTTAGTGAGGGTTGGTAGTCCAAGTGGCAAGTGAGTCCTACGCAAGGTGCTGGCAGAGTAAAGGTTTGTGGTTTGATTCCCCTTAGCATTAGTTTGAATTATTTTGTTTTGATTTCATCATAGGCAACAAGGAATAAAAGGTGGAGGCCAAGAGTTAGGTCTCAACCACTTGGCTAGCGCAAGCATTCAAGTGTTGTGCTTAGAAGGTTGAGGTCAGAGGGTCGATTCCCATCCTTGCTAGAAATGAATAATTTTTTATAAGGTATGCTCCAAATTTGATTAAATGTTGGCTATAGTGTATGTTTAGTGGATGTGATTTGGTGTATAGTTTGGCATATAAGAGGTATAATGAGAAATAATTTTTTGCATAATATTTAAATATTATTGATGCTAGTTATCCTAAATGCAAAGGTTGGAGTGATAATTTTGTAAATGGTTTATTTAGATTGGTAATTATTGGTTCTTGGACATTAAAATAAATTGGAAATTATTTTATGATAGAGGGAGATAAAAGGTGTAAAAGGTGATGTTATTGTTTGTAATTCTTGCTTCATAAAAAGGAAATTATTAAGAGAATTTTGTTGAGGTTTAATGCATTCTCCTTGAAAACAAAATAAGAGTCCTAGAACATTATTTTCAGAATTCATTGAGCACCTTATTCAGGAAAAATTCATGTGGATATTTTTGATATAGAATATTGCTATCTAACCCTTGAAGTGGCACAAAAGGAATTGGTTGTTGGTCAGACAGGTTTTGAAGACATATCTTCATAAAAGAAAATAAAGAAGTTTGGAAATATTTGGTACAATTTTATGAGCAGTATTGAGCAAGTCTTTTGAGAAGACTTGAAGGCAGATTTGAGCAAGTCTTTTGAGAAGGATTGAAGGTAGATTTGAGGAAGTCTTGTAAAGACTTAAAATAGAATTGAGAGTAGATTTGTTCAAGATTTGTGTTAAGGCTTGAGGATAGTTTTGAGATAGACTTGAGAGCAGGTTTGGTTGTTGATTTGATCAAGCTTTGTGTTAAGGCTTGGGGATAGATTTGAGACAGATTTTGGTACAAATTTGTAAGAAGAGTTAGAGCAGATTTGTGCTAGACTTAGGACAGAGTTTGGTATAGATTTTTTAGTATATTTAGAGAAAATTTATGCTAGACATGGGATAAATTTTGGTGCATATTTGAGATAGAGTTGAGATCAATATTTGGAGGTGATAGAGCAAAGAGGACAACAGTCTCCAGTGGATAGATATCTATCAACTAGTGTAGTGGGAAAATAGTTCTCCTATGGAGAGAGATCCATAATCCAGAGTAGTGGGGGTAGAATTCTTCTAGAATATTACCATCCAGATCAAGAGGAAATAGTTCTCCTATGGAGAGAGATCCATGAACTAGAGCAAGGGTAAATATTTCTCCTGTGGAGTGTGATCTGTGAACCAGCTAGGAAGATAGAGTTCTTCTATGGAGAGATATCCATGAACCAATTTAGGATATAGAGTTCTCCTAGATCAAGTTCCATGAAACAAATAAAATGGGGAAGAGTTATCCTATGGAGAGAGATCCACAAATCAAATCATAGGGTATTTGTGTTACCTTTGGAAAGAGGTCCATAAACATTGTAATAGAGAATTGATTCCCAAGATATTTGTTGAGAAAATTTAGAGAAAATATTTTCTCCGTGGAGTAGCCCACATTGGGTGAACCATGTTAATTTTATATCTCTCTTGTGTGTGATGATTTATGCATTGCTGTGATTACTGCTGTTGATATTGCCATTGATAATATGGATAATATTTTTGGGAAAGAAAAGTAAAAGTTGATCTTATATTGTTCACCCCTCCCTCTTAGTATAAGCCTATGTTCTTCAATTGGTATCAGAGCGGGTTCATTCGAAAGAGTCTAACAACTTGAAGTAAGAGGTTACAAGAACACAGATGACACCTCAGAATGAATCTTCATCAAATAAGGTACCATTTTTTTATGGGAACAATTATACCTTCTAGAGCATAAAAATGTGGACTTACTTGATGTCACAAGGATATGAGACATGGAAAACAGTTGAGGATGGGTTCACACATACAACTAATTATTCCACAGATAAATATGGTAAGATATTACATTTGAATAATGTAAAGGATATGAATTTAATAGTAAGTGGATTATGTGAAGCAAAATTTGTAAAAGTTATGCATTGCAAATCAGCAAAAGAGATTTAAGAAAAAATGAAGCAAACCTATGAGGGAAATAAAAATGTCAAGATGGCAAAATTACAAAACCACAAGAAAAGGTTTGAAGATTTGAATATGGAAGATGAGGAATACTTTGCTACATACTTACTTCATGTGGATGAGATTGTTAATGTCATGTGTGGACTTGGATTTGAAGTTGAAGAATCCAATGTTGCTAAGAAAGTTTTAAGGTCACTTCCTACAAGGTATGATGGAAAAGTTTCAGCTATAGAAGAGATGAAAGATATCTATCAATTGACTATTGATGAGTCACATGGAATTATCATAGCTTATGAGATAAGAATTGTAAAGGAGACCGACTCCAAGAAAGAGTTAGCCTTCAAAGCATCAAATAAGACAAAGGATAAGAAATCAGAATCAAGTGGCGAATCAAGCAGTGATGAAGAAGCTAACTATGGTAGAACAAACAAGGACTCAAGAAAGCACAAAGGTATGAAAACAATGAAATGTTTCAATTGTGGAAATTTTTGTCACTATGCATCTAATTTTCTAGAAGTTGGAAGTAGTAGTAGTGAAGAGAAACAAAATCATAAGAAAAAGGAAGGAGGAAAATCCAGGTATTAAAATAAAAATAGGTACGATCAAAACAAGCATGAAAATAAGTTTGTTCAAAGGCACAAGAAGAATTTCTATGTTGATAAGGGAATCAAGGCTTCAAGTGACATTGATGAGAGACCTTCAGATAGTGAAGAAGAAGAGATTCTATTTTTAAAAATAGGAGAGGAAGAAAATGCTTCTATTTAAGGTAAAGTTGAAAAGTATGAAGATTCTCTTGAAGACCAAAAAGTGGAACAAGATTCAAAAAATGAAGAGGAAGGCACATTAGATCTAGAAGAAAAACTTATTGTTGCTCTTAAATAATTGAAAAATGTTAGAAAGTAGAATTCAAAATTCAGGGCTCAAGTTCAAGAATGTGATGAAGAAAAATAAAAGCTTATACAAGACCTGACAAACTCAATAACTAATACAAGGAGATTTAAAGAAAATTTAGAAGCAAAAGTCTTAGAATGTGAAAGATTAGAACATGAGGTAGTTTCACTAAGGATGAAAGTGAAGGATTCTAAGGACAAGCTACACAGGTTTGGGAAAAGTTCAAAGACTTTGGACAATATTATCACTGCACAAAGATCTTCATCTATCAAAATAGGACTTGGTTTTGAATGACAATGAAAACAAGAAGAAGGTTCAAGCTCAAGCTCAAAAGAATAAGAAGTTTTAGAGGAAGATATTTAAGGAGAAATTGAGAATTATGAGGATAATTTGAAGAGTAGAAGCTTCACTAAGAAAGGAAACAATGCACAAACAAATAATAGGGATCATCACAAAGAAGAAAAGACTAAGAGACCAGTGGGTTCAAGGCAAGATTTCTTCAAAGGACGTTTTTCATGTAACAGGGTTGGTCACAAGGCTATGTATTGTAGGACTCATGGAAAGGAGGAATATGGTTTTACTAGGAAGAACTTCAAATATGGACATCTCTTTCAAGGGTATTTCTACTCTTGTAGTCGATTTGGTCATAAAGCAATCCAATGCAGGGTTCATGACAAAAATGAGTATGGCTTTACCAGAAGGAACTTCAAGATATTTGTTGATGAGGCCAGGAATTGCCTCATCCATGAACACTCTTTGATACATTTTAACTATTTGAATTACCCTTTTTACTATTATTTTTATGTTAATTATGGAAAAATGCATTATATAATGATGTTTGCAAATTCTGAAATGACAAAGTGCATATACTCTGTTTTACTACTTTTACTGTAATTTCACTTGTTTTTCAGTTAATTAATCAGTAGTATTATAGCAATTCAGACCTTGTTTGAATATTTTATGCTTGGTAATATTGTGTTCCTTTGGTTAAACTAATTCAAATGGAAAAGTGCACCAAGAATTTGTCCATTGTAGCTGATTGTGTAGGAAAACAGGTTGTAACTGTGATAGTTCCAGCCAGCTGTACATATACAGCAGGGCTTGGAATTAGTCACTCTAGCACATGCCACAAATGTATAAGGGTGTGTAAGAGATAGAGGAAAGTAAACACATTACTCCCTACGCATTTGGAGCATAGATCAGCAACAAAAGGTCACCTTCCTGTTGTTTCGGAGCAATGCAGGAATAAGCGACGCAAGAATAGGGAATAGCGCAGGAACAACTAAAAGTGATCAAAAAGTGATAAACCAGTGGAGGAAATTATTGAAAATTGACCAAGAGGTTGTCCCAACTCATATTAACATGATTTCCTCAACAAATATAGCCCAACAATAATGAATGGATAAAATTTTGACAAAGTAAATTCCTATAGTATAGGAAACAGTTATGTAATCAATTATAAATCCCTACAAAGCAGTAACCAAGCATATCAGTATTATATTATAAATAATAAAGCTCCCAGATGGTCAAACATATAGACATATAGATAGATAGGCAATAGAATACCGAAATTAGCATAGAGTAAATTTTTCCTATAGCAGAACAATAATTTGCAGGTTTTTCCTACATTATTGTAATGCATTTTCAGATTGAATAAAAAGGTGCAATCTTCAGTTTTCAATTGGCATGTTGAGGTTGATGATTAAAAGCTAGATTCTCTTAGCATAACTCCTCACCTTCTTCTATTTTTGGAAGCAAGGGCCACTTGCAGGCTAGAGAAAGGCAGTTCCTGATAGAATTTCTTGTTGAATTCTTGCTGTAGCAGGTTAGCAGAATTCTGCTAGTTTTCATTTCTTTAGTAGTTTTCAATACAGTTTTCAGCAGTGGACAACATTTTCTGTATTTATAGCAATTCCTAGATATTTTGTCATTTTGCAGTTTTACAATAATTGTTGATTCAATTTTGCATTACACAACAATTTCCAGATATCTTGTCATTTTGCAATTTGGTAGTTTTTGTTGATTCAGTTTTGCAGTAGTTGAAATTCTATTTGACATTCACCAGTTGATTTACTTTCATGCAAGAGTGTGTATTTTTTAAATTCTGCACTTTACTTTTCTATCATTTCAATTTAGCAACATTTCATTTTCTGTCATTTCCAGATTCTACAATTTCATTTCCTGCAATTTTGTTTTTGTAAAAGTAAATAGGAGTTAATTTCAATTCTTAGGAGTTAAATGTCACAACAAAACCCCCAAATGCTAACTGATCCACCAATAAAACTTATTCTTGGATAAACTAAACCTACAACTGTGACACTTCCTATCGTATACAAACCTCTGGACACTACCCTGGATTGACACACATAATGATTAAATGATGAATGATCAACGACCCTCATCATTTTTGGCATCGTTGCCAGGGAACAAACGGTGTTGTTAGGAAAAGTGACAGGTCAAAATTTGTGTTACAATTTTTGACATATTGTATTTCAATTTATTTGCTGAATAGGCATGAATGCATAGGCCAAGAGACGAAAGAGGGAGGTTTATCAGAACTAGTTTTGAACCACCAAGGCATTCTTCATGATCAGATGAAGAATTGCCTATGCAAGAAATACCTTCTTCACCAACTAAAGCTTTGGAAATATTAGAACAAGAACTTTTGGCAACACTTTCTGCTAAACATTCCCTTAAGACTGAACCATCCACATCAAACTCAAAGAAAATAACTATGGCAGTAGTAGCAGCACCACCAGGTGGGTATGTTGATGATCCTCCTAGGACTTTTGAATATCCCATCCGGTTGGATCCAGCTCTAGATGCTCCCATGAAAACTATTTCTCCATCCATATTGCCAATTTTTAGGGGAACTATTTTAGAAGATCCTGATCAGTTTTTGTTTGAATTCAAAGTGTTATGTTAGACTTATGACTACATAAATGATAATCAAAAATTGAAATTGTTTCCTTCTATGCTTAAGGATGCTTCTCTCTGATGGTTTATGAGTAATCTTGAACCTAATTCAATCCATACTTGGGATGACATGGAGACTGCATTCTTACATAAATATCAGGATTATTGTCGAGTATGAAACAAAAAATATGAGTTGTTTCGGATCAAGGAAGAAGAAGATGAGAGTTTAGAGGATTACCTTGATCACTTTGCCTTTGTCCAAAAGAGATGTGGTCTTGTAGAACTTGATTTCTTAAAGCCTATCTTCTTAAGAGGATTACAGGATGAATCTAGGGAAGTGTTAGATTTAATGGGAAAAGGAGACATAGATCAACTTGACCTTGAAGATATTGTGGAGTTATGTAGAAACTATTCCCGTACTCACCATCGGAGAAAGAAACAAAATTCTGGCAATAATGACATAAAGGAGTTGATGGAGGAAATGGCTAATTTAAAAACTGATATCCTTGTTCAACTTAATTCTGCATTAGGTGAGAGAAACATAAAATCTAATTCTACACCACCTTTGGCAATTTATTGCCCGAGATGTAGGAATAAGCATGCCTTGTAGGATTTCCATTTTAAAAAAACTCCTATTTGTGGAATTTTTTCCAAGGAACATTCAAAAGATAGATGTCCTTTGTTGCCTCATCTAAAATATGTCTTAGGCACCCAAACATAAGAACTTAATGCTATTGGGTAGAGATCCGGTGGTGGCTATACACAATATCCCAATGCTCCTCGATTTCCAAACTGGGGACAATCTCCTTAGAATATGAACATGCCATGGGGACATGCAGAAGTCCCTACACAACCTTGGAACCAACCTTGGACATCTCCTCCAGATTGGTCACATTTTGGATGGATGAACCCACCTTGGAATGCAACTCATCCACAGTGGACACAACAAGGACAAAGATGGGGACAACAATATCCACCATATCAAGGACAACAAAGGTATCAAGGGCAAGTTCAAAACTTGTTGCCATCTCCTAATCCAAATTTTAAGGGAAGAACACAACATCAACAAATGCAACCAGTGAAACAACCTCCACTCCCAGCTCAGCCTGTGACTAACCCAAATAATACGAGACAAACAACCCTTGTTTATGAGGTTGAGTCTGAAGACTCTGCTGTAGTTCATGTACTTGACTGTAGTAACATCCAGCTATGTTTAGGAAAGATTTTACCTGAACCTGTTCCACCCACCATTGAAGAAATAAGTGAGAAACAAGAACCTCCAAATCAGGAGACAGTGCAACAAAAACAAAAAGATGAAGTAACAAAAAAAATGCAGGAATATTCTCCAGTAGCATTACCATACCCTGAAAGGTTTGATCATATTGATACTGCCCAGAATTAGTAACAGAACTTAAAAATATGTCAATTTCTCTCCCTTTGTTACAGGCAATAAGGGATGTGTCTTCACTCAAAAAAACTATTCAGGAGTTATGTATCAAGAAACCTGGTAAAAATAAGGCCTTTCCTAAAACCATTCAGGTAGAAGGAAAATTAGCTGATTTATTGTCCGAGAAACTAGTTCCTCCCAAATATAGTGACCCCGGTAGTCCAATAGTTACAATTACTATTGGATTAATGTAAATTCCTAATGTGCTAATTGATCTTGGAGCTTCAATTAATGTTATGACTAAGGACACAATGCAAAAATTGTAGCTCAAGAATCTCAGTCCTACTACCACAGTTTTGGAAATGGTAGATAGGTCCGTTGCTAAACCTGAAGGTATCCTAGAAGATGTAGCCATTGAAGTCTCCTCTTGGGAATATCTTGTAGACTTCTTAGTGTTGCAGCCTAGAAAATTAGTCAATGGATACCCTATTATTCTAGGATGACCTTGGTTGGCTACTGCAGCTGCTTTTATAGACTGCAGGTCAGGAGAAATGACCATTTCTAATGGTGTTGACCTAAAGAAAATTTATTTGTATCCACCTACTCAACCTTCAACTAAATTTTCTGGACAAATTTGGTATCCTGAATCTTATGAAGAACAAGAAACCATTGCCACTTTGGCTACAGTTGTAGTTAAAGAACATATTGAGGAAATCACTACACCTGAGAGAGAAATATTCGAGAATGAAATTGTCCTAATTGAAACATTACAATCAGAAGGACTAACTGATGATCAAACTCTTGTTCATCGGTTGTTGTGGCAAGAGGAGGAACAAAATTTAGAACCTCTGTCATCCATGCCTAATCAAGAAAGATCATTCATTCTACCACATGGATGGCATCATCATCTCCTTAACACCTTCAAATGTCCCCTGATTCCACAAGGTATTATTTCTAAGATAGATTCTAGAGTATTTCATACTCTATAGCCACATCATTGTCCATTAAATGCATTAATTAGTAACTATGAAGCAGCTAGTTCTATCTATCTAGGGATCAAACAAATTGAAATCCATCCAGGTAAATTTTTGAACATTAATAGCTGGCTAACTGAGGACCAGGAAACCAAATTATTTGTAGTCTTACAAATACAGGTTCAAGCTTTTGCATGGAACTATAAAGACATGACAGGCATTCATATTGAGGTATGTACACATAGGATATACACAGAAAATGTAAAACCAGTAAGGCAACCTCGAGAGACGCTTGAATCCTGCTCTAAAGGAAATTGTGAAAGAGGAAATTGAAAAACTCTTAGATGTTGGATTCATTTATCCAATTTTAGACAGTAAATGGGTTTCACCACTGGTCATTATTCCAAAGAAAAATGGTAAAATGAGAGTATGTGTGGATTATAGGGAGTTAAATAAGGCCACACATAAGGATCATTTCCCATTACCATTCATAGACCAAGTATTGGATACCCTTGCTGGAAAGAAAATTTTATGTTTTCTTGATGGTTTCAGCGGGTATAACTAGATACAAGTTGCGCCAGAAGACCAAGAAAAGACTACCTTTACATGTCCTTGGGGAACCTTTGCTTACAGGGTTTTACCCTTTGGTTTATGTAATGCTCCAGCAACATTTCAGAGAGCTATTTTAGCAATTTTTTCTGATTTAACCAATGAAAGTGTTGAAATTTATATGGATTATTTCACGGTGTTTGGAAATAGTTTTGAATATGCATTAGAACATCTTGAAAAAGTATTGATTCACTGTGAAACATACCACCTCTCTCTGAATCTTGAGAAATGCTTCTTAATGATGGAGGAAGGAATTGTCCTTGGACATCATATCTCTTCTTATGGAATCAAGGTTGATCCTAAGAAGGTTGAAGTCATCAAAAACCTCCCTCCTCCACAAACTCAAACTGATGTACGTAGTTTCTTAGGGCACATTGGTTTTTATCGCAGATTCATTGCTAACTTCAGTACTATAGCAAATCCTATGTTTGCTCTACTCATGAAGGATTCTGAATTTGTTTGGTCTTCTGAATGTCAAACTTCTTTTGAAGACTTAAAGGAAAAGTTAACCACTCCACCTGTATTAAGAGGTCCTAATTGGGAGTTACCTTTTCATATTAAAACCGATGCTTCCAATTCTGCTATTGGAGCTGTGTTAGGATAGATTGAAAATGAGGAACATTATGCTATTTATTATATCAGTAAAAACTTTACAGGAGCTGATAAAAACTACACTACCACTGAAAAAGAATTCTTGGTTGTAATCTATGTTATTAACAAATTTCGACACTATATCACCGGGTACCAAGTATTCATCCATACGGATCATACTAAAATCAAATATTTGATGAATAAACCATTGGTTGATTATGTTGCAGGAATTTGATGTTACCATAGTAAACAAGCCTAGGAAATCTAATGTAGTTGCAGATTTCTTGTCAAGAATACCAAATGCAGATATAGGGGAAGTTGTGGAAGATACCTTTCTAGATGAAAAGTTATTTTCTATCTCTGTACAATCTCCATGGTTTGCAGACATAGCTAATTACTTAGCTATAGGGAAGATTCCTCTTCACTTTACCCCCAAACAAAAGAAATAGTTAATCAAGCAAAGTTCTTCTTTTCAATGGATAGAGGGCTTACTGTTTAAATGTAGTCCTGATCATGTTTTACGTAGGTGTATCCGCTAGGATGAAGTATATGATATCCTACGGGCATGCCATGATGAACCATCATGAGGGCATTATTCAATCAAAAGCACTATTCACAAAATCTTGGGAACCGGATATTATTGGCCATCTTTGCATAAAGATGTAAAGAGGTACATTAGACATTGTGATGCCTGCTAGAGAATGGTAAAACCTACCTTTACTAATGAAATGCCATTACAACCTCAAATAGGAACAGAACCATTTGAAATATGGGGTTTAGATTTTGTAGGACCCATTAATCCTCCTTCCCAAGGCAAAGTGCATATCTTGGTATGTACTGATTATGTTACTAAATGGGTAGAAGCTCGTGCCTTTAAACATGCTAGAGAAGAAAAAGTTGCTGATTTTCTATATTCATAGATTTTTCTGCATTTTGGAGCCCCACAATCTATCACCACAGATCACGGACCCCAATTTACTTCCAAAATTATTGAAGCCTTCACTCACCTTTATCAAGTCAAACATAGAAAATCCTCACCTTATCATCCACAAGCCAATGGCCAATTTGAAGTAACCAATAGGGAATTAGAATGAATTCTGACCAAAACTGTAGTAGTTCATAAAAGGAATTGGCTAGACAAATTACCAGAAGCTATTTGGGCTTATAATACCACTTGGAAATCTACCACTAGATTTATGCCCTATGAATTGGTCTATGGAAAAAAATTGCTTTTGCCTATTGAGTTTGAATTACTAACTCTTCAAACTTCTTTGGAAGTAGGTATTGATCTGTCATAGGCACAAGAAGATCGTATTCTTCAACTTGATGCATTGGATGAACTGCGCATGGATGCACTACATCAGACGGAGATAATCCAAGCACAACGGAAGATGTGGCATGATAGTCACATAAAGTAGCAAAAAATTTAGCAAGGTGACTGGGCCTTGTTGTTTGATTCACAATACAAGGATTTCCCTAGAAATTTGTAGACCAGATGGCTTGGACCTTACCAAATTGAGGAAGTGTTTGACAATGGAGTTGTTCATCTTACACCTATTTATGACTCACAACGCAAGTTGGTGGTGAATGGACATCGTCTTCGTATGTACCACAAACCATACAACAAGCGCAGAATTTCTCAAGCAAGTGGAAAGTTTGGATGTACACATTTGGGAAGAAAACTCTTCTTCCATACCAAAGTCAGCAGATTGACACAAGATTTAAAAAAATAATAATAATAATAATAATAATTCAAGAAGTGAAAACCTCTTTGAGGCACTCCTGAGTTGGGTTTATATGAAAAAAAGGTTCTCCCGCATGTTTACCTAGTTGGTTCCACTATCATTGTTCGGTCTTATGACCGTTGTTTTGTCTATTTTCAGATTGCACCTACCATAGTTTCAAGATTTATTAGCTAGAAATTTCAGCAGGAGCACCTCGAAATATAGATAAAATGGTTATAACAGGTATGTGTCTTTTTCATTCTATGAATAATGTAAATCATTAGTATATAGTGTATATATCCTTGATTAGTATAAAAGCATATAAAAATGGGGAATCAAACATGGAAAGTCCTTGTCAGTAATGCCTTTGCCTAGTTTTTCTCTAGAATGAAAAAACGGAAGTGCGCAGGAATAACCTGTTATATTCCAAAGCACAGGAATAATCCATAAAGCGTAGGAATAAACTATTTATATCCTAGAGTGCAGGAATGATTTAACAAGCATAGGAATAAACTATTTATATTCCAGAGCACAGGAATGATTGATTAAGTGCAGGAATAAATCACTAAGCGCAAGAATGAAATTATGTGTAAAAATTATTTATGACACGTGGTCTGCGGTGAGTTAATTGGTTTAGAAAGAAAAATATAGGTCACCGACTCACGGTTGCATGTGACAGCTGGAATCCATAACAAAAATAAGCGAAGTTATGGGTGGTAACTTCACATGCATTACCACGTCATTATGCTGCAAGTTTCGAAGTAGTTCCTGCGCTGCTATTATTCTTGCTATCGTGATTGACATCCTAAACCAGACGCACGCTCATACTGTCCACCAATTTACAAAAAATACAGAACAGAAGGCAAGAAATTATGCCATGGGGGGAAAGAAAATTAGAGCCGAACCTAAAAATATTAGCTACCTAGAAAGTGACCCTGCATCCCTGCAAATATTCACTGATGGAGGATTTCTGCCATTCCTGCAAAAATTTGATGGCTATTCCGAGGGCTTGGCGACAAAATTCGCACTCACCTTCCACAAAAATCGAGTGCACATTAACGGGATGACCATCTAGGTAACTCCCGAAATACTCAGCCAAATCACTGAATTACCTCTTCAGGGCTTGTAAATTGTAAAAACTGGGAGAAATATTTTAAATGACCTAGTTAATCAGTTTAAGGAAGATGGGGATGGGGAAATTGAATTCTTAATGCATAGAAATGTTTGTAAGGGGGTAAAAAGACCTAGTTTACCATTCCCTTGGAATGAAGTTGCAATGTGGGTAATGAGATACATCACTTGTGATAGCCAATTTCCTGTTGTATCTGGCCCACACCTTCGTATCCTCAACCATTTGCTCCATGGAGTAGTTAAACCAGAATGTAGGGTTAATATGCCCTTATATATTTATCAAGAGTTAAAGGCTATGGCCATCAAATACCAAGCGAGGAAGGGAAGCCCTAAGCACCATGGGCTCATCAAACTGATTTTCCAGTATCACTTTAGGGGCAACCCTAGAAATTTTGACCGCTTCTTTGCCCCTTGTGTAGAAACAAATGACCCTAATCCTGCATCAGAGAAAGAAGAAGCAGAGGAAGACTATGCAGAAAACACTAGTCTAGAAACCCCTAAAATAAGAATTTCTCCTTCTCTAGATGGTCCCCCATCTTCACAAACTCAAAAACAGCAAGCGTCCACATCTGGTTCTCAGTAGAAAAGAAAAAGGGTAACATTTGCAGATACGGTACAATCCAACAAGGAAATTGGAAGTGCAAGTGAACATGCACCTGCTCCAAAATCTGCTCCTAAAATAATAGCAAAATCTACAATTGCTCTAGAACATCCAAAACCTGCACTTGCTAAGAAGTATCCAGGGTCTATAGGGTTAAGAAGGTCTGCTAGACTTCAGAAAACTAAAACCCTACCAAAAGAACTAATAGATATCACAGACCCAAATGAAGGAGAAATTAGAACAGAGGATGCACAGGAACCAAATGTTGAAATAGAAATGATAGACACAGGGATACAAACAATGGAACTGGATACAACTATGGATGAAACTTCAATAAGCCTTGTATGTCCATTAGTTGATTATACTAACTCTGATTTTGAGGAGCCGCTAAAATTTGATTCTGAACTAGTTGAAGATAATGTGCATGTTTTAATGCATACTAATTCTGAGAAATATTTTGAGTCTGATTCTGAAGAGGAAATCGATATCCACACTCAATTGCATGCTACAAAGAGTGTTATTAAAACCTAGACCCATTGGATTGAGCAAGCTGAAGAGACCATAAAACAAAAGGATCAACAAATTGATCTACTTCAGCAAAAAATTCAAGATTTGTAGAACCAGTTGTCTCAACTGGAATATCAATCTATAGAGTTACCAGAAGCATCACCTGATGAATGGGCCCAGATTCTCTTAGATTTAGCTGAAAAATTTGAAGCAAACATAGCACCTGCATAGAGATCACCTGTTTGAGAGGAAGCAAGAATGGCAATATTTGATGATGAGAGTCCATCAAGAATTCTGCTAACAAATGATATTATGCTTTAGCAGGAAACATAGACACCTTCTATAGAGGAATAAGAGGCTGCAGCACAAGATCGGGTATCCACACTATCTCCTCTCATTTATATTATAACAGAACAAGGAACACAAACATATTTTCCAGTTGTAATACCAACTATGGAAGTTGGTGTACAAGTGAATATAATGGCACAAATGCAACCTATTGTAAGACCCCCAGACACAGTGCCTTTAACTAGGTACAATGAAGACCTAGCATATTGGATGACTCAGTGTCATCAGTTAGAGTGCAAGGTTGCCACTTTAAACTCTAAAACAGCCAAAGTAGCAGAGAAGGAAATAGAGATTACTAGGTTAAAAACATAGGTGAAGGATGTATGCCAGATTGCAGAATATGCAATACAGTGCAGAAGACCACCTAGATTTTATAGCCTCCTACTCAAGGAGAGATACCTTCACTAGCAAATCATGAGACTTGCTTCTGAGCTGCCTCATCAGTTGAACACTCCTAAAGAATTCATAGAGGCATTTATGCAGAGTCCAGCAGAGCAACAAAACCTGTTATGTGAGTTATTTTTGCATAATTTCTTTTTGCCAACAAAAAGTATGTTTCTGCCTCACATTTATATAGGTGACTTACAGCTTAGAGCCTTCATGTCCACTCTGCAAAATTAGATTTACTAGGACATAGAAAAGAAGTTAACTAAGGAGTTGGAATCACAGGCTATTTTACTTATCAGACCTGCTCCCCTGAATCATAGGGATTGTACAAATGTTCATTATACCTTCATGAGGGATATTGGAATGAAACAAATCTATCTAGGGAACCTTTAGAAATGTATAATCCAGTTTCAAAATTTTTGTGCATATTTCTTTGATGATGTTGTGGTAGCCTATAAAAATAGATGGGGTGAGTTATCTATCTCTCTACAGAAAAGAGATCCAATTTCTCCCACTAATTTGTTGTGGTCAAGGAGAAGGGTAGAGAGCATTGTCCAAATTATATTAGAAATCAAGGAGCTTTGGATAGGTCTGAGATATAGGATGCCCATAATTATTACTTCTATCCCCTACTTCTTTGATACTGACCCACAGCCTGATATGCACTTCCAACAATGGTTTCATTCCATCAAAGCAGTCAGTGGATTCTATAAAATTGGTGACGCATTACTCAAATTTTATGAAATATGTCTAGACCTGGATCTGTGTGCCGCTATCGCTATACAAAATGCATGAGGGCATGCATTACCATAAGTTGGGGGGGAATGATGAGGCCAGGAATTGCCTCATCCATGAACACTCTTTGATACATTTTAACTATTTTAATTACCCTTTTTACTATGATTTTTATGTTAATTATGGAAAAATGCATTATATAATGATGTTTGCAAATTTTGAAATGACAAAGTGCATATACTCTGTTTTACTATTTTTACTGTAATTTCACCTATTTTTCAGTTAATTAATCAGTAGTATTATAGCAATTCAGACCTTGTTTGAATATCTGATGCTTGGTAATATTGTGTTCCTTTGGTTAAACTAATTCAAATGGAAAAGGGCACCAAGAATTTGTCCACTGTAGCTGACTGTGCAGGAAAATAGGCTGTAACTGTGACAGTTCCAGCCAGCTGTACATATACAACAGGGCTTTGAATCAGTCACTCTAGCACATTCCACCAATGTATAAGGGTGTACAAGAGATAGAGGAAAGTCAAAACGTTACTCCATATACGTTTGGAACATAGATCAACAACAAACGGTCACCTTCGTGTTGTTTCGGAGCAGTGCAGGAATAAGCGACGCAGGAATAGGGAATAATGCAAGAACAACTAAAAGTGGTCAAAAAGTGATAAACCAGTGGAGGAAATTATTGGAAATTGACCAGGAGGTTGTCCCAACTCATCTTAACATGATTTCCTCAACAAATGCAGCCCAACAATAATGAATGGATAAAGTTTTGACAAAGTAAATTCCTGTAGTCTAGGAAATAGTTATGTAATCAGTTGTAAATCCCTACAAAGCAGTAACCAAGCATATCAATATTATATTATAAATAATAAAGATCCCAGATGGTCGAGCATATAGACCTATAGATATATAGGCAATAGAATATCGAAATTAGCATAGAGTAGAGTTTTCCTGTAGCAGAACAATAATTTGCAGGTTTTTCTTGCATTATTGTAATGCATTTTCAGATTGAATAAAAAGGTGCAATCTTCAGTTTTCAATTGACATGTTGAGGTTGATGATTAACAGCTATATTATCTTAGCATAACTCCTCACCTTCTTCTAGTTCTAGAAGCAAGGGCCACTTGCAGTCCAGAGGAAGGAAGTTCCTGATAGAACTTCTTGCTGAATTCTTGTTGTAGCAGGTTAGCGAGACTCTGCCGATTGTCATTTCTTTAGTAGTTTTCAATACGGTTTTCAGCGAGTGGACAACATTTTTTGTATTTACAGACAATTCCCGAGATATTTTGTCATTTTGCAGTTTTACAGTAATTGTTGATTCAATTTTGCATTACACAGCAATTTCCAGATATCTTGTCATTTTGCAATTTGGTGGTTTTTGTTGATTCAGTTTTGCAGTAGTTGAAATTCTATTTGACATTCACCAATTGATTTAATTTCATGCAAGAGTGTGTGTGTTTTAAATTTTGCACTTTACTTTTCTGTCATTTCAATTTAGCAACATTTCATTTTCTATCATTTCCAGATTCTACAATTTTATTTCCTGTAATTTTGTTTTTGCAAAAGTAAATAGGAGTTAATTTCAATTCTTAGGAGTTAAAGGTCACAACAAAACCCCCAAATGCTAATTGATCCACCAATAAAACCTATTCTTGGATAAACTGAACCTGCAACTATGACACTTCCTATCGTATATAGCCTCTGGACACCACCCTAGATTGACACACATAATGATTAAATGATGAATGATCAATGGCCATCATCATTGGTACCTTCTATGAACTACAAAATTAAGTGTTACAAGTGTAATAATATAGGGCATAAGGTCAAGTGGTGCAGAAAAATGTTTTCAGAGCTTCCAAAAATAAGCAAGAACAAGGACACTCAAAAGGATCAAAAGGGTATGTTGAGAAAGAAGGTTGACAAAGAAAAATAGCATTATATGTTGGGAGTAGAGATACTCCCACACCAAAATTAATCATCTCAAGGAGAGGAGGTGGGGAGGGGGCTAAGATAAGAGTTTTATATTTATGCCCAAAGGAGTCCCTTTGCCATTGATGTCAAAAGGGGAGATATTTGAGTAAGGGGGAGAGCATTCAGTCAGGGGGAGCAGATTTGGAAAAGGAAGGGAAAAGGAATTTTTAGAAAAGGGTTGCCATCAATGATAAAGGGAGGGATTGTTGGAAATTTTGAGTAATTATGTTGTCATTGATTTCAAGTGTTTGATGCAAGACAAAGTTCATTTTGATACAAGAAAAATGGTAAAAAGAAATGGTTATAATATTTTATATTATAAGCCAAAGTGGTTGGTTAAAAGGTTGAAGACAAAATTTTACACCAAGGTTTTAAAGGAAAAAAATAAAATATTATAATATTATAATAATTAAGCCAAAATGGCTTATTAAAATGAAAATAAAAATTTGACAAAGGACCCCATGCAAAAGTATTGTTTAAATACTAAAGTTGAATAATATAATATTTAAACAAAATTAAATATTATATTAAATATAAAATTTGAAATTGATAAAGGGTGCCAAAATTCAAATTTAAATGAAGGTAAATTAAGGTTTCTATCGACATCATAAAAATGCTTTGAATGCATATAAAAGGGAAGAGCAAAATTATTTTCCAAAGTGATCCAATGTAAATGCAAAAGAAAATCGATTGTGGAGTATAGTGAAAAGTATTTTTAAACCATTCATCGAGCAAGTAGCAACAAATAAAGATAAGGCGATGGACTTTTTGATTCAGCGAGGGTTGGTAGCCCAAGTGGAAGGTGGATCTTGTGTAAGGTGCTGGTAGAGGAAATGTTTACAGTTTGATTCCCCTTAGCACCGGTTTGAAGTGTTTTGTTTTGATTTCATCAAAGGTAGCAAGGAATAAAAGGTGGAGGTCAAGGTTTAGGTCTCAACCGCTTGGCTAGAGCAAGTGGTCAAGAACTGCGATTAGAAAGTTGAGGTCGAAGGGTCGATTCCTATCTGTGCTAGCAAGGAATAATTTTTTATAAGGTATGCTCCAAATTTGATTAAATTTTGGATATAGTGTATGTTTGGCGGATGTGATTTGGTGTATAGTTTTGCATATAGGAGGTATAAGGAGAAATAAATTTTTGCATAATATTTACAGAGTATTGTTGCTAGTTATCCTAAATGTAAAGGTTGGAGTGATAATTTCGTAAATGGTTTATTTAAATTGGTAATTCTTGGTTCTTGGAAATTAAAATAAATTGGAAATTATTTTATGATAGAGGGAGATAAAAGGTGTAAAGGGTGATGTTATTATTTGTAATTCTTGCTTCATAAAAAGGAAATTGTTAAGAGAATTTTGTTGAGGTTTAATACATTCTCCTTGAAAACAAAAGAAGAGTCCTAGAACATTATTTTCAGAATTCATTGAGCACCTTATTGAGAAAAAATTCAAGTCGATATTTTTGATATAGAATCTTTCTATCTAACCCTTGAAGTGGCACAAAAGGAATTGGTTGTTGGTGAGACAGGTTTTGAAGACATATCTCCATAAAAGAAAATAAAGAGGTTTGGAAATATTTGGTATAGTTTTATGAGAAGTATTGAGCAAGTCTTTTGATAAGACTTGAAGGCAGATTTGAGAAATTCTTTTGAGAAGGCTTGAAGGTAGATTTGAGGAAGTCTTGTGAAGACTTGAAACAAAATTGAGAGTAGATTTTTTCAAGCTTTGTGTTAAGGCTTGAGGATAGTTTTGAGACATAATTGAGAGCAGGTTTGGTTGTTGATTTGATCAAGCTTTGTGTTAAGGCTTGGGAAAATATTTGAGACAGAGTTTGGTAAATATTTGTGAGAAAATTTAGAGCATATTTGTGCTAGACTTAGGATAGAGTTTGGTACAAATTTGTGAGCATATTTTGACCAGATTTGTGCTAGACGTGGGATAGAGTTTGGTGTATATTTGAGATAGAGTTGAGATCAAGCTTTGGAGGTGACAAAGCAAAGAGAAAAGCAGTCTATAGTGGATAGAGATCCATCAGATAGTGCAGTAGAGAAATAGTTCTCTTGTTGAGAGAGATCCACAAGCCAGAGCAGTGGGGGCATAAGTCTTCTAGAATATTACCATCCAGAGCAAGGGAAAAGAGTTCCCCTATGGAGAGAGATACATGATCTAGAGCAAGGGGAAAGAGTTCTCCTGTGGAGTGTGATCTGTGAACCAACTGGGAAGATAGAGTTCTTCTATGGAGAGAGATCTATGAACTAGTTGAGGAGATAGAGTTCTCCTGTATCAAGTTCCATGAACCAGCGAAAAGGGGAAAGAGTTCTCTTATGGAGAGAGATCCACAAATTAGAGCATAAATAGGTCCATAAACATTGTAATAGGGAAATGATTCCCAAGAATTTTTTTGAGAAAATTTAGAGGAAATATTTTCTTCGTGGAGTAGCCCATATTGGGTGAACTACGTTAAATTTGTGTCTCTCTTGTGTGTGATGATTTATGCATTGCTTTGATTACTGCTATTGATATTGCCATTGATAATATTGGATAATATTGTTTTGGAAAGAAAAGTAAAAGTTGGTCTTATACTATTCACCTCCCTCTCAGTATAAGCCTATGTTCTTCAGTCCCAATATCTAGAATCATAAATATTTTTATATTTGAGCATTAAATTATAAATGGTCAATATCAATGAACATAACATTCATGAAATAACAATAATATGGATTAAATAACCAATATCAATAATAATATGCATAAACAAACTTACAATATAATTGCTCAAAATATTGTATACAAGCTTCAATATTCTCTAATAAATATTTTGTTACAATAATATGATGATTCTTTGATATAATACATGGATTTTTGTCTCCATAATATAACCTTAGAAAGGTGACTCTTGAATACTTGATTGTTGCTCTCCTCACATATCCGGGAGATGCATCCTTTCCTATTCCATACATAAGATAAATCTCTCATGTCTCTTGGCTTTACATCTTACCACTTGTATACATGACTCTTGACTATCTATCTACTTGCACACTTTACTCTATGATCCTTTGCACACACTTGAACAATTAACTACATGACTCTTGTACACTCTCTTACTCTACACACTTGAACATATTGCTACATGACACTTGTACTCAGGGTTATACACAATGGCGAATATTCACAAATTGGATGAATATTAGGATTTCCAAAATTGGAAATTGGTGAATATGAGGACCCTCGACATCAGCCCATTCACCTAAAATTTTCAAGACTAATTTTTTCTTAGGGTCAATTCACCACAATATATCCAAACATAGACATATTTATACTCATTGGAAAGCTCTTTTCAAGCCCGATATAATGGTGGTGTCTTTATGAATTTATAAGATGATTTAATAGGTAAAAAGGTTCCCCAAATATGAATTTAAATTTTAAGGCTTCAAATACCCCAAATTTTGGTATGAAGATGCTCGATTTGATTTTCTTAGGATTCTCTATGATTCACCTTGATTTTTATTAGGAGTCACCATTTTTTACAAGTACATTTTGAGTTCAATCCCTTATGCATAACTCTCCTTGTACTCATACTAGACATAGGCATAAACTTGAGGGGAAATATAAATCACACACCTAATCTAATGACTCACACCCTATTCTAATATTTATAATATTTAAAATTGTACCATGGGGTACATTAGCATGTACCAAATAATATAATATTCTCCAATAAAATATAATTGCATTACTTTCAACATATGTGTCTACCATTCATCACCATTTTAACTTGTGCTACCACAACCAATCTACTTCTGCCACCTATCCCTCTAGAATATTTAGCAAAAAAACTTTAACCCAAGGTAAATCCTGTCTTTGTATTAATTGTTTTTATAAAAAGAGGTTCCAAAGCATTCTAGTGCAAAAAAACTAAACATTTTGGTATAATAAAATTAAACATTTTGGCACAATGAAACTAAACTCCTTAGCATAATGAAATTGAGCATTTTGGCATAGGTGAAACTATGCATTTTGGCACAACTAGACATGTTCATTTAGCACAACTAAATATGCTATAGATTGCCTCTTAAATACCTTATGCTACATTTTCTTGGCATGCCAATGGACTAACTATAATTTATGCAATATTAAAGCTAAAAGTAGTAAAATTGAAGGAAATGCATACCTCACTATAGAAAGGCTCCATGCACCTTTTGGAAGTATTGCTTATTTGTTTCCAGAAATAGTGAAAGCTAAAACATACACATAGATGCAATTTCTATAAATATTGTTAAGCTAATTTTTTTCTTTTCTTTTCAATGCAAACATGCCAAAAATTGGTTTTCATAGAAGCCCTAATTTAATAGCGCCTCAGAGAGGTTTTCACTATTAAATTTTATTTATTTATTTTTATTTTAAATTGATTTTTTTCTTTTATTTTTTTATTTATTTTTATGCTCAGAAGATATATTCATTCAAATTTATTTCATAAGTAGAAACCTCTTCTACAACATAAATATCTGACTATGAAATAAAATATTTAGCAAATTCCTCCTTGGTGAGTGGTTTATAGTACAATTGCAAACAATGTCCATTCATCACTAATTTCTACCTTAATTCATCAATAGGAGAAATTTAGATAACTCCATTATCAGACGCTTCCTCTATCTCATATAGTCCTAGCCATCGAGTCTGCAATTTGCCAAGAAAATCAGAGTATTGAGAATAAAAAAGCAATGCCCAATCCCCTTGTTTATACTTGTTGCTCCTAAAATGAAAATCATGTCACATTTTATTGTTGAATTATATCTATTTGATTAAGTGCTTTTAATCATAGCTCATCTAATGCATTCAATCATAGAATCTTTCCTTCCTAAACCTACAACAACTCAATGCCTACTTCTAAAGTTGTACAAAGTGTTAGAAATTCAATTTTGATAGGAAGAATAGGTTTCATACCATAGACCAATTCATATGGAGTGAATCATATGGTATATTTACACATGGTTTTATAGTTTCATATGACTTTTGGTAACTTATTCATCCAATATTTCTTGTGAGAAGCCAATATTTTCATTAGTATACTCTATTTCTCTATTAGTGATCTCTACTTGACCATTTTCTTGAGGGTGGTATGGTGATGAATTTTTATATTTGATTTGATAAAATTTAGTAAATACCTTTATCACCTTGGGCATGAATTATGGTCCTTGGTCTAAAAAAATAGAGGGGTACCAAATCATTGAAAATTTTGAGCATACAAGATATCAATGTTTTTTTCTTCATGAGAATGTTTACATACCTCAACCCACTTCATTATATAATCGGTATACACCAAAATGTGGTATTTCCCTTGTGAAGGTGGGTCAATGGGTCCAATAAATTCTAAACCCCATCTTACAAATGGTTCTATTAACCACTTGAGGTTGTAAGGGCATTTTGTTTGTTACAGTTAATTTTCCCATTCATTGGCACAAATTACAATGATGCATGTACTTTTTCACATCACAATGAAGTGATAGCTAATAATATCCTGCATCCAAAATTTTTGAATGGTATATTTTACTAAATAATTTCCTCCTACTGGTTCATCATGACATGCATGGAGGATGTCATACACTTCATCTTGTCAAACACACCTACATAAAACATGGTTAGGTCCACATTTGAATAGTAGACCACTGATTCATTAAAAAAAAAGACGTTACTTGATTAATTGTCATTTATCTTTATGGGTAAAATGGGGAGGGATAGTCCTTGTTGCTATATAATTGACAATATCAATAAACCATGGTTATTGAGTGGATATTGCAAATAAAATTTCATCTAGAAAAGAATCCTCCATTAGTTTTTCTTCGCCTATAATGATCAATATTGATAAGAAGTCAGCTACCACATTAGCTTTGCCTGGTTTATCAACAATAGTAATGTCATTTTTTTTTAGTATTAATAACCATAATATGATTCAACAATTAAACATAGTTTTGATCATTAGATATTTATTGTTGCATGATCAGTGTGAACAAACACTTGATATCCAATAATATAGTGGTAAAATTTATTGATGGCATACACCATTGCTAATAATTATTTTTCAATGGTATTGTAATTTATTTTAGCTCTTGTCAAGTTTTTTATAATATAATAAATAGCATAATTTTTACCATCCTCTACTTGACACAAGGATACTCCCACTATAGTAATTAATGTGTCAATTTGGATATGGAATGGAAGTTTTCAATTGGGTCATTGTAGCATAAGTGGAGTGATAATTTTTTCTTTCAATTTGTCAAATGCAATTTTATATTTCTCTATCCATTTAAATCCAAATTTTTTAGCTAACAAAGCATACATAGGACCCATAATTGTGCTAAATTCCTTGATGAAATGTCGATAAAAACCAATGTGTCCTATAAAGCTCTTAACATCTGTTTAAGTTTCTAAAGGAGACAAATTATTAATAATATCAATATTTTTTGGATCTACTTGTATTCCTATAAATGATAAATTATGTCCAAGCATGATGTCTTCATCCATCATCATCAAACATTTTTTAGGATAAAAAATCAAATTATAAGTTTCATAATGGGTTAACACTTTATAATAATTTTCAATGGTTTTCTCGAAAGTCTCACCACACACTATGAAATCATCTATATAAATTTCAACACATTCATTTTTCAAATCCAAAAAAAATAACAAGGACAACTCATTCGAAAGTTTAGGGGTGTCACAAAGTTTGGAAGGTAAAACTCAATAAGCAAAAGTACCTCATGGACAAAAAAGTTGTTTTCTCTTGTTCCTCAGGTGCTACCTAAATTTAGTTGTGTCTACTAAATCTATCAAGAAAAATATTTATTAAGAACAAGTGTATCCAATACTTGATCGATAAAATGTAATGGGAATTTGTCTTTTCATGTAGCTTTATTTAGCTCCGATAATAAACACACACACACACACACACACATTTATATTCTTCTTAGGAATTATGACTACTAGAGAAACCCACTAACTTTCTAAAATGAGATAAATAAATCCTTCTTCTAATAAATTTTTGATTTTGTCTTTTTTAGAGTATATTACGTCATTTGGGTCATGTAAATGTACCACCTTTGGTACATAGCTAGAGTAGGAGTTTACTTTAGAGTAAAGTTAGTTAGTGTAGTAAATGCAAAAGTATCAAATATGCAAGTTGTACATGTACAAGGATTCCACTTGAACATCAGGTAGATAGGTAGAGTAAGGGGCAAGGAACCTATCTTCCTATATAAAGACCTCATAGTGAGTGTTTTATAAGAGTAGCATACATAGTAGTAAATATAAAGAGTGTGTGGTAGTGTGGTACAATGTAGTCCTTTCATGTCTTTTCATGAAGGGTGTTCATGTGCTCCATTATATAGCATTGTACTATTTTTATCACTTTCATTAATGGTATATTTTTGAGTTATTTGTAGATGATCATCTCATTATTTTATTGTATATTATTATGCCATTAGTTTATATTTATCTCATATTAGTTATCTTGCATCTTGTAGTTGTATTCCCTCTACTACCATCCATCAAAAGATAATAATAGTATCAAAGCATATGGTATATCAGTTAGCATCTAGTAAGAGAGATGCAGTAGATCAGTAAGAAAATAGGGAGATCCGTATGTGAGATTAAAAGAAATTAAAAAATCTCATGTACAGAATTTCAAAGATTACATTTGGCTAGAGTCTTTCCACAGGGTTGCCAAAAAATTTGTGAAGACTAGGACTCAGCATAAATTCCACTATATTGATAAATCAACTAGTGAATTTTATTATCTCTAGAATTATATATTTTTCCATTCCAATTTCTAATATCTTGTTGCAAGAAAAGGAGATTCAAATTAAGTTGGGAAGTTTCCTACATAGAGCTAGAAAGAATATCTTCATTAGAATCATTCCAGAACTTGCAACAACAAGGAGAATATTGAATATTTTAGAGACCTAATAAAATGATGCAGGAGCATCCGGCAGCACCAGCAGCAGAAGCAGCAAATTGCGGGAGAGCTACTTTTGAAGAGTTGGCTCGGGAAGAAGAGGCAGATAGCAAGAAAAATTTTGCTAAGGCAAAATCTGAAAAGTGTAGCAAAATCACGACATCTGCGATTTCGTGACGTCACGAAATCGCGACGTCACAGCGGAAGAGGAGGCGCAGTTGGAAAAATGTCACAATTTCATGACATGTCATGAAATTGTGACAACGAAGTGGAGGCAAGGCAAGGGTGATGGAGAGGTCACAATTTCGTGACATGTCATGAAATCGCGACTGTCATGAAATCACGACAGCAAAACAGCAGCAAGGCAGAAGTCGAAGAGTGCAGCGAAATTGCAACGTCATGATTTTGTGACATCGCAAAATTGCAACGTCAAAAGGGATTCAGGATGAGGCGGCAGAACGGTCGTGATATCGCGACGTCACGATATCGCGACGTCACAAAATTGTGATAGGAAGTTGAGCAGAGGAGGAAGTTGCGAGGAGGTCACGATATCGTGACGTCGCAATATCACGACGTCACGAAATCACGACAGGGAGTTGAGCAGAGGGGGTCGATGGCTGAACAGTCATGATATCACGACATGTCACGATTTCATGATGGAAAGAGAAAACAGTGCAGGAGGAGAAAGAGATGGCGGGAACGGCATTTATGAGGACCGTTCAAATTTGACACGTGGCATAATGTGCAGTTAAAGCAGGTGACTACCCAGGAGCACAAAAGACGAAGTGGATGGGCACGCAGAGTATTCTGACAGATTTAGTGGTGATAGGGACTTGTGAAGAGTGCGAGAATTTATTCGGGTTGGTGTCCCAATTTTTGAAAATGTAATTAATCGGGTTGGTGAATCCTTTTAGGTGGGAGTTGATGCTTCAGAGGGTCTGGGCCTCTATAAAAACCCAGTTGTTTGAATTTGTTGGGACGGTGGATCGAGGAATGCACGTTGAGTGTGAGAAGTGTAAAAGCTAAGCCGAGAGCTAGCTAATGTAAGCCTACGGGTTGTATGCATGTATTTTTTTTAGATTTATTAATGAAAAGTGGGGTTTGATGAAGTGTGCGTTTTTGGGTCCCCGTCAGTGGTATCAGAGCAGGAAGTCTTGAGTGCATAAACAGACCATCGACCGTGAGGCAGTTTGCGCCAAGACCTACGAGAGGGTTCTGAAAGAGAGCGTTTATGATCCCCGAACATGTTAGCAGATCGCCAGATGTGAGGCAGCTACACTAGGATCAGTTGAGCTTTGTGAGAAAAGCTGAGAAGGAGAGATGCATTCCTGAAGAAGACGGGACAGCAAGGAAGATATGGTGTCGGAGGAAGAAGTCATAGCTTTGCAGCGGAAATTAAAAGCATTGCAAAGAGAGTGGCTCAACATTAAATTATGGGAACAAAAGGAGCGGCAAAGAAGGCAGGAAGAAAAACGAAGAAATAAAGAGGATAAAATGAAGAAGGCTGCAGAGGCGTGCAGCAGTGCCGGGACCTGCACGGAAGAAGGCACAAATTTTTTTGTGCAAGAGGAGGAGTTGAAGCAGGCTGTAAAATAAATTTGTAGCAATGAGGAAATCTGTCCGATATAAGACAGAAGTTGTGTGGACTGGGAGACGAGGTTAGAACAGTCTTCTGAGGCAGAGAAAAGTCTATAAGTGTTGTCGAAGGTAGCAACTGAACCAAGCAGAAGTGAAGATCACTTCTTCACTTACCCCGGGTGTCTAATGCAGGAGAATCCGACAACACCAGTAGCGAAAGCAGCAAATTGTGGGAGAGCCACTTTTGAAGAGTCAGCTTAGGAAGAAGAGGCAGATAGCAAGAAAAATTTTGCTAAGGCAAAATTCAAAAAAGTGTAGCAAAATCGTGACACCGCGATTTCGTGAAATCGTGACGTCACAGCGGAAGAGGAGGTGTAGTTGGAAAAATGTCATGATTTCGTGACATATCGTAAAATCACGACAGCGAAGCGAAGGCAAGGCAAGGGCGACGGAGAGGTCGTGATTTCATGACATGTCACGAAATCATGACTGTCATGAAATCGTGACAGTGAAACAGCAGCAAGGTAGAAGTCAAAGAGTGCAGCAAAATCGTGACGTCATAATTTTGTGATGTCATGAAATCGTGATGTCAAAAGGGATTCAAGATGAGGCGACAGAACGGTCACGATATCGCGATGTCACAAAATCATGATAGGAAGTTAAGCAGAGGAGGAAGCGGCGAGGAGGTCATGATATCGCGACGTCGCGGTATTACGACGTCACAAAATCGTGACAGGGAGTTGAGCAGATGGGGTTGATGGCCGAACGGTCGCGATATTGTGACATGTCACGATTTCACGACCTGTCACGATATCACGACAGAGAGAGAAAAAGGTGTGGGAGGAGAAAGAGATGGCGAGAATGGCATTTATGAGGACCGTTCAAATTTGACACGTGGCACAATGTGTAGTTAAAGCGGGTGACTACCCAGGAGCACGGAAGATGAAGTGGATGGGCACGCAGAGTATTCTGACAGATTCAGTGGTGATAGGGACCGTGTAGAGTGTGGGAATTTATTCAGGTTGGTGTCCTGGTTTTTGAAAATGTAATTAATCAGGTTGGTGAATCCTTTTAGGCGGGAGTTGATGCTTCAGAGGGTTGGGGCCTCTATAAAAACCCAGTTGTTTGTATTTGTCGGGACGGTGGATCGGGGAATGCACGCTGAGTGTGAGAAGTGTAAAGCTAAGCCGAGAGCTAGCTAATGTAAGCCTGCGGGCTGTATGCATGTATTTTTTTTTAGATTTATTAATGAAAAGTGGGGTTTGATGAAGTGTGCATTTTCGGGTCCCTGTCATAAAAGGTTCCATTACAAGAGTTACAGACCTACAAATTGTAAAAGAGAGAAATAAGATACTCTATATATGAGTCTAGGAGGAGATTGAATATTGGTAATCTCCATTGAATATTGAAACCTACAGAGTGTAGAATAAGAAAAGGCCATAGTAGCCTTACTACTTATTCGAGAGATCCTTATAAGATCCAGTTACAAAACTTCCAGTTCTAGAATATTAGAGGTTGGTGATCTCCATTAAATCCTACAAATTGTAGAAGTGAAGGACTAGCAAGGTCCTATTCTAGAATTCTAGCAGCAACAAATTTCAGATATCTAGGAAGGAGATCTCATTACCAACACTTCCATAGTAGAAGGTTTAAGTAAAGGTCTCATTTGGAAGACAAACATTGTGATATTGAAGACCTTGGAGAGGTCTCAAGGAGAAATAAGGAGAAGGATTGGAGAGCCTTATTACAGATTTAGAGAAGGCAATTAAAGGATTTCCTAGGAGAACTCATTAGAGAATTTTACCACCAAATAAAGAACTTGGAACAATTATCACCATTTGACAAAAAGTTCAATGGAGATGTATTTGGTAAGAAGTTTGCCAAATATCAGAGGATATTGGTGAAGACCTCAAGACTTTCATATTATTGATAATAAGACCTAGATTGAATTCAGAATTCAACAAGGATAATAAAGGAGAAAGGAGCCAAACATTACTACTAAACCTGAAAGGTTTGAAGATTACCTTTGAAGGCTAGAAGGTTCATTCAGATATAGGGGTTTGTTGAATATTTCATAGAATACTAAAGGTTTCTTAAAGAAAAACTTAGTTACAATTTGGAGGAATTCTCTGCCAAATTTTTGAGTTTCAAGGACATCATTTCAGTGCAAAAATTGACTACAAAAGAGGCAAAAATCAGGGCAACATTACTAGCTACAAAAAAATTCAGAAGTTAAGAGTCTATATTGAATGTTAATCAAGTCACCTACTACAATTTAATGACAGCAAGTTAGAGGGTTTTTGAAGCTACAAAAAGGTGAGTTAGAGAGATATGTAAGACAACCAAGTAGAATTGCAAGTTCATCTAGTTAAAGGCAGAAATAAGGTGAATCTAATCACCTAGAAATCCTTCATCTACAAATATTATTAAGGTAAGCAACTCAGGTGCAAATATGTTCATTAGTTGAAATTTAATCTGGGTTATTTTCTAGTTCTATTAAGCACCATTTTAGTTCTTTAAAAATTGTAAAGAGAAGGTTGCATATTATAGTCTTTAAAGGGGGTGCAGAAGGAAGTTTCTTTTAAGGTTTATACATGCACATTAAAATAGGAGTTAGAATTATATCTTCCTATCATCCAGTTACAACAAATAATACTACATTAAGTTACAAAGATCATAGCACATTTAGGAGAAATTACTAGTGCATGATTTAAGGTTCATTTTAAGGAGTAATAAGGTGAGATCAATATTGCATTATACTAGTTGTCCTTAAAGAGTGTTAAGGTGCACTAAGTATTTTAAGTTATAATGAAAATTAGTGCATATTTTGAGTTACTTTGAGGGTTTATTTATAGGAGCAATAAGGAGAAAATATTATTGCACTATATTAGTTATTCAAATTTCACTAAGGATTTTTAGTTAAGGTGAACATTAGTGCAAAGTTAAACCTCTAAAATTAGCTGCATGGTTAAGAGCTTGGATTCATTGGTGCTAAACTTATCCAAGTGATTGAGTTAGAAGTTAGTGTTTTTTAATAAGAAATACAACAATACATTTCTCTCAAGGATTAGAGCAAGTGATCACAATATCTAAGAAGCAAAGGAAAAGCTTCAAAACATTGTCTTCATTTGTCCTCAAGCTATACAGTGAGGAGCCACCATATCAAAGGAGAAGAGTAGCATAAAAATGAGACAAGGAAATCTAAAAAATTTAGTGCAAAATAAAGTATCTTATTTATGTTATATTGATGCACCATATCCCTCCTAAAGAGGATGAAATATAGAGTGTCTCAAGACACTAAAGAAACAAGTACCCTACGTCCACAATCGGTTGAATCATTGAAGACATAAAGTGCAAACTTTGGGTAGAGAAGGTGAGCTAACCCAGGGCACATAAGCATCAATTTTGAGTGTTTAGAGACACCATTTTTAGCATCTTATCTAGCACCTACGATCACATCAACTTGCAACACAGGTACCTACATAAATATAAATGCAAGGGTAGCAAATAGAAAGTAATATAGAAAAGGATAAAATGAAGGTGCAATACCCAATAAGCAGGTTGAGTGAAAATACAACATTCTGCCTTTGGAGCTCCATAGAAACACCACTCCATCACCCTTGGTACCTCACATCTAGAGCTAACCATCATCCTAGAATATAATAGCTTGCAAGAAGGAAATTATTTGTTGTAAAAGGAGCAAATCAAGATTGTAAATGATTGGAATGAATAGGCATTGAGAAGGTCTTAAGGTTAATTTTTGGCACATTGAAGAGAGCACGCATGCAAAGGATATATCTACACTTGTATTGAAAGAGGAAGGAATATTGTTCCACTTGGTACAAAGGCCATCATTACCCTCTTATCTCCAACGCTTAAGAAATGCACTCATTCATGTAATGTTTTTCATAATTACCCTAATGTACAAGGAGAAGCTAATCTAGCACCACATGGTTTAACATTCCATAAGATCCAAAAAATCTTGAGGAAGAGACTTAAGTAACACCTACCACCACTTGGAACCCACTTCAAGAAGAAAAAGCTTACATATAGCTGGTAAACAAGAAGCACACAAGGTAGGGAAGTGATTTCATAGTGAGCATTAAGTGAGAGCATATTCGAAGCCTGAAGTCAAGGAGTCAAAGGGTGAATTTAATACTATTATAAGAGGATGTCCACCGAGTCTATCATAAACCAACAAGAAGATACCAACACTCATAATCAACACTCAAGTTCAACACCAATCATCATGAGTTCAAAGGTATATTTGCACTTACTACTTGCTTTCATTAAATTTTAAAGGGAGGTATAAGGGAATGTATATTTCTAAGATTAAAAATAACTGGAGTAGATGTAACCTTAGATAATGCAATCAAATCAAAAGTGCATAATATTAAGGGTTAATTCAAGGATCATTGTATTTACAAATAATTAAGTAGGAGAAATAAGGGTTTCTACTTTAAACACTTAGAAATTATATTGCAAATATTATTAATTTCTAATATTTCAAAATTAGGGAGTTATAAGGTATACTATATCAAACATAAATAATTGAAATTTAGAAATATTGAATTTTTTTTAAATTTACATGGTAGAATTGGTAGTTGCCACGAATCTAGGCAGGTTTTTTGGTTTTTATGGTTGCCACAGTATTCTACGTTGTCCACCCCAGAAGCCACCACATAATTCTTTACACAGTATTCCCCTATAACCACCATGCCAAAATCATTTAAAACCTTTTACGCCACTAAAAGCACTAGGAAAGGGACAAGTGTTTAGTCTTACAAGGCTCAAGATTTAAACCTTGGACCTCTGCCCCCCTTACATTGGACATTAATGGATATAAAAGGAAGTTCATTATTTAAAGAAGTTGGAATTATATACTTACACTTGTCTCATAATCATACTAAAGGGATAAAGTAAATCCAACCATAGAACTTCAAATTAAGTGCATAGTTCATTAGGAGAGATAAGGTGAAATATGAGTTGATTATTGTTATTCACAAAGCATTACAAAATCAACCCAAAAGGTAAATTATTAATTTCTAAGCACTTTATTAAGCTTATAGCTTACTCTAATAACTAGGGAGATATAATGTAGCCAACAAGGATAATCATAACAACAAATAAATTCATCCTTATAGAATCTCAACTACTTAAACGTCCAGATTACTCCTCATGAAAAAACAAAGTGAGGTAAATTTTAATAGTTGATAAGCTTTGGGAAATTGTTAAGGGAATAACTACTAAACCTAATTTAGGTGATACAAAGATTCAGAATTTTGAAGAGAGTAATGCAAAATCATTAATGATAATAACTTTTGCCATCATAGATGAAATACAACCTTACATCATTTCAATAGAAACATCTATAGAAGCTTGGAAAACCCTAAAAAAAATATTGAAAGAAAAAATAGAGCTACTATCCTAAATATTCAAACTCAATTACATTCCCTGAAAATGAATAGTTGTGAAAATGTAGAACTATTCCTAAGGAACGTGGTCGATATTAAATGAAAATTATTAACCTTAGGAGAAGAGCTTAAAGATAAATTTATTGTTCAAGTAACCATGAGAGCTCTTCCAGAAAACTACAAACATCTAGTTACATATTTACAAGTTCTAAGTAAATATATACCATTTTATGAGCTAGTTAACATTCTTCAAGAATATGAGGTGGAAAATATAGTGAAGGATGAAATGACTAACAATGCATTGGTTTCAAAAGATACTCCATAGGGAAATATTACATCATCCTCAAAAGGATGAAGACCATGGAATAATAGATATTGCCATGTATGCAGGAGAAAATGCCATAGCATTAATTACTGTAGATTCAATCCCAAAAACCAGAATCAGAGAAATCAGACAAAATATGGAAGCCAACCAAACAAAGCATTCCAACCAAGGTAGTATCAAGCTCAAAATAATCCTCATCAAGAACAATTTCCTCAATTGGAATATCGAGAAGGAAATCAAAAGGGACACTTAGCTCAAAGGATTCAATAAATTGAAGAACTAGAAGATCCTACAAAAGATCATGAAGTCAAATATCTCTTAGTGAAGATAGCATTTTATGAAAATACTAACTACTTTCTTGAACAAGACATAGACAACAAAGAAAGAGAATTCAAACTCCAGTACCAGATAGAAGATCCATATTGAAAACTAAAGTCTTTAATACTTAAATAATGTAATGCAGAGGGGGTGTTAGAGTATATTACATCATTTGGATCATGTAAATGTACCACCTTTGGTACATAACTAGAGTAGGAGTTTACTTTATAGTAAATTTAGTTACTTCAAGTATTTTAATAAATGCACAAGTGTCAAATGTGCAAGTTGTAAATGTACAAGGAGTCCACTTGTACATCAGGTAGATAGGTAGAGTAAGGGGTAAGTAATCTATCTTCCTATATAAAGTCCTCATAGTGAGTGTTTTATAAAAGCAACATACATAGTATTAAATATAGAGAGTGTGTGGTAGTGTGGTTCAATGTAGTCCTTTCATGTCCTTTCATGGAGTGTTCATGTCCTCCATTATATAGCATTGTACAATTTTATCACTTTCATTAATGGTATATTTATGAGTTATTTATAGATGACCATATCATTATTTTCTTGCATATTATTATGCCATTAGTTTATAGTTATCTCATATTAGTTATCTTGCATCTTGTGGTTGTATTCCCTGTACTACCATACATCAAAAGCTAACAGTCTTTGATGATATTGTGTAAGGCTAGATTCAATATCCTTTGAGGTTGTCAAACATGCTTAAAATCCTTAGTATAGATGCGATGAGTGCATATATATGGATGGATTATTGTCATATCTCAATACTCCCATGCAAAGGCATTAGGATGTTTGCTCAAGACATTAAAAAAAGTTCTTCTTGTTCATTATACAACCAACTATTGATGTTCAGGAATTTGCCTAGTTGTATCTCAATTTGCTTGGTGTAAAGATGCACTGAGTTAATTCCTTCAAAGTTGCTAACCAAAGAATTCAAAGGAAAATGATGCAGCAATAAAGAATGGAATATTCTAGTATTATGATCAAAATTAATTTCCAAAAAATGAGATTTGTTAAAGGGCATTAAAAGGATGAAATAAGCTATCAATTTTATCCATGTTGTAAATTAAACAAGCTATATTGTATTAAAATAGGTGGTCAATACTCATGTTCTTCATCCTCATCCTTCCATAAAAGTCGATGGATGATAGTTTGTTCATCTTCAAACCCTAATTCATACATGTTATTAAGTAATATAGTCTCTTCTTTGAAAATAACCCTTTCCACTAGATCCAAATCCTTTACATTTTCTTTTACAATAATTGTAGCTAAAGTCAAGATATTCTCCTCATTTGATTCGGGAAACCATAATTAACAAAAATAATTGATCAAAGATTTTGTTGGAGGTATAATGAAATCTTCTTTGAATCTATTCCATTTAAAATTATCATATCCCCTAACCTATAATCGATAAAAGCAGATGTTATAGAAATCCAAGGTCTTCCAAGAATTAATGGTTAACCATTTATTGCAGTTCAACTCTGTAATACCAAAAAAATGACCAGATTTTCCCTTATTGCAATTGACATAGGGATATTTTCTATTATCCCTTCTGGTTTTGCAATTGATTGGTCAACCATTTCAAGTATTATAGATGTTGGATATAGATTGGTTAAATGTAATTTTTCATTGTATCCTTTTTCATGACATTAATAACAGCCCCAAAGATCAATCAAAATATTAGGTACCTAAATTAATCCTATTGAAACTATAACTAATGTGCTTCTTGTCTCCATAATTTGGTGGAACTAGATTTCCCACAAGAAGGTCTACTAATTTTCTACCCACCTATATGGTTTTGGGAGATGTTTTATTCTTTCTTCCTGCCCTCTTAATACACAATTCTTGAACTATTTTATTGAGATCAGGAACATATTTAATTGTTTGTAATAAAGGATTCAACTCCTTTATTAATTTAGATTCTATGGAGGGTTTTTTCATTATCTCTAGCCATTCAGGATTAGGTACTTTTTGAGATGAAGGATAAAATGTGTTTTCATGGAAGTTTATTTTTTCCTGTTGATGTGACTCAAGAGAAGATGGATCTTATTGATTATTCTCATCATTTTCCATCTCTATGATAATAGGTTGAGTGAGATTAGGAAGTTTTTTTCTAAGCACAATTGAATATTATCACAATAAATAATATTAAGTGTGGATGTATCTTCTAATTAGGCTATATAGATAAGTGTTGTTTGTCTAGTATTATTAGGATTTGTCATAGGTTGAGATGGAAATAGAGGTTGTTTAACTTGTTTTGGTTGTTCTTGTGAAGGAATATGGGCATATCTATCCAATAAATATTGTTAATTTTATTGGTAAGGTTGATGTGGTTGGTATTGTTGTGTCCATTATTGACCTTGCATTAATGGAGGTAACCATGGTTGATTTTTTGGAGTCCAATATTGATTCATCTATCTTGTATGGGACAATTCTTGAGGTGATGTCCATGGTTTTTTTCCCCAAGTTTGTGTGGGTAATGAGATTGACCATGGCATAGACCAAGGATTTAATCCAGAGTTCATAGGTTTTTGAGAAGTATTTTGATATGGGTTTTGAGAGAAATTATTCCCTTGTCTCTGTCCTATAAATTAATTTCTTTTGTGGGATGAGTTTGTTTTTCCATGAAATTTTCAAATTTATGTAACAAGTGTCATTGATTTGTAGGATGTCCTTTTTTGCAAATATTGCATATAGCAATTTTGTTCTAAGGAAATTCATGAAGGGTATGTTTGTTTCTATGCCTTGGACAATATATAGCTAAATATTAAATGGACCTATTTTTTACATTCATTTCATCCAATGTAGTATTAAAGTGCACTCGATATCAATTTTTAGATTAATATCCATTAACTCTTTCATTTCATTGTCATTGTTTTCATGGTTATAACTTTGATTTCCTGCTCTTGTACATGAATAATTTTTATAGATCTCCATGATTTCTAAGAATTCAGGTTTGTTTACGTCTCCTTTTCCAATAAGATCTAAATATTTGCTCAACTCTTACAATCCTTGCAATAATATTGTCTTACTTAACTTCTAGTCTACTACAACCCCACATCTTCTATGAACAAATACAAATCTATCCAAGTAATATTCTAAGTTCTCATCCTCCTATTGTTTCACTATGAATAATTTAATTTTTATATTCTTTACTCTATAATATTCTTGATAATTATCCAAGAATGCTTTCTCCATTTCTGCCCACATGTGAATTGATTATAGTTCTAAACCCATAAACCATCATATTGTAGAGTCTTTCATTGTGGAAGAAAATAATTTGAGTTTTTGTTTGTCATGTATATAATTGTATGTTTGACATAAAACCTTTAACTCAAACAAGAATTGATCAAAATATTCTAACATAATTTCCCTAAATATTGGTAGTATAGGATTAGAGATATTCTTCATTGGGGTCTCTATACCAGGATCTAAATGGATGTGATATTGAAAAGTTTTGGTAGGATAACTGGTTTCTCCATGATGATGCACATCATTAAATCTATCTTCATCTTCTTGTCTCTCTACCATTATGTTTTTCTAACATAAATTATAGATTCTTTTAAATACCTCAAGAGGTACAAGATAATCTAGAGTAGGTGGTGAACTACTTATTTGAGCCTCCTATTGACCTAGTTGGGAGGGTTCCATGGTTTTGAAAGTGGATAATTGTTGTGCTTACTTAAAAAGTTTAGTTTCATCATTATTTTTAGGTCTGGATGGATCAAGAGTTGGTATTGGTGCAACCTCACATTTTGGATGGTTCTATCCTATGGTTGTGTAGACACCTAAAACGCGTCATGTCGAGGGTGACTACTCATATGGACATGCTACAAGACCATATGGAAGATCTTGGATAGACTCCAAGATAGAGCAGTGGTTCTAACCACTCAATTTGGGCTCCTTGGCCTAATCAGTCTGAACCGTAGCCCAGACCTATGGTTTACAGCTGAACCATGGCTGAGACCTATGGTTTGTAGTCTAGACCGTAGTTGTGACCTGTGGTCTAACTAACCGACAGTTCAGTTGGCCTTCAATCCGAGCCAAATCGGTTGAAACGACCATTGGATCTAGAAGAAGGTGGTTAAGGAGGGACGAAAGATTCAGAGGCTTCCATTCCAACTATCCTAACCACCTCTTCTTGATCTTGGCTTCTCCAGGAAGCCACCCCTAGTCCTAGGGCATCCTATAAATACCCCCTCCAAATGGGGAGAAGATATAGATGATTTGTATAGTGAAGCGTTGACGAATTATCGAGTGAGTGTGAATTGATCAAGTGAGCAGCGAAGCCCTATCGGATTGCATACTGAATTTATGCATTCGAAGGCCACTTTGCTATTCATCCAATGATCAGTTTGCCATGGAAGTTCTAGGAGCCTAGGAGGATCAAGAAATGCAAATCTAGGCAAATGAAGGCCCATCATAGTGATTCGACCACCAAACCTATCAGAAGGACACCGAAGGTGACCCTTGAACATCAATTGGACAAGGAGGTTAAGCCCACTACCCTTGGAATTGAGGGTAAGCCTATCGGAGTGCTAACCATGGTTGTCAGCCATGGTTTATAGTGCAGACCGTGCACCAGAGCTGTGGTTTGTAGCAGAGGTATAACCACCTTCCTATTTTCATTTATGTCTAGCTAATTAGGTTAGATTAGTTGTTTTTATGGTTTAATAGCATTTTAGTAGACTTTTGACCATAGAATTAGGTTAGATTTACTTCTTATGTTTATGCTTCAATTAGGACTTAAATGCTTTCTTTATGCATGTTTATGCTTCATTTTCTATATCTGATCCATGCATAGTGTAGTTGCTACTTTCCTTTACGTTATTACATGAATCTTGATTCACTTTGCATAGCTTAGAAGCATTCTTTACATTTTCTTGATTATGCATGTTAATGGTGTCATTATGCAATTTACCTAAAAGGGCCTCATCATGAGAGGTTGCCTATATTTTTGACATTCTTGTGTTGTTTCTTGACCGCAGGGAACAGTTTCAAAGGAGAACAAACCATCAAGTTCCTTCCCCATCGCGAAGAAGAGGGCACCTCCACCCTAGAGCAGTTCATGCCATTCTGAAAGGCATTTGGAAATCACACCTACCCTTAAGAGGGAAAACAATTGAGCACTCCTATTGTAATATTGTATCAAAATGAATATCCCTAAGAGGGACGTACTTGTAATTGGATTTTGACTTTGAATACAATGGAATAAAGTGTTTTCTTTCTTGTTTCATTTGTTGTCAATTTCATTTTCTTGTATGCATGCTATATTTTATCATTCATTGCAATAGGATACGCCATCGGGTGTGACCCTTTCTGGTGGTTACAGAGGTGATCATGGTGGCACCCCATATTTTTAGGATCTGACTATGCTTTGTTGGTTTTTGCATTTGTAGGTATAGACCGTAGCTATCAGCTGTGGCCCAACAACTGAACCGTAGGTACAAGGCGTGGTTTACAGTCAGAACCGTAGGTCAGACCTATGGTTTCCTACTGACAACACAGATAGACAATTTCAAAATTTCAGATAGTGCAGGACATGAGGTAGGTCCTATTTTTAGACCTCTGTCACTTTTCTATTCTCTATGTTTTTACAGTAGGTCTATTTTAAATGCAAATTAGGAAAAGAACTAAAAAAAATGGTAAATCAATTGTCCTAGTTTGCTTTCGTACTTTGCTTTCAATAGAAAGGTGTTGCTAGGAACAACGGACCTCTGATTGTAGTCCACCCTAGGCTACAACATGCTTGATAGATATGTGTTGATGGTTTGCATGTGTGAGGCCCGATTAGTGGCCATTTAGCATCATAATGTGCATAGTCTTAAAGAGCATCTAGAGTAGCTTGCATTTTCTGAATTTGAAACGTCTTTCATTTGCATAGCATTTAGAAAATGAGCATGTGTGCTATATGATGCATTTATTTTATGTACATTAAAAGGAACCACACACACCATGAAGCACTTAAATGCTAGTGAGTTGGGCTTGACATCCAACCACTAGTAGGGTTCAACGATGGTGGGCGTAACTTCCATCCGTTGGCCCAAATCCTATGAACCCTTGATATATAGACCAATACCAGATCCAAGAACCTTTCGTACCCTAGAAAATTTACATGTATTCTCTTCAGAGGGTATAACGTTGACTGGGGGAAAATGGGTGAGGATCTGGGAGGACCTATGCTCCTTGTCCGGGTGTGGGCTTCATTACCACACAGGGGATTTACATGACTTGGAGTTCATAGCCAAGTTGTCGAGCTACGAGCATACAGGTGAAATCCATTAAACCAAGAATAAAATCCAACAAGTTTTGCAAAACATGATAAGAGTTTCTACAACTGATACAACACATATTGAAAACACATCAAACAGTTTAGGACTCACTTTTAAAACTTAAAATGAGATAATCATTATTGTATACCTTGTTTGCTTAATAATAATACATTTAGACTCTAGGTACACAATGGTGGACACACGGGGTGGTCGGAAAAGGTCCAAAGCCAACGTCGATGACCAACCCCTAACCAGTTCACAACAATACGTGTCGAATCCTCAACCACATGAGCGAACCGAACGTCGTTCGGCTAGCATTCGAGGAGATAACTCGACATGAGGGGAGCCAATAGAGCAAACCCCAAATAGAGGAGCTTCAATACACTCCTCTAGGCACAGAGTAGAATAAGAAACCTTCCAGCATGAGGGTGTTCCACTTGAGAGCCATTATCGAGACCGTAATGCATGCGCATCCACGGGATCGGCCGAAGAGTTTATTATGTAGGGGACCAGATTGGTGCCCCTACGTACTAAGTCCACTAGAGGATCTATGGCTCCACCTTATGAGTATAGAAGGACTAGAGACCCACCCATTCAAGGGCAGGAAGATAGGCTCACTATCGAGCATAGAACTAACCATACTCCCATGCGTGGTCCACCATGCAAGATCACCATTGATATATCAAAGGTGGGAGATAATGGTACACCGTCGCATGAGCGATGGTGGTCTAGGTAGCTAGAGGGTCTAGGTAGTGTTCTAGAGCAGCTAGGCTACAAGCCTTTCGCTCCACCCACTCGAGCCTCGAGTGAGCATAGCGTGAGTGTCATCCGCACTACTAGAGAACATGGGGAGGCTTCTAAGCACCCTCATGTCACACACCCACTATCTACGCATGGTGGGTCATAATATAGGACACAATAGGAGGCCAATGTCATCTTCACAGATAGAGGCAAAGGCACAACACATCAGTCCGATGGGTACAGAACCCATAAGGTCACTCGTATAGAGCAAGGATATCAAAGGCCTCCCATGGTCGACCAGATCGATAGATCACATCGACTAGCATCAGAGCAAAAATGCCAACTCCTCCAAGACCAATTGGAGGATGCTCACCTAGAGAGGCAGCGTATTGAAGATGAAAATATTCAAGTGCAAAGGCTCATAAGACAGAGGTTATATGAGCAGCGCATGCATGAAGAGTGTATCCTTACCCAAAAGGAATGCATGGAGTAGGAGGATCGGTTAGCTAGGGCTGGCCTATATCCTCAAGATGAGCATCGAGAGCATACACATAGGAAGGCTTTCTCACAAGCCGACATGCATCAAGAGCATAGAGATGCTCGTACTCATGTTAGTGTCGAACAGAGGGAGTGGCTACCATCGCTCAATAATCAAAGGCAGAGACAGCATGAAGCAACAATGGGAGATGGATACGAGCAAGAATATCTTGAAAGCTCTCGAGCTGAAGAGGAGGAAGAGCAAAGACCTCCATCTCATGCAAGGAAGATAGTACCTCCTAAGCCACCTACACATCAACTTAGGGAGGAGGACTTTCTATCTTCAGAGGCCTATAAGGCCTTAGCCAAGAAGATTAAAGCCATTGAGAGACAAGGCACGACTATTCAAAAGCTGACATTGAGGAAAATCCATAACGAGCCTTTGGATCCTTTGGTGCCTACTCTAGCTTACCCTGAGCATTTTGATATGCCCAGGTTAGATAAGTTCAAGGGTGATGAAGATGCACAAGAACATGTAACGAGCTTTCTGGATGCTTGTTTTTAGATAGCAAGCAATGATGCATTATTGTTGTGCACGTTCATCATGACACTTTTAGGGCCGGCCCGAGAGTGGTTTAATCAGCTAAAGAAACATAGTATAACAAGTTTTGAGCAATTAGTTGATGCCTTTCTTGAATGCTATTCCTTTGGCATCAAGAAATAGGCCAACATTTCTGATCTGGCTGTGCTAGCTCAGTGCGATGACGAGCCGATAGAACAATACAAAAGAGATGGAGGAGATTAATGGTGAAGTTGCCATTCCCTATTCCTACCATAGAATTAACTCGGATGTTCATGAAGAGTTGTGCCAAGCACATCTCATTACTACTATAGCTACAACAATATCCTACATTCGAAGAGGCTTTGGCGCAAGCCAAGGTGATTGAGGATATCAAGTTGCAGGAAGGCAACTTGAAGCTCAAAAATAGGAGAGAGGGACAAAAGAAGAGTACCACAAAGCAATAGGGCAAGCAGGCCCACGTAAATCAAGTGGTATTGAATCTCCAATGGGAGGACAAGGGGCAACAGAAGTAGAACTATCAGGCCCAACCTCCCCCTACGCAATATGACAAGTGCAATAACAATTACAAGGGCAAGAACAAAGATCAATGCCTACCTCGCCAGTTCACACCATTGATGGAATCGTTGATGGCAATTTTCCATCAGTTATGCGAGGCCAAGGCAATCAGATTTCCCGAAGTCAAGATGATAGACCCCAATCAACCCAAACCAAAGGGGTTCCAAGATGATCTATTTTACATCTTTCATAGAATGAAAGGTCATGACATCGAGGTGTGTTGGTATTTCAAACACCTAGTACAAAATATGATCGACAAGGGTGAGCTTGTAGTGCCTCACAACCCGCAGGCACCAGACAATCAAAATATGGGGATTTACAAGAACCCCTTACCAAATCATGAGGCGCCTCGGAACAACGTTGGTCAAGTTAACCAGGTGCGAGTCGAACCACCTACCCAGGGGTTCATAGGCATGGTCAATGTTGTCACTAGGCATGGGAGATACGAACAAAAAAATCAACCTCGTGCTCCTATTCAAATACAAGCCACGCCGAATCAATGATCGACACAAAATATTCTAGGCCCACCAACAAGACCGGTGGTGACCATAAGGAGCAGGTTGGTCCAAAACCTGCAGACAACTCCTACGAAGTTGTCAATATATGAATTAATTCAGTAGTCCCCGAGGCACAGGGAGACTCTTATGGACATTTTGAGGTCCATTGAAGTACAGGCCCAGGATGCGTAGGCATTCACAAATTTTATGGGACATGTACAATAGTGTCAAGAACCGATGATCCAATTTTATGATCATGAGATAAGGATAGTTTCTACAACTACGGCTGACCCACCATTGCATATAATCGCGTGTGTGAATCACATGCCATTTAAAAGGGTCTTGATCGATACTGGCTCATCGATCAACATAATAATGACCAAGGCACTGAGTCATTTGAAGCTACCTAAATCACATATTGTGCCAACTACATTTACATTGAGAGCATTTAACGATGCACTATGTTCGACTGTCGACACAATTATCCTACCCATACAGGTAGGTCTGAAGACCATTTCAGTAATGTGTCACGTGATAGAAGGGGCCATGCAATACAACATTTTACTCGGTAGGCCTTGGATTCATGAAATGCATTGTGTCCCCTCGATACTGCATCAGTGCATGAAATATATTCATGAGGGACTGGTTCACGTAGTGGCTTCAGATGAGGAGCCATTTAAGTTTGTGAACCTAGAAGATTTGCCTAGGGGTTTCATACTCCCATCAATGCACCTGGATGTTCGATCATCATCACCAATAAAGAAACCAAGAGGTAAACCAGTAGTGCATGCTCAACCAATGCCATCTATGTCACATAGATCGGAGCATACCACTACCACTTCCTTGAAATCATCGACATCAGTCATGCATCAGGATGATAGGAAATTAAAGGTGAATATGGGTGAGAAAGAGAAAGAGCGTGAGCCCGAGCCAATCATCGAGGATGTTCCCATTCCCATGGAAGTTGAGGAACCCCAAGACAAAGCCGAGGAGGCACCTCAGCCTACCTCACCTGCATCTTCAGTAGGGTCATCCACACCATGGGTGATGGTACATCTCGCTAATACCAGATTAGGTGAGTACCTTGTGCAAAATGTGACCTTTGGACCAATTTTGAAGACTACGCAAGAGATGGGTAGACCATCCACTCATCATTATCTAGTTGGATCGATGGTTCCATTGGGAGAGCCGCCTAACCAGACTAACTTCATCTATGTGGGGCTAGATCAACTTCCAACGTGAGAGCCCATGGATGAAGATGACGAGGAACCTTTCATGGTAAACGTTCATTATTTATCTAATCTGGAGTATGCCATGCATATTTTTGAGCTATATCATTGGCATGGATACGACCTTGGTCTCTTTGAACAAGGATGGAGGACTCCACTAGAACCTCATTATCAGTTAGTCACTGATAGATTTGGTCTAGGGTTACAGATACATGGGCAGGATGATTTGCTCGTAGCATCCCTAGATCGTCTGTACCTCAGCATGGCGGACGATGTGGATTTTAATCCATATCATCCGGATCCTTCCAAATTCTAGAGGAATCACCCTATGATATCTACCATCACCATTGAGCCACTCGAAGATCATCATGAAGGGCTCCTTGAGTAGACTGAGGTAGAAATGAACCCCAGAGATCAACTGGGACACCAAACCCATGATGTAGTCGATGACACAGACATGCAGGGGTGCAACCCCATTACTGCAAGCGATCTCGAGTTAGGAGATCTTTGTAATGAATATGGAGTGGAGTCCACCTCCGATATGAGTGGACCAGGCTATGATGCAGATGAGGATTCCTCAAATGATGATGGATCTGGGGATGAAGTCGAAGGCGCTTATGTAAGGCCTTTGTATGTGCATCATCTATTGCCTATGGAATCGGTACAGGATACCGAAGAGATCCTTCCCAACATTGATCATTCAGGGGAAGAGATCGAGCCAATTTTCTTGGTAGCATCGTACATGAGGTATAATTATCCGATTTTTTGGATAGCGATGACAACATGCAAGAAGTGAGATTCATGGGGCCTCATTTAGAGGAGCGCCCTCCAGGAGTGGGGGTGAATGAAGGATTCTATTATGATAGTGATGAAGAAGATGAGCTAGAGAGGGCCTACCTTGGTCCTCCTTATTTGCGTCACCATCATCAACCCATCGACATCGATGAGGTCTATAGGCAGCTACATGTTGGTCCACGTCTGAGAGCAAGACGGTTAAACTTGGATCAAATCCATCGGTTGGTTAATCCCCTTCCACCGACCTACATGCAGCTCCATGAGCCAAATGATCCTATTTTGCATTCAGTGCATAGGGAGGATCCAGTTATTCATAGTCCTCATAGGGAAGACCCTTTTGTGCCTGTGCCATTAGAGCCAGATCATGGGTATGAGGACTACGCAGATTTTGTAGAGGTCAATCCATGTGGTCCTGGAGATCAATTCCATTCCATAAACATGGTCTCCATTGATTTGACCACTCCACTCCACAATCCAATAGATCCATCTAAACCATTGTATCTTAACAAAGATGCTATCGATTGGGATCATGTTGATTCACCCATTGAGCCTGAGGATTTCTTCCCCAATGAAGAAATGTTGCAACCTTTCCATTTTGCACCAGGCTATGCATATGATGTTTATCATGCCAAAAATGCTTCCAACATAGAACCACTCAACCCGGATGATGACATTCATTTGATTCCTATGCCTCACCAACTTGAGGAGGGATCACATATGTCGATAGAGGAAACCTTTGAGGTGGATATCAGTGATGATCCCACCAATGCAAAGAAGGTTAAATTTGGAGAGAGTCTCACTCCAGATGAGTGGGCCACCCTCATCCCTCTACTGAAAGAGAGACCAAATTTGTTTGCTTGGTCATATAAGGATATGCCAGGTCTAGACCCAAAATTGGTTACTCATAACCTTTCGCTAGATTTGATGAAGAAGTCGGTCAAGCAAAAGCTTAGGAAAATGCACCCAAAAGTAGCCTTAATGGTGAAATATGAGCTACAAAAGTTGTTGGATGTGGAATTTGTGATTTCCATCGATTATCCAGAATGGGTGTCCAATATGGTACCCATGGGAAAACCCGATGGAAGAATCCGTATTTGCATGGATTTCAGAGACCTAAATAAGGCAACACCCAAAGATTCATTTTCATTGCCCAATATTGATGCTCTCATAGATGCAACTGTAGGTCACGAAATGCTCTCCTTAATGGATGATTTTTTTGGTTACAATCAAATTCGGATTAAACCCGAAGACCAGCACAAAACCATATTTATAACGCCATGGGGAACATTTTGCTATAAATTTATGCCATTCGGCCTCAAAAATGTTGGTGCCACATATCAGCGGGCCATGACATACATTTTTCATGACTATATGCACAAAATTCTTGAATATTATATCGATGACTTGTTAGCCAAGTCATTGCTATGAGAAGAGCATGCAGAGGTCTTAAGGAAAGTCTTCGATCGCCTGATAGAGCACAATGTCAAGTTGAATCCTAAGAAGTACGTATTTGGCGTAACTTCTAGAAAATTACTAGGGTTCATCATCTCCAAGAGAGGCATCGAAGTAGACCCAATGAAGGTCAAGGCCATTTTGGAAATGCGTCCTCCCACCAATATTAAGGAATTAAGGAGCCTTCAGGGCAAGGTAGCCTCGATAAAGTGATTTATCGCCCAACTATCGGATAAATGTCGACCCATGAATCGACTGCTACATAAGGGAGTCCCATTCAACTAGGATGAGGACTGCAAGGCAGCCTTCACTGAGATAAAGCAATACCTAGTGACACTGCCAGTGCTAGCTCCACCAAGGCCAGAGGTGCCTTTTCTACTATATATATCGGCAACTGACTTTGCACTGGGAACCATGTTGGCCCAAAAGAACGTGCAAGGCAAAGAACAGGCCATATATTACATTAGTCAAACTTTGGTGAGCTATGAGCTTGGGTATGCATACGTGGAAAAATTGTGTTTAGCAGTAGTGTTCGCTACAAAGAAATTATGACACTATATGTTAAGTCATACGACGTATGTTATATCCAAACAAAATCCTTTGTAGTACATGATGAGTAAGACTTATCACAATACGCATACTACGAAGTGGATCATGCTTTTGATGGAATTCGATCTAGAATTCATAAGCCAGAAGTCCATTAAGGGATAGGTCATAGCAGATCAATTAGCTGAGGTGCCACTATCAAACAATAGGCCTCTAACAATTGAGCTTTCGGACGATGCAATCTTCATCATATCTGAAGCTCCCAAACCCGAAGAACCAGAGAACAATGTTGATATGACTCTGTTCTTCGATGGTTCGAAGTGCGAACAAGGGGGTGGTGCCGGAATAGTGTTCTTCATGCCGCAAGGAGCTCCAATGCCCTTGTCATTCAAGTTGGATTTTTTGTGCACCAACAACAATGCTGAGTACGAAGCCCTACTACTGGGCCTCCACATAGCTATCACCATGAATATTAAGAGATTGAACATCTTTGGTGATTCCTTGCTCATAGTAAATCAAGTCAAGGGGATTTTTCAGTGTCGATGTCCCATACTGAAAGCCTATAAAGATCTAGTTGACACATATTTGGCCAAACTAGAATGGTATGACATTGAGGCAATCCCTCGATCATCAAATAGGTTTGTAGATACCATGGCTTCTTTGGGATCTTTAATCCCTCAGAATCTATCTACTAATTTCACTACCATCCATGTCAAGACGCTCTCTCATCCAACAATAGAGCGTGCAACCTATGATAACAGAGAATCAATCAACATGATCAGTGTAGAACCACAAGCTGAATGGTTCTATAGAGCTAAAGACTTTCTTAAGAAGGCACCCTAGGGGTCATTAACCTCTCAGAGTCCCATGGGGAGTGGTACTACCATTCACCATAGGGTTGTTTTCGAGTCTACATTTGCAAAAGTAAATACGTAGGGGGAGCAAGTCATCTTAGTAGTCGAAGCTGAGATTTATCAAAATTGGATGTCATAAATTAAAGACTTCCTAAAGCTTAGTATAATCCTAGAGGGATTACCGCATGCCATGAAGTGCACATTTAAATAGAAAGTGGCCAAATATGTCTTAATAGGAGACATCTTGTACCGAAGAAGCTATGATGGAGTTCTCCTTCATTGCTTAGAGCCCCAAGAGGCATCATGGGCAATTTTGCAAGCCCATGATGGTACGTGCGATGGCCATTTTAGTGGCATGGCCATCATCAAGTGCATCCTTTGAATGGGTTATTATTGGCCCACTATGGAGAAGGAGTGCAATGCGTATGTCAAGAAATGTATTAAATGCTAGCATCATGCTAATCTTATGCACTTGCCATCGTAGGCCTTACAGCCCATTCAAGTGGCTTGGCCATTTGCTCAGTGGGGATTAGATCTTATAGGCAAGATCTCTCCTCCATCATCGGGCCGACATACATTCATAATCATGGCTACTGAGTATTTTACAAAGTGGGTGGAAGCAATACCCTTAACAATGACAACTAGAGCTCGTATAGCAGAGTTTATATTGGAGCATATCATAAGTCATTTTGGGATTCCATCCAAAATAATATTGGATAATGGAACATCTTTCAAGAACAAAATTGTGAGAGCTTTGACATCTAAATATAGAATCAAACATAGTTTTGTGACTCCATACTATCCACAAGCAAATGGGTAGGCTGAAGCTTCAAATAAGATAGTGGTGGCCATCTTGAAAAATATGGTACAAGAAAACCACAAATATTGGCACATCCAGCTACCCCTTGCATTATGGGCTTACAGGACTAGTATTCGGATGCCCACTGGGGCAACACCATTCTCACTAGTATATGGCACTGAGGCCATTATGCCCTTGGAATTAGAAATTCCAATGTTATGCGTCGCATTGAAAGAGTTCATCGATGATGACACTACATGACAAGCTCGACTGGATCAACTGACGCTACTTGATGAACATCGCATGAATGCCCTGGAGCATCTCCATGTTTATCAAGAGTGACTAAAATGAGCTTACAATGTCAAAGTCCACCAGAGAGACTTTGAAGTTGGGGATCTTGTCTTGAAAGAAAACCAACAGAACTCTAATTTACCGCCAGATATGCGAGACAAATTCATGGCTAATTGGCTAGGACCCTACATCATATCTAAAAATATTGGTTTAGGTACCTATCGCCTAACGTCGCTAGGGGGTGTTGAAGAGCCTGAACCTCTCAACATCATCCATCTTAAGGCATTTTATGCTTGAAGAGCATAGTAAAAGGCTTCGAGAGTTGCTTGTAACTGCTCGGTCATCCTAAAAATCTCCAAACACTCTCATCAATGGTTTGGTCAAGTAAAAATCTCCAAAGGCATCTATAAGCCCTTTGGTCAACCTCAAAAGCTTTGAGGGTTTGGTCAAAACCACTCGATCATCCCAAAAGGCTCCAAGGGTCCCTGAAACCACTTGGTCATGTCAATTAAAAGCCTCGAGGATTTGCTTATAATCGCTCGGTCATCCTAAAAATCTCCAAAGGCATCTGTCATCCCTTTGGTCAAATGCAAAAGGCACCAAGAGTTTCTGAAAAACTACTTGGTCAACCCCAAAGGCTCCAAGGATTCTCAAAATCGCTTGGTCATCCCAAAATGCCCCAAAGGTACCCATAATCCCTTTGGTCAATCCCAAAAGCTCCAAGGATTCCTAAAAATTGCTTGGTCAATCTAAAGGCTCCAGAGGCATGTACTCACCATTTGGTCAATTATGAGGCTCAAAACCCATAAAAATTATAAAATCAATAAAATCCAAAAAATTGGTAAAGCATAAAATCCAAAAACATTTGCATTTGCATTTGAATTTTGCATTTTCATTTTGCATTTACACATGCATTCACTGCATTACTGCATTGCATATAGGCATTCATCATCCATTGCATTCCATAATAGAAGGCATTGTGTTTGTCAGTCTTACAAATGATGCCACATTTGTGTTTAAATCATGCATCTCTACATTTATCATAATCCATCATTCATATGAGCAATTATGTTTTTCAACACAACCTATAATGTTGCTATGGAGATATACTAGTGTTTTTCGATCACTCAACCATACCTAGTGGTCTTATCAAGAGTTGGTAGAAAGCTTACTTTGCTTTTGTAGCTAAGGTTCAGTTAGTATAGCCCTTAGCATATCAGAAGCCTATCACTAATCAACAAATTTAAACAATCCTAACAAGGACTAGGGGAAGATGAAAGCCATGAAGCAAGACCGGGTATCCTGAAGTGAAAAGAGTTATTCTTGCTTATCCCTCTATGCGGACGATATGGGAAATGTTGGCAGTTGGCAAAAGGATAGGTTAGTTCCCTATTCAGAATCCCTTGCTTACGATAAAATGAGCAATATCCCAAAGAGATATCCCACATCAATCCTCATGATTGATACCCTAGATCGATATCATAGATCGAATCCCCAGAGTGATATCCCATATTGATATCATAAGATCGATATTCTCAATCGATATACCAGAAATAATTTTTCCAAGTAAATCTCCCAAAGGAAAGTTTCTGAAGAAAATTATCAAATGTAAATGCCAAAAAGTGAAGATCAAGTGAAGATCAAAAATAGGCTTAAATCAAAGTTCAAAGTGAAGTTCAAAAGTGAAGATCAAATGAAGATCATAAATCAAAAGTTTGAGCGGAGATCAAATGAAGATCCAAAATCCAGTTCGAAGAGAGATCAAATGAAGATCCAAAGATAGTTCAAAAAGAAGATGGAATCGACTCCCTTGCTTCACTACATATGAGCAAGTATCCCAAAAATTGAAGGATAGAAAGGAATGAGCCCGAATCCCTAGAATTGTCAGCACTACTGTACCTTACGCATGATGATATGTCTGACGCATTAGCATCTCGCTTATGAACAAGACCAATGTTTGAATGTGGAAGAGCTAGCTTCAGGTGTCCTGCATTGCCTAGTGGCTTAGTCCAACTAAAATCTAAACTTGAGATTGGATAAGACATTTGTGGAACCCCTATCTTAGCAATGGGCTGAAAGAATCCTGCATGACATCGGGGAACGCTCGTGTCTTATCTTAAAATAATCATTTGCACACACAGGGATAATGAACAGTTAGGGTCTATCCTAGCAAAAGCCTTTTATCTCAGAAGTCTAGTGTGGTTAGTATGCAACTTTTGATAAGTCTATTAGGGTGTTTGAGTCTCATGGAAAACCTCAAAAATTTCTCCCATAGCAACAAAATGTCAAAAATTGCAACCATATAAATCATCAAATTGCAAAGTATCGAATCCATGATACATCATTATATAAAGCACAATCAACATATAGGATAGATACCGGATGGATATTAGCAATAATATTTAGATGACCACTGACTATATCATGCACATTTTTCAAATTTGCAAAAAGAAAATCGAATGACACATTATATCATTCGCATCATAAACATTGCATACCATTGCATTTCATATATGGGTGATTAATTGATTAAATTCTTATCTTAAGGATTTTCAATTACATTCATGATTTTTATACATTCTGTGGTGTCATCCATTAGATTGATAAACATATTTGCATTCATTCCTTATGTTTTAAGTGATTAAAGCATACAGGTTCATTTACATTAGATTAACATCATGTAAATAAAGCATTACATACATTAATGCATGAAAAGAAAGCAATATCAAATATGCGTTAAGAAAAGAACATCGCATCCATATGCATCTATCATCAAAAAGCACATCTAAGCATCTAGATCACTGCATATCATCATCATAAATCAAATAGCTATCTAGTGCATGTCATCCATACATCACATCATATAGCATCAACATAACATAAGCATTGCATCCATGTGCATCACATAAACATAAAATAAAAAATAAATGAGTACACAATAATGAGCCATAATAATGATCATATCATATATATATGTGTCTCAGAGTACATCGAGAGTACAAAAATACCCGTAGGCTACAAATGTGTAGGTCCTCGACCTTACACCAAAAATGATATATATCAAAATGTATCCTGCAATAGTAGAGCTCTAGCTCTGATCTGCTCCCCCTATACCGGAGCTCTCACCGCCTCCCTCAGTACTATGCTCAGGAGCCTGCTCTACCTGCTGCCCTACTATCTATTGTGGATCCTATTGAGCACCCTGAGTACCGCCTAGCCCGAAGAGGCCTAGCACTCATCCAACTACAACCTATGCAATGGGCACCTCTGTCCACCGAGATCTATGGCTGGATACTGTAGAAGACTGCCCTACCTCCCTAGTCCTGGTATGACTACTACCACCATGTGTACTAGAGGACCTATGTGTCCTCTCGCTCTGATGGGTGCGATGGCTAGAGCTAGTAGTGGACTATCCTGTAGTCCGAGATCTAGTCCACTAGGACTCTAGAGCATATGGATCCTCAAGAACCTCTACACCTAGCATCTGAATGTAGCCAACTAGCTGGTCTACCCGAGCAACCCTGGATGCATGCCTATCATTGGCACTCATCAACAAACCCTATAGGTACTGAATCTCTACCATAGGATCCCGACCACCTAGTAGTACTACTACTGGTGCCATCGGAGGCCCCATAATCACCTAAGAAGATGAGGGATCCCCCTCTATACCCTGAGAAGATCTCGCTCTACCACTACTGCATCCCTCTATGCTAGTGCCAAGTCATGAGCATGGGTGAGCTCACCAACCTAGGTCTCTACTATAGTAGCTCATGCTATTAGGCTAGCAATATACTACTCTACCTACATCAATTCGATGATCTCTATCTATCAATTATGCCTATAGAGTAGTGATAGTAGTGTCTCACTCCCTCTATTAAGTCTAGAATCACCCAAGCTGACTCTACAAGTCAGCCACCTATGCTAAGAGTAGTCCCTCTACACTATCAAGAGGGACCTCACCCTCCTTGGGAGCATCCTCATTAGGGTCAACCTCAGGAGCCTCCCCAATGGTAGCCTCTACACCCCAGCCGCCCTCTATCCATTGGTGCACATTGCACCCATTAAGATCCACCTCTACTCCAGCCTGATCTACCGCTCGGCCTAGAGGCCCTATCCCATACCAACGGAATAGAGACCACCATCCATCATACTCTAGCATGGTCATAGCTCTATCAACCCCAGTCTCTTGGAAGTCATCGAGAGCATCCCCTAGAGCTAGAGGCTGAATCCATGGTAGATCCCTCTCCAAAGCCAGGTGCCTATAAGCAAATGGGATCTCCGGGATGTCCTACACCATGCCAAACTACCATAGGACATGAGAGAAAAATTGGTACTCCTAGATCTCGACCTTCCAACCGAGTAACCATCTATCCCGATGAGCCTATCGAAGTCACTCGCGAGCCTCAGGTCAGTCAGGACACTCCATATAGGGCCGCCACTCGATATCATCTGGCCCGAGTCCTACAAATCGGGTAATGTAATGTTGGACATCGCCAGCATGGGTCCTACTATAGAAGCCCTCCTCCTCTCGAGGCCAGTAGATAGCATAGCACTGATGATCATCATCGATCTCTATGATGTGTATGGGCAGCTCCCTAGGATGCTCTATCCTGATATGCTGCCAACCCCAAATCTATAAAAGAAGACTATAGTTGATCCCCGATGGCTTCGATCAGTGATCTGATATAGCTCATGGTATAGCTGAGCTAATAGAGTGCTCCCCTAGGCTAGGAGCAGTGGCTGATGGATAGAGCTCTATACAACTCTACGTATAGTAGCTAAGAGGTTCTAGGGAATCCTCATGCCCGAGGAGTCTAGAAGCACATATTGCACCACTAGGTGCATAAAAATGGCCTCGCACATGGAGAAGACATTCTTCCCCTACCAATAGCCAATGTGGACCCCTCCATGGTCAATAGCTCATTGAGCCTCCTCACTTCGAGCATCGAAGATAGCATCGAAGATGGACTCCTTGACACCAGAGGTCGAGGAGACGATGGCCTCACCATCAATAGGGATCCTAAAGATCCTATAAACATCCTCCAATGTCACTATCATTTCACCTATAGGTAGGTGAAACGTGTTGGTCCGCACATTCCAACATCAGGCCAACGCAGTCAGATAGGATTGATCTACCCTGATAGTGGGTAGATCTAGTACGTAGCCAAAGCCGACAACTTCGAACCACTCTCGCTCACCATCAGTGAGCTCTCCATAGAGAGTCTTTAGAATGTCAGGCTCTCACACTCTAGAGGTCAATATCTAAAATAAATAGCATAATATAAGGAAAAATCTAACTAAAACAAGCAAAAACATTTTAAAAATGACCTAAAAATCATCAAAAATAGTAAAAAATTGATAAAATTGCAAAAACATGTCATCATGCAGGCCTAAAAATCAAATTTGTCAATCAGACAGGTCAAAAATGCATTAAATGATATTAATTGCCTCTAAAAATTTAGAAAAATTAAAAATTTTGCAAATTTTTCCTAAAGTTGGCGAACCGTGGGTCAACCCTACGGTCCGCATGCGGTCAAAAATTGACCATTGGGATTTTGAATGTTGACCATAGTTGGCAGCTATGGTCCCCAATTGACCAATTGGGAACCACAGCTAGTACCTACGGTCTCCGATTGAGATCCGATCGGGTGCGATACCGTGGCCAAAAATGCAAAAAAAATTAAATCTAAGCTACCCTAGCCTAAGATGAGGTTCATTACCAGTAGTTTAGTGAAATTGATTTTCCAATTTCTTAATTGGGTTCATTTTAACTGGTAATGGATGCGAGGTCTTGGTTTTTGAGTTACCTTACCCTCGCCTCATCCCCCGTGGCTAGAAGATGCTTGCCCGTGCCCTGCCATCATGTTGTGAGTCGGTGTGCGGGTAAGGTGTGGTAGGTTGCAGGTTAGTTTTGTCAGCTGTCACTATCAGAGCTCTAGTTTGCAAGTCACTATCAAGGAATAATGAGAGACATTTGAAAATTGAGCATTTTATAGACTTCTCATATTTCGTACGGACCGTAGGCCCTAGCCGTGGTTCCCAAATTTGCAAATGGGAACCGCAGACCCTAGCCGTGGTTTGCAACTGGTAGGCAATTTAGGAAAATCCCACCATGGGAAGGGCCAAAAAGATAAATTAATGCCTCCCATTGGGTCAGAACTCAATAAAAGCAAACTAATTTGGAAATTTGGTGATAATCAAGCACCGGGATCCAATTAAAAATTAAAAATCTGGCTGAGATTATAAAGTACATTCAACCGAGGTCATCGCTATGACAATCCTTTCATGGAGTGATGCACCTCCCAGCAAAATAAATAAGCTCAATGCATAATTCAAAACATTCAAAAAAATCAAATAATTAAAACACCAAATGCGCCTCGTATTCAGTAATTTACCCTATACACTTGGCGGTTGCAATGACTTGCGATCCATGCAATCCGACAAGATGAGTAAATTACCATAAGGACATTTGGGGCAAAAATTGTCATCATTGATCTGATATGCTTCTTTTCAATCCCTAAGAAGGCCTTCATGGCTGGACTGCTCCACGGGAATGAGGCGTTGCATGCCATTTCTTCTATGACCTCTTTTTCAGCAAATCATCGATAATTTGATTCAACACAAATCTGATTGGATTTGTATCAATTTGATTCCCTAAGATGGCTATTGTAGCCCGACTGCTCCATGGGATAGAAGTGTGCAAATACTATTAACAGTTGGAATCAAAAGTTGAACTAGGCCTAGCCAATGCATTAATTTGCTCAAATCTAAATTTGTTCAGATCATCCATGGTGGTCAAGCGACATCATCGCTTTATTCATTGTCATTACCCTCATCGACTCATCGCTTGAGGGGGTAGTCATAATATCAAATCATAATCAAAATCAATAGAAGATCCCGGAGATCGTAGATCCCTTGATCTTGTCAAAATTGTGTTCATCCTTGCGAATCATTGTCAACAACTATCATAAGCTTACCCCTTTGCTTGGGGAAAATAGCAAATATGATTTTGCTTGTTGTTCTCTGCCTTTCGGATCTATGGGTCAGAAGATACCTATGGAATGCACAGCTGCACCGAATGAGATGAGAAGGGCACAAGCTTTTCAAGTTTAAGCCTCCAAAGAGTTGGAAGCAATGATTCCAGGATGCGCATCCTTTTGTTGGACCTGGGGCATCTAATGTTGATCTGACTAATGATCATCATAGAACCTTTGACATCATTTTAGGAGGTCTATTTTTTCTCAGCATTGTTCGATCTCACAATGCATCTCAAAAGGGGCATCTGTAGACACCTAAAACACGTCATGTCGAGGGTGACTACTCATATGGACATGCTACAAGACCATATGGAAGATCTTGGATAGACTCCAAGATAGAGCAGTGGTTCTAACCACTCAATTTGGGCTCCTTGGCCTAATCAGTCTGAACCATAGCCCAGACCTATGGTTTACAATTGAACCATGGCTGAGACCTACGGTTTGTAGTCTAGACCGTAGTTGTGACCTACGGTCTTAACTGAAGTTCAGTTGGCCTTCAATCCGAGCCAAATCGGTTGAAATGACCATTGGATCTAGAAGAAGGTGGTTAGATGGATGGAAGATTCTAGAGGCTTCCATTCCAACTATCCTAACCACCTCTTCTTGATCTTGGCTTCTCTAGGAAGCCACCCCAAGTCCTAGGGCATCCTATAAATACCCCCTCCAAATGGGGAGAAGATATAGATGATTTGTATAGCGAAGCACTGATGAATTATCGAGTGAGTGTGAATTGATCAAGCGAGCAATGAAGCCCTATCGGATTGCATACTGAATTTGTGCATTCGAAGGCCACTTTGCTATTCATCCAATGATCAATTTGCCATGGAAGTTCTAGGAGCCTAGGAGGATCAAGAAACGTAAATTTGGGCAAACGAAGGCCCATCACAATGATTCGACCACCAAACCTATCAGAAGGACATCGAAGGTGACCCTTGAACATCAATTGGACAAGGAGGTTAAGCCCACTACCCTTGGAATTGAGGGTAAGCCTATCAGAGTGCTAACCATGGTTGTCAATCATGGTTTACAGTGCAGACCGTGCACCAGAGCTACGATTTGCAGCAGAGGTATAACCACCTTCCTATTTTCATTTATGTCCATCTAATTAGGTTAGATTAGTTGTTTTTATGGTTTAATAGCATTTTAGAAGACTTCTGACCATAGAATTAGGTTAGATTTACTTCTTATGTTTATGCTTCAATTAGGACCTAAATGCTTTCTTTATGCATGTTTATGCTTCATTTTCTATATCTGATCCATGCATAGTATAGCTGCTACTTTCCTTTACGTTATTACATGAATCTTGATTCACTTTGCATAGCTTAGAAGCATTCTTTACGTTTTCTTGATTATGCATGTTAATGGTGTCATTATGCAATTTACCTAAAAGGGCCTCATCATGAGAGGTTGCCTATCTTTTTGACATTCTTGTGTTGTTTCTTGACCGTAGGGAATAGTTTCAAAGGAGAACAAACCATCAAGTTCCTTCCCCATCGCGAAGAAGAGGGCACCTCCACCCTAGAGCAGTTCATGCCATTCTGAAAGGCATTTGGAAATCACACCTACCCTTAAGAGGGAAAACAATTGAGCACTCCTATTGTAATATTGTATCAAAATGAATATCCCTAAGAGGGACGTACTTGTAATTGGATTTTGACTTTGAATACAATGGAATAAAGTGTTTTCTTTCTTGTTTCATTTGTTGTCAATTTCATTTTCTTGTATGCATGCTATATTTTATCATTCATTGCAATAGGATACGCCATCGGGTGTGACCCTTTCTGGTGGTTACAGGTTGATTGGGGGTATTTTTTAATAAACCTACCTCTTTCATCCCTAGATCTATTCATACATCCTATTAATGGAAATCTTCATCTAATGGTAAATCACAAACCTTCTATTCCTAAAGGTTAATTTATCTTTCCAATACCTCGAATACAATTCTTGAAAATATAACTATCCTTATGTAAAGTGTTTTTTAAACTAAAATTTAATATTTTTCTAAGTACTCATTCTACACTATTGCACAAAGGGTAATTAATATTGAATTACTAGGTTCTCTAACAATGCCAAGCTTACCTGATAAGGACTCCAACAAGTGATGAGTGTTGTTAATACTCATACTTTAATATTTATCAATCTGAGGTAGCATCTTAAGGTTGTATGCTTTAGAGTTCTAAGAATTATATTTTTGGGTATTGGTTTTCCTAAGGTCTTCTTACTTGAAAATAGGATTTGAAACTTTTACAAAATAAAGATAAGCTTTTAATAAAAAGAACTAAACCTACTTTCTATAGTAAAGTAATTCTTGTAACTAAAATTCAAACTATGCGATAAAGTAATTTAAAATAGTAAATTAAACTGAAATAAAATAAATAGATTTTACACTTGTAGTAAATTGGATGAAATGAATTCACACTTGCAAAAAACAAAATTCATACTTGTAGGAAAAATAATTGAATAATTGAAAACAAATAAATCTCCCTCTGTGTTGAAATAAAAGATGAAAATTAAAACATGAAAGAAAACCTACAACTACACCTAAAAATCCCTTCCACTGTTCCAACAGAGTGGGCCCTTGCTTCGAGGTCTAGAGAGAGGAAGAATAAATCGATAGCAGAAGCTAGTCTAAGCATTCAAAGTCATACACATAATAGAATGGAGTATTATTGATTCAAAATAGAGACTACAATTAATTCTTCATTTGCACTATCCAACATTTTACATTTTTGACATACATTATCATTTACAAACATTTATCTAATCATACAACTTACTATTTGGTGTTTTATTTATTAATGGATCTAGCAGGGGTACATCTACCAAATCATAAACACAATCTTATATTTTGTTTGTCCAATATAATGCAAAAACAAATATAATTTGATAAGGCACATAGGTGTTTATTAACTCGATTAAAATATCAATCATCCTATGTTGTGTTGTTCTTTCTAATTGGTTGAAATGATCTTGATACTTTTGTTGTTTCTCTCTCCATCTTGGTTGGTGCTTGTCATGTTCCTTGCTATGTATGCAACATGCTACTTTGGCACTATGTTTGATCGATAATTTTAGTGCTTCACTTGATCAACAATATCAACATTGTGCATGGTCAACAAACCAAATCCCAATGCTAAGCTTGGTCAACAATCCTAGTGATCTACATGGTTAATGATTCTATCACTATGCACATGACATGGTCTAGTTGTATTTTCTATTATACCTTATGTATGGTTGTTTTGGAGAAAATCCAACGTTCATATATTCCAATGGATGGTTTTATTCTAACACACAATTAGCACTTAGATTACTTTGATGCACAAATAATCAGGTGCATAGGAATTCTAGTTTTTGGTGTATAAATACTTTGGGTCATTAAGCTTCTTCAGAGCACTCATGAAATTAGGGTCTTCAAGGTGATCCTGGAATTGGTTGCTCAATCATGAAATATTGCAGGTTTATTAATGGTCTAATCCATTCTTTAAATATAAATCAAACATGTAATTAATCCCTTAAGAATGCATAAAAACCATTTCAAATAGTTATATAAAGCATCCCCTTTATTTATTACATTCATCATTAATATTACCATTAATTACACATTAGTCCATTACATATATTTATGTTGGTCATAGAAAAATGAACAAAAAATGTTTTACTTGGCTATTGATGAGGTATTTTTGAAGCCTCGTCACCTCCCCACTACTAGGTTCTTAAAAATATATCAATAGGTAATGCAATCCTTTTCTTGGAAAATTTTAAAAGTACTTGTTAAGAAATGTATGAATGAATGTGACATATGTCCAAGAAACACGAGGAAAGCTATCAAATTCCTTAGCTTATTACAACTCCTATTTATTCTTGATCATCAATGGAAGCACAAATCCATGGATTTTATCAAGGTTCTTTTCGGATCAAAGGAAAAAATAATAACTATTGTGGTGGTGGATTGCCTTTCAAAGTATGCTTATGTTATTCCCTATAACACACCTTCATCATCGACAAGATTTTCACCATGCTCCTTGATTCTATTTTCAAACTACATGGTATGCCCAAGTTAATTGTCAATGATTGTGGTCCTATTTTAACTAGAAAATTTTGGAAGCAATTGTTCATTCTAAGTGGTACTCAAATGAATATGTCATATTCTTATCACCCTTAATTGGATGACCAAAAAAATATTGTGAATAAATATTTGGGTACTTACCTTCATTGTTTCACCTAAGATAAATAGTATCAATGGGTTCATTAGCTTTCTTTAGTCGAATATTGGTATAATAGTTCTTATCATTTCTCCCTTAAGATATTCATATTTGAGGCACTTTATGACTAAAAATATCAATTCATGGTAGACTATGTTTCAAGATTCTCCAAGGTAGCTTGCATATATGATGTATTGTAGTAGCATCAACTTGTCCTCCAATTCCTTAAAGATAATTAGTACCAAGTTCAAAACTAAATGAAGTAGTGATAGGACATGCACCACTTGGAGTGACAATTTAGAGTGGAAGACATCATCTTTTCACAACTCTAACCTTATAAGTAATTGTCCCTAAATACCAAGTCTAGTTAAAAGATGACATATTGATTTTATAGCCCATACACTATGGTTTGTTGTATTAGGTAAGTGGAATATTATTTGGAGCTTCATTCAACTTCCCACATCCACCATATTTTTCATATTTCTTATATTAAACATGTTATTGGTCAAAAGGTGCAGTCTCAATCAAGCTTATAATACTAAATGAAGAAGGGTGAATCAACCTCCAATCAAAATCTATTTTGGAGTCTCGAGTTTATAATTTGCGGTCTCGCTAGGTGTAGAAGTCCTCATCAAGTAGTAATATCTACATAATGAGGAATCGATGTGGAAGCTTGTGAACACTCTCCAATAATTTCTACCTTTGAGGACAAAGCTTTATGGGAGCAAAACCATGTTATGACTCCAATATAACCAAGTCAACTATCTTTATTATTGTCAGCTTAGGTCTAGGATTAGGTTAATCGACCCTTGAGCATTAAGATTAGGGTTGTTGGTTATTTAAGTCTTTAAATAGAAGGGTTATGTTGTAGTTGTTTGATCATTCATACTTGGTCTTATTTTAGATAAATTTAAACATAACTTTCTAAATAATAACTTATAATATAATAATAAAAAACAAAATAACCACTTATGCTTTGGAAAGTGGTTCAAATAAAAATCCTTATTTATTCATTCATCCAAAATGAAAACAAGATTTACTTATTTTGTATAATACATAATCTAAACTACTTTAAATAATAATCTTCCATATAGTTTTTTAATATATAATTCATAAGTTTATATTTAATATTTTAGTTTAAATATTAAATAGATTATTATAAAATTAAGTTTAACATATTATTAAAAATAATTTACTATAATCACATACAATATTATAATGTCTCAAGGATAAGGTAATAGTGGTTTGGCTCTTCTTCCTGGGGTCCAAGGTTCAAACCGCATGGTGTGTGTTGTGTGTTTATCTCCTATTTTATTTTTATTTTATTTTTTTGAGATAAGAGAATCGGCAACAACCTCCTGCATATTATCTTTACGGATATAGTTCAAATCTAAAAAGCTATCCCTATTGACCCTGCAGGGGCTCGGATTGGAACCACTGACCTTAAGTTAGAAAACACTCAGTGGAAACTGGTGTTAATCCCCTATTAAAGTTCTCAACCTTATAAGGGATCATAGCTTAAAGGGGACTGCTCAACCTTATGCATGGATCGTAAGAGTTTATCACACTACCTAAATTTAAATAAAAATATACTATAATAATTATTTAATTAAAATAATATAAGATAAATATATATTTTTTTATTTATTTAGTGTGAGAAATCCTTGCCACCAACTTATAGGACTGGGCAAGCTCCCCAACCATGACTCTTAAAATCGAAAACTATGCTTATCAATAAAAAATAAAATAAATATTAAATAAATTTTTAAGTTTATTATTTAAAATAATAGTTTATGTTTACCAATATTATGTTAAAACCATTCCCAATTTAAGAGTCCATAAAGTCTCACTTAACGATATAAAAGATAATCTTCAACCTAGATGAAACAAGTAATAGTCTAAAGTGGGTTAGGTTGATCGCTTGCCTTTTTTTTATATGTCCAAATCTGGTTGACTAGAAGTTAGGTTGATTGGATCCTCATAAAAGTTATTATATTGTCTTTGGAAAAGTACTTTTTAAATTTAATAATAAAATAAAATTTAAAAAGTAAATTAATTTTTAATATATATAATTACGTCGAGAGGTGTTTTTATAATGGCAAACAGGGTTGGGAGGCAAAGAGGTCATACATGCCATGCCGTAAATAATTTTTTTTTTATTAAAAAAATCGATATTAACAAAAACATTAAAATATTTAAACTATATTATAATAATATATATAATAATATTACATACTAATTGATAACTCTCGGCGTTCTTAGATATATATCCTTTATATCTAAGCTAGTATATATTAATCAAAGGGAGCTAAAGATTTATAAGATAAAGAGATTTTTTATTTTTTATTTTAATGGTTGAAGTATTAGGAAGATCAATGTAATCAATGGCAGAATCAAAAGTATTAAACCAGCAAGGAGTTTAAAACCAAGTTTCATGTCAACAATTTGTGGATGATATTTTAATTATGGGAGAAGCTACATGTAGAGAGGCAAGGGAAATCAAAGAGATTCTTCGTAAATATGAAAGGGCATAAAACCAATTGATAAACTTCATTAAAAGCAATATTTATATTGTGAACACATAGAGATTGAGGATTGTAAAATTTTTTGGTTGTAATATTGCTAATCTCCCATCTATTTACCTTGGTATGCACCTTTTTTCAAGATGCACGAAGGAGGAATTGTGGTCTCCAATGTTGGATAGGATTCAAAGGAAGTTGGCTGGGTGGAAAGGCAACCTCCTTAGCCAAGCAGGAAAAATACAACTACTTCAACCAACCTTACAAACATGCCAATTTATTATGTCTCAATTTAAAATGCCCTCCAAGGTTAGGAGGATGGAGAAGATATTTAAAATATTCCTATGGACTGGGGTTGAAGACAAGCAAAGACTTCCTTTAGTGGCTTGGGATAGAGTTTACACTTCGAAGAAACTTTGTGGGTTAGGCCTAAAAATTTACAGATCTTTAACAAAGCCTTAATCTCAAAAACTACATGGAGACTTTGCATAGAAGGAAGTTTGTTGTGGCAAAATATTATGAAAGCAAAGTACTTAGAAAAAAAATCACATTCTTTTTTTAGAAGTGCAATTTCTCCTAGAGTATCAACCATATGGAATGCAATGTTAAAAATGAGAAGTTTTCTAAGGAGAAATATAAGATGGCAGGTAGGAGAAGAGAAGGAAGTTTTCTTTTGGGAAGATTCTTGGATCCTTCAGGAATTTCTGGTAAATAAATAGGATTTTTAGGAGTTGTGGGTTCCACTGGCAACTAAATATTGGGAAAAAGTCAAGGATTATATAGAATGTCTTCATGGTAATAAGAAATGGGAACACCTTTCTTTATATTCAGATGAAGTTCATATTCAACAGGGTCTCCTAAATTTAAATAAGTTGATTAGGAGCTTCCACATATCCCGATTAAACAAGGAGGATTCTTTGCTATGGAACCATTCTCCAAAAGGAATATTTTTAGTCAATTCAGCCTATGAAGGTCATATTACCCCTAGAGGAGGAGCTTATCCAATGAAGAATTTTTTGTCCCCTAATTTTGTACCAAATACTGCTTGTTTTCTTTGGTTATGCCTTCATAATAAAATTTTAACAATAGATAATTTATGTAAAAGAGAGTTCCAAATGACAAATATATATTCTTTGTGCCAGAAGGATGTTGAGTCGTTATACCACTTATTCAACCGTTGTGAGGGTTTGAATAAAGTTTTCTATGCTATAATGAACTCTCTTTTAGTCAAGTGGAACATGCCACAAAACTTTAGAGATTTGCTTAACCAATGGAGATCTCCCTTTGTAAGTGAGAGCCTAACGATATTATGGAGCCTAATTCTCCCTCACTATATATGGGGTATATGGTGGGAAAGGAATAAACACATATTTAGGAATGAGATGAAGGATGAAGTATATATATTCAAAAGAATAAAAGTTGCTATTGAAGAAAATTTATCCATTCTCCCAGAGGTTAAAGGGTATGACAAAAGAGAATAAATAGTGATTGTTTGAAGGGTGGAAGGTAAAACAATCCAAACCATGCATAATGGACTAATACCAAAAAAGAATGAAAACAAGATGGATGAAACCAAGACAAGGTTGGATAATACTTAACTTTGATGAGGTGGCCAAAGGAAATCTAGGAAGAGCAGGAGGGGATGGAGTGATTAGATATGATAAAGAACAAATTTTATGGGCTTATACCGAAGATTATGGAATTCAAACCAACCATATGGCAGAAGCCAAAACTCTTTTTTTAGGAGTTCAATAGTTATATGATAAAGGTTATAGAAAAGTTATGGTCCAAGGAAACTTTCTAAACATTATTAGAGATTTGAAATTAGGAGAAACAAAGAATTGGTTTATACTTAACATTATAAAAGATACTTTAAGGATTCTAAAAGAGATGAGTGACGTTCTAATTGATCATATCTATAGAGAAGGTAATCATGTTGTTGATGTTATGGCCAATATGGGAGTGGATAGTGGTCAAAACAGAATTTGGGATGACAACTTTCCACTGCCATTACAAAGAATAGTTGCATTGGAGGCTGAAGGTCAACCTGTTAGAATGAATGATATCATATTTTGAATGAAGTGGGTTGTCAATTTCTATCAATGTCATTGAGCTAAAAGACAATGATTAATCTCAGTCTAATCTATCTAGGTAGTGCATCATTCATTCCTAGGAAGAAAAGTATGTGATTTTTGCTAAGATCTCTTTTGTTAGCCTGTGGTTTTTATTTTCCAATATGATCTGACCTCTCTTGTAAAAGGGTTAGGGCCCTTTTCAAAACCCTATTTTTTCACCCAATATATATATATATATATATCAAAAAATATTTGTATAATATATAAGATATTTTTATAAAAAATGTTGTTTATTTAATATATGATTATTTAATTATATTATTTAAATATGTTGTACAATTTTCTTCTTAAAATTTTAACCTTAAACTTTTATTTAAAATTTCAAAATCTCATATAATTTCTATATTCACTTTTATTTTCAAAATTAATTATAAAAATTATATTAAAAAAATAATATGGTTTATAAACTCATCTTAATAAATATTTTAAACTTAAATTTTATAAAATTTATTTATTTATTTATTTTTTATCTAAACACTATTATTGTGGGAGTTTCTTTTCAATTACATCTGTTCCAATTTAAAAAAAAAAAAAAAAAACTATATTATTATGCTCCAAAAGTGTGACCATAAAACATAATTTAAATTTAATGGACAATTAAAAAATGCCCTCGTACTTCTTAGGTGTAACCTAACCTTTTATTTTTTTTTATGTAAAAAAGAAGATACTTACACCTAATTTACTTAATTCATGTGACATTTGATAGAAAATAATTGTGTGATTGCTAAGGAGGGTAGGCATAGGTTATGGAATCTAAGCAGTCTCATAAATTATTATTAAACGCTTATTAGATGTCTACTCATTATCCATAATCAGCTTATTAGATGTTGTCTACTCATTATCCATAATTATCTGTAAATATTTGGAACTACTATTGTAGTTCCAAATATTTACAGATAGATGTGGCGTTGACACAATTCTTTCCCCGACCTAAAGCTGTATGGTAATGGATAGTGATTCCTCTAATTTTAAATTATGAATGTTTGATTAAATGATTATCAATAGTTTTGAATTATTGAAAGCTAATAAGTAGTACTGAAATATTGCGTTTATTAGTTAATGATGATTTGAATAGATGATGAAGATATATAAATGATGTAATTTATATTAAGGTTTAAATTTTATTGATATTTGTATATATTATTATGATTTGTTGATGTGATGTATATATCATTATGATTTATTGATGTGATTTATTATATTAAAGGATAATCTTTTTTATTGGAACCAATAATTATATTCAATAAAAATAAAAGAGGCTACAATAAAAAAAGGAGTTGGAAATATCACAACTTCGGGTGCAAGGTCATCTATACAATCAAAACTGAAACCAACCCCTAAAAGGGCGAATACACAACATAACTAAGCATAGAAAAATAAACTAGAGTAAAAACACTAAGTAACTGTATTGCTCCGTCATTTTGTGTCTATCCAGTGTGTCGCAAAGCTATTGGAACTTTTGAGTTGAAAGGGTGAAACCCTTTTTCGGGTAGACTGTCTCCATCTTCTTTTCCTTGTCGATGACTATGAGAACGCCAAAATCACATAGAAAGGGAAGGAAATTTAGATTTTGCTTTCTTTGTAGGAACCGTCTTCATCTTCTTTCCTCTATCGAGGACTACGAGAGGGCCGAAACCACACAAAAAGGGCAGGAACTTTAGATTTTGCTTCCTCTATAGGAACCGCCAATTCCATCGATGATGGCTCTACATCCAACGACATATCATCCCTACCGCTAAGATACTCCAACACACTGTAGCTATTGGATGAATCAAGAACATAATTGCCTAATTGAACACTGGTCATATGAAGTCGTTTCTCTGGAGTGACATCTTCTTTTGCATATCCCCTTCTCGGGCTGTAGAAGCGTCTTGCATTAGTCGAGGGGAAATGTACTAGATGACTAGTCGGTTGGGCAGACTATGAAGCAACCACTATTGCATCCCTTGGGGTATGAATCGATTGAGACAGAGGGGCCTCATTATTGGCAGTTTCAGTTGGAGGACCAACTTTTTCTTTTTCATACCTTTTTTATCGGTTGTGAGACATGTGTTAGATTGTGAAACATGTGCCAACTTAGACTGTGTACCTTTAGAAGCAACCAAATGTGTATTTTTATGCCCTCCCACATTCATCCAACCATCCTCCTGAGGTTGAGGAGTGGGTGCACTCGGTGTGGTGGGGCTTTGCTTGTCCTTGTTATGCGACATCAAGGGATAATATTTGATCTTGTGTGTTGAGGATTGACACCGAAAACATGTGTTGGGTAAATTAATGTAGAGGACCCGTTGGGATAGCACAATGTCACCAACTTGTATGTCAATAGACTCTTTGAGATCTCGAGAAATATCAATATCGATGCAAACACATTTTTGAGGGTGTGCATGGAAAAATTTATCTACTTCCACCAAAATGAAATGTCCTAAAGGGGCTGCTATGCGACTGAGAAAGGGCCACAAAGGTAAAGGGAGTCTTGGGAATTCCACCCACACAACATAGGGACTTTGGTAGATCTTTCATCTGAAACATAAAAGTCTCGGGTCCAAGGAGAAAAAACAAGCAGAGAGCTTCTCATGTACTAGGGGCCATGTTCATAAATCACCTTAACATGGGTTGTTTTCGCAAAGCGAAACAAAAAAAAACTTTGTAAGGTTTTAAACCATCGTTAGCTTGACTTCATAAAAACAATTGTAAGGTTTTGAACCATCGTTAGCTTGACTTCACGAGAAGTCCAAGTTGCATTAACCCAGACCTTAAGGGAAGACTCATTAAGGATGCATCCAACAAAATACCTGGAAACCCAGACCTTAAGGGAAGACTCATTAGGAATGCATCCAACAAAATACCCAACAAGGGTGAGTGATTCTAAACTATGTCATGAAGAATCAACTTTAGGTAATGGAAGAATTACATCAACAAAACCCAGGTTACCTTGTGGATCATTCTCAACACAAACCTGCACAATCGGTTGAAAGGAGCCATAATCATACGCATTCCATTTTGCAACACCAATGTTATGCATTAATCAACCAGGGTTGGAGACCATAATGATACTCAAAAACTCTAACCTCTGCGCAAGTTTCACCATCCGAACCTCCAAAAAAAATGACAACTTTTTCAAATCCTTACTATAAATAAAAATATATATTATATTTATTAATAATTTATTTTATTTTATTTTTTATTTTTTGTTTTTTGTTTTTATTTTTATCCAGGGACATTATCTCAATGGGTTAGATTCTTCCACATCTAAGTATCAGGAGTAAAACTGATGAGATTATTATTGATACAAAATGTGTTACATATATAGGCAGGAGGCCTATATGATAAATGACAAGTGTCAATATAAACTGACAAGTGTCAAAACAGAGGCATAGTGCACTTTAATTCTAACATTCCCCCTTAAAGTGCACTATCCTAACTAAAGAAAAAAAACAAGTCAACATTAGGTAACATTTTCAACATTAGGTAACATTCCCCCCTAATGTTGACTTCTCTAAAAGCAACATATCATCCTCTTTTATTGCTGATTTGGTCTAGGCTCATGCTCCTTGCGCTTGGCTCTCCAACTGTGAATAATGCTAGATTCACTATATATACATCTCGGTTTGTTGCCTCAGTTTCAGCCACTTCCACAGGTATGTTGCCATTGGGTCAACCGTCTAAGTGCCTCAGGTTCATCATGGGTGCCTTAGGGTCAGCCACTTTTGGATCTGTTGCCTCTGCAGGTCATCCTCAGAGGATGTTGCCTCTCGTAGGTCACTGACTAGATCCACCATGAATATCAAATCCCTCCTCATGGTGAACTCAATCTAGAAGGTGTCGGTCTCTATCGAAAATGCACCTTAATACATAAGAAAAAATGAGCCATGAAATACAATAAAATGAGCCATAGAAGCCAAATATGGAGGAGAAGAAGAAAGAAGAATAGAAGAGAATATTCTGAAGTGTCTTCGTCTGTAGTCTTCAGAAGTAGATCCAAAAAAACCTCGGATAGAGTCTAGGGTGTCTATGTCTGTAGTCCCTAGAATAAGTGTCCTTATGGTAGTCACCTCATCTTACCGGAATGCATGGGTAACCAGCCGCTGCATCCGCCAAGTAGAAAGAGGAGAATACTAGATACTAGGTTCACTTACAAGTGCCTTGGGAGTGTCGGGTTCAACCGAGAGTGCACTCCAAGGTAGAAAACTTTGAGGCTTAAAAAACTCAAATGAAACAACCTCATAATTACAAATGGACACTACCAATGTGTCTGTTATGGAAAAACATTTCCAAAGACTATAAATATGGCTATAGTCGGATCTTAATAAGTCGTTCATTCATGGGAAAAACAACATGTCACTTAGGAAGCAAATATTTTTCTGCCTCCATGTGGAGAAAAAAAAAATAGCAGCATGCCACTTAAGCAGCAAATTAAATCCCTCATAGTGAAAATAATATGGTCCATGTGGGCCATCATCTGAAAAATACAATAAGATGCCATGAGGTTTTTTAGTTTCGAATTCCACGTGGAAGGAAAAAAAATTTTAAAATGACCTTTTATTTTGGCCATATTATGACTTGCACTTAAGTTCCCTAACCAATAAATCAAATTGGTCCCCTCCACTATATTGAATATTTGCCCCTTGTAAGAAATTCCATCATCTCGTATTATTAGACTGGTTGAGCTTGGCGCGCCACCATAGAGAGTGGGACACAACTGGGTACACGATCCTCGCCGGCCTCAACGCCGGTCACATGATCTTCACCTACTGCCTGCGCTTGGCGCTGGCCATAATTCCATCCACTACTACATGCCTGACTGCACTACTAGACGTGTCACGTGCCATTTCATCAACTTTTATGAGAAGCTTCACAGTAATTAAATGGGACAACTTCCCAGAACAGCCGAGAGGGTTCTGCAATCATACAATGGTATTCAGATGCCCAGTACAGAATAACTCTTCAGGTTAAATTGGGCATCATTTGTTATTGGTGAAAAACGGCCTGATATGGGCCCTGATTATCCTATATTTGTGGGGGATTTAGCATCTAATTTTATAGACTTATTGCAAGAAACATTTCGCACACGATACTCCTCTGTGCGAGGGGCTAAGGTTGTGACTGATAGGATTACAGGTCGTCCAGAGGGATATGGTTTTGTGAGGTTTGGGGATGCAAATGATCATATACGAGCAATGATAGAAATGAATGGAGTATTTTACCTCCAAAATGGAAGTCCGACCGAAAGGGGATCTGGGACCTTATGATGTCCACTAACTCCTTCACCAGCTGCACATTAAGACCGAAGAGGAAGGCGATGAAGCGACGCCCCTCCCCTTTCCTCAGGTAGGCGGGCGTGACCATGCATCACACTAGGAGGTGCCTGAGGTCCTCGATCATCTGGTACCCAAAGTTGAATAACGTGAAGGCCTCCTGCATGGTGTACACCCTATGGACGTCCACCTTGTGCCCTACTGACAATGATTTGGATAGCATGCAAGGCAACGACTGCGCTATCAGAGACTCCCACCCGGGCCACGTCTCCCGCCACCATTGCTCGCACACCACCGTCACGCACTCCTGCAACACCTCCTTGCCCTCGAATAGAACCAGCTTGTCGTGTAGCATCTGCACCACTGAGAAAAAATTCTGACGATGCAAATGCCCTCTTTGGATGCGCCACGCACAACTGCACCACGTAGGCGTATCCCCAGAATGATGTGTAGAATATGACGTAGAAACCTTTATCGGATGGGATTCTTGATTTGCGATAAGGATAACATCAATCATAAACTAGACCAGGCCATTGTGCTTCATCCTCTACAAATATCATCGGGGTAAAATTCTAGAACACATCCTTCATTGACGTCCATGAAAGAATTGCAGCCTTCAGCATAGTAACTTTTTAAAACCAATGAAATATGGCTTCGAAACTATGAAAATACATGGCCCTGAGCGCAATCAAAAATCACAGGCCATCTATGGCTCCACAGTCGCTTCGAAGCTTATGAAAAACAAGGTCTTTTCAAGAAACACGAAGGGATGCAAAAACTCTCCCTGGATTTTACACAGTTTTGTAGATCTATCGAGAATAAACCCCGATAGTCACAAGAAAGTCCTTCGGCATGAAGTAACCAATGTGCACAACAGGTCTGCAATGATCTTAAAAAAAAACTCTTTATGTATTGGCACAAGGCAGCATCTTCTCAGATTTGAGTAGAAAATTAAATATTCACAGACAGATCTATAGGCAATAATGAGCTTCATAGACTCTAAAAATGCTTTCACCATTCAGATCTGAGAAACACCAGCACTCAAATCTGAGAAACACCAAAGATCATATTTGGATGAGCAATGGGTCCTTCAACTATAACAAATACCCTAGGCACCCTGGCCAACATTCAACCCGCAGACTGCCAAACTGAATCATAAAAAAAAACCTAAAAAATGACCCTAAAAAAAAAAGGACCTCCCAAAACTGCAGATTTTTTCTTCTAACCATCTGGTTTTTGATCCATCAAAATATGGAGAGCATACTCCCTCGGTTTTGAAAAAAAAATGGGAGGAAAATGAAAAATTGGGAAAATGGGGGGAAAAGATGAGGGGGATTTCCATGAGGGAAATCCCCCTCAAGCTCACAAGGCTAGAGAAAGCCTGGAGCTCTGATACCAAATGTTGGGAGTAAAACTGATGAGATTATTATTGATACAAAATGTGTTACATATATAGGCAGGAGGCCTATATGATAAATGACAAGTGTCAATATAAACTGACAAATGTCAAAACAGAGGCATAGTCAACTTTAATTCTAACACTAAGGAGGACACCAAAGGTTCAAATCTTAAGCGATACATGGATAATATCAAAGCTTTGTTGTAATACCACTATGTGGTGATGATGTAAGGATGAGGCCATTTCATTTCCATATATTACAATTTAGATATTACTACACTTTATATCATTTAATCTCTCTCACACAAAAAAAGTCCACTTTTAGGTGACCTTTTGTTTTCAAGGTAATTAATATATATAGATATATATATGAAATATTTTGATAAAAAATAATTATATAATTATCTTAACAGGGACACCACAATGGTAAAAGGCATCGTGATTTATTAACTGAGACCCAAGTTCAATTCACGGAAAGGATAGCATCGATAAAATATATATATATATATATATATATATATATATATATATATATATATATATATATATCGAATTGCAAGCTTATTCCAAAGAACAAGGGTTTTGGCTTTCCTTTGAAAGGTTCAAACCCAATTCAGGGGACTAGATCCCTTATAAAAACCTGTATAAACTCATTGAAAAAAATATATATTATTTTATAAAATTATATTAAAATTGTAATATAAATTTATTTTTAAAATAATAATACAAAATTTTATTAGTATTTTATAATTTATGGGAGTTAATTGTTTTTTGGGTTATATAGGAGAGTTGGTCACAACCACACTATTTTGACAAGTGTAAGGTTCAAACCACAGGGATTGATCCCACCAAACTTATTCCGTTTTGTTATTGTTAACTCAATATAAAGGAGACCACAAGTCGCTCAAGATTTGTACCATCATTAATTTGGAATACCCAAAAGATTTCAGATCAAACTACTACCTTTGTTAACAATATACACAATCAAACATCAAGGTATTCATTATTAGACTTAATTTCATAAGTTAAAATTATAGATTTTATTCATATTGTCTCTAATTGAAACTTAATGTATAGAACCCTGCCTATTTTTCGAATATCAAAATCTTTTACTATTAAGTGAACTTAAGCTATACAATTAGAAAATAAATGTCTACAACAAAGTAATTAGTTTGATTTGTTTTTCAAATTTATAATTAGTTTGTTATTTTTTAACTATATGATGGTGTTTTCTACTTGCTTCCAATATTAAATATTAATTGAGGTCAAAGATAATCTTCAAAATATTTTTTTAAGGCACTTTGCGGTATTAAATTTTTTAAGTGGCTTTTAAAATAAAAGATAATTTAAGTAATTTTAGTTTCATGTTTTAAAATATAAGTAAATCTGAATGCATCATATAAATATTCAATGTTAATAATATCTATATATGATTGTTGATCTCCATTAAATATTTTAATGGCTATCTACTTCAAAACAAACATTTATAATGTATGAAATAGCTTTATTTCATGATGATTTTAAGCTATGATTATATATATATATATATATATATTAGTTAATTGAAGACAAAGATATATAATATATAGTAAGTTGTGTGATGATAAAACTAGGGAAGGTTTTGGTTTAAGAGTTCTTACATATACTAACTTATTTCTTAGAGGAAAAATTATCTGGAGATTGTACAAAGAGAGTCAAAGACAATGGACAAGAATTCTTCTAAATATGTTGATCCTAATGACCCAAGTTTAATATTTACTATATTTTGTCTACCAAATGGTTCTGCTCTTTGGAATGTTTTAAAAAAATCTATTGATCTTATGATTAATGGTTTAAGATGCGTGGTGGGAATTGGAGAAAAAAAATCTATTTGGATGGATACTTGGTGTGATAAAAGACCACTCAACTTAGATCTAATTTTTAAATCTTGGATGAGATTGCTTCAAGACAAATATGGTGATAGGGTTTCAAAAATTTTGTACAAGGATTAAGAAGGAAGATACAAATTGAAAGAAGATTTTTTACAAGTATACAAGATATTGATGCTAGGAGGCAATTGAGTAGAAAGATAACAAATGTGATTATTATGAGGGGAGCCAAGGATAAATTTATTTAGGATTTGAATAGCTCAGGATAATACACAACAAGAAGTGGATATAATGTTCAACACCAACAAAATAATAATATCACTAGAATATGGAGAGATATTTGGGATAGCCCAAAAATTCTTAAAGTCAAAATGTTTGTTTGGCTAGTAGGTCATAGAAGAATTTTATCCTAGGATAATCTTATGAAAAGGGGTTTTCATGGCCCCTCTCAATGTATTTTTTATAATAAGGAGGAGGGTATAGACCATCTCTTGGGAAATTGCTCAATAGTCTGGAATCTATGGCAATGGATTCTTAATATGTTTGGTTAATGCATGGTGATGAATAGCAGAATTAAAGATTGGTTAAAGCAATGGCAAAGCACTTATAAAAGTGATATTTTACAGACAATATGGGATATATCAAAAGATACAATACTTTGCACTATATGGCTATAAATAAATAGAAGAATATTTAAAGGAAAGGAAAGCAGTTTAGAGGTAATAAAAAAGAAGATATGTTTAGCCATAGAGGAGTCTAAACCAACCCTATCAATTCATCTAGTCTCTAATTTGAAAGCAGAGAGTCATGATAGATGGATTCAAGTCATTAAATGGAATTATGATTTTGGGTACAAGAGAAGCAAAAAGATGACAAAGAATATAAAGTAGAAACCACCAGATGTGGAGTGGGTTAAATTGAAGTTTGATGGAATTTCAAAGAAAATCCAAGACTAGGAGGAGAAATAATGAGAAATAATAGAGGAGAGATTTTGTCTCATTGTTCTTTCAATAGTGAATTTAAGACAAATAATAAAGCTAAATCTTGGGAAGCTTTAGAAGGGTTAAAATATGTAAACAAATGAAATGGAATAGAGTATGTATGGAAGGTGATTCTCTCATAGTAATTTTAAGGAAATCTAAGGCTCCATAGAACATACAAGAGATAATTGTGGAAACTTAAGATCTTGCTAAAGAGTTTGAAGAAATCAGGTTTACACATATATTAAGGGAATGAAACTTATGTGTGCAGATAAGCTAGCCAATAGAGGGGTTTTTATTGAGGATAGGGAAGTTAAATTCTCCTTTCCATGGTTAGAGGTAAGGTTATGCATAAGAGGTTGGACCTGAAATGCACTTGTAAAAAAATGGTGAATCCTAATCGAAATCAAGGCAAATCCTAAGCAAATCAAATCAATCATCTTCACACCAAAATTTGGGGGTATTTGAAGCTCTAAAAATTAAGGTCATCTTTGGGGTAAATTTTGACCTATTAAATCACCTTATAACTTCATAAAAATACCACCATTAGATCAGGCTCAAAAAGAGCTTTCCAACAAGTACACATATGCTTATGTTTGGAGATATATTGTGGTGAATTGACCCTAATAAAATGTTGATCCTAAAAATTTTAGGCGAATGGGCAGACGTTGAGGGTCCTCATATTCGCCAATTTTCAATTTTAGAAATCCTAATATTCGCCCAATTTGTGAATATTCGCCACTGTACATAACCCTGGTTAGAGAAAGTAGAAAGTTTAGTTGAAGCTAAAAAAAAATGTTTATTGGTTGAATCAATTTATGATTAAGATTTAATTTAATATTTTCCATTGGTATTATCTGCTTTATTTTGTAACAATAATGTGTTTTCTTTTAGACTATTTATTATAATTTTTGTGGTTGCACTTGTGTTTTAGGAAGGAAACTAGAAATCCATATTTGGTAAAGTGGACTATGATAGTGTGATGTTTTGGAAATATTACTCTAGTAAGATGCAAGGCATAAATAGTAGAGATGAAATTTTGGCATTGTGAAGGTTGTTATAGGAAAATGTCTAGAAAGTTGATAAATTTTGGATTAATTATATTCATACAAAAATTTGAAAATATCCAGAAAATGAAAATCAAGAATCAATACATTTTATGTAAAATAATGTAGGTTTCTACCTATAGCATCTCAATTGAGATGAGAAGTGTATCTATTTGTAAACTCTCAAGCTCTAAAGAAGAGAGATATAATTTGTCAAGGGTGCGGGACCCAAGTACAACCCCTTATTAACCAAAAAAAAAAAGATGCATAATATAAAACTTATATAGTTAAAAAAAAAAAAACTCTTAAATACCATGTTTTAAGTAGGTTTGAGTAGGTTAGACTAAGTTATTGGTCAAATATTCAATATTATTTTTTATTTAGTTAATCATTAAACAATTACAAGTTAAAAATAATTTCAACACATCGACAAGAACAACATGGTAGTTAGAGCTTTGACCTCTCTTTGGAAGGTCCAAGGTTCAAACCACAACATACCTTTGGATGATAGCAACCGAGTGCTAGGGTTTATAATGGTAGCACCCAATGGTGTTATCGATTCCCTTATGTATTAAAAAATAATTTTTATTTCAATACAACTAAAATATCATTATATTTTAAATGTATAAGAATTAACATTACAATCACAAACAAAAAAAATATTGATCCACCATTTATTGTTTCAATAATGAGGTCCAATTAACATTACAACCACAAACTAAAAAATAAATGATTGATCCATGAGATCATTTTAGTGGAAAGAATAAAAACTCCAAGTATGTTTTTTTATCTAATAAGTTATATGTGGTTTCTATTGGGGACCACTCCCATAAAAATACCAACACTACTAAAATATGATTATATTCTAAACTTACAAGAATTAACATTACAATCACAAACCAAAAAAATAAATGACCGATCCACCATTTATTCCTGTCAATAGTGAGGTCATTTTAGGGGAAATAATAAAAACTCCATGCATGTTCTTATTTAATAAGTTACATGTGGTTTCTACTGGGGACCATTCCCATCAAAATACTAATTACATTTGTTGATTAAACTATATCTAGCTTGCCTTCTTATCATAGATTTTTTTCATCTATTTTTCTAATAAACATATTCCTCAACTTCTTTGAAATGCTATGTTTCCACAATTAGCTCCTTGACATTATTTTAGCTTACTTTTTTATCACAAATTTATTTATTTATTTTTCTAATAAACATATTATTCAGCTTCCTTAAAGTCCTATGTTTCCACATTAGCTCCTTGGCATCATTTTGATTAAGAAAAAAATCTCACTTGGCCAATATTACCATCCCCTTAGCAAGTTATTATTTTTTTATCATGTCTTCTTTTTGAGGCTCACCCATCCCTACAACTTACATACATCCATTTATATAAGTGCACTAGGTATGATTATTCTCTTGACAAGCTATCCTTCTCATTATTTACAAAGAGCTAGCTTTCATTCTTTCATCATGTCGAAAGAAGCACGCTATCTATTACGCACCACATAATTCCATCTATGCAGGTGTTAGTAGCGTAAAGGAATTGACTATCCTTCTCATCTTTGCGATGAGCTAGTCATACCTTTTATAGGCCTCTTCCCAATTCCTTCTTTGTGGAATTAACATTGTATCTAACCATACTTCCTATTAGGTTTTATTAAGTTTTACTACTCTTTAGACTTTTATTTGGTGCAAAGAGATTAACCACTTCTAATTCATTATGAGTCATTTTTTAACTACATCCATCAAGGTATTTATTTGATATATTTGGAGTAGTATTCAACTAAACTGTATAAACAACCATTTATTAACATGACATAATCAAATTCATGAAATTATTGACCAATATTAATTAAATAATCCCAAGAGTAGGATTTATTTAATTGAATTCTCACACATATAAAGTTATAAAATGATTCTTTACTATACAAGATACAACTAGTCATTTTGTAATATCAAAATATCTACATCACTAAATAAAAAATACTTACATAAATAATTATTACAATATTTAAATAAAAAATACTTACATAAATAATTATTACAATATTTAAAGAACCATTCCTACAACCATTAAATTCAAGCATAATTCCATCATAAAGTAAAATCTCAACCAAGATTCACACAACACTTATTTACCCTCAAAAATTGAAAGGAAAAACCCAACCATGAACTTGTTCTATCATATTTCAAAAGGAATTGGATAATTCAATTATGTCTAGGCTTCCAAACATGCCTATTAACCTCATCCAAACCGTTCCAAGACTCTTATGTATTTACAACTAGAACTGGTCCATCAGTTCATATTCATAACCAAATCTCATGTTCAACTCTCAGGATCTATTCCACCATTTACATACATTCAATTCCCACATTTAAAACTCTATCCAATATAAAAAATTTCAATGGCTCTTGTGTTGCTTCCTTTTGTAGATGAAACCTATTACACCAACATTCATACAATATATAAACTATACGAATTAAACATGAGATTCTTCTACATATTTTGTTTTCCAAGAAGGATATAGTCAACACAGTCTTTGTTTACATACAGTGCTCCAGCTGGTTTATTTTCTTCAAATCAATTGTTGAGTTTTCTATTAAGAACATAACCACTAACATGTTTACTTTACACCATTCACTAAAGTTTTTTGTTCACCTAGGTTGTGATACCCAGACTACATTTAACTTCAATAAAAAATCAAGTGCCACATCTACCCACTCAACTCAATTCATAACACAATCTTACTTGATCAAGTAAACATAAACACCCCTCAAATTTACTCACTCGTCAGGACTAAAAAACAGACTCAGTATTACCCACATCACCTTAATGCATCTATTGGGAACACCAAATTTTCACCTAATTTCATAGAAATCTACACCAATAATGGTACGATGAAACTCATATAGTGAAGGCATCATTTTGCCCTCCTACCGAGAAGAATAATCTCAGTAAAAACTCATGTGGAAACAATCCTCAGGTCTCTTTTAACTTACAAGAATATTTTATTGGTGGATCCCAATGATTCAATGCATACATACAGAGATCACATTCAAAAGTATCAGCTGTGAGTAGTTCAAATAGACAATTAACAATGCTACTAGGATTACCTAAATGTCACTACTCTCTTCGATGAAAACACCCACACACACATAAAATATTTCCAACAAAATAATGGATTTTTGGAAGCTATCTCACTATTCCAAAATTCAATTCATTACTAGCTCCTATGTTACCAAAAACACAAGATTACAACAGCTAACATCAAACTTGCTCGAGCCTCAAAACCAACCTCATTCCTTTATTCAAATAATAAAACAATGTAGCCCATATGTCATTCAACGATGATATATCCCTGGTAAGGCTATATCATATTGACTGAGCTATTATTTCCATCAGTCAAAGCCATAGAAATAAAGTCCAAGTTTACTCTCCAACCAACATCATTCCTTTATTCAAATAAAAAAAATGCAACGAAAACATAAGGAATTCACTTCACCAAAATGTCTACAATTTCTCTAGGAGTTTCACTTATGTCTGCATCTTAGAGAAACCTCATTACTTTTCCAACAATCTAGATAACAAGCAACAATAACTCTACCATTTATCTGCTTTAGGTGTCATAGATGAAACTATAATCTATCTTTAATTCTAGAGAACATTTACTCAATATAACTTCTTATTTTATGGTGAGAAACACAAATTTTCCTTTGTTTCAGTTGCACCAAAGGCTGCTTTAGAGATATCCCCCGATAGAATTTTTGATCCAACCCTATTTTTTCTCTCCTTTTTTCTCCTATCTTCCACCAATGAAGAACCAACCACTTTCCTTCTCTTCGGTGGTGGAATCACTGACCCACTCTGTCACCCATTCACATCCCCACTCCTACTCACTGCTTACTCCAATTTACAAACAATAATTGGTAGATTTTTTTTAACACCACAATATGAACTCATTTATTAATCTTATGATCTAGAAAACATATTAAAATCCAAAACTTGAGTTAGTCACACGTCTAAAAAAATACTTTCGCCATGAAAAGACAATATTATATTTTTAATATTTTTACATCATTAACATGCAGATATACATATACATACATACATACATACACACATACATATATATAGATACACAGTTTCATATTTATCCATATTTAAAGTATTTTCATCCTGAGAAAATCATAAAGCACAATATTAGTCAAATGAGTCTAAATTAAGATATGCAAGAAAGGTTAGCAGAAACCCATAAGATAAGTACCAATCAGTTCAAGTACTCTGCAAAACTCAATTGAGATCACAATATTATTTTTGTAAATCACATGTCCTACATAACTTAACACATAGGCTAATCAATCATTCCATCAATACAATATATAAGTCATTTCCATAAAATGTATGTTTTTGCACATCTAATCATAAAATAGTCAATCATTTCATCAATAAAACAACACAACAAAATCTAAATCCATCCACATAACACATCTGCCAAGGGAGGGTCATGAAATTCTCCCCCTCTGAGGCTTAACACATTCATCTATGTATCAATAAATTTTAAACATAAAACAACATTTACAATGCATTTTCAAACAAGAATGAAAAGTCCCACACATGATTAGGATTAGCTATATATTTTTTAAGCAATGAAATGTGAAAGATGACATGAATCTATAGATACCTAAAACATGTCATGTTGAGGAGGCTACCCATATGGATAACTTTTTAGATCATATGACTCATTTTGGGCCTTCCTAAGACCTAACAGTGGTTCTAACCTCTCAAGCAGGGCAAACTAATCCTTTTCATCCTAGGCCGCTGTCCCTCCTAGCGGTTGTGTAGCGGCCACTGGATCTGATGATGGCCCCCAGAGCAAGACACACCTGTCAAGAAAGACCTTGTATGTAACAATATCGGGCTCCCTGAGCTGAGCCAAATCTGTTATAAGGCAACAAATCTTGAACGGTTTTGGTCGAGAAGCTTTCAAAAGCAATGTTTCACCTCCCTTAACCTAAGTAAATATTGGTATTGGCTTATTCAAAAATCCAAGATGGCAATTGAGGGGAATCTATAAATTGAGAAATTTCCTTCATCAAATGATCTTGAATTGAACGTAATGAAGTGCTACCATTTTGTCCACTAGAAAGATCAATCTCTCATAACTGTCAAGGTGCTATCGAAATTGTGTTATGAAGCTTGCATTCACATCCATGTAGTGCATTGGAGCTTGAAGGACATATCTCATCACTGTTCATAATAAATTACTATGAATTTGAGCCAATTTCCATGAATCTACTATGTTTTAGAACACAAAAAATATTGAACATCAATTTGACAATCGAATTGCACGTTGCCCCGCATTGAGCATGAAGGAAATAATTGTTGTTCGACGGCCACTGTGATCCACAATGACCCATAGATGAAGTCATTGAATCCTATGATGGTTAGTAGAGCCCACCATTCTGAATCATTATGACCATGTGGTGACATTCCATTTTCTATATTTTATCAGTTAGATTAGTTTTAGCAGCATTCAATTCAGTTTTCGAACATAGTTTAGCATCATTTATTTTAGTATTTCATGCATTTGTTTACTATTTTACGTAATTTATTTTTATTTGCATTATCATGAAATAGGCCTCATCTTGAGAGGATTTACATTTGCTATTTATGCTTTATAGATGCTTTTGTGTGCAGGTTACAAGTCTAATTAGGAGCTAATCATCCTAAAAATTCCTCAATCTTGCCATCATTAGGTGGAGGTCGCTACGAAAACCCTTCATAATCAATTTTGGAAAGAGCAAGAACTCTGTGGAGTGCATATTCCCCTTTGGGGTTTCATATTGTAATATTGTATCAATTGGTGAATCCCTAAGAGGGATATTTTGTAACCTCTTGTAAAAGACAATTCCAAATTATTAATGAGAAGGACATCATATTTTCTTTATCTTTTTGTCATTATGGTTACTTAATATTTCTTGTTATTTTGATTACATATTACATAGTTAGATGCATGGTTTTTGCTACTTTACAGTGGTGATCATGTGCAGGACTATTCCCATAATTTCATTATTTATCGCTAACTTGTGATTTTCTTGTTTGAACTTTCAGGTATCATCGCTTTAAGCTGCGACGGTGCACAGTAGCCACTGCTATACCCATTCACGGCCAGTAGGGCCGTCGCTCTGCCTTCTGATGGCTTAAAAATAGAATAAAAAAACTAGGTTCACAACATCTTCATCAAATTATTAGCTACACCTATAAGTAGTTCTATGCGTGATTTTACTGCTTTCTACAGGAAAGTTAGATTTCCAATATTGGTAGAGAAAGATAATGAAATTTTTTATTTTTAAAATCTCTTCCTGTGACCACTACTGGGAACAATGACCTCTGTTGCTAGCCACTCCAAGGTATAGTGGCCCCAATTTTTGACCGCTCTGATGTCTAACAACCTATGTTGTAGACCGTCTGACACAGATATGGCCCCTGAGTAAATTGATTGTTAGGGTTGTCTTGCATGTTGCCTGCTTAAAGGGTATTTTCATTTAGGGTTGCATTTTCAATTTCCTAAAATTAAAAATATTTTTATTCATAATTTAGAAATTTGAAACCTCTTTTTATGTATTAGTGAAATATCATGGATTGCTTTATGTTACATTTCCCTTTTGCATGAAATAAAAGGAACCCACACACACATCACGTCTCAAATTTAACATTAGTGAGGTGGAATTCACACCCACTCACTGATCAAGACTAAAAATGATGGACTTCATCACCACCTTGTTGGCTTGCATTGTGGATCTTCAAACCTCATTTTGGCTAAGGCCAGCTCCAAGAACCATTGTAGCCATAGAAAATTGCACGCACTCTTCTTCTAAAGGTGTATCTTTGACCATGGTGAACTGGGTGAGGAATGGTAGGACCTATGCTCCCTCATCAAATATGGGATGCATCTCCATATTTTTATGGGTTTCACAGTCTAGACTTCATCACCAAGCTAGTGTGTGAGAGCGTACAGGTGAAAAACCTTTAACATTGAGCATTACATCAACATTTTTCAATATCGAAAAAGAGAAAGGCAAGAAAATTAATGAATTATAACACACAAGCCAGTTTTAGGAAACACAAATAATCCTTAAAAGAGAATCATTTGTATACTTTTTTTATTTTATAATCACATGCATAATCAAAACAAAATGGTCACTACACGGAGCCACACCTAGTTACCAACTTAGGCCATTGGCAATGCATGTGAAGGCTCAAAATGCCTTTGATATAGTCCACATGACCTAGCTTTACCTGAACAATGTTTAGGTAGCCATTGTAGAGATAACTCTACCCATGGGGGATCTTCTCATCGAGAGACCCCTGATAGGAGGACTCTTGTAGGAAATCCTCATGATCAAGATGAGGATATTTCTAGACCTCATTCATAATATGTTATTTCTAGACAAAATCCACCCAATGAGGAGCTTAATAGAGGGGTTGCATGCATCTGTGTACACAACAGATCTACAAACTCTTCAGAGCTTGGAGCAGAGTACATTCCCTTGCTTAGTCAAGCTAGGGGAGATACTCCTCCTAACCAACCTTGGAAGACTCATAAGCTAGATTTCTTAGATAGATATGGTCCAAAAACAACCCGTAGAGCCCCTTATTTTGTTCATTCTCATTTCAAGGGTGGGCACGATGAAGATATAGTTCATCGTACACATGCCTACGATGAGTTTTCTACATGAGCACACCACATACCCACATCATCATTAAATAAGGATATTACCCCTAGGGTTAAACATAGAGTGAATGCAACCTCAATTGAAGTAAGAGGGTAGTTTTCCCTTTTATAGGAATAAAAATAGCCAAAATACCTTGCATCGAGGTGAGAAGTTAGCGGTCTTACACAACATATCGTATAGATCATCTACCTCAACCTAATGCTAGTCAAAGAAAGTAATTGCTCCAATATCAATTGGAGGATTTGCGTAATGAGTGAGAGCTCTTATACTATGAGCATGTAGAGTAGCAAATGCTACATCGCCAATGTTTGTATGAACATAAAATACGTGAGGAAAGGATCCTCAAATAAAAGTTGCACAAAGAACAATCGTGTAGGCTAGATCTTGATGAGGTACCTACTCCTAGTGCCTATAGAAAACAACACACCATAAGGCACATTACGCATCATCAAGAGTTTCCTCCTAGTTAGAAATACACTCATTCTCTTCACACCTCTATGCATACTTCTCAACAAAGATAGTGCCTAGTGCCAAACCCACCAGAATATGAAGCTTATGAAGAGATAAAAGCGATGAATAAGACCAAACATAACTTGAGCCATCTTGCGAGGACTTGGTGGGTGATCAAAATTTGCCAACTCGATCAAATTGAAACCTTCCACCTCCTGCTCCCAAGAAACCTCTTCAGGAAGATGATATTATCTCATCTCAATCCTATAAAGTGCTCACAGAGTGAATCCAATCACTCAAGAAATAAAGTGTGGTTTATCAAAAATCCACATTGAGTAAGTTATATAACCAGCCCCTCCATCAATGCCTAGTCTAGCCTACCTAGAGCATTTTGAGATGCCAAAGTTGGATAAATTTAGAGGGGATTTTGATGCCCAGAAGCACGTCACAAGTTTCATGAACTAATGCTTTCAACTTTAAAATAATGATGCTTTACTATCGCACACATTTGTGATAACACTCTCTAGCTCTGCCTTGGAGTGGTACAATCAACTACCTAGATATAGCATCTCTAGATTTGAATAGCTAGCTAACACCTTTCTTGAACGCTTCTATTTTAGAGTCAAGAAGAAGGCTAACATGTTTGACTTGATGAATTTATTGGAAATACATGAACTAGAGTTTGAGAACAAAGTGTACATTATTGTTGAGTAAATATTGGAAATATTTATCCAATGGTTTGAGAACAAGTTGTGCATTATCATTGAAAGAAATTTGAAACACTTGTGCTAGAGTTTGAGAATAAAATTATGCATTATTTTTGAATGAATCTATGAAGTATTTGGGCATCGGTTTGAGTGACATTGGAAGTGAGTTTGCAAGTGTTAGAAATCAGTTTTGTGAAGCAAATTTATGCACTAGTCTTGTTTGATTTTAACAAGAAAATTTGTAAGAATTAGAGATCTAATTTAAAAGCAATAAGTTGAGACATGTGAAAGCGACCGACTTAATGAATGAGAAAATAACATATTGAGTATTTTTATTGCATATTATTTACTATATGTTCATGAAGAAAAGGAATTTTGGGTATAATATGTTTAAATTACTTTAGTTGAAGAAAGCATTTCTGATAGAGTTATAACATTTGTTTTGAGCATGTGTTATGAGTATATTTGAGTATGTGTTATGAGCATATTTGAGTATGTGTTATGAGAAGAATTGAGTATGTGTTATGAGCATATTTGAGCATATGTTATGAGCAAATTTGAGCAAGTATTATGTGGAGATTTGGATTAAATATGAGCAGAATTGAGAGCAGATCTGAGTAGAATTAGAACAGGTTTGGTAAGCAGATTTGAAACAAGCCTTGTGTAAAGGCTTGGAGCAGATTTGAGTAAGCTCTATGTGTAGGCTTGGAGAATATTTAAGAAAGCCTTGTGTAAAGGCTTGGAGAAGATTTAAGAAATGTGTAGGCTTGGAGAATATTTAAGAAAGCCTTGTGTAAAGGCTTGGAGAAGATTTGAGCAAGCCTTGTGTGTAGGCTTTGAGTATATTTGAGCAGGGCTGAGAGCAGGTTTTGGAGTAGATTTGAGAAAGCCTTGTGTAAAGGTTTGGAGTAAATTAGAGTAGAGGGGATTTAGGTCTCCAATGGATAGAGGTCCATGAACTAGAGCAAAGGGGATTGGTGTCTCCTATAGATAGAGGTCCACAAACTAGATAAAAGGAGATTGGTGTCTCCTATAGATAGAGGTTCACGAACTTGAGCATAGGGGATTGGTGTCTCCTTTAGGTTGATGTCCATAAACATTGTAATAGGGAATTGGTTCCCAAGAGATTGGTTGATAAAATTTGTAAGAAATATTTTCTCCATGGACATAGCCCACATTGGGTGAACCACATTAAATCTGTTTCTCTCAGGTGTGTGATGATTTGTGCATTGTTTCATTTAATACTTTGATATTATTGTTGTTATCATTTGAAAAGAAAAGTAAAAGTTTTATCTTATACTGTTCACCCCCTTCTCAATATAAGCTTGTGTTCTTCAATTGGTATCAGAGCGGGTTCCTTTAGGGAAGCCTAACATCTTGAAGGAATATCATACAGGAACACGTATGGCTCATCAGGAAGTATTTTTAACACACAGAGCTTCATTATTTAATGGGACTAACTATACTTTTTGGAGTGTTCGAATGAAGATATTTTTGATGGCATAGGAAATTGATATATGGTAATCAGTTGAGAATGGTTACACAACACCTTGCAACCCCTCCAACAGATACAAATGGTAAGAAAATTTATGAAATTAATACCAAGGCAATGAATGCAATTTTAAGTTGTTTACAAGAAAAAAAGTTTGTAAATTTTATGCACAACAAATAAGCAAAAGAAATGTGGGACAAATTATAGAATACATATGAAGGAGATGACAAGGTTAATATGGCAAAAATTCAAACTCACAGGAGGAAGTTTGAGGAATTGAAGATGAAATATGAGGAAGATATTGCTAGGTATCTACTTCATGTTGATGAAGTTGTTAACACCATTCGTGGACTTGGAGAAAAGATTGAGGACTTTGCTATTGTTCAAAAAAATTTAAGGTCACTTCCCATGATATATGATGCAAAGGTTTCAGCAATAGAAGAGATGAAGGATCTAGAAACTTTGAGGATAGATGAACTACATGGAATTCTCACAACTTATGAGATGAGGACAGAAAAAGAGCAAACCTCCAAAAAGGAAGCAACGTTCAAAGCTTCAAATAAGGTGAGGAATAAATAACCAGAATCAAGTGATGAGTCAAGTAGTGATAAAGAGGTTAAATTTGTGAAAATAAATAAGAAGGGTTCAAGGAAACCAAAGAATATGTAAAATATGAAATATTTTAGTTGTGGTAATATTGTTCACTATGCAACATATTATCCATAAAATGGGTATAGTAGCAGTGAGTATGAACACCATTACAAGAAAAATAAAGAAATAAAATTCAGGCATGAAAAGAAAAATAGGTATGGTGAAGGCAAGCATGAGAAGAAGATTTTTCAAAGGCACAAGAAAAGTTTCTATGTTGAAGAATCAGGTAGTGCTTCAAGTGATGGTGATGAAAGTTCTTCAGATAGTGAAAAAGAAGAGGTTCTATTTTTGAAAATATAATAGGAAAATAATACTCCTTTTGAAGAACAAGTTGAATATGCTCCTATTGAAATTCAAGTAGAATATTCTGAAAAGGATAAAGAAACCACAGTTGATATGGAAGAGGAATTTACTGCAGCTCTTGAAGAATTGGAAAGAGTTAAAAGGGAAAACTTAAGATTAAAGGCTCAAATACAAGAGGACGAGAAAAAAAAAGCAAAGCTTATACAAGATCTCAAAGTTGAAGAGGTAAAGAAAGTTGAAGAAGACATGGTTGAACAATTAAAGGTAAAAGAGCTAAAATGTGAAAAACTAGAACATGAAGCTGATATTCTAAGGAAGGGACTTGAGAAATTTAACAATAAGATATATTAGTTTAGAAAAATCTCAAAATACAGAGATCTCCATTTATGATTACTGGACTTGGCTTTGAGGAAAGTCAAGAAGTAGAAGAAGAGGAGTCAATCTCAAGTTCAAAAGAAATAGAAGAACCATAAGTGATTGAAGAAGAACCTAAGATCTACGTTGATGTGTTTAGAGGTGATAGTATCAAAGAGGAAGCAAACAAATAATCATCAAGGAACAAGGACCATCACAAGAAAAGCAAATATAAAGCTATACATTGCAGGGTTCATGGCAAAAATTATTATGGTTTCACCAAAATAAATTTCAGGTCATTTGCACCTTCTAAAAACTACAACATCAGACGTTACAATTACAATAACTTTGGGCATAAAACTATACATTGCAGGGTTCATGGCAGAAATGATTATGGCTTCACCAAAAGAAATTTTAGGTCATTTGCACCTTCCAAAAACTACAACATCATATGTTACAATTGTAATAATTTTGGTCATAAAGCAAAGTGGTGTAGAACATAATTTCTCGAACTTCCAAAGACAAGCAAGAATAGGTATGCTCAAAAGGATCAAAATGGTATGACTACAAATGTGTGGTAAAATAAGATGGAAAAAGAAGAAGAGCATTGTAAGTTGGGAGTAGTCTTACTCCCATACCATAATTAATCACCTCAAGGAGAGGAGGTGATGAGGATGCTGTGCTAAATGTATTATTTTTAGATTTTTCAAATTCTTTTTTGAGAGAGACAACCTCATATTCTAATCTTTCACATTCCAATTCTTTTGCCTTTAATTTCTAAATCATTAGTTCTTCAATTCTTTTTTCTTATTCAACCTTTACTATTAAATATGCTTCTCTTTTAGATTTAAGAAGGCTAACCTATTTGACTTGATGAATTTACATCAATATGATGATGAGCTAGTACTGGATTACGAAAATAGATGGTACAAGATCATGTCATGATTGCCATTCACTATTTTTTTTTCTGAATTAACACCAATTTTTACTAAGATTTTCTCTAAGCATATATCATTGCTATTACAATTACATCAATACCAAACATTAAAATAAGCTTTAGCTCAAGACAAAGTGATTGAGGACTTTAGGGAGAGCTAAAACTATAAAATAAAGAATGGAATAAAAACACTCGTAACAATCCTCATCAGGCGAAACCAATGCTTGTGAACCAGGTTGTTCTAAACATTCCAAAAGTGGAGAAATCCCAACAACAACCTAACTATTAGGCTCAACCCCCTTTGGTGCAATACAAAAATTAGTGCCAGTGAAATCAAGGGTAAGATAAATAACATTGCACCCCTCGCACATACATGCCATTGCTTGAGTCTTTGACATCATTGTTTAACATATTATGTGAGGCCAAGGTGATTACAGTGCTAAAAATCAAATTATTAGATCTAGCCCATATAAAATCGAAAGGGTACAGAGAGGATCAGTATTGTTCTTGTCATAAATAAAATGGACACAATATCCAAGGATGCTACGGTTTTAAAAACCTAGTGCAAAATATGATTGATAAGAACTAGCTACAAATTTATAATCCTCTAGTCCTATATAACCAAAAATTGGTAATATTCAAATAACACTTGCCCAACCATGAAGTTAAGGGTAATCAAATCGGGTATGTCAATAAGATTCACACTGATCCACCCATGCATGAGTTCATTGGCATGATTAACATAGTGATGTGTAATCAAAGGTATATTCAAGCAAAGCCTCCTACAAATCCCATTTGAATCCCTTCCGCACCACAACCTTTGCCATCTCAAAAACCCCTACCAGGACCACCATCATAGCCAGTGATTACTATCAGAAACATGCTTACTCAGAGCCTGTAGGCAACTTCGACCAAATTTTCAATCTACAAGCTCATTCCACAATACCCTAGGCATAGGGAGGCACTTATGGAGATTCTTAAATCCATTGAGATACAACCCTAGAATCCTAATGATTTCACCAATTTTGGAGGTACATCAAAAAATGCAAAGATCCTATGATCACCTTCTATGATCATGAAATAAAATCAGTCCCAACTAATGTAGCAGATCCTCCATTGCACATCATCGCTTGTATAAACCAGATTCTGTTCAAGCGAGTGTTGATAAATATAGGATCATTGATTAACATCATCAAGATGATAGCTTTAGGACATTTTAGTCTTCCAAAATCACACATAGTGGCATCAAATTTCACATTGTAAGAATTTAATGATGCATTATGCTCAATGGTTGGCACCATAGTCTTAACTATTTAGGTGGGAATTAAAACCATATCAATTTTATGCCATGTGTTGTAAGGTGCTATGCAATATAACATCTTGCTCAATCATCCTTGGATCTGAGACATGAGATGTGTCCCTTCCATTCTACATCAGTGCATTAAGTACATTTATGAAGGGTAGGTCCATGTCATCCCATCGGATGAAGAACCTTTCAAATATATTAATCAAGTTAGTAATCTAGGGGATTTTGTCCTTCCATATACTCATTTGGACATTAGACCCATGTCTCTTATTAAGCATCTTTTGGGTAAAACATTGGTTAGTTTTCTATGGTATAAATCATTACCTCCATTTAATTGTCAACCTGGGACAACTCGTAAACTTGTAACCCTACACAATATATGCCTGTAATATCCCTTTAATAAGATGAGTCCCTTAGATCCTATGGTTTGGGGGGATGTTGTTGTTTCATTGGAGTTCTTGTTTATATTCCAAACCACTAATATAATTTGCATTATCAAAGAAAGAACTAAAATGCTTTGAAATTAAAACTACACACTTGCTGGAAATTAACTCAAAAATAGGGGAAATTACAGTATTAAATTAAACTACAAAAAATAGGAAAATAAACTAGAATGACAGAAAATAGAGAAAATAAGGGAGGAATACTGTTGAGAGTGGGCCCATGCTTCCAGCAGATTCTGCTCGCGTTAAGTCATACACCAGATGCTAGTTGAGTTTGATAAAAATACTCAGATGTTGTATTGAAATGTGGAGCAAGAATTTATAGAGAAAATCTGGGATCTATTTTTAGGGGTAGCCTGCATATTTATAAGATATGCGGCCATGCCCTGTTACATTCTAAAAGAAAATCAATCTCCTATTTTTTGGTTACAACAATACACAAGAATAAAGGAGATAAAGCAAAAACATTAAACTCAAAATATATTTAGTGTATTTTGTATCTAAATAGAATATTGTTAGAGTAATATTCCATTCTTTGGGATATTTATCCTTTTCACTCCACTAGGTAAAATAGGTAGTATATTGCATTATACTACATAGGTTATTACATTTACTTTGTACTAATTACCATGTAGATATTTACTGTTTCAAATATCTAATGATAAATAGGTTAAATCTTAAATATCCTAGGTAATCAATTCTAAACCTAACTCTATACCTCCTATGGCATGTTTATTAGCGTGGTTAAGGGAGAATACGTTGTTTTTACTATTTTGCATATTATATAACATTAGCCTTAATGCTAATGTTAGTAATGAAATATTTTTTATTATTTTCAATATTGTTTCACCAAATTGCTTCATTGGCATCAGAGCCAATTTTTTTTTTTGCTTTCCCGGATGACGAGCTAGTGACATTTGAAAGCCACCAAACCCACCTCAACATGCAAGCTCAATGGATGAGGGAGCGACCAGGCGAGGCCCATTTCTGGCCAGGTCAACTCGACCTACCAGTGCCTAAGGCACCTTGGGGTCGATCGACCGTGACTGATCACCAACGCGATCAGAACCGAATGACCACCCACAAGGCTTTTGACATGATAGGTCAAAGCTTGCTAGGCTCATGATCTCAAGGCCAACACTGGAAAATCGGGACCATGCCCCTGTAGACCAACAAATGGGTCATGAGGAGGGCAGGAGCGCCCTCCCGATCCCACGTGGTTGTGGTCCATAGGCTGAGCCTGGAGGGCAGGAGCACCCTCTAGGCAAGCCGATCGATATTGGTGACCCTACCTCAGATAGATCTCAACAGGTGAGCAACCAAATAGACACTAGACCCTAGACCTACTAAGCTCAACACATGGCACACTCATAGAGGTGACACGTGGCGAAGCTATACTACTAATGCTTGGAGGGAGAGCCAACCGCATGGTGACACGTGGTGCTAGAAGCAAAAGGGGCAGGGCCAGCTCGGTGACACGGTGGTGGAGAAAATTTTTGTCTGGGCATCAAGCTACCATGTGGCGAGGAGAGATTGGTTATCCGAATGACAAGTGGTAGAGGGGCATCGCTGGTTTGGTAGGCGATTGCCCGTAGGCAATCGAGTTTTTACTCGCAATGAGAGGGTTTTAAACACCCTCGCATCCCTTTACGGGATGCATGTGAGATAAATTCCCATAAAAAGGCATATTCAACATTGCCTTTCCTCAAGTACCATGACTACGAGATGACTTTCAAATCCACCCAGCAGTGTAGTGGTCAAGGCTTACACCTTGACAGCGCTAGATCTAGCGCTCAAATCTCGCCAATGACAATTTTTTTGGTGCACCCGACATTGGATTTCGGAAAATTAACAAAGGTACAATTTTTTTTAAAGGTTTTATCAATATTTTAATTTTTTTTTTATCTTTTTATATAATTTAGAACTTTTTGAGGAAATTAAATTATTTTTATTAAATTCTTATATTTCTTTTCCCTCAAAACTCTTTGTAATATAAATATTTTATCATTAAATTTATTTTAGTATTAAACCTTACAATTTTGATATCTCCAAATACATCTTTTACAAAATCAAGACATATAAAATTTCTTTAGTTTTCTTCCAAATTTGGAGATAAAGAGACAAAGAAAAACAAAATATTTTTTTTGCAAACCCAAGGATTTCTTCAACATTTTTTTTTGCAATAAATTCTCAAATTTCTATAGTTTTCTTCACACATTTTTGGAGATAAAAATACATAGAAAATCAAACTTCTATTGCAAAACAAAGAGCTTTAAAACATTGGGCAAGGACAAAGGTCATTTTCTAAGCAACAAAATAAAAAATTTGCTTTTGTTTTCTCCTTCACAAAGGAGATATAAGACATAAAATTGCAACTTTTTTGTTGTAAACTTGAGAAATATTTTGAACCTATTTTTTGATCCTCATGCTTGAGTGTTGAAGACATAAACCAAAGTCGTGTGTCGACTGGTCTGGAAGCCTTTCAAACGCGGGTCGTGTGTCGACTTGTCTTGAAAGGAGTGCTCAATTTTTTTTTCAATTTTGTAAAAATTAAGGGGGGATAGAAGTCATATATTGTGATTCTATTTTTTGTAAAATTGTAAAGAGAAAGGGGGGATATTTAAAAGTAAGAAAGGTGCATTCTCAATTGTACTCAACACCTTTTCTTAAAAATTGACTATACTAGGTGCATTTTCGGTTGCATCCGACACCTATAGTGATAAAAATTTGGGTTGCTCTCTTTTTGATTATTGCACTAACCATCATGTTTTTTGTGTGCAATTAAACAATCATAAAAACATTGAAGAGCATTTCATAAACCCCAACTTCACTAAAATCGTGCTACACCTTGCACAAGTTAAACAAGTCAATTTTTACACCCCATCAAAGGTCAAAATCCAAACACCTTGATTCACTCTCTTTGTTTGGATTAATTTACTTAAAATTTCCATCATGTTTAAAGGGTGTTAAGGTAGGTGCCATTAAATATCCTAGAGAGAAAAATCATAAGTCTTCCAAAACCTACTCCTTTAATTTGCTCTATTTATTTGGCTTAATTTCCTCAAACTTTTCATCCCTTTGTACGGGTGTTAAGGTAGGTGCCATTAAATATCTTAAAGAGAAAATTAAAATCTTCCATATACTCTTTTGAGGGTATACTGCAAGATAAAGTCATCTTAGTAAAATCAATTTGAAACCTTCACCATGGAAATGATGAAAAAATATCTCAATGAAAGACAAATGCTTAAAGGTTCAAATTATTCTGCCTAGAAAACTAAGATGAAAGTTATTTTGACTATAGAGGATATGTGGGGAATAGTGGATGGAACTAAGACTAGACCTACATCACCTGGAGTAGATCAAACAACATATGATAAAAATAATAAAAGACTTTCCTTATTGATCTTGCTAGCTATTACTGATGATATCCAACCTCATATCAGTGAAGCTAAAAATGGTAAGGAGGCATGGGATGCCTTAGCTACCATATTTGAGGGAAAGAATCAATCCACGATTCTTAACCTTCAAACACAACTTCATACTCTTAATATGAAATATGGAGAAATAGTAGAGCTATTCCTCTATAGAGTGGCATATCTGAAGTCTAAGCTTAATGCTTTAGGGGCCAAAGTTGAAGACACCATTTTGACTTTAGTAACTTTGAGAGCTCTTCCCAAAACCAATAAATTGTTGATTACATCCCTTAATGTTTCACAAAGAGTTTCCACCTTTGTGGAGTTAGTCAATTTGCTTCAAACTGAGGAAGCAAATCAACTCCAAAATGATGAAGTGTCAAAAATGCACTTTATTCAAACAATAAGGGTGATAAGAAAAAAGGAAACCTTCAAAAGGGAGGATAATCCTCAAAATATAAGGGAAAGCAATCTCAAAAGAGGCTTTGCTCTTATTGTAAAAAGGATAACCATGACACCAATCGGTGTTGGTTCAAAAACAAGCAAAACAAGACAGATAAAGGCACATTACAGAAGCAAAACAAAGGCAATATTGTTAGTGAAGTGTATAGTTCCGATTTTGATTCTGGTTCAAAAAAGCACACAGAGTGCTCATTGCTAAGACAATATTGTAGAGGGAAAACACATTTGTCACCTTGAGCAATCACCATTTTCACTCTTTTTTTTTTAGGCTTCATAAATAGCATAAAGTTTTTGTTTGAAGTACTTGTAATAAAGGGGTGTTTGTACCTCTTTTTAGGCTTCATAAATAGCAAACTCTCATTGTTTTAAGTTCTTGTAACAAAAGGAGGGAATTTTCTGGTGTAAAATTGCCTAGGAGGCAATATTTGTAAAATCCTTCACAAAGCTTCTTAAGTTGCACATCTTTTGCAATTAAGGGGGATATACTTTCTTTTCTTCACAATTTTTTGTAAAAAGGGAAGAAGACTTATAAGGGTGCATTTTCAGCAGTGACCGACACCTTAGTCATACTTCTTTCAAAAATTAATTACATGTTTTGAAATAAGGAGGGAACTTATAAGGGTGCATTTTCAGCAGTGACCGACACCTTAGCTACCTTATCTTTTGCAAACTCATATTATAAACTGAATGAATCTCGTATGATGTGATCTATTCTACTACACCTAGCGATTGCAGTGGTTGGTTACCCATGCAATTTAGTTGGATGATGAGATTACTATAAGGACATTCGTTGATGTTAAGAAAAAGTGAGGAATGACCCACTTTTTTCTTAGGAGCAGCTAGAGCACTGTGATAGAGCAAGAACCAGCAGATCAAAATTTTCTTCCACTGTATTGGGATAGTTATATACATTACCCAAATAATGTAATAAGGGGGGATGTTAGAGTAATATTCCATTCTTTGGGATATTTACCCTTTTTACTCCACTAGATAAAATAGGTAGTATATTGCATTATACTACATAGGTTATTACATTTACTTTGTACTAATTACCATGTAGATATTTATTGTTTCAAATATCTAATGGTAAATAGGTTAAATCCTAAATATCCTAGGTAATCAATTCTAAACCTAACTCTATACCTCCTATGGCGTGTTTGTTAGCATGGTTAAGGGAGAATAATTTGGTTTTACTATTTTGCATATTATATAACATTAGCCTTAATGCTAATGTTAGTAATGAAATATTTTTTATTATTTTCAATATTGTTTCACCAAATTGCTTCAAATACGTCTAATATTTTTCTTTATTCAATTACATTGATTTTTACGTGATTGTTGAAAAATAGATGAAATATGGTCATTGATGTTGTCCTTGGTCCACATCCATTTTTGAGATCACATATGCATCCATCATTGAAATCATTGTTCTATTCTGCCTACAACAAGGGTTGCGCTGTAATTATGCGTTAATGGGAATAAGATGCCTTATCTGTAGAAGACAGGAATAAAGCACCATATCTATAAAATATAGAAATAAGGTGCCTAACGAAATTTGAGCACCTAATGAGAATCAGGAACCCAAAATTCAAATGCCAAAAGAGAATCGAGTGCCCGATAGTTAGGTGCCAAATAGGAATCGAGTGCCTAAACGGGAGTCGGGCGCCTGACTGCGCTTCATCACTATTTTATTGCATATATTTTTACCTTTAATTTTTTATCATAACTGGAAAGTTCTAGGTCTAAGTGTTGTTGGACATTTTGAGTAGATGAGTTGTGATTGATGTCAAAAGTCAGTTTTAGTGAGCAATGCAAGAAGAAGTTCTGCAATCAGTGCAAAAGGGAGAGTCCACTTTCAGTTGATCAGATTTAGTTCCAGGTAGTGAGATGTGGTCCAAAGTGCAAAGAAGAGGCCCAAGAAAATAATATTATAATATTAAAAAGGAAATTTAAATTAATTATAAATTAATTAACATAATTTTAATATAAATTAATTTACTTAACTTTCAAAAGTTACTTAAGTTAATTATAATTTAATTTTTAATTTAATTATAAATTAATTTAAATAACCCTAAAGAGGGTTATAAGGTTAAAATAAAAATTGAATTTCAAATTCGATTCAAGCACCGACGTTTATGGCACAAGAGGCTTCGTGTATAAAAGGTGGCAAAAACCTTTGCCATTACTCTCAAATAATCATCGATCGAATTTCCTAAGCCCAAAGTGTAATGCGCAAGGAGGTTAAAGAGTTTCCACATTTTTTGAAAGGTCTTCAATGGTAGAGAGTTAACAAATAGGAGTGAAGCTCCTTATACCATGCACAACGTTGTGTAGTGTAGGTGGTAACTGTGGATGTGCTAAGTTGTGTGGCAGGCAAGGTGTGCAGGGTTCGAATCCCATTGATTTCATTTTGCAAGGCAGTGAAAGGATATTTGTTTTTGATCACGCACTGAATGAAGGGATAAAGGGAGGCTTGTGCCTTCCCTTACCCATGGGAGCGCTTAGCCCACGTGGTGGGCTAGCACCTTGATAAGGCGCTCGATAGAGTGGTATGGTGTTCGAAACCCACCAAGGCCTTTTTGGCTTGTATAAGGTATGCGCTGATGTCATTTGTGTTGGTCGCTTGATTATTTTGGATGTGCTAAGGTTGAGAAAAATAAAATGTTTTTGATGCTTATAAAGTTTAATTTTTTCCTGAATTAATTTGGATATTGAGTGTTTTGAGGGAGATAAAAGGGTAGGCAAATATTATTTTTGAAAGGTTAATTTTATGAGATTGATTAAATAAAATTGGAGATTATAAGGGGTAACTAAGTAATTATTTTTATGTGTGATTTGATGATTGCTAATTTCAAGGAGTAATAAGGTGTATTTGAGTTTGATTATTTTTGTAATTGAGGAAACATTTTGAGAGAGTGTTAGTGTGATATTTTTGTCATCTAACCATTGAAATTGGCAAGGAAGAAAAATTGTGATTGAGACAGGTTTTTAAGGGCACTTCTACATAAAAAAAAGGCATGGGCACATATTCCTAGTGAGTGATTGTTGGATGTTGTGAATTCTAAGTTGGAGTGAAAAGGATTGTTTGATAAGCATTGTTGAAAGTTTTTCTGAGTAAGAGTTGATAAAAATCTTATTTATAAGCATTGTTAGAAATATTGATCTATATTGAACTAGGGTTTATTGAGCTATCTTGAGAATGGTTTTATACAAAGAACATGAGTATCATTGTTATGTGAAGTTTTGAAAGATCATGAGTATAATTTTTGTGTCAGGATCACTTGATAATCATTATTTTTGAAGTGATTGGTTGAGTGATTGCAAAGATCATGAGTATCATTGTTATGTGAGATTGTTTTATAAGTATTGTTGGAAACAATTGAGTGAGTTTTCATATGTTTGGACTAGGGTTTGTGAGCAAGGATTATTTCATTGAGTGATTTTTTGAGTCCATTTTTGATTGAACCTAGTCAAGTGGTTGTGTTGAAGTGATAGTTCAAATTCTGTGAAACAAATTGTTCCATATTCTAAATTGATTTGAGAAATATATTGAGTGTTTGTAAGTGTGAAACATATTGAGTCTCTAACAATTCTCTATATATTTCTGTGATAAAAGAGAGATTGAAAGTGATTGAGCATTGTAGTGAATGTGAAGTATATTGAGTCTCTAACAATTCTTTATATGTTTCTATGAGATTGGATAAGTTCTAGTGAGGACTTGTTGAGTAGATTTGAGGTAAGTCTTAGAGAAGACTTGTGGAAAAATTGGTGTGAGATTTTATGGAAGCTTACAATACAAAATTGAGGATAGAGATTATTGAGTAGATTGGACAAGTTCTAGTGAGGACTTGTTGAGCATATTGGACAAGTTCTAGAGAGAACTTATGGACGGATTTATGTGAGCTTTTTGTGGAAGCTTACAAGTTAGATTTAAGATAAGTCTTTGAGAAGACTTGAGAGAATAGTTTATTGATTGATTTATCCAAAATTTGAGTTAAGGTTTAGGGCAGATTCAGCAGAGTTTATTTGTGATTAAGTCAAGCTTTGTGTTAAGGCTTGAGGACAGATATTGAGTATAGATTTGTGCTAGACCGAAGGACTATGTTTAGTGCAGATCAAAGGATAGAGATTGAGTAGATTTGTGCTAGACCGAACGACTGTGTTTAGTACAGATTTGAGGACAAAGTTTGGTGCAGATTTGAGGATAGATTTGTGCCAAACCAGAGATAGAGTTTGAGCAGATTTGTACTATATCTAAGGACTATGTTTAGTGCAGATTTGAGACAAATATTTAGAGGTAACAAAGTATAGAGGACAACAATCTCCAGTGGATAGAGATACTTTAGCCAAGGCAATGAGGACAGGTCTTCTAAGTGAGGATAGGAGTCTTCAATGGATAGAGATCCATTAGCAAGTGCAGTGGAGGCAACAGTTCTTCTAGAAGATCACCAGCTAGAGCAGAGGAGAAAGTAGTTCTCCTATGGATAGAGATCCATGAACTTGATTAGGGGATAGGTGTCTCCTTTGGACAGAGGTACATAAATATTGTAATAGGGAAATTATTCCAAGGATATTTATTGAGAAAAATTTAGTGAAATATTTTCTCCATGAGTAGCCCACATTGGGTGAAATTGGTGTCTCTATTGTGTGTGGTGATTTATGCATTGCTTTTATTATTGTTGTTGATATTGCTATTGATACATTGCATAATATTAAATGGGAAATAAAGGTAAAAATTGGTCTTATACTTTTCACCCCCCTCTCAGTATAAGCTTGTGTTCTTCAAGTGGGACCTCGACATAAACATGCCAAAATATCGTTCCACTACATTTATACATAATCCACTAAAAAAAAAATATTTGGAAACATACGTCATATAATGTTAAGTACATATAAAATTTGCATAAAAAATATATTTCTATTAAAATAAATGTCATAATAAATATGGAAAGTTTGTACAAAAATGAAAATTTTTAGGGCTCATCATCCCCCCATGCTTAAGGGTTGGCACGTCCCTGTGCCACTTTGAACTGGTAATTACCAGTTTCATTTACAACCTTCTAGTAGGCCCTATTTTTCTCCTTCCTTTTCTTGGCTGTGGCCTTGGATTTTTGCTTATCTCTGGGTTTTTTGCCTTTTTTGGTGTTTTGGGGAGGCTCCCTCCTATTGATATGTTTTCAGGTGCTTACTACTATGATTTGGCTGACTTGGCTCTGATCCTTCACCTGGTTGTTCCTTTATCCAAACTTTCCTCCCTACCACATTCCTTAAGTAGTAGCCAATAAAAGTGGAGGCATACTTTTGGAATACTGGATCAACTTACTTCTAGTATTCATGGTGAGGAGGTAAACGTTCTCCCACTAGTACTGTAGATTCATCACCAAATGGAATATTGGATTTCTCAACAAACTTAGCTTTGGGTAAATTGGCCATTATTGGCTTAATTTCAACATCATCTTCAGACTCTGCTTCTTCTACCAAATGAGATTTTCTTGTTGTTGCTTGAGCTACAGGTGGCACAAGACTTAGCAGTACCATTTTCATAAAATATACCTTCATATTTGAAGGTTGATCACATGTTGATCCATAAAAATCCTAAAAATGTGCTAGTCAAGCAAAATCAATTTTCTTACGAGGAGTTTTGGATACCTCTTTGGCCTCTTTTCTAGTTTTCTTGGCCACTCTCTTGGAGGCTTTCCTATACTCCTTATCTGCCTTGATATCTACCTTGAGCTATTTGAACTACTTTTTTTGCTCATCAAACAACTTCAAAGTCTCTGCCCACTCTTCATCAGAATCCATGCCTGATGCTTTTAGCTGTGCAATCCTTGCTCTGGTTCTAGGTCTTCTTTAAGGTCCCCTTACAACCTTCCTCTTTGATCTCAACTTCTTGGGTTATCTTATAGGGTCTGTAGGTATATCTAAAATAGAGGTATTTACCCCTTCTATTGTTTCTATTGTTATTTCTACTACTATTGCTACTGCGTGACCTTCAAAAGTTGGTGAATTTTGAGTCTCATGTGCCTACTCTATAAGCATTTGCTCAGGTGACCCTTCAATCACATTTTTTATAGTAAGGGATTCTTCTACTAAAGTCCCATTTTTTGCCTAAAGCTGCTCAGGATCAATTCCTACATCTCTCTCTTGTTCCTGGCCTATAGAGTGAGTAAAATCCTAAGATTTTTCAACCCCCTGATCCTCATGTGTAGTCTTATATAAAATATGAGGCTCTTTAACCTCAATTTCATCTTCTTTTCTTATGTCTTTCTCTACATATTTTTTTGAAAGTTGAGGTTATTCAACCTTAATTTCATCCTCCTAATTTACCTCTATATCTACAGAGGAAGAATATGTTGGGGAATGTCCCATATCAACTTCAGGATCCTAATATTGCTTTCGTTCTATAGAATGAGCTAGTGAATGGGGTTGTTCAACCTCTATTGCTTCATTTGTTTCTTGCTCTACTTCTGCATGAGATTTCTAGGAGGATTCATTAGTTGCACTTTCAATAAAAATTGTGGGGTCCTCGCCCGAGAATGTGGGCTCCCCTATGCAGACATATTTATAGAAAATAACATTGATTGGTCCTCTACCTCAGATTCCTTGCTAGAATTCCTTGCATATAACTAAAAAGAGCTAGAGGAGGCTATTTTATCCTTGAAATATGGAGAGGTAGTGGGCACTTCCATAGCCTAATTAGTTTGCATCATCACTTCTACCCTGGTTGGCCACTCAACCTTAGTTTGTTGGGCCTACAACTACAATTTCAATATTATCTCCTGTTGTTGATGGATGGTCTGATACAATTCTTGCAATTTTGCTATAATTTCTTTTCTAGAATCTTGAAAAAGAGTCTACTCCTCCTTATTCTTGGACTCCCAAGTACATGCTTGTTATTTCATTATTTGCAGTTGCTAATGTAGATCCTCCATATACATTTCCTACTAATAAGTCTACCCAATGGATAAATCTCACAAAATATGGACCATGAAATCATCCTTATTCAACTCATCAACTGCTACCTTATCATTCAATGAGCTATAAACCACCATGGATGCCTTCATCCTTCTACTTTTGGTTCTGGTGGAAATCAACATGTGAGTAGGGCTTGTCTGACCATGCCTTACCTCATATTCAAATTGAGGGCCAATAGGGGATGAAGCTTGTCCTGCCTCCTCATAAAATTGAGGGAAAGTAGGAGATAAGGCTTGCCCTGCATCCCATATATTTTCCTCATGCTACGATGTAGGTGTCATATTTGTTTGCTTTGCCATCCTATCAGCCAAGCGGTCAATCTATTCTAGTGCCACCATTTCTTACTCTACCTCAAGAAATACATTATTTCCTTCAGCTTCATCAATCGTTGCATCTTTGTGTGACTCAACATGTTGCATCAAGGCCAAAATCAGGCAATGGTAAGCCAGGGTAGATATTGTGCCTATCTGGTACCAATTGGACTCATCCTTGAGTGCACATGAAAGATAATGGGGGATATCGATCTTATACCCATGAAATAAATGGTTGAGGAAACAATATTTATTGGAATTTAGTTTGGAAATCCTACCCATACAAGTGAAGAACTGGGTAATCTGCTCGAAGACTGACCTCCAGAGCTTGGGGATGTACTGCTTTGGAAAACTAGTGTGCATCAGGTATTGTATTGGGTACTCAAAGAATCATTGCACACAGAGTGTGGGGTTATCCTCCTTACATGTGCATTCTCCTATTTGAGTAAGGCCTACTACCACGATTATGTACTCTTCGATGACTGGAATTTCTAGTCCCTGCATGCAAAAAATTTTGTCCCTCATAAATGCTGCAAATTATTTAGCTACCTCTGCATCTTGGTTCTGGCTAACTAGATGGTAGTATTCCAACCATTCAAAAGCATTGAATTGCATATATACATCCTCACTAATTCCTAAAAAATCTCTAGGCTCACTCTTTTTCAACTGATGGTTGGTTGATTTCCCCCCATGGTAGAGTTCAAATTTTTCTCAGCTCTGAGTTTTTCTTATAGTAATTTCTCACACCTTGGTTTTTCTACGGTACTCTATTATTTTCTTGCATAGAGTTTTTCCAATGCATGATTTTAAATCACCTACATCTATGAATTATAGGCACCTGATTATTGTAATTAGAAATAATTATAGTTATCTGTGTAAAATATCGTTAAAACGTGTGTTGAATTTTGTGTAGATTATGACCATGAGTGTTTTTTCCAATCAGAGTAGTGACACGTAGAAAAAATGCCAAGTGGAGAGAAATGGGTGGCTAGTAATTCAATGGGGAATGTGTCGACACTATTTTTTAGAAACATATGCCTATGGAAACAAAAAATTAAGCACTTACTTGTATTATATTTCATGCATGTATAATGTGCAAACACTCGTGGTGCACTAGCATTAGCTTCTTCATGGTAACTAGACGTTTGAGAACAAAGAATGATAGGCATATTTCCCATGCGGTGAATTTCTCCTGTATTGACTAGTTCTCGGTTGTTGTCGTTTGATACATTTGAGAATTCTTGCATATTTTCAAGAAGAGGTTAGAGAAATTGTCTTCTTAGGATGACAACCATCCCCTCCTCAGAAGTTATTCACTGATGAATTTGGAATGTGCAAAAATATTCAATGAAAAAATTAAAATAATTTCATCCGTGAAGTTTAACTTATGCACTTGGGTGAACTGCTAACATGGGTCGGACCACTTTCCAATGCTGAAGATTATTTATATGAGGTACAATTACCTGTTAAAATAGAAAGCAAGTGCCTCCTTATATGGAAATTGGGTACCTTATTTCAAATCAAGGCACACAGAAACTTGGTAAATAGAAAGTAGATGCCTTTCATTAGCAATCGGGCACTGTGCTTAATATGGAAAGTAGGTGTCTTTTACTGGCAATCGGGTGTCATACTTAAAGCAAAAAATAAAAAGCAGGCGCCTTATTATTGGAAATCGGGTGCCATACTTAAAAATAAACTTTATACAAACCTTTTTTTTGGGCTATGTCTAGGAAATTAGGTGTCACTTTCTTGAAAAATAGAAGTTGGGTGCCATTTCCTTATGAAAAATAGGAATCAGGCATTGGTCTACCAAAAAACGGGACTTGGACGCCTTTTCCTTGACATAACATGAGTCAGGCACCTTATACCGTACAAATGGGAATTAGGCACCTTCTTACCGTACAAAGGGAAATTAGGTATCGTCTTCCATAAAAATGAGAGTGGGGTGCCTTCTTCTCTAGAAAACAGGAATCAGGTGCCTTCTTCCTCTTTCAAAATTTCTTTGTATTTAGTGTGGTTTTTATTCTATTTTTTAGCTAGAGAGATAAATTTCATTTCGATAAATGATAAAGATAAGAAAGACAAGATTTTTCCTATATAAGAATGGACCAATGTTTTATATGAAACGAAATCATACTATGATTTTAACAGAGAATTTCTAGGGCCAGCCCTTAATATTATGTATGGAGAAATAAGTAGGTTGAGCAAAAGGGTTATAAAAGTTCTATAAAACAAACATGCAGAAGAAGGTGACTGGTTTATCCTCACCCAAGGGATTGTTATCAGATTATACAGGTTTTCTAGAAAACCCTTTTTGCTACCACATTATATTACTAACAGGTTATTTGCTCTAGAATATGTTAGGCAAATTAAATACATAAAATTCAAATACAGCACAGGTATAGGGAAAACTAGTACCTGTACGATGCCATTCCAGTTTGAAGGTGTTATTATCTCAAAAAAGGGGTAACATGAATAGATAACCCAGTTTCTAAATGAATTGGGGTTGATATAAATGCCACAATGATGGAGGTATGATCCCATCAATAGATTTGCTGAAAGACAAACCATTTTGAACAAAATCCCTATGAAGAATTACCACATGTTCCCTAGGCAATATATTGAAGATCACAAAAACAATACCGAAGATGACCCCCTTGAATGACATGTGGAAAGGATGCAACCACTACCTCCTTGGAAATATTTCAATGAACATGTAGTTGAATGCAACCCTAAACACAATTCTAAGCATATTCTAGATACTAAAACTATAAACATAATGTAAAAGAAGGGGGTTGAATGGACATTAGGGAAGGTTCATGAATGGTGGATGATGAGAGTTCAGACCAATGTGATTGAGTCATGGTACCCTATAAATAATGATGTAGAATTTATAGCCCATTATGATTGTTATCAAGCTACCTAGATAGGGACTTTTCCCCAAAATATTTCCCCAAGCATCAATGATAGCAAAGAGGCAAGCCCTGAAGTTGCTAAAAAACATAATTTAGACTAGGGTAAGGGTGAGGGAATTGAATTTGGACAACCAAAATCACATGCATCGATGAGACTTAGGTCCTCAAAGAAAAAATCTCCTAAAAACATTTTCATGGAGGCAAAAAAGACAAAATATGTGAAAGTGTCTCATATGATGGCAAAAATGGGTTATGATGGCAGGAAATTAGGGAAATATGGACAAGAAATCATTGAAACCTTGTTAGTAGAAACAAAGGAAAACTTCTGGTGTTGGGCGCAAATTTATCAAAAGGTAGAGTCTGATCATCCAAAGTTCTAAAGTTTGTTCTCCCTATCGTCTTTGATACTGAATCAAATGAAGTGCCTCTAGGCACTAAGAAAAGAAAATTATAATTCCTGGTTGGAAGTCAGTAAAAAATAAAAAATTAGTAGATGAAGCTCAGAAGATCCCCGACAAATTCCTAGATGGTGAAAACCCACAACGGGAAACTGTTGAACTTTTTGAAGTTGTTAGAGAAAAAGAATAGGTTGCTCAAGATACTGAAAATATTTCTCAAGGTGAAGAAATGGTTGGAAATCCTAATGTGCAGACAGGAGATCAAGAGAAATAAGCTAATGGTAGTCCAGATACTTCTCAGGAGAAGCTGGACACAACTATTTTTGATAATATAAGGGTAAAAGAAGAGATGGTTGGACACAACATGAATCAACGTGGGGAAATTCTGCCAGATGTCGAAATAATAAATTTAGAAGAAGATACATATGTTGAAGAGAATGAGGGTGGAGAAAGAGAAGTGATGGAAAACACTCAAGAAGATAAGATTGAGGAAATAATTGATGATGAGACTAACGAAGAGAATGTATTGGAAAGTGAAAACCAATGCGAACTCCCAACAGGATCAGGTATGGCCTCCCTTTTCTCTTATTTTCTTTCTCGTTCTCAAGATAATTCCCCTTCCTTTTCTATTTCAAAGAAATATATAATGATTCCTTTGAAACAATGGTTGCTTTTCCCAGAACCAAGATCATCTACACAGGTTCAATCTGAAGCTGGTCAATCTTTGGGATCACTAGCTCACTTTGTAGCTGCCCCTTTGGAGGAGAATGTTGCTTTAGTATCAACCCCATTTCTCCTTGGTACATGCATACCCACTATGAGGTCTATGTCTGTCATGACTAAAGAGAATAACCCAATTCTATCGAAATTGAAAGATCTAAAAAGGGCGAATAAGAATACCTTTGATTGGTGGACTTCCCGCTCTGTTGAAGCTTCTAAAGCTCTAGCTCGTGCCCAAGAAATAATAGCACTTGACCCCACCACTATGCAGTGGAAGAAGGTGGATATGACACCAAAATTTAAGAAGCTTGAAGGACACATGACAATTGAAGATTACCAAGTGGAAAGTATAAATGAATATATTACTCAGCTTCACATGCAAGATGAATGGGGACAGGTCAAAGCTTGCCTAAGGACAATTCACTTGCATGGAGAATATTTTAAAGAAAAATTCCATAAAGAGCAAGAAACTAGAAAAGAATGTGAATATGCCCTACAGGAGTAGAAACTATTGGAGAAGGCTTTGAAACTGGAAGAAAGGATATGGGAAGACAGATTTGGTGAAGCTGCAAATGAAGCAGCTAAATATAAAGAAGAACTCAAGAAAGCGACCACACAAATTCAATCTTTGACTCTATAAGTACAAGAGCTTCAGCAACAAATCCAAGAAAAGTAGAATGCAGTGCATGGCCTATCAAAATACAAAACCAAGGCAGTAAGAAAAGAAATGTTTGAAGATATTTTGCTGCTTAGTTTGAAAGCAAGGCCCATGTTAATATATTTGGCTAAAGTAAAAGAGGTGATTGAAGTAGTCGGTGACGAATTAAAAGCTACAATAAGATTTCTACAGGAAATATCAGATGCAACAATGAAAATCCAAGTCTTATATGATAACATGCCAGTAAATATTGTTATTAAAATTCAAAGTGAAGCCTACTCTCAAGCTAAGATTATAGCTAGAATTTTTTTAGAAGGTTTAATATCATAAATCAAGGTGCGAAACTCCTTCAGGAGTTGGAAGTTGAAGCTAAAGGACTGGTGAAACACTTAAAACTTATGAAAAAATGCGAGCTTCCATATTTATGGAATGAAAATTCCAATGTTTTAAGTGAATAAACACTCACCACATCCCTAAGGGTTTTTATCAATGATGAATCAGAAATAAAAAGTTGGGAGGAACCCGTGGAGGAAGCCTAGATATTTTCCATGGTACAAATCCTCACACAAATTAAATTCTATTTACAAGAGCTATTTTGAGGTATAAGGTGGTATCACATGATAAATTAGAGGAGTTGAAATATATATTAGTTGCTCATGAACTCCTTGGATCTTGAAGACGAAGCTTGGAAACAGGTTTGCCTCACCTACAATGAATTCATCAAAGTGATAGAAAATCAGAAGAAGACCAAGTAGGTTGAACATAGAAAACTAACAGAAGGTGATACCAGCAACCAGCAATAGAAAGTTTCACAAAAGGGATCTCAAAAAGGAAAATTACCAAGGTGTTAATGTAATATTAATAAAGTTTACATAAACTTGTAAGAGGCATTCTTAAAAGGTAATGCTTTACTTTTTTGAAGTGCATGTTTTTTTTATTCTTTTCCTTCCAAAATTCCCTCTTCCTTATTGTTTTTGACTCTGTTTCCCAATGGATGAAGGCCTGGATTCTAATATTTTTGCTAGCAAAAAATCCTTGGAAGGTGCCAAGAATGTTAGTCTAAAAAGACTACCCTGAAGATAGCAGAATTTTTTATAGCTTGAGCAATTTTCAAGAAGGCTTGAAAGATTCTTAAGGAATCAAAAACTTGTTCCCATTTTTTGTGACAAGACCAAGGAAAGAAGATTGTCGTGATTTCACAACATGTGGAAGCTTCGTGTGTCCAAAGTGAGAAAATAGCCAAGGTAGAGAAATGTCACGATTTTGCTATATGTTGAATTTTTGCACACCCAAAGCAATAAAAATACCAAGGTGGAGAAATGTCGTGATTTTGTGACATGTTGAAGTTTCACACAACCAAGAGCAAGGAAAGAGCCAAGGCAGAGAAATTTTGTGATTTCACAACATGTTGAAGTTTTGCACACTCAAGAACAAGGAAAGAGCCAAAGTGGAGAAATATCACAATTTTATGACATGTTGAAGTTTCACGCGCCTGAAGCGAGAGAAGATCTAAGGCAAATAAATTATCGCAATTTCATGACATAACTGAATCACATGAAAATAGGATATAAATAGAATTTGCTTTCAAGAGAGTATGACAATGACTGAAGAAATATGGTGATTTAGTATAAAGATCTTAAACTTCTAACACTTGTGATTTGTTTATCTAGAATCAATTAGAAATCACGTAAAATGTGATAGTGCACTTTGCGGTGCATCTTCATTGTAATTGATTTCATACCAAGATTTGATAACTATCAAAACATGTCAGTTTTAGAGTATATATATTAGGGCAAATACCTTTAAAATATGTCATCTCTTAGACAGTTACAAGACTAGATGTATATACTCTGGATTCAAGCAATAAGATAAACTTCTATTGGCTTCTGGTTCACTATGTGCAAATGTATGTATTGACATTTTTATGCTTCTATTTAAATTGTTAAGTTGTACATTGTATTTGTTCTATTATATGGACTCATAGATGATATAAAAAAAATTGTTGAAGCTTAAAGGTTTAGTGCATGTATGTGTTAGAATAATATCTAATTCATATTGAGGAATTATGATTTCTACGTGGATAAATATCTAATGCTTAGATCATAAAGTAATAAATTCATCTTTGTTGATGTTTAAACTACACCAAGAGAAAAGCTTTAGCTATGACTATATTTCCCTTCCTTTCAGTAAAACTTCCTCCTCCATTTTCTCAAAAAAACACCAAGGAACCAACCTCCTATGGAGATTAGGCGGAACCTCTTTTAACACTAAACCTGTCTACTCAATGTTGGCAAGGTCGTAGGTGTAAAATATATCCATAGGCTGATTTTGTTCCAACAGGACCATATGGACTACGTCCACATATTACTGATTCGTTTTAAAATAAGAATCAATTGGGGTCTCTCGCATGCCTAATCTAGACTTCATCATATAAGTCTCAGATATATGATATGGATGCAGTAAGTGACCATTGATTGTTAATGTAATGTTACTATCGTCAATTGCTATGATCCTCACAGCTCCATTTTTTATGACCTCAATCACTTCATATGGCCCCATCCAGCACTGCATAAGTTTACCTTTCCTTTATTAGAACCAAGAGTCATACAATAATGTTAACTCTCTCACTTTTAACTACTTTGGCTTGGTGTGACGATCATGCCACTTGGCCCTCTATTTTTGGATGACCTTTATCCGATGTAGAACATCTCTTCGGTATTCATATAGTTGGTTATGTTGCTAAATTGTCTCCTTTTATGCCTCATCTAGATTCAAATTTAAATATACTATAGTTATGAGAGTTTTAATCTTAATTCTATGGGCATCATAGCATTATTCTCATATACTAACTAGAATGGTGTAAAACCAGTAGTAGTTTTCCAGGTGGTTATGTAAGCCCACACTGCTTCTGGTAATCTTGTGGTCTAGTCCTTCCTATGTTGTTGTATCATATTTATGAGAATGTTATCTAGTTCATGGTTGGTTAATTATACTTACCCATTTTCCTATGGATGGTAAGGAGTGGTTTTGTTATGCCTGATTTTATATTTTTGCATGAGTTCTTGAATCATATTTGAAGTAAATTGAGGCCCTTGATCAGTTGTGATCTCCCTTGGAACCCCAAATCTGGTGAAAATGGATGAATACAGGAAGTCTACTACTGTATTATCTTTAGAATCATGCAACACTTGCACTTCAACTCACTTAGTCATATAGTTATTGTAAACAAAGATATACCTCTTACCTGCTAACTGTGGATTAATGGGTCCTACGAAGTCCATACCCCATTTATCAAATGGCCTATGTGCACATGTGGTTGGAGTGACATATCATATCTAAGAGTTGGTTTGCCCATCCGTTGCCATTGGTCACATTGGCTCACATGCTTGGATGCATATTTGAATAGTGAATGCCAGTAATAACCAAACTTCAATACTTTGAATATAGTCCTTTTTCCTAAAAAATGGCCACCATAAGGTTCATTATGGTAAGCTTTGAATATTTCTACAATATCATTATCAACAACACATCTTCTCATGAGCTAATCAAGCCCTATTTTAAATAGGCACCCATCAATCCATGAGAAGCCTGCACTTTTTGCAGTTAAAGTTTGTTACTCATGTGGTGAAAGTGCAGGGGATACTTTACCAATGGCTAAATAATTAGCCATATCTGCGTACCATGGTATTTTTCATTAAGAGCAAACAAATGCTTATCTATAAATTGATACTCTATTGTCGAATGATCAAGAGGTGTCAATATAGAAAGGAAATTTAACACCATATTATCCTTACCTTGTTTGTCTACAATTATCACATCAAAATCCTATAGAAGTAACATCCATCTGATAATTATACCACTAATACTAGGTATGTTTGTCAGGTATCTGATAGTTGAATGATCAGTGTGCACAAAAACTTGATAACCTATAATATAGTGGTAAAATTTGTTAAGGAGCATGTATGACTTCAAGGAATTCCTTTTCTGTGATAGGTATAGTTGAATTCAACACCAGTGAGATATTTATTGACATAGTAGATGGCATAGAAATCATCACCATCCTTTTATCCCAGTACTGACCCTATTGCATTTTTGGATGCATTTGCATATATGTGAAATGGTATGGTCTAATTTGGACCTCTCAAGACTGGGGCAGTAATCAGTTTTTCCTTTAAAGTGCTAAATGATTGTTCACATTCCTCTGTATAGATAAACTCTATATTCTTTGATAACAATGTGCTTAGGGATTTAGCAGTTTTTCTAAAGTCTGCTATAAACCTCCTATAGTAACCAGCTGATCCAAGGAAACTACATATATCCTTCTGGGTCTTGGGTGTAGGCAGGTTTAGGATAACTTCTATCTTCTTCCTATCTACCTTGATCTCATATGTAGAGATATTATGTCCTAGATCTATCCCCTCCTACACTAGCATATAACATTTCTCATTACTCAGGGATAGATTGGTTTCCTCACACCACTAAAGTGTTCTTTCCAAGTTTTTTGAGGCTTCTTCAAATATTTCACCATAGAAGGTGAAATCATCCATATATACCTCCATAGTTTCTCCAATCATATCAGAGAAGATGCTCAAAAATGCCCTCTAAAATGTGGCAGGTGAATTGTACAAACCAAAGGGCAAAACTCTGTAAGAAAAGGTTCCCCATGGGCAAGTGAATGTGGTCTTGTCTTGATCCCATTCCCTTATCTAAATCTAGTTATATACATTGAACCCATCCAAGAAAGAGAAGTACTTACTTGATAAGGTATCAAGGACTTGATCTATGAAGGGTAGGGGGAAGTGGTCATTCTTGGTTGCTTTATTCAACAACTTGTAATCAACATAAATTATCCACTTGCCATTAATCTTGGGAACCACCACCAAAGGTGATACCCACTCACTATCTAAAATTGAGTAGATGAACCCAACCATGAGGAGTTTTTGCAATTCAGATTTGATAATCTCCTTCATAGCTAGGTTTATTCTTCATTGTGGTTGTCTTACCAATTTATTTCATCTTCTAGATATATTCGATGAGTACAGGTTTCAGGTGCTATTCCTCTCATGTCTAAATACTCCCAAGAAAAGGCACCTTAATGTTTGACTAATATTTTTATTAGTTTTGTCTATTATTCAGATGTCAACCCATACTTTATGTTTAATACTCTCCTAGGTGCAACTTCTATTTTCTTAATATGGTGATTTTTACCTCCCACTAATGGTAAATCTAGAGGAGGACAAGAGGGTTCTTCTTGGAAAAATTTTGATATCACTCTATCCTCATAACTCTTATCTTCCAAATTATCAAGTGCCATGATGGATTGAATCATTTATAGACCACTCATATTATGTTTCTCACATTCAGGTTCTCCCAATAAATCTGTAGACTATGCAGGTGGATGGATGTTTTGATTTTTTTCATTTTAACCATAAAAAATTGTTATTTTTCCCATTTCTACAACTTATTTAGGCATAAAATGTTGCCAGCCAAGGCTTACCTAAAATTATTGGATAACCACCCAACCCAGACTTGGATTGTAACACTAAAAAATATGCTGGATACTACCACACATCCACTGTGACAGTTATGTCTTCTAGTATTCCTTCAGGGAGCACCGTAGACCTGTCTGTCAACTGAAGGATAGTTTTGGTTGGCTTTAGATTGGTCAAACTATGTTTTTGCATGGTTTCCTTGGGCATGACATTAATGGCAGCCCCAAAATCTACTAATGTATTGGGTAAAACACAACCCTCAATTTTCATAATTAAAAAAAGGCTTCTTGGGTTTGAATATTTTTGGCTGTAGGTATTTCCTAGCATACGATCAGCTAGTTGTCCTACCAAATTGATTACCTGTGCTGGTTTTATTATTATTTTTCTTAGACACATCTCTCTTATGGAATTGAAATAGATAAGAATATATTTGATGGCCTGAAAGAGAGGGATTGTGACTATCAGGTTCTTAAAACTAGAAAAAATATCAAATTCTGGTTGTATTGGCTTCTTGGGTTCTTGCAACATTTTTGGAAAAGGTGGAACCCCTTCTCTATTATTTATAGTTGTTTATTATTTAAGAGGTTATTCCTATTATACTTCTATAAGAGTTGATTCCTATTTTTCTAACTCTATGTTTTCCTCCTCTTCTACCAGAGGAGACTCTTCTACACCTACCTGTCTACCAGACCTTAATTGTATGGGACTACAATCTACTTTGATATTATACATGGGGTACATCTCATTCTCCATATGGTATGTTGGATGTGGTTTTTTCTTGGATTAGAAGTAGGTTGTACCGGCAATTAAGCAGGTCTTAAAGTAGGGGGAGCTGGTAGACTTGGTTGTAGTGGGATTGGTGCAGGATGTTGTGGATTTTGGCTCCAGGTATTCTGATTTCTCCACTACTGTCTAGATTGTTGGTATGGTAACTATGGGTAGGGATTATAAGGATTTACTCCTTGGGAAAATTGAGTCCAATGTTGTTATCCCCACCAACCCATGTTGGGTGGCTGAACTTGACCTTGGTTCTGATAATTGTTGCCCCATAGGATGGCATTCCTGTTGGCATGTTGTTTCCCATAGGATATTGTTACCAGTTCCTCCTATTATCCATGAAGTATGATTTTGTTACTTTAGGTTTCTCTATATATTTTTATAAATACGAACACAACTTCGTTTTATGATATTTTTGACACACAACACACACTCAAACTTGTTTTTAGGATATTCATTTTCGGGGTGTTTTCCCCTGCATTTAGGGCAAAAATAGGCTAGTGTTGCCTCATTTTCCTACTTTTTTTGAAGTAGAAGGGTATCCATTTTGTGTTTCAAATATGATAACATCTCACTCTTTATGTCTTCAAACATATTTCCTATTTTTTTTTTAGTGAAAGTGGTTGATTGTTTAATATTCTTGGGGGTTAACTTACCCTTTCTTCTTGAAAAGTTTTGACACAACTGCTAGATATCAGATATTTGATGTTGATAAATATCCCCCCTAGAAATCATGTTCAAGGCTTTTAGAGCTTCATTCATCAGCCCCTTTAAGAAGATACTTCTTAAGGACCCATCTCCTAGTCTTACATGGGGAGATATCTACAAATTAAAGCTAAACCTATCCCAATACTCCTATAATAATTTCCCTTCCTTTTGTGTCATATCCATGACTTCTTCTCTAGAGTCCTATACTCTTCTAAAGTCTTGATACTGATCTAGGAATAGTTTTTTATATCTTCCTAGTTAGTTATTTGTTTATTCCCCAAACTAATGAACCAACACAAATTTGAATCATCTAAAGTGGAGGGACACAACTTTAGTTTCTGAGCATTGGTTGTATAATCTACCGACCTGCATAGAACGTCAAAATTTGAAAAGAAATAGGTTGAGATCTTCAATTGGAAGTCCCATAAATATTAGAAGGTGGGTGTTAGGACCCTCCTAACATATTGTAATTATAATTATCCGGGGTGTGTCTTTCCAATAGCACCCCATATTTCATATTTATGGTGTATCACCATATTCATTTTGAAAGCATCAAATACATTCATTTATATTTTATATCAATATTGGAGGTTAAACTCTATATTTCAAAAGCGATTCAAAATCCAAGTGATTCCATCTTAATTCCTGCAATTCAATATTCATTTCCATTCATAAGCAATTAGTTTCCTAACATCTGGATCAGAGCTTCAGATTTCACCTGCCGCTGCCATAAATTTTTTACAAAAAAAAAAAAAATCATCAAGCCACGCATTATTAAAACACGGCAAAGGATTATAATTAAAGGCTATAACAAAATCATAAAACGTCGGGAATTATTGGGAACGAAGATCGGACAAAAAAATAACAGATTCATTCATTCATTGAATTGGTTCCCCAACTCAATATACTGCGATTCCCAACTATATATATCGGACTAATAACGCCAGGAAAAAGGACGTCGGGCGTGCTTGTCATCGACGTTAATACAGAGGAAGGAAATTAAAAAAAAAAATTAATTAATTTTGACGTCGCCGAAGTTTCTCAGAAATTTTTTGTGAATTAATTCGTGGATTAAGTTTAGATATATAAAGTCCGTGAATTAATTTTCGTGGGGAATTATCCCACATAGTGGCTGCGGGAAATTTTTTTTAGTTTATTAAGTGGGCAGCATGCTTACTGAAGCGTGACTTCGGTCACGCCCGCCCTTGACCAAGCTTCGCGTGTACCCACTGCTCGCCTGGCCTCTGTCGCACGCCGTCCCGCCTCTGTCAGTCCACTGCTAGCCTGATCGCTGCGTCCTGCCTCTGCCAGCCCTTCTCTCTGTCACCGTCGTTCCGGCTCTGCCAGATCTTCTCTTTGTCATCGTCGTTCCAGTTCTGCCAGCCCTTCTCTCTTTCGCTACATCCTGCCTTTGCCAGCCCTTCTCTCTGTCTCACCGCGTCCTGCCTCTGCCAGTCCTTCTCTCTGTTGCCGCCACCCTGTTTTTGTCAGTCCGTCTCTATTACCGCCATCCCGTCAGTCCGTGACCGCTAGTTGTCGCTCCGTCAGTCCGTCTCACCTACTGTCGTCCTGCTCGCTGTGCGCTCTCGGGGGGCCAAAAATAAATAGTTGATAGGGCATTGCCCACCAAATTTTTATATATATATATATATATAAATAAATAATTTAATTTTTAAATAAATTAAATTATTGTCCCATTAATTTTAAATTTTTCTCACCTTGATCGTTACCTACACCAACCGAAATGGCCGACGGACGACGATCATTGGATTCCATCCACGAGAAACACGAAAGGCTCGCTGAAGAAGTTAAACAGGAAAGAGAAGAGAATACCCGTAACACAAGAGAACTCTTCGAGAAAATATTTGCAATAGATGTTAAACTTGATGCCATCAGTCAAAAACAGGCAACCACACAAGCAAACTCAACCAACACCGGGTCATCAAACCGAGCAATATTAGGAGGTCCACAAACTTCCATTCTACCATGGACGACCAAATTAGACTTTCCAAAATTTGAAAGCGGAGACCCTACAAACTGGATCTACCAAGCAGAGCAGTATTTCTCACTAAATCAAATTCTGGAAATACAAAAAGTGCATATCGCCTCCTTCCATTTGGAAAATGACGCCATCCAATGGTACCAATGGTTCGAGAAAACTAATGGCACTTCGTCATGGTCAACCTTTACACAGAACCTATTAGTATGATTTGGCCCTAGCAAGTTTCAAAGCTTTACAGGGGCCCTCACTAAATTATGCCAAACCACTTCAGTAAGCGAGTACCAAGCAAAATTTGAAAGGTTAGCTAATCGAACATCCGGATTAGACGTTGCCTTCTTTCAAGAATGTTTCGTTAGCGGATTAAAAGAAGAAATTCGAATTGAGGTAAAAATGTACAACCCTACAAACATGTTAGAGACCATCGGATTAGCGAAATTAGCGGAAGACAAAATCAAGGCACGAAATCGATTCACAAAACCAACTTGAGGGAAACAATCAAACACTTATACCAACCCCAAGCCAATGCAAAATGGATGAACCCAAAACTCCTACACAACCCCCAAAATTAACCCCGCTCTACCAATTAAACGTCTGAGTTTCGAGGAAATGAAGGAAAGACAAGCTAAAGGTCTTTGCTACCATTGCGATGAGAAATTTGATAGAAATCATAAATGTGCCTCACGAAAATTATATATTCTCGATGCCACCGAGGAAGGGAATTCTACTGAAGAGGAACCTGAACTCGAAGTAGAGGTAGTATCCAACACACTTGAAAGTGACGAAGAAAATACACCAAAGGTTTCCTTCAACGCCCTTGCCGGATTTTCTGCCCCTCAAACAATGCGAGTAAAAGGGTATTTTAAGAAACAAAACCTTACCATGCTCCTAGATTCTGGTAGCACACATAATTTTATCTATCCAAAAGTGGCTAAACAAGCAAATTGTTTCATATACCCTTGCAATAACTTCGAAGTGATGATTGGAAATGGCAAAAAAATTGCATGTAAAGGAAAATGCAGAAATATAAAACTAACTATGGGAGTTTATACCATGCAAAGCGACATGTACGTCTTACCCCTAGGAGGATGCGACATTGTACTAGGCGTACAATAGTTAAGAACCTTGGGCGTAGTCCAATGGGAATTTGATGAACTGTGGATGAAATTCACAGCAAAGAACCAAACCTATATTATCCAAGGCCTGAAATCAGGACCTTCCCAAATCGTCAGTTCGCATAGAATGGAGAAAATTATCCGAAAAGGGAATAAAGGAATGGTCGCCCAATTATTTTCAATTCAACCTAGTCACCAAAAATACGAGACACTAGAGTTACAAAAAAATTTAGACCACCATAAGGCGGTATTCAACGAACCAAAAGGACTACCAACACAACGAAGTCACGATCACACTATTCCACTATTTCCAGGGCATCAACCTCCTAATATTAGACCTTATCGTTATCCATACCTCCAAAAGACCGAAATAGAGAAATTAGTACAAGAGCTTCTTACAGCAGGAGTCATTAGACCTAGCAAAAGCCCTTACTCCTCTCCAATTATTTTAGTTAGGAAAAAGGATGGTTCGTGGCATTTATGTGTCGATTTTTGAGTGCTAAATAAAATGACCATCAAAGATAAATTTCCTATTCCGGTCATCGATGAGCTACTCGATGAACTCCATGGGGCAACGTACTTCTCTAAGTTGGACTTACGGTCAGGCTACCACCAAATACGAGTCGCTGAAAAGGATATTCCTAAGACGGCCTTTCGCACTCACGAAGGGCACTACAAATTCTTGGTGATGCCATTTGGCCTTACCAATGCTCCTTCTACCTTTCAAAGTCTAATGAATAAGGTATTTCACCCTTTCCTTCGTAAATTTATATTAGTTTTCTTTGATGACATTTTGATTTATAGCAAAACGTGGGAAGAACATTTGGACCATGTTAGACAAGCATTCCAAATATTGAAGGAAAACCAACTTTATGCAAATAGATCAAAGTGTTCCTTTGGGAAGCAAGAAATTGAATACTTAGGGCATATTGTATCAAAGGAAGGCGTGATGGTAGATCCTTCCAAAATCGAGGAAGTGAAAAATTGGCCTATTCCAAAAATCGTAAAGGCTCTACGTGGGTTTCTTGGACTAACAGGATATTATAGAAAAATTGTCCAAAATTATGGTAAAATCGTTGCTCCTCTAACAACATTACTTAAGAAAAATGCTTTCAAATGGTCGCCTAAAGCGGACGAGGCCTTTATCACCTTGAAAACTGCAATGTGTACCACCCCTGTTCTAGCCATGCCCAACTTTTCTAAACCATTCATCATTGAAAGTGATGCTTTAGGAATAGGAATGGGAGCCGTACTCATGCAGGATGAAAGACCTCTAGCTTTTATAAGCAAAGAATTTTCTCCTAAGAATTTAGATCGCTCTACATATGAAAAAGAGATGTTGGCAATTGTCCATGCTATTCAACATTGGAGACCTTACCTTATTGGCCAACATTTCATTATACACACCGACCATCATAGCTTGAAATATTTTTTGGAACAAAGGACTAACACCCTAGAACAACAAAAATGGGTTACTAAACTTCTTGGCTATGATTATGAAATTACATATAAAAAGGGCAAGGACAACATGGCAGCCGATGCACTTTCTAGAAAATTTGAAGATATGCCTCAAGTTCATGCTCTTTCCTACCTTATTCCTAATTGGGTAGATGAGGTGCATGAAGAATGGATAAATGATCCTATTACCCATGCCTTATTTCAACAACTTCAACATAATCCTAGTAGCAAACCTCCATACACTTGGAAGGACAATATATTAAGATACAAAGGGAGGATGGTCCTCACCCCCAATTCAGCTTATCGAAAGAAACTTCTTCATGAGTTACATACCTCACCCATTGCAGGCCACTCACGGTTCTTAAAAACCTATAAAAGAGCCACTACCTCCTTCTATTGGGTAGGAATGAAAAATTATATCAAAAACTTTGTAAAAGAATGTGAAGTGTGCCAAAGACAAAAGGGGGAGACCATCGCTATTCCCGGATTACTTCAACCTCTTCCTATACCCACAAAAACATGGGAAGATATTTCTATGGACTTTATTGAAGGATTACCTAAATCAGGCAGAAAAACAACCATTTTTGTAGTTGTTGATCGTTTATCTAAATATGCCCATTTTTATCCAGTGGCTCATCCGTATACCGCAAGCACTATCGCCCACCTTTTCCTCGATAACATCTTTAAATTACATGGTATGCCCTCCAAAATTATTAGTGATCGTGACCCAACTTTCACTAGTACCTTTTGGAAGAAATTATTCAAATTACAAGGTACTCAACTTAGTATGAGCTCCGCTTACCATCCTCAAACCGATGGCCAAACCGAAGTTGTAAATAAGTGTTTGGAAACATACCTTCGATGCTTTGTCTCTACTCAACCACTCCATTGGGTAATGTGGCTGTCACTAGTGGAATGGTGGTATAACACTTCATACCATATGTCCATCAAAATGACTCCTTACGAAGCACTATATGGTCAAACACCACCATCCCTCACTTCCTATATTCCAGGGACTACAAAAGTCCATGCGGTGGAAACAGAACTCTCTAGTCGAGAGGACATACTATGGACCCTAAAAGAGAACCTACACACTACCCAACATCACATGAAGCAGCAAGCCGATCAACATAGAAGCGAACGTAGTTTTCACGAGGGTGATATGGTTTTCTTACGTCTCCAACCTTACCGGCAAACCTCTCTTAAACAAAAAGGTTCTCAAAAATTAGCACCCAAATTTTACGGGTCGTATAAAGTTCTCCAATGTATTGGGACCGTTGCTTACAAACTTGAGCTTCCTCCCTCTTCCAAACTTCACCCCGTATTTCATGTATCTTGCCTTAAGCTCGCAGTTGGAACACATATCACGACACAAACCACTCTTCCAGAATTCTTCGAGGAGGGAGTACTTTTAGTCGAGCCAAAAGCTATCTTGGATCACCGCTCTCGTCACCTTCATACTCGCGATATCACGGAAGTGTTAATCCATTGGAAAGGTCTACCTTTAGAAGACGCAACGTGGGAAACTCTTCATGATATCCAGCGGCAATTTCCAAATTTCTAGCTTTGAGGACAAAGCTCCTTTAAGGGGGGTGACATGTTAGGACCCTCCTAACATATTGTAATTATAATTATCCGGGGTGCGTCTTTCCAATCGCACCCCATATTTCATATTTATGGTGTATCACCATATTCATTTTGAAAGCATCAAATACATTCATTTATATTTTATATCAATATTGGAGGTTAAACTCTATATTTCAAAAGCGATTCAAAATCCAAGTGCTTCCATCTTATTTTCTGCAATTCAATATTCATTTCCATTCATAAGCAATTAGTTTCCTAACAATGGGCAAGGGAGATATGTTTCATCTTATGGTCTCCTCTTGCCTCCTCTATAGGGAATTTAAAACTAGTGGATGCTTCTTCTGGTGTTTCAACCATCTTATCTGCTATCAAGGTTTCTACACCTACTGCGTTTAGGGCAGCTTTCAAGGCTTCTACTTCATTTATTTTATCCTCCAAAAGTATTACTAAATAAATGTTTGAAATAGTCCCTTCGTCAACTACTTGTAAATGTTGAAGGTTCAATAAATATTCCTCAGATTGAACTCTCCCTATCTCAGATCCTTCCCTATGTTTTTGTTGGTTTGTTTCAGAAGGATCCTGTGCAAACAATGGATGTTGACTCTAATATACAGGTGGAGATAGTGGTGGATAGGTTTTAGTCCAAGGATTTGGCACAACTACTATAGAGGTTTCTGAAGAAGCAATATTTGTGTTCTTGATAAAACAACCGTTTGGTCCTCTAACTCTAGGTGGACTCATACAAAATTTAGAATGGAGTGGTTCTATAGAAAGTAACCTAAACTACTTCTAACATACTTTCTTTAGAATAGAAAATTACAATCGGCTACTCCTAGACAATGGTACCAAAATGTTGGGCAAAACATTGGTTAGTTTTCTATGGTATAAATTATTTTCTCCATTTAATTGTCAACCTGAGATAGCTCGTAAACTTGTGAGTAACCCTGCATAATATATGTCTGTAATCTCCCTTTGATCAAAAGAGTCTCTTAGATCCTATGGTTTAGGGGGATGTTTTTTTGGAGTTCTTGTTTATCTTCCAGACCATTAATCTAATTTGCATTATCAAAGAAATAACTAAAATGCTTTGAAATCAAAACTGCACACTTGTTGGAAATTAATAGAAAATAGGGGAAATTGTAGTATTAAATTAAACTACAAAAAATAGGAAAATAAACTAAAATGATAGAAAATAGGGAAAATAAGGGAGGAATACTATTGAGAGTGGGCCCACACTTCCAACAGATTTTGCCTATGTTAAGTCATACACCAGATGCTAGTTGAGTTTGATAAAAATACTTAGATGTTTTGTATTGAAATGTGCAACAAGAATTTATAGAGAAAATTTGAGATCTATTTTTTAGGGGTGGCCTACATATTTATAAGATATGTGACCATGCCTTGTTAAATTATGAAAGCAAATCGATCTTTAATTTTTTGGTTTCAAACAATACACAAGAATAAAGGAGATAAAGAAAAAAAATTAAACTCAAACTATATTCAGTGTATTCTGTATCAGAACAAAATACATCTCATATTTTTCTTTATTTTATTACATTAATTTTTATGTGATTGTTGAAAAATAGATGACATATAGTCATTGATGTTTTCCTTGGTTTGCATCCATCGCTGAAATCATTGTTCTATTTTTCCAACAATAGGGGTTGCACTATAATTCTGTGTCAATGGGAATCAGATGCCTTATCTATAGAATATAGGAATCAAGCACCATCTTTGTAAAATATGAGAATCAAGCACCTAACGGGAGTCGAGCGCCTAACAAGAATCATGCGTCCAATAGTCAAATGCTAAATGGGAATCGAGTGCCCGAAAGTTAGGTGCCAAATAGGAATCAAACGCCTAAACGGGAGTCGAGCACATGACTTAGCACTTCATCACTGTTTTGTTGCAGATATTTTTACCTTCAAATTTTCATCATAACTAGAAAGTGCCAGGTCCAAGTGGGACCTCAACGTAAACATGCCAAAATATCATAAAATCCATTTCATTTACACATAATCCACTCAAAAATAAATATTAGGAAACATACGTAATCTAATGTTAAATACATATAAAATTTACATAAAACATATATTTCTATTAAAATAAATGTTGCAATAAATATGGAAATTTTATATAAAAATGAGTGTTTTAGGGCTCATCAGCATCTAGAGTGTAAGTATAAGGCAGTGTGTGCTGACCCATATACTTCAAAATCACCACTGTTACCCAAACTGGTCAATGCTTCTGATAAGTCTTCATCATCATCTGATCTAAATAAAAAATAGAAGCTCAAAGCACCTATGGTAGATGAGCCTAAATTCATCCTGAATGTAGCTACAATAGAGTTTTTGACTCCCATGGAGGTGGATGATTCACGTGACCTAGTAGAGGATGTACCTCAACCTACTTCACCTACTTTATCAACTACATCATTTGCATCGTAGGTGACATTTCATCTAGTCAATCCCGGGCTCATAGAATATTTGGTTCAAAATATAACTTTTACGTCAATAATCGAGTCCACATAATATATGGGGAGACCCCACATTCCTCCATTTCCCATTGGGATGGTGGTACCTCTAAGGATACCGCCTAACCAAACCAAATTTATCTATGGGGCTTTGACCAAGCTACATACCATTCTCTTATCGGCAATCATGATGATGAACCCTTTACAACAAACATTTACTACATGTCAAACCCTGGGTTTTCTCTTAGATATTTTAACCATTACCATTGGCACGATAATGGATTAGGCCTATATGATCAAGGATGTAGAACACCAACCATAGTATCAATTTCCAACTAAAAATATTGGATTAGGGTACTCTATTCGCATTTCGGATGAGTTACTAGCTAGTTTCTTAGAATGCCTAAGCTTAGGCTTTAGGGCAATATTGATTGGAATCCATACGTTGACCCCAATCCTTCTAATTTATGGATGGATCATTGCCCAGTCACCATGGTTTCCATAAAACCTCCTACGGTTTATCATGAGCCCATCCTTGAAGAGGAATAAGAATCATAAGACATTCCTAAAAATGATTGGGTTAATGTAGATGATGAATATGAGGATGCAATTGAAATTGCATATCTAGGTCCTACCCATCTTCGTCATCTCAATAATTACATAGAAGTCATCAAGATTTTCAGGCCCCTTATTGATGCAGAAACTATCTATTATAGGGCATTCCATCACTTGCCTAACTTAGTGTAGTTGCTTTTGGTTGAGGATCGAGTTGTCCTACCTACTTATAGAGTAGATCCAAATATCTCAATGCCTCCTAGCCCAAACTTGAAGCATCTAGAGCAAACAAAAATTAATAGGTCCTACCCCTATGGTCATGGAGATCAACTTCCATCCATCAATATGATCTCCATTGATTTGATCGTGCCCCTCCGTAATCCAAGCAATCTATCAAAGACATTGCACCTCAACCTTGAGGCCATTGAATTTGATCGTGCTACATCACCCCCATCACCTGAGGATTTATTCCCTTGTGAAGAAATGTTACAAAATTTCCATTTTGCTTCAGGCTATGCTCATAATATCTATAATGCTAAGGTCAAATATGGCATGATAGATCACCTGAAACCAATGAATGACATCCATTTGATCCCTACGTCTCACCAGCTTGAGGAGGGATCCCACATGTCAATATAGGGGACTTTGAAAGTGGATATTAGTTCAGATCCTAACCATCCTAAGAAAGTCATATTTAGAGAGAGTTTATCTCCTAAGGAATGGACCATCCTCAAACATCTTTTGATAGAGAGGCCTAACCTTTTTTCTTGGATGTACAAATATATGCCGAGTCTAGATCTAAAATTGGTTCCTCATAACCTTTCATTGGACCCCAATATGAAAAATGTTAAGCAAAAACTAAGAAAGATGCATCCAACCATCACTTTAATGGTAAAATATGAATTGCAGAAGTTGTTGGATGTAGAGTTCATTTAGTCCATCAACTATCCAAAATGAGTATCGAACATGGTACCTATAGGAAAACTTGATGGGAAGATCTATATTTGTATGGATTTTAGAGACCTAAATAAAGCAATAGCAAAGGATGCATTCTTGTTGCCAAACATTTACTCTCTTGCAGATGCAACTACAGGTCATGAGATTTTATACCTCATGGATGGTTTTTTCAGGCTACAATTATATTCGGGTCAAACTCGAGGACCAACATAAAAAAAGACTTCACCACTCCATGGGGTATATTTTGTTACAAAGTTATGCCATTCGGCCTTAAAAACTCTGGTGCCACCTATAAACAGGCCATGACATACATTTTCCATGACTATATACATAATATCCTAGAGGATTACATTGATGATTTTCTTACCAAATCATTACTGCGTGAAGAGGTCACAGACATTTTGTGAAAAGTCTTCGATCACCTGTTAGAGCATAATGTTAGGCTAAATCCCAAAAAAATTGTTTTCAGTGTCACATCAGGAAAACTCTTGGGATTCATAGTCTCTAAATGAGAGATCAAAGTTGATCTAGCAAATTATTTCCCCAATGAACATCAAAAAACTTTGAAGCCTCTAGGGCAAAGTAGCATCCATCAAGCGCTTCATTGCATAGTTGTAAGATAAATGTTGGCCCATGAATCAACTACTACACATGGGGGTCCCATTCAATTGGGATGAAGACTGTCAGGAAGACTTTGCTAAGATCAAACAATACCTAGCATCACTACCAGTTCTAGATCCACCTCGAATAGGTGTGCCTTTTTTGCTATACATTTCAGTCACATACTTTTCTCTAGGAACCATGTTAGCCTATAAGAACATAGAAAATACAGAATAGGCTATATATTACATTAGTTGCACCTTGGTCAGCTATGAGCTGAAGTATGCATATATTGAAAAGCTTTTTTTAGCAGTGGTTTTTGCTACTAAAAAGTTGCACCACTATATGCTAAGTCATACCACATATGTCATATCCAAACAAAATCCTTTGTAGTACATGATGATTCGAATGTATCATAATACGTGTACTACAAAGTGGATCATGCTATTGATGGAATTCGATCTTGAATTCATTAGTCAAAAGCCTATCAAAGGATAGGTTATAGTTGATCACCTGGTAGAGGCACCTCTTCAGGATCATAGATCTCTTGTCATAGAACTACCTAATGATGCAGTCTTTGTATTATCAGAGTCACCCAAACCTAAAGAACCAAATAATAAAGCATACATGACTTTGTTATTCGATGGTTTAAAATGCAAGCAAGGGTGTGGCACAGGGATCATGTTTTTCATGGCACAAGGAGCTCCAATGCCCTTGTCTTTTAAACATGATTTTCCTTGTACCAACCATAATGTTGAACATGAGGCTCTAATATTGGGCCTCCAAACAACTCTCACCATGAATATTAAAAAGCTAAATATCTTTGGTGACTCCTTTCTCATAGTAAACCAATTGAAAGGAATTTATCAGTGTAGATGTCCCATATTGAAAGCTTACACAGATCTTGTGGATAAATATTTAGCCCAACTAGATTGGTATGATATCAAGGTAGTCCCTCGTACATCTAATTAATTTGCAGATACTATGGCTTATTTGGGATCCTTAATCCCTCAAAATCTTTCCACTAATTTTAATACCATCCATGTCAACATGCTCTCACAATCCTATTGGACATTTTAAGTAGATGAGTTGTCATTGATGTCAAGAGCGAGTGGCCATTGATGTCAAGCTTTCAGCACAAATCAGTGGCAGTTTTAGTAGGCAACATCAGTTTCAGGTTCTCTACTAAGTGCAAAAGGATAGTCCATTTTCAATTGATCAATACCCGGTTCCAGGAAGTCAGATGTGGTCCAAAGTGCAAAGAAGAAGCCCAAGTGAATAATATTATAATATTTCTTTATAATATTATATAGGGAAGTTTAAATTAATTATAAATTAATTAATATAATTTTTATTATAAATTAATTTATTAATTAATTTACTTAACTTATAAGTTATTTAAATTAATTATTAATTAATTTTAATATTAATTATAAGTTAATTTATGTTAATTTTAAATAACCCTAATGTGGGTTATTAAGTCAAAATTCAAAAATTTGAATTCGACATTGAGCGTCGACGTGGTGAGCAAATTAACCAAGTGTGTATAAAAGAGGGACTAGCCCACCTTAGCCAAAGTACCTTATACCTTCGAAAAAATTTAATGCTATGTGATCTTGTGTGAATCATGCTATGCAACAAGAGGATTTTGTTTTTATTAAAGTGCTTAGATGAGGCAAAAGGATTTCACCCACCAAGGAGGGAGCCTTGGTCACCAAGTACTGGTAGCGCAGTTGGCAACCATAGTGGAAGCAAGATGTGAGGGCAGTGATTGGCATAGGTTCAAATCTACGGGAGGATTATCTTTTGTTTTGTGTGAAGTCAACGATGAAAAAAGGGATAATAGGAAGGAATCCTTCCTTCCTTCATGTGGGTGTCTATAGCCCATGTGATGGGCACCAAAGTGCTAAGGTGCTTGGCGCTTGCAGAGATGGTAGTTCAAATCATGCCAAAACCCTTTTGGGAAGAAGACAAAGGTATGCATTAGTTGAGCACCAAAAATTTTAGAGGAATTAGTTGAGCTATTAAAAATTAATTTTTGCATAATTTATTTGGCTTGTAAGGTTTTAAGGGGAGTTATAAGGTTGATGCAAAATAAAAATTTTGTTGTAATTTTCTTTAGTGTTTGAAAAGGGTAATAAGGTGTTTTAGGAAGATTGTTTGAGGTTTTGTGGTGTTGGATATTATTTTAAGTTGGAGATTATAAGGTGTATCCAAATAATTATTTTTCATGTATGATTTTATGGATGTTAATTCCAAGAAGGAGCAATAAGGTGTATTTGAGATTTGATTATTTTTGTGTCTAAGGAATATTTGAGAAAGTGTTAAGAGTGATATTTTGTCATCTAACCATTGAAATTGGAAAGAAGGAAATTGTGATTGAGACAGGTTTTCTAAGGTCACTTCTACATAAAATAAAAAGGTATGGGCACATATTCCTAGTGAGTGATTGTTGAATGTTGTAAATGCAAAGTTCGAGTGAAAAGGATTGCTTGGTAAGCATTGTTGAGTATGTTTTGAATTAATGCTTCAAGGTTTTCTGGAATAAAGAGTTGATAAAACCTTCTTTGATAAGCATTGTTGTTGAATTGATTAGTTGAGTGAACTTGAACTAGTGTTTGCAAAGATCATGAGTATCATTGTTATGTGAAGATTTTTTGATAAGCATTGTTGTTGAAGTAAGTGGGTGAAGAAATTGAACTAGAGTTTGTAAAATCATGAGTATCATTGTAATGTGAGATTGATTGATAAGCATTTATGGAAACATTTGAGTGAGTGTTCTTATGCTTGGACTAGGGTTTGTAAGCAAGGATTAATTCATTGAGTGATTATTTGAGTAGAGTTGGTTGAGCCTAGTCAAGTGGATGTGTTGATGTGATAGTTCAAGTTCTTTGAAACAAATTGTTCTATATTATGAATTGATTTGAGAAAGATATTGAGTTTTGATGAATGTGAAACATATTGAGTCTCTAACAATTCTCTATATTTTTCTATGATAAAAGAGATATAGAAAGTGATTGAGAGTTTGTGAGTGTGAAGCATATTGAGTCGCTAACAATTCTCTATATGTTTCTATGGTAAAAAGAACAATTGAAAGTGATTGAGCATTGTGGTGAATGTGAAGCATATTGAGTCTCTAACAATTATCTATATGTTTTTGTGGTAAAAAGAGTGATTGAAAGTGATTGAGCATTGTGGTGAATGTGAAGCATATTGAGTCTCTAAAAATTCTCTTTATATTTCTATGATATTGTACAAGTTCTAGTGTGGACTTGTTGAGTAGATTTGAGGCAAGTCTTAGAGAAGACTTGTGGATAGATTTGTGTGAGCTTTTGTGGAAGCTTACAATACAGTTTGAGAACAAATATTGAGAGTAAATTTGGATAAGTTCTAGTGAGGACTTATTGAGTAGATTTGGACAAGTTCTAGTGAGGACTTGTTGAGAATATTTGGACAATTTCTAGAGAGGACTTGTAGACATATTAGTGTGAGCTTTTGTAGAAGCTTACAATTTTGTAGAAGCTTACAAGGCAGATTCGATATAATTCTTTGAGAAGACTTGAGAGTAGAGTTGATTGATTGATTTGTTCAGACCTTGGGTTAAGGTTTGGGGCATATCTAGCAGATTTGATTTGAGATTAAGTCAAGCTTTGTGTTAAGGCTTAAGGATAGATTTATGCTAGACCGAAGGACTGTGTTTAGTGCAAATCAGAGGACAGATATTGAGGATAGATTTATGCTAGACTGAAGGATTGTGTTTAGTACAAATTTGAGGGCAAAGTTTGGTGCATATTTGAGGATAGGTTTTGCTAGACCAAATATAGATATTGAGCAAATTTGTGCTAGACCAAATATAAAGATTGAGCAAATTTGTGCTAGATCAAAGGACCGTGTTTAGTGTAAATTTGAGATAGAGATTTGAAGGTGATAAAGTATAGAGGATGATATTCTCCATTGGATAGATATCCATTAGCCAGGGAAATGAGGACAAGTGTCTTTAGTGGATAGATATCCATTAGCCAGAGCAGTGGGAGTAGCAGTTCTTCTAGAAGATCACTAGTCAGAGCTAAGGAGAAAGAGTTCTCCTGTAGATAGAGATCCATGAACTTGATTAGGGGATTAGTGTCTCCTTTGGATAGATGTCCATAAACATTGTAATAGAGAAAGGATTCCCAAGAGATTGATTGAGAAAATTTTAATGAAATATTTTCTTCGTGGAGTAGCCCACATTGGGTGAACCACATTAAATTGGTGTCTCTATTGTGTGTGGTTATTTGTGCATTTCTTTGATTACTGCTATTGATATTGCTATCTACACATTGCATAATATTGATTTGGAAATAAAAGTAAAAAGTGGTCTTATACTGTTCATCCCCCCTCTCGGTATAAGCTTGTGTTCTTCAAATTTGTGATGTTGCATGAGGCTCCAAACAACAAGGAATCAGTCCACATGATTTAAATAGAACCAAACCATGAATGGTTCTACAAATCACAAGATTTTTTGATTGAGGTATCCTAGGGGTCCTTGATCTTGTAGGTTCCTTTAGAGAATGGTACTACCATTCATCATAAGGCTGTTTCCCAAACCACATTTGTGCAAATTGATTCACAACAGGAGCAAGTCATTCAGACAATTATAGCTATAACTTATCAGGATTAGCTCACCCAATTAAGAGATTACCTAAAACTTGGTAATATCTCTTAGGGATTATTTCATGTCATAAAATGATCATTTAAATATAAAGAAACTAGATATGTCTTTATAGGATACATAATGTATCGATAGAGCTACGATGGAATTCTCCTTCGTTGTCTCGAGCCCCAAGAATATGCTTGGGCAATCTCATAAGCTCATGATGGTACTTGTAGCGGCTATTTAAATGGCATAGCTATCATTAGGTGTATCCTTATAATGGGTTATTATTGACCCACGATGGAGAAGGATTGTTGTGTGTATATCAAAAAATGAGTCAAATTTTAGCATCATGCTAACCTCACGCACCTACCATCACCAACATTGCAGTCAATTAAATCGACTTGGTATTTTTCTAAATGGTAATTTGATATAATCAAGAAGATATCTCCTCCATATTCGAGTTTCCACACGTTCATCATAACGACCATTGAGTACTTTACTAAATGGGTGGAAGCAATCCCTTTGACCACTATGATTGTAGCTCGTATTGCAAAGTTCATGTTCAACTGTAATAGCTTACATTTAATTCTATCAATCTGAGGTAATCAAGGTTATATTTAAAGAGTATAAATCCACTATAGATTGTACCATGATAATTAATTCTTAAGCTTAATTCAGATCTCTTTTCAGTCTCAGGTTTTGCAAAAAAATAATAATTGCAGTAAACAAAAATATATAGAAATTGAAATAATATGCAATAAATTAAATATGACATTCACCTAACAATATATTTACCTATTGGTGCATTTACCTATTAATGATGATTTTACCTATTGGTACATTTATCTAATGGTGAGGATCCTCATGCAAATATTTAGTTTTGATTATCTATTTTTACTTTATGCTCTATGAAAATGTAATTTAATTTATTTTATAATTCTAAAGTTAATTTTATGTACTAACTATTTCTAACCTATTATAGGGGTGAGAGAATAGGGACTAACTATAGAAGTGGGCCCTACCTCCTAGAGGACAGTGTAAGTCTTTCTCTCCTAAACTATTTTATCTCAGTAACTAATATGCATAATTACTACTAACATTATTCTCTTCTATGAATGCAGGGAAAATACAACAATGATTACATAAAATAAATCATGAAGAAATAAATGACAAAGTAATTGATACAGTTACCTTATGTAAGGAAAAGTGTTGCTTTATTACTGGAAATTTAGGCATACATAATTACGTATTTCTTCAAAAATTATACATAATAATTCCAACATTATTTTAGTATCATACATTTCTCTATTAGCTAGGTGATTGACCATTAGATGATTAGACCTTTTCAAAGGTATTACTTTGTAATATATAATATGACTTGGAAAATTTTGAATAAAATTCTTCCATGTATTTTCCATGTGGCTTTGTTGGCTCGATAATACGATAACTATGTACTTAATAGAAATAATATAAACTAACATAGTTTCCTAATCCTACTTGGACTTAATCATAACCTAAGTTGCCCAGGTGGTAATTCATGAATGAAAATAAAAAATTGCATCTAATTTAACATTTCATAAGATATAAAAATATAACTATATGCCCATTTATTCACAGGAAGGACATAAAAATATTGTGTTGGAATCTAGACAACCTAACAATATACTAATCATATGATTTTATAAAACAAATTTACAACAACTTTGATAATAATAAGTTCCTCATGCATAATATTTGACAATTCAACCAACTATCCTAACTAGAATCATTTCATAATGTATACTGCCATGTAAGGGTGCCATGTTGTCACTGATGTGTCATGTCATGTATTGGTAAATTTACTTGGTCAAATATTTTCGTAACTCTTGGTGGTAGACATATTCAGTAATAATCTTCGATAGTTATATTTGGTAACATACTTTAACAATCATGTTCTATAATAGTCTTCAACCACTGTATTATGTAACCCATGTCTACAACCTTCTCGATTCATCATCCTTACGTTTATCTTTTCTCATGTTCAGGGTTTTCTTTGAATCTTGTGTTGCCACATCATACGCCTGTGAAATATCCTTTAATGTTTTCCTGTCCAAGCATACACATCTTGCATGTATTTCGTGTAAAATCCATACATTAATTAATTTAATCCACATTCATCATTTTAACTGATAATTCACATAAATAATTGAAATAATCATTAAAATCCACTACATTTATGATTTAAATATATAAATCAAACAATATATCACAAATAATATATGCTAAATAAACACTCAATATTTTCCCCCAAAATGAAAGATATGCATGTCCTCATGCATATGGAGAAAATGAGATTAACAAAATATCACAAATATTACACATATATCAGATATTATGATTTGGAAGTAAATGAAATATCAATAAATAAATGAAATTTTATACTTTCTTCAAAAATTTCTCTATAGATTTATGAAAATGATAGTACAATGTTACAAGAACAATCAGATAGATATAAGAGTTATAATTTCTTGCAATTATTTAACTAATAGATACTTGTAATAGCAATCATAAGAAATGAATATTCTCATAAATAAAAATAAAGCAATCGTTATATAGTAATATATTAGCATGATTGTCAAATAAACATCTACAAGTAAAATAAACTATTGCAGCTTTTTCAGAAAACTATTTCTTGCAAGGAATGAAATATCATGATAGTTTTCTGATAGAAAAATTGAGTCCTTAGAGTTGATATAATTCATCAAAGCTACATTCACGAAACATCAAACACTATATAAACAAACTATTTCAAGCATAAGGATAAACATCATCTGCAATATTTTTTTTGAACACATATTACAAAAAAGAAGATATATCTGCAAGCATATAAACAAATTATTCCAAGCATTCTACAAAAATGAAATGATATAAACATTAAAAACAAAGTCTATCCGTAAAATCATGAAAATAATTTTATCATGTTTTCATTTTTTATCGGACTTGTAATTGTCGGGTAGAAATGTGTGATGATGGTTGTCGAGTTGCTGGTAATTTTTGTTTGTGCTTCACCTTCTACACATGTTCTTTGGCCTTCTGCTCAATAGCTGGGGTTTCAACCATGCCATTTTTGACATGTTCTACCTCAAAAAATCCATGTTCCTGTATCGTGTCTAGAATATTGGAAGGTGGAGGCTATTCTACTGATGCAACCACATTATTAATGATTGTATCAATATCTGGGGGTATCCCAACATTCAAGATCAAGTTTCTTTGTGAGTTTTTGGCTTTAGTAGAGGGAGTTGATTCCTGAGGATGATTTTATTGAAGCAGATTGAAAAATGGTAGTGAAATTTCTTCTTCGAGAATCTTGGTGAAGTCAATGGTTTTGCTAAAATTAACTGATTTTTGTTGTTTACTACCAGTTGTAGAGCTCTTATTTGGAGAGACATCGATAGGTGGTATTTGGTTGATGGGGTCACCCTATCTGAAGCAAGTTGCTTAAGTAGGTCTATCTGGAGAGTGAGGGCAGACTGAACTAACTTTGAGTTAACTACAAAATCTTCTCAGAGCTTATTGATTTTGATTTGCAGCACATTCTGCTACACCCGAAGATGTTCTAAAGACTCAGTGGGTGGCTTAGATGTAGGTGTATTAGTGTCTTGTATAGATATTTCTCCCACTTCCTGGTTTCAGATATAAATTCCTCATATCAGGTTTTTTGTGTAGGTTGAGAGGCTTTGGCTAACCTGGTACGATGTTTACATTTTAGAGATTCGAGTTCCTCCTCTTGACTCTCTAGCTCTAATTCCTCACCATACGTACTATTTTCAAGGGATTCACTATCACTAGAATTAGAATGAACTGATAGGTTGGACTCCTCTATAATAGTCTCCCATGTTATCTTGGATTCATGTGCTTTTTGTAGAACTAGAAGTTTAATTAATATATTTAGGGAAATCAGATGAATTTTAGGGCTATCATTAGGAATTTTGGGTTGCACACGGAGAACTGTAGCCTTAAGATACTAGTATAGGAAGTATGGTAATTTTATAATACAATTCTTTTGTCCTAGGTACTTAAGATTTAGTAGCATTTTAAGATGATATCCCCCATAGCTAAATAACCTCTCTTCTAGTGTGAATAATTTTATGATAAGTACAACTTCTTTCCATTTAAGGGGGAGTGAGGAGGTGGCTATCCCTTTTGGCCAACCTTCCTTATCATAGATTATAGTGCAATGCTCTCCAAATTTCTCAACCAGTTGTTTAACACCTTTCGAGTAGGATTTGTAGTAAGGTTGTCCCACTTCAAGTAGACTCAAGGTTTCAAAAATTAAACTGGGATTGATGGCAATTGGGATATCTCCAACGTATGTGACCATAGTTGTGGGGTTGCAGTTCATAATGAACTACTTCACCACACCTTGGTCGTGCCATTGAAATTTCATAAGGGCATCCCACCATCGAGCGTCTTGGAATAACTTCTTCACAGAGTTTCTAGGGTTCTATGTTTGGATGAAAAGGGGCTCACTCCTCTTCTGAAACATAGATCTAGGTATTTTTGATAAAAAACGGTAGACAAGATAGGGATTAAAAATTTTATGGGGTCAAAATTTGTTTCAGTGGCTGAAAAACCTACAACAATTATTTTATTTAAAAAAACTAATTTATATTTTGCAAAATAAAAAAAAATCTATCATCTTATAAGAGAATTATGCAGAAAACATAGACATTTGAAAGTAGTTTTATATTCTGCAATGATTCCTTTTGACAACAGAAACGATTATAATTTAAAAAAAATCCTATAGCAGAATTATTAGGATATAAGATATCTCTTTTTTTTTCTACAAATGTTCATTATTAAAGATAAAATTTTGAAATAATCGAAAGTTTTATCTTCTGTCACTTTCGTCCCTGCCAATTTCTATGTCACCCCACGATGACGCTTTAAATTTTTTGTCAATTATCATTCTTTGCCCACGTTTCTACTTTTATTGCTCTCAATTATGCTTGTCTATGGTAATTCTCCTTTCGGTGGTTGTTTCAGATCTTCAATTTCATCTAGCTAGAAATTTTTTCAGAGTTTCGACTTCGTTTTGGGTTTGCAGAGCATTTTTCGTCCAAGTTTGGAGAGCCTTCTACAAAAGGAAAAATGAAATTTAGGTTTTTATTATCTTTTACATGTAGCTTAGCCATGCAATGCATCTCAAACTTTCATTTTATTTTAATCAATGACTATGAATATTGGTTTTTATCTCTTTTTTGGGATTGGTTCGTGGCAACTACATGTCAATGATCAACGATGTTTACAAACAAAAGTCGCGTCTAGCTTTAAAAGGAAGTTTCTGGAACCAATGTACATTTTTCCCAATCTTTGATCATTGCCCTCCATTGAAATATTAATCGGTGGCTAACATTGTTGGCAATTTTGGGTACATTGGGTACATTGCCTTTGCTCAAGTGTTGATGTTGTCATTGATGTCAAGAAGCGGAAGGGTTTTTGTGAAAACCAAGGCAGACAAAATAAAAGGTTTTATTTAAAACCATGGACAACAGATTTGAAATGGGTTTTTCTTAAAACCCAAGTTGGCTCTTCGTTTCATTGAAAAAGGTGCCCCGGTGATGAAGATATTTAATTTTAAATATTTAGTTTAAATTTTATTTATTTAAAATTTAAATTAATATTTTAAAATTAAATTAAAGTATTTTTCGATGTGTTTGGAAATGCCGACGTGTTTGGTAATGCATCGAAGTGCATATATAATGAGGCTAATAAATTCATTTCAGGGGGTGTTAAGTAATCGATATAAATCGATGTGCATTTCGTTTTCATCTTCGTCTGCGCCAGCGAAGGAGGCATACGTGGTGGACAAGTCTTTACTGTGTCGAATTGGTCGCGGTGCCAAAGAGGAGGCGCACGTGGAGTTTGAGATGTTTTTCGTAGGTGTTGGATCCGCAGCAAGCAGTGCGCAACCGTGACCGATTGAAGGAATGTCTTTGATATATATGAGCAGCATGTAAAAATTCACGGGTCCTCGGAGCACATCTTTCAACCATCTAACAATGCAGGTTCGGAACAGAGCTCGCACATAAGTTTGCAAGATAGTGTGATGGAAAATAGGTCCAACATCGGTGACGTCTGCATAGCGAATCAAAACGAGTGAGCGATGTTCAGTTTGGCGATGGTGAGCAACGAAAATTACCAAACGCGACGACGAGTTGAGACTAAGCGACGGAGTTAGACGAGCTACTGCAGAGCTTAACGGTGGCAGCGCTTAACGGAGGCAACAATTCTAGCCTTCATAGCGGATGGGCTACTGCAGAGCTGTGCATCACACACGAAAGGCAGATCCCACGAACAAAAATCGGAAACTCCTGTTGGGCAGAGGCATCGCAGCCGGTTGAGAAACGTTTCTAAGCTGCGACAGATCACTGGATCGAATCACAATGATAGCGAAGCGGTTAGTATTTCTTTTATTATTGAAGTATTTCAAAAGGGGGTATGGCTTATTAGTTTTATTAGGAGAGATAAGGGAATGGTATGTTAATCTGATGGAGGTATAAGTTGTAATTCTTGTTTTGACATTGTTTTTATTAATGCTTGATACTTATGTGGAGTAATAAGGTTTAGGGGAGTCATAACTAGAGTGTGGAATGTTTATGAATGATATAAAATATTTTATTTTACTTTTATGGTATAAGTGGTTTTGGGAGTCATAAGGTTATGCAATGTTGTGATTTATTTTACTTTATGGTACAAGTGGTTTTAGGAGAGATAAGGAAGTTGTGCAATTAGAGACCTTGGTGATGATTATTGAAAAGTGGAGTAATGTTGATTATGTTGTGATCTACTAACCCTTGTGAATATTGGCAGAAGAATTTTGTTATTGTGGCAGATTTCCAAAGGGGTTCCTTCACTTCAATAAGGTATGGGCACATTCTTCTTATGAGTATGATTGGTGTATGTTTTCCTGAAATAAGATTGGAGTGAAAAGGTTTTCAACAAGGTTTCCTTTGGTTGGGTGTAAGTCCTAATTTCTGGTTTGTTGAAGACTACTTATGCATTGTTATCCTTGATGAGAATTTTGGTGAATGCATAATTCTGGTTTGAGGTAGTGGAAGCATTAGGCACTAGGGTTTATGTTTGTAAGTCTTGTTACTTGCATTGAGATGATGAAACCCTTAGATGGTTGTTTTGATAGTGATGGTTGAGTTGCTTCCATAGAGGTTGGTTGATCAAGTTATTGCTTTTACTTGATACATGATATTGGGCTTACTCCATTGAGTTGATTTGAACAAATTATTCTTTGCATTTGGTGATATTGTGTTGGTGGTTGTTTTGTTCAAATATCTTTGGAGGGAAAAGGATTTCTACTTGTTTCCTTTTCTTGTGATGATTGGTTGAATGCTTCAAGGTTAATGTTGAGTTGAATGATGTTGGTTAAACCTTGTCTTTGAACATTGTTGTTGAAGCCCTATTTGGTTGAGAAAAGATATTGGTTGTTGGAAAGAACACGAGTATCATTGTTATATGAGATATTGCATGGTTGGCAATTGTTGGGTTGAGTTTCATGTTCTTGAGAAAAGCATACTACATCTATCTTATTCTTTTGAGATTTGATATTGAGTTGAGATTGAGATTGGGAGTTAAGTATAGAACATATTGAGTCTCTAACAATTCTCTTTATGCTTCTATGAGGTTGATGAATCACATTGGGTCTCTAACAATTCTCTTTGTGGGTTCATGCCAAGCAAGTTTTCTTGATGAACTTGTGAGTAGGTTTTGGACAGATTCTATTGAGGACTTGTGAGCAGATTTGGACAGGTCCTAGCAAAGGACTTGTGAAGATGAGTTTGATAGTTCTATCAAAGAACTTGAGGACATAGGTGCATTGGTTCTATGAGAAGAACCTGAGGACAGATTTATGCCAGACCGAAGGACTATGTTTGGTGCAGATCAAAGATAGAGGACGAGGACATTTGTGCTAGACCGAAGGACTGTGTTTAGTGCAAATTCGAGGACCAGCTTTGAGGTGATAGAGTTGAGGACAGAGGTCTCCAGCCAGAGCATGGAAGACAGGTGTCTTCTGTGGATAGAGTTCCATTTGCTAAGGGCAGCGGAGGCAGAGGTCTTCTAGAGGATCACCAACCAGAGCAGAGGTAGGGGAAGGTATCTCCTTTGAGCAGAGGCTCATAAATTCAGATTGGGGGAAGGTATCTCCTTTGAGCCGAGGCTCATAAACATTGTAATTGGGAAGGTTTCCCAAAGGACTTTGATATAACTTTTAGAGAAAAGTTTTGTGGATGAACCACATCAAAATTGTTGTGTCACTTTGTGGATGATCTTGTGCATTGTTTTGATATTGTTTTGGATATATTGCTTTATTGTTTTGAAGTATAAAGGAAAAGTAAAAAGAGGTCTTATACTGTTCCCCCCCCCTCTCAGTATAATCTTATGTTATTCAAACATTATCTATCTGTGGCATCGCTTATTAAATTCATAACCCCCATGTTGTTCATCATATTTGTTCATCATTTCTCTTGGAACGAGACTTCTCGCCACATTACATGGCAAGGGTTAGTCTTTGGTGCTAATGGTATATATATCTTATACCTTAAGGATTTATACTTTTAATTACTATGATGACTGATAAAATATTTTTAAACTATTTTCCTTTTACGCATATATGCCATGTAACCTCTTTCTTCCACTGTTTCACTGGCCTTGATGCCCATGTCATTTGTTTTACTTCATCTTATTTGCCTTCGTATTTTTGTAATATTCCACGCGTCCCTTGGTGGTCGACATCATGAGATTTTCCATGGTTGATGTCTATGCTTCCAAGGAGAGGCATCCATGTTTCTAAAGAGACTTAATATTTTTTCTTAAATTATGATGTGTGATGCAGTGCTAATCATACACATACACATCAATCATAATGTTATTTTATATTTATTCTAACATTCTTGGCATACCTTCAGGTATCAACTTTAATTATAGCTTGCATATGTTAATTTTAATTTAATCCCTGACGTAACCGCGGAGCGTGCGCCTAGCTAGTGTATTGATCTATATCATCATAAAAACACAAATATCCACACAAATGCACAAATTGAACAAAGAAGTCAACTAATGCAAAGTTTCTTATATTAATATTCAAAAGGATCTCGGGTTACAAAAATGCCCTCTCAGGGTCACTCCAAAAATGATATAGATGTTACAATTGCCAATGCCCTCAACAGGGTAGGTGCGTTTATTTGTTGCTCCGGTGATTACTCACAAACTGCCTTGGGGTAGAGCTAACCCCCTTCTCTGTGATGTGAAAGGATTATGATATAAGATCCATTTTGCACCTGTCTCCCTACGAACAAGAAACAACAACACACAATTACAAACTTTGATAGCCTCTCATGATGAGGCCCTTTAAAGAAACATACATGTAACTACCATTAAACTAGTAAAACAAGAAAGCATAAATAAAGGCTTCAAGCTATTCTAATCACATCAAGAATTATACTACAACATACAAGACATGAATAAGCAAATGATGCATTGAATAAATATCGAATTAGAAGCAATAAAACATCTAAAATATCCAATATACTCCTACCCAATGCAACACATAAAATGCCTAATTCCTACAGTTAGAGTTTCTCTAAAATGCAATTAAACCTATAAAAAGACTAACATGACTAATTGATGTGATAAAAGCCAAAATGAGTAAGGTGATATTTAACCTATTGCAAACCGTATCTGTGAGGGGTGGTCTGCACTGTGAACTGTGGCTGATAGCCATGATTTGACCTCTGATGTGTTTGCCCTAAGAATTAGGGGCAATGGGCTTGACCTCCTTGTCCGAATTGATGTTCAAGGGGTTGCCTTTGTCGTCCTCTGACATATTTGGTAGTGAAATCACTATGAAGGGCCTTCGTTCACCTAGATTTATGTTTCTTGATCCTCCTAGGCACCTAGGGCATCCATGGCTAATTGGTATTTGGATGGATAGAAAAGGGGGATCTCAAATGCACAAGGTTGTTATGCAATTTGATAGGGCTTCACTGCACTCTTGATCAATTAGATTGCTCGATAATTCACCAGCACTTCTCTATAAAAATTATCTCTCCCCCTTTTTTCATCCCCGCTTGGAGGGGGTATTTGTAGCATACCCCTAGGGCTAGGGGTGGCTTCATGGAGAATCCAAGACCAAGAAGGTTGGTTAGGACAGTTGGGATGGAAGCCTTTGGAATATTTTGTCCTTCAACTGCCTCCTTCTAGATCTCTTGGCCATTCCAACAGATTTGGCTTGGATGGAGGGCCTAACTGAACTCCATTTTAGACCGTAGGTCATAGCTGCGGTCCAGATTGTAGACAACAGGTGTCAACCATGGTTCAGACTAGAGACTGCAGGTCTAGGCTACAGTTCAAACTACTTAGGCTAAAATGCCTAAATTGAGTGGTTAGAACCACTACTCTATCTTGGAGTCTATCCAAGATCCTTCATATGGTTTTGTAGCATGTCCATATGAGTAGTCACCCTCGGCATGATGCGTTTTAGGTGTCTACAGATGCCTCTTTTGAGATACGTTGTGATATCGAACAACACTAAGAAAAATAGACCTAAAAAAATGTCGTAGGTTCTATGATGATCATTAGTCTGATCAACATTAGATACCCCAGGTCCAGCAAAAGGACGTGCATCTTGGAATCATTGCTTCCAATGTGGGAAGGCTTACATTTGAAAAGTTTGCACTCATCATTAGACATTCGGGTAGCTTTGGTGCTACAATAGGAGTTAGGCCTATATAACCGAAGGATGAGAGCTACAAACAAAATTTCATATTTGCTATTTACCCCAAGCAGAGGGGGAAGCTTATGATAGCTGTTAGCAATGATTCGCAAGGACGAATGCTATTTTGACAAGATCAAAGGATCTACGGTCTCTGAGATCTTCTATTTATTTTGATTATGACATGAAATTATGACTACCCCCTCAAGTGACGAGTCGATGAGGGTAATGACAATGTCTAAAGCGATGAAATCGCTTGACCATAATGAATGATCCTGAACAACTTTTAAATTTGAGACATTTAATGCCTTGGCTAGGCCTAGTTTAGCTTATGATTGCAACGCTTAGTAGTATTTGCACATCTTTCTCCCATGGAGCAGTCAGGCTATGATAGTCGTCTTAGAGAGTCAAGATAATACAAATTCAAGAAGACTTGTGTTGAATCATATTGTCGATGATTTGCTGAAGGATGTCATAAAAGAAATGACAATTTTGCTCCAAATGTCCTTATTATTATCTACTCATCTTGCCGGATTGCATTGATCGCAAGTCACTACAACCACAAATTTTATAGGATAAATCACTAAATACGAGGTGCATTTGGTTTTTCATTGTTTTATTTATTTTTTGTTTAATTTTGCATTTATTGGATTGATCCTGGTGCTTTTAATGTCACCAAATTTGCAATTTTGATCATTTATTTTTATTTTTATCCACTGGGAGTCATTAATTTATCTTTTCAAACCTTCCCACGATGGGTTTTTAGTGCATTTATTGCTAGTTGTGGACCACGGGTACGGTCTACGATTTGCACTACCAAATTTTTGGGATCGCAGGTCAGACTTGCGAGCGAAAAACCCTAGTTTTGGAACCCTAGGTGTTAGCTGTGGTCCGCAAATACTAGGAGGACCTATAAATTGAAATCCCATTTACAATTTTTTATTATTTTCTTGCAACCTTTAGCAAATTGAGAGCTCTGAGAGAGAGAAGTCATTCCCTAATACGAAACGCTATCAAACTTGACCATCTTTACACTCGTATTCCCTAATGGCGGATCCTGATTAGCCATCGACTAGCCGGGGGCAGGGTGCAAACAAGGTAACTCAAAACTGAGACCTCGCACTCCATATTAGTAAAATTAACCACACTTAATAAATGCATAAATTGAACCTCATTAAACTACCGGTAATGAACCCCACTATTTTAGGTTAGACTAGGATTTAATTTTATGCTTCAGTGGTCTAGGAGGGTACCCAAAATGGGTGCTAATCCTAAACCGCAACTAGTAGCTACGATTCCTAGGTGGCAAAGTGGGAACCGCAGGTTTCAGCTATGGCCCCCAATTTTTCAAATTGGGGACCGCAAGTTGCAGTTGCGGTTCCCAATTTGCAAATTGGGGATCGCAATTTGCAACTGCGGTTCCCAATTTGCAAATTGGGGACCGCAAGTTGCAGTTGCAGGCTGGAATTGCTTGTTTTTTTTTTTAATTTTTAGTTTTCTTTAGCTCTGCTTAGCTATATTTAGCTTACATGATGTTTTTTTTGCTTTTTTGTTTAAAATTTAACGTCTACAGTGTGAGAACTTGACCTAATGAAGACTCTTCATGAGGCCTTGTCTGATGACGACCAAGCATAGTTTCGAGCCATCGGGTTCGGTTATATCATGGATCTACCCACCATTAGGGTAGATCAGGCCTATATTACTATGTTGGCCCGGTGCATTGGAATGCGCGGACCAACACATTTCACCTACCTCTTGGTGAGATGACCATCACACTAGAGGATGTCTATAAGATCTTTAGGATCCCTATCGATGACGAGGCTATCATTTCCTCTGCCTACACGGCAAAGGATGTCATTTTTGTTGCCATATTTAGTGATCAGAGTGTCGATGCATAGGATGATGCAAACCATGGAGGAGTGCACATTGGGAAATGGTATCGGGATGACGTCTTCTCTGTTCAAGAGGCCCTTTTTATGCACCTCATCATTCAGATTATCCTTACAGACTCCTCGGGTGTGAGGATTCCCTTCAACATGCTAGCCCCTATTTGGAGGGTGCTTCAAAGCTCGACGAAGGAGCCACTACTGCTAGTCTAGGGGAGCACCTTACTATGCTAGCTCTACAAGGAGCTGTACCAGATTATGGAATAGAGCCATAAGGGCATCAGTTGCAACCTGTTGCTATATATTTGGGGGTGGCAGCACATCTAGATCAACCATCCTACTCATCTACCTCTGCACATCACTACCCTAGATGATGATCATCACTGCTATGCCACTTGCTAGCCTCGTGCTGAGGAGGGTGTCTGTAAAAGGGCTCATAATAGGGACATAGAGCATTACATTATCATCTTTGCAACACGTGGATAGGGGGACATTGTCTGGCACCCCTACATGGATTGTCCTGTATGGCCAGAGATAGAAGAGTGGCTACAATGGGCCCGCTGAGATAGATGGCTTATCTAGCATAAGCCAAAGGTTCGAGAGTATTAGTTTTTCTCTCGTGTCCTATGATAGTTTGGCATGGTGTAAGACCTGCCAGATATACCCCTAAGGTACAGACGCCTGGCTCTAGAGAGGGATATCCCATTGATAGTTCCTCCCCCACTAGGAGATGCACCCAATGACTTCTAGGAGTCAAGGTTTGAGACAGCTGGGACCATGCCTGACTATGACGGGTGGTGGTCTCTATTTAGATGGCATGGGACCGAGCCTCTAGGTCGAGAGCCAATAGAGGCAAAGGTAGAGGTAGATCCTGATGGGCGCAGGATGTGCCAGCATACTAAGGGTAGTTGGGGTGTAGAGGCTATCGTTGAGGACCTACCAAAGATCGACCCTAAGGAGGATGCTCCAAAGGAGGGTGAGGTCCCTCTTGACAGTGTAGAGGGATAGCTTGTTGGTGTAGGTTGCTGACTTGCAGAGTCATATTGGGTGCTTTCACATGTAGCAGTGTGAGAGAGATACCACCATCACCACTCTAGAGGTGAAGGTGGCTGACAGGGAGTGGTTCCTGACTGAGGCACAGGGCCAGGTACAATATCTCACGACTCGAGCTATCGATGTAGAGGCTCAGGTGCAGAGATTGCAGACTACCCTAGAGTTAGCACAGGCATAGTGGAATGTAGTAGAGGTAGAGCAGGATCTCACAAGAGCAACGAAATGAGCTATTATGGGGCCTCCTCAGGCTATCATGGGGCCTCCTATGGTACCAATAGTAGGTATAATAACTATACAGAATCCAACTGCTAAGGTGACGTGACTGCGCAGCATGGTCATGAGGACCAATGAGATGCACGTAGCCCGGCTTGCTCACATTGATCAACTAGTTGGCTACATAGAGATGCATAGGCTACTAGTTCCTATGGATGCTTTTGTAGCAGAGTCACAGCATACGAGGTCTAGGACCTTAGGGCAATCCACAATGAGCTCGAGTCATAGGACTCATAGGACTGAGAGGACGCATAGGTCCTCTAGCACGCACACAACGAGATCGCAGGCCAGGGCTAGAGATCCAGGGCAAACATCAGGGACCTCCAACTAGAGGACTAGCCTACTGTAGTTACCAGTTTCTCGTGTTCTGGGTGCGTTAGGCTTTGGAGGTAGGCAAGATCCATAGTAGGATCCACCATAGGTGCCAGGTTATCTAGGAGAGTAGGCTCTAGAGCACAGTGTAGAGGGAGGCGATGAGAGCTCCAGTACAGGGGGAGCAGCCTAGATTCGATTTATAGCAGCTACCAACTATAGTTTTGATGTATCATTTTGTGTGTAAGGTCGAGGACCTACATAGTTGTAGCCTATGGGCATTTTGTACTCCCTATGTACTCGTTTGGACACACATATATATGATATGATATTTCATGGCTCATTATGTGTACATGTGTATTTATTGTTTTTGATTTTATGTTTATTTGATGCACATGGATGCAATGCTTATTTAAATGTTATGTTTATATGATGCGATGTATGGATGTCATGCATTAGATAGCTATTCTTCTTTATGATGATGATATGCAGTGATCTAGATGATTAGATGTGCGACATATGATGTATGTATATGGATGCGATGTTTATTTTTAACGCATATTTATTTTTTCTTTGTGGGCATGCATATATTTTATGAAGTTTATGATATGCTATGCAATGTATGGTAATGCATTATGTACGGAATCATAATCTAATGGAAATGAACCTGTATGCTTTAATAACTTAAAACATAAGGAATGAATGTAAATTGTGTATATCAATTTTTAAAATATGACACCACATAATGTATAACAATCATGCAAAATAATTGATAATTCTTATTACAAGAACTTAATCAATTAATCACCCATTTATGAAATGCAGTGAAATGGATTGGTGAAATGCTAATGAATGATTATGTCATTTTGTACTATATAATCAGTGGTCTTCTAAACATCATTTTTGATCTTCATGTGGTATATATCTTATATATTTGATTGTACTTTGTAAAATGCATTTTGATGAATGAATGACTCGTATTTCTATAGTCTGAAGATATGTGATATATTGTTGATATTAGAGAACTTTTTGGGGTTTTTCTTGAGACTCAAACACCCTAGTAAAATTCTCCAAAAATCACATACTAACTATACCAGACTTATATTGGATAAGGCTTTTGCCGTGACAAACCCAACTATTCATAATCCATGTGTGTGCATGTGAGTATTTTTAGATAGATCATAAGCATACCCTGTATGTCAGTTGGGACTCTTTCAACCCATATGTGAGATAAGGTTCCTCATACGATCGTATCATCCTTGTTTTAGCTTTGATTAGACTTATACAACTAGACAATCCTAGGTACCTAGAGCTAGCTCATCTTGCAAATTGATTAGGGCTACCCCTCCAAATGCAGGTGGGACTCTTTCAACCCATTGCTACATTTGGGGATCACCCAATAGAAATACCCCTCCGATTGCAGGCGGGACTCTTCCAACCCATTGTTGCTATCGAGGATCACTCTATGGCTTTTAAAAGGTGTACAATCTAGGGATTCAAGTTCTCACCCTTCTTACTTGCTAATATGTAGTGATAAAAATCATTGGTAGTCCACGTGTTATCATTTTCTTTGAGCAAGGGATTTTTATAGTGCTTTTGATTCACTATGTAACTTTACATTTTGAACTTGAAATTTGTACTTTCTATTGCACTTTGTAAATTGGGATTTAACTTTTGTGACTTTGGGATTTATAGGGGAAATTCTTGTCCTTTTGCCAAAGTACACCTTTCTAGACCGACTATTTGCAAGATAAGCAGGTCGTGAAACCCATCTCTCTAGATACCTAAGACTATTGTTGCAGCTTTCATCCTCTCTCGTCTTAGCAAGATTTTATATTATTTTTCTTAGTGACGGGATTCTAATATGTTGAAGCACTATCCCAACTAATGACCTTGTCTATAACATCAAAGAAATCTTTCTACAATATCTGAAGAACTCAGTAGGTATGGCTGAGTGACAATAAAACTTTAACATACATATATGTTTCTCCACAACATGTATCGTGTATGAATGCAATGAATTATGATAAATGCAAGGGTGCACGATTGTCATACAAACGTGTGACTGTTGGTAAAACTTTGATAAACGCACTACACTCTACTATGGAATGCAACGGATGAAAAATGCATAAATTCAATATGATGATGTGAATGCATGTGTGAATGCATATGAAAATACAAAATGCAAATGCAAATGTTTTTGGATTTTAGGCTTTATCCATTTTTTTAGGGCTTTTATATATTTTTCTTGATTTTTATAGGTTTTTGAGCTTTCATATTTGACCAAATGACGAGTACATGTCCTTGGAGATTTTTAGGGTTGACCAAGTGATTTTTAGAAATCCTTGGAGCCTTTTGAATTGACCAAAGGTTTTATAGCCACCTTTGGAACATTTTTAGTTGACCAAACTCTCGGCAAGAGGGCGTGGAGCCTTTTGGGATGACCGAGAAGCTATAGGAACTCTTAGAGCCTTTGGGTTGACCAAGTGACTTTTGGAAATCCTTGGAGCCTTTTGAATTGACCAAAGGTTTTACAGCTGCCTTTGGAACCTTTTTAGTTGACCAAAATCTTAGCAAGAGGGCGTGGAGCCTTTTGGGATGACCGAGAAGCTATAGGAACTCTCAGAGCCTTTGGGTTGACCAAGCGACTTTTGGAAATCCTTGGAGCCTTTTGAATTGACCAAAGGTTTTACAGCCACATTTGGAACCTTTTAGTTTACCAAACTCTCAGCAAGAGGGCATGGAGCCTTTTGGGATGATCGAGAAGCTATAGGAACTCTCGAAACCTTTGGGTTGACCAAGCGATCTTTGGAAATCCTTGGTGCATTTTCTTGACCAAGCTTCTTAATCAGAGAGCGTGGGGCCTTTTGGGGTGACCTAGCGGTCAACCCAAAACCCTTGGGGCTTTTGGGTTGACCAAAGGCTTATAGATGCCTTTGGTGCCTTTACTACACTCTCAAGCATAGAACGCCTTAATATGGATGATATTGAGAGGCTCAAGCTCTTCCACACCCTCTAGCAATGTTAGGCGATAGGTTCTTGAACCAATATTTTTAGATATGATGTAAGGTCCTAGCCAGTTAACCACGAATTTGTTTCGCATGTCTGATGGAAAATTCAAGTTCTGTTGGTTCTCTTTCAGCACAAGATCCCAAACTTCAAAGTCTCTTTGGTGGACTTTGATATTGTAAGCTCATTTTAATCACTCTTGATAAACATGGAGATGCTCGAGGGCATTCACGTGACATTCATCAAACAACATCAATTGATCGATGTGAGCTTGTCGCACGGTGTCGTCATCTATGAACTCTTTTAATGTGACGCACAACATTGGAATTTCCAACTCTAAAGGCATAATGGCCTCAACACCATATACTAGTGAAAATGGCATTGCCCCAATGGGCATCCGAATGCTAGTCTTGTAAGCCCATAGTGCAAGGGGTAGCTGTATATGCCAATCCTTGTGGTGTTCTTGCATTGTCTTTTTCAAGATGGCTACCATAGTCTTGTTTGAGGCCTCAGCTTGCCCGTTTACTTGCAGATAATATGGATTTGCAAAATTGTGTTTAATGCGGTATTTAGATGTTAAAGCCCACACAGTTTTGTTCTTAAAAGAAGTTCCATTATCCAAAATTATTTTGGATGGTATCCCAAAATGACATATGATATTCTCGAGAATAAATTCTGTGATGCGAGCTCCAGTGGTCGTTGTAAGGGGAATGGCTTCCACCCACTTTGTAAAATACTCAGTAGTCATGATAATGAATGTATGTCGACCTGATGATGGAGGGGAAATCTTGCCAATCAGATCTAATCCCCATTGAGAAAATGGCCAAGCCGCCTGAATGGGCTATAAGGCCTATGATGGCAAGTGCATAAGATTAGCATGATGCTGGAATTTAACGCATTTCTTGACATACACATTGCAATCCTTCTCCATAGTTGGAAAATAATAACCCATGCGAAGGATGCATTTGATGATAGCCATGCCACTAAAATGGCCACCGTACGTACCATTGTGAGGTTCTGAGATTTCCCAAGATGACTCTTGGGGATCAAGACATTGAAGGAGGACTCCTTCGTAGCTGGGCCGATACAAAATGTCTCCTATAAAGACATAATTAGTCGCTTTATGTTTAAATATGCGTCTTGCGGCACGCGACAATCCCTCTAGGATCATACCAAGTTTTAGGAAGTCTTGGATTTGTAGCATCCAGCCTTGACAAGCCTCAGTTTCGACTGCTAAGATGTCCTGCTCCCCCTTCATATTTAGCTTTGCAAATGCAGACTGGGAAACAACATCATGGTGAATGGTAGTACCACTACCCATAGGATTTTGAGAAGTTAATGACTCCCAGGGTGCCTGCTTAAGAAAGTATTTTGCTCTACGAAACCAATTAGTTGTTGGTTCCATGACAATCATGTTGAATGACTCTTTGTTATCAAAGGTTGCACGCTCCGCTGCTGGGTGCGAGAGCATTCTAATATGGATGGTAGTAAAATTAACATACGAATTCTGAGGGATCAAGGACCCCAAATATGCCATGGTGTCTGTGAACCTATTTTATGAATGAGGGATTGCCTCGATGTCTTACCATTCAAGTTTATCCAGATAAGTGGCAACAAGATCTTTGTAGGCTTTCAGTACGGGACATCGACACTGAAAGAGCCCCTTAACCTGGTTAACTATGAGCAGAGAATCACCAAAAATGTTCAATATTTTAATACCCATGGCGATGGCTGTGTGGAGGCCCAAAAGTAGGGCTTCATACTCAGCATTATTGTTGGTGCATGGAAAGTCTAACTTGAATGACAAGGGCATTGGAGCTCCTTCTGACATGAAAAACATTATTCCTGCACCATCCCCTTGCTCACACTTCGAACCATTGAAGAACAATGTCATATCAACATTATTTTATGGTTCCTTGGTTTTGGGAGCTTTAGATATTATTAATACCACATCATCTAGAAGCTCAATGGTTAGAGGCCTACTGTTGGATAGTGGTGCCTCAGCCAATTGATCAGCTATGAATTGTCCCTTGATGGACTTTTTGTCGATGAATTGAAAACCAATTTTTTTCAATAGCATGATCCACTTTGCAATACGTGTGTTATGATATGTCTTTCTCATCATGTACTACAAAGGATTCTATTTCGATATAACATATGTTGTATGACTTAGCATGTAATGCCACAATTTCTTGGTAGCAAACACTACTGCTAAACAAATTTTTTCAACATATGCATATCCTACCTCATAACTCACCAAGGTGCGACTGATGTAATATACGACTTGATCTTTGCCTTGCATGTTCTTTTGGGCTAACATGGTCCCTAATGCAAAGTCGATTATCGATATATATAACAAAAAAGTCTCATTTGGCCTTGGTGGAGCTAGTACTTGCGACGTTGCCAGGTATTGCTTAATCTCAACAAAGGTTGCTTGGCAGTCCTTGTCCCAATAAAATGGGACCCCCTTGTGTATCAATCGATTCATGGGTCGACACTTATCTGATAATTGAGTGATGAATCACTTTATGGATGCTACTTTGCCCTAAAGGCTTCTTAGTTCTTTGATATTAGCGGGAGGACACATCTCTAAAATATCCATGACCTTTATTGGGTCTACTTCAATGCCTTGTTTAGAAATGATGAATCCCAAGATTTTACCTAAAGTTACGCCAAATACGCACTTCTTAGGATTCAACCTAACATTGTGCTCTATCAGGAAATCGAAGACCTTCCTTAAGACCTCCGCATGCTCTGCTCACAACAACGACTTAGCTAGTAAGTCATCGATATAATCTTCTAAGATTTTATGCATGTAGTCATGAAAGATGTATGTCATAGCCCGCTGATATGTGGCACCAGCATTTTTAAGATTGAATGGCATAACTTTGTAGAAAAATTTACCCCATGGCATTATGAACGTGGTTTTATACTGATCTTCGGGTTTAATCCGAATCTGGTTATATCCAAAAAAACCGTCCATAAGGGAGAGCAATTTCGTGACCTATAGTGGCATCTACCAGAGCATCGATATTTGGCAACATAAATGAATATTTGGGTGTTGCCTTGTTGAGATCTCTAAAATCCATACAAATACAGACCCTTCCATCTGGCTTTCCTACGGGCACCATATTGGAGACCCACTTTGGATAGTTGATGGAGATGACGAACTCTACATCCAACAATTTTTGTAACTCGTCTTTCACCATTAAGGCTACTATTGGATGCATATTTCTAAGTTTTTGCTTGATTGGTTTCTTCGACAGATCTAGCGAAAGGTTATGAGTAACCAATTTTGGATCTAGACCCGACATGTCTTTGTCAGTCCAAGAAAAGAGATCAGGTCTCTCTTTCATTAGAGGGATGATGAAATCATGCTCATCCGGAGTGAGACTCTCTCCAAATCTAACCTTCCTTGGATTTATAGGATCTTTATTGATATCCACATTGAAGGTTTTCTCTACTGACATATGTGATCCCTCCTCAAGCTGGTGAGGCATAGGAATTAGATGGATGTCATCATTCGGGTTCACATGTTCCTCTCAGGAAGCATTCTCAATGTGACAAACATCATGATCACAGCCTGGTGCAAAATGAAATGGTTGCAACATTTCTTCATTAGGGAAGAAATATTTATGTTGAACCGACGAGTCAACATGATCCTAATCGATAGCATCCATGTTCAGATGCAACGGTTTAGATCGATCTGCTAAATTGCGAAGTGGTGTGGTCAAATCAATGGAGACCATATTTATGGAATGGAATTAATATTTGAAACCACACGGACAAAACTCTATCCCTGAAGTGTAGCTTTTGTACTCAAGATCTGGTTCGGATGGTACGGGCACAAACGGATCCTCTCTGTGGGATGTCCATATAACTGGATCCTCCTGGTGCACTGGCTACGAAATGGGATCTCTCAGCTCAAGGAGCTCCATGTACGTATGCAGATCGAAAAAGAGTTCCTGATACCTCTCTTTGAGCTCTCTTCTTTCCCTTAGGCCACGATGGAGATTAATATCCCTACGCAAACCTATAGCTGTAATAGGTGGAGGACCTCTAGGTGGAGGCCTATTACGTAAGTGGTGAGGTCCCAAATAGGCCATCTCCATCGAGTCCTCATCATCATTGTACAAATACAATCCATCACTTCCCCCCTCTTCTAAGGAGTGATTAGGCAGATGTGGTCCCATGTATTTGATTCTGTGGTCACTATCATCACTATCCAAATAAATTCGATAGAACGATCGTATATATGATACTATCACATAAAATGGCGTTACTCCTTCCTTAGAGCGCTCAGTGTTGGGAGGTAATTCCTCCATAACATGCTTTGATTCCTTAGGCAATAGATATTGTGGATACACGAGCCTAGAATCGATCCTCTCATCTACATCACTATGGTCATTGTTGGTCATCAAATCCGCACAGGAAAGGACTTTCGATGGGTTTGTGCGCCCTGGACCTGCGACCAACATTGAAAGGCCGAGGGGAAGAGATGCCCCTCGTGCCAATCTCCGGAGAAAGGTCGGCTCCTATACTAATCTACTTTTGGGGTTTGAGACAAGAGTGCAGGAAAGAAATAGACAGAAGGGAGGAAAAGAAATAAAAAGGGGTAAGGGTTAGAGAAAGAAATAAAAAGAGTAAGGGTTAGAGATTGATGATTTAAGGTGGGAGAGAACAGGAAGCACGATCACTCACTAATAACTCGAATAGCAACAAAGAACACCAAGAATAGATGAAAGAAACGTGATACTCGCTTTCCTATGTATCCTCTGGACGAGTTCACAGGGTTCTCCTTTCTCTCTCGCTGGAATTCAGGGTTCAGAGTAACAGCGATTAAGACAAGGGAATAACAGAAACCACGACCCACCAGGCAAGCATAAAAGAAAGCTTATACGATGTTTTTCCTCTCCTATGTATCCTTCAGGGCGAATTTTAGGGTATAGTCCCCAATCGCACACCGGATTCAGGATTTAGAGTCTCAGTATACGAGTGTAGACAGACAAAAGAATTAAGCACAGAAGGCAGCATAAAAGAGAGAAATGGAGTACAAAAATCTTTAGTATTAGACGCAGGACATCAAGTTACAGCAGCTTTCTAGCAGAAAGTTCCCCCCCTTTTACATTGCAAAGCCTGGGTTTTTATAGAGGACCCGGCCCTCTGAATCATTATTACAAAAATGGCGGAGTACACCCTCGAGCCCTGAGAAATCGGCTCCTCGCTGCTGCTATGGATGATCTCTCAAATCGGCTACCAAAACTGGTAATGGTGACCGAGTCAGCCGGAGAAAGTCGCATTAAATGAGCCACTTGGGTGTCCTTGGATTGTAGGTGCGGTGCTCGAGTGGCGGCCATGCTTGTCGGGTTCTTCTTCACGGATTGATACTTCGCATCCAATTGCCAAAAATGAGCAGCGGGCTTACCGGGCAAGAAAATATGCATTTATGAGGCTCTCTGATCGCCTCGGGAAAATGCCCAACTTGGGAAGCATTCTTGGGAAGCGCCTCGCTGATTTTTGCTTTGCAAAACTACTTCGGGGGCGTGGAGTGCCGAAGCCGATCTTCCTTTATCCTTCGCTGCTTCGCTGGCAAAACTGCTTCGCTAATGGGTCGGGAAAAACGCTTCGGGCCGATCTTCTTTTGAAACGGTGGTTCGGGGGAGTTTTGGCCGAAGCACTTTCTCGACCTCTACTGCTTCGGGTGAAAATTGGCCGAAGTGGATTTTAGAAATACTTCGGGCCCGAAGTAATTTCTTTGCCTTAGCTGATTCGGGCTATCTTTTCTTCTTCGGAGAAGTTGCTTGGATGCCGCTTCGCAAAACTCTTCACCCGAAGCAGTCATCGGGAATGCTTCGGGTGCGAAGCGTTTCCTTCGTTCCTTTTTCGACAAAGTTCTCACCCGAAGTGATGATTTGAAGCGCTTCGGGCCCGAAGCTCTTTTATTTTTCATTTTGTCCACCAGGGGGCGATAGGGAAAACCAAAATTGCTATAACTTATAAACAAAAGAAAACTTTCAACAAAACAAATATTATACAAAGTTTCAATTTTTCTGCCCCTTGGTGGAATGTGACAATATTGTCAACATTCTTGGTGGCTCGCGGGGCAACGAGCTCATCTCGGTGGTAGAACCCTCAGCTTTTATCCATTGGGCCATAGAGTCCTCCAGACCCTTCTCCTTGTTCCTTTTCTGGGGGCGCTTCCATAGCTTGTCCTTCCTCTTCCTCTTCTCTCTCCTCTTCTTTCGCTACTGCTTCTTCTTCTCCTGTCGCCATTGCTTCTGCTACGTCTTCAGCCATTGGCAGTGGGGCCAGGCGGACGTGGATATCTCTTAAGGTTCGACGAACCTGAGACCAGACGCTTTTCGTGAACAGCTCCTGATCTTCCAGGGATTTGACCAAAGCGCGGAACCTATCGATCTGCCCGATTTTTGCATGCTGGGACCTGGTATGCAGATCATTTAGGGAAGCGAAGATTCTATAGTATTTCAATATGTAATCAGCAACCTGCTTCTCTGTTATTGGTTCGGCCCACTCGTCTATCTCCGAAACGTTGCCTTCAAACTGCTGCCACTTCGGCATGATTTCTTCCTTGGCTAATGGCTTCCCATCATTATCCGTGAAACTCGGGAAGCCTAAGGAGAAGAGGTCCTCGAAGTAGCCCATTGACGTGCGCCTCTCGCTTTCGAATGCGTCCAGTAGGATTTTTGCCTTTTGAGCTTTCTTGGCTATGGAGAAAAAGGCACGAACTGTGGCCTGGGCCGTTGACCAATCCCTTGCTGTCCGACTCATCGCTGCGAGCTTCAAATCTTGATACCTTGCACCTTGGACCTTGAGGGCCAGCTTGAGTCGGGCTCTGACATTCTGAATGACCTCTTCGATGATTGGTCCTCCTTCGGCGGTGGCAACCCGGGCTTCTATGGTGTAAACTAAAACTGAAAGGGCACTGATAGCCCGAGACCTAAAATTCTTGAGCAGATGTGAGCGAATCTCCTTGATTTTGCTCCTGTCAAGTAGCCCTAGGCCTTCCTTCTCGTGTAGCTAGATCTGAGCTTGCAAGATCCTACTTTCAAGCTCCTTGGCCCTCAAATCATTTTTGGCCTGCCTTTGTGCTTGATTCTCAGCTGTGCACTCCAGCTGTGCTATCTGCAGCTTTAGGGCGTGTGCTTCTTTCTGCATCAGCTTGCACTGCTCCTCGGCCTCTGCCAATTTGGAGCGAGCCCTTGCTAGCTCCTCCTCCAGCTTGATGTTAGCGCTCTCGGCTTCGAACCTGCGCTTGTTGGCGATGTTGGCATGCGCCTTGAAGGTCTCGATTCCAATGTGCATAGAGGCGGACTCCTTGTCCACGTTCAGATGTTCCAAGTCCTTTTCTTTATCCTGATATTCATAGTCCGCTGGAGTCATTTCATCCAGGGGCTTCTGGACTTTGGGTATCTTCTTTACTTTATGCAACTTTCCCGCCTCGAAATCGAAGACGGTGCATCTCTCAACTTGAGCGAGCGAGCGCCCTCTCTTCTTTCTTGCCTCTTTCAACATTCTCTCTGTGTTCTGTCGGGCTTGGAGGAGTTTTTTGGCCAAGGGGGATTCCCGTATCGAGGACAGCTCGGAGTCAAATGCGGCTGGATCTACAGCCGAGGGATTGAATAAATATAAAGAGTTGAAGGGGATAGCCTCACCCGAAGGTTCGGCAATAGGGGTGACGGGGGCTTCGGCGAGTGGGAGCACGTTGTGTACAATGGAGGAATGAGCCTCGGGGTTCGGCATTGGACTATTAGCTTCGCCCTGGTTGATGACTGAAGGATTGGCGGTGTGGCTGGGTGAAGTAACTTCGACAGGTTTGTCCTGGCCGAAAGACTCGGGGGGAGTAGTTAGGGACACGACGTAAGGAGGTGACTGACCTTGTGGAGGCAGGGTGGACAGGTGAGAGCTTTCGGCTAGGGTCGGGGTAGACTTACGAGCAACCAGAGCATAAGGTGAAGAAAACATACCTGCGTGCCCTCCTGGCAGAGCGGCCATGGTGATCTCCTGGGTGATTGGCCCTTGTTCCTCCTGGGCCTCGGTACTCTTGGCTTCAATGACTTCCACGAGTTCCTCCATGTTAATGACATCTACGTTTGGGATCGTTTCGGCACTTGGTGGAGTTTCTCCGTCATTTGCTTTGACCGAGCCCGATACTGATCTTTCGATAGGGGCGCTCGGAGTGCCTGTACGCGGTCGCTTTGGGAAGTTCGGGGGTGCCTGTGTAGGTTCCCGCTCCTTTCTTTTCTTCCTCTTGAGGGGTTGCTCTGATTCCTCTATTGTTGTCTCGAGATCTTCGGATGGACTCTGTAGTAAAGCTTTTGGCGTGGCCCTAGCTGCTTTTTCCTTGGGGACATTATCAGTCCTCCCGGGGCCTTCGTCTGAACTTGGGGTGGCCGATGGAATGAAATCGGTGAAGGACAAGGGTTTCCAAGACCCAATATTGGTCTGATACACAATTGCGAATTCCCTGTCCATTGTTAGAAGCCCGTAAGAATTCATCTTTCGGTGATGGACTCTCATAATCCACCATTCTCTTAACTGCTCCTCGTCCCAGTCTTTCAACTCCTCTTTTAAATCGTCCCTTGCTTTTCTCTAGAAAGTGGAGTCGGGAGTTGGGAATGGGTACTGGTCTGGGTCGAATTCGACCTCCATAGGATAGAAGTCATGCCAAGGAGGCAACGTCCTCATCTCCTCTAAGTGCCACTCCAGGTCCGTACCATTGGGGTTATTCCTCTGCTCCAAAATTTTGGGGCGAGGACAGACATGGAAGTTTTTGCTTTTCAAATGATCTCTCATCACCCCCAACGGGTCGTAGAGCCACCTCTGTGGTATTTGAAGCAAACCAAAATCGGTGAGCTTCTCCTCCAGGTATATGTTCTGCTTCAGGGCAAAGACTTCGATCACTCCCATCTTGAAGGGGAAGTCACAGGTGTGTGCCCACTTTCGTCCGTGGCCGTAGGTTTCGTCGGTCGCGTCACTTTGCCGAGCAACTTCCAGGGCAAATTGGTACTCCGAAGGGAAAAAGGGCAGCAAGAAGGGCTTCCCTGTGAAGCCAAAAAGGTGGATCACAAGCCCTTGTGTCAATTGAAACACATCCCCTCTTCTCTCCAGTACCACTTTATCTCTAAGGCGGAGAGGCACCCGGGGGCTAGACTTTGTCAGAATGTGCATCGCAGGTCCCAAAAACTGCTGATTGAAAGGGTAATAGGACTCCGACCTCAGCAAGAGACGGGTCCACTGATATACAAGCAAAGGGATCCCATCCTCGTCGACTAGTGAAACATCACAATGGTGAAGGGCTTTATGTACATGAAAGAAGAAGAGCCAAACCAAGAAGGAACAAGGCTGGAAGTGCGGCTCCTTGCTAGCATCCTTCATGGATGTCAACCGCGTGTGCAGATTTCAGGCCACCCATTCTGCCCAATCGAAGAAAACTGGGTTGGTGTTCGGCCGCGAAGCGTCGGGGGCGTAGAACTCTCCTCTGGAAATGCATTCGGCTAGCGACACCTGCCATGGGTATACCAAAGTATCGCTTGACAAGCCTCCCACCCATGCAATGATAGAGAATATATCTGTGTTCTTGAAGGCCTCCAAGGGCAGGGGCATCTGGGGTCGCTTGCCGGAAGAAAGTCCGCTTTTGAGGTTTTCACGCAAAAAGCTCAGGATGAAGGGATTAGAAGTGAACTTATCCGTTTGTTCGCTCAGGCTGACATTGCGAATGGTATAGCCTTTTGGTGGCCTTTGCTGTGGTGCGAACGTTGCCTGCACATCCTCCTTCAGAATGGAAAACAATTTTTTACCCGAGGCGTCCAACACCTGCCTGGTTTGCGGTTGATAGTTCTGAGCAATGGCGTATATGAGCTCGGGGCAATGATGTGTAGGAGGGACTAAATACCAGTATATGTGGGAATAATACGTCACGGCCCTCTTGTTCTCCATCGAGAGCCTGCTTTTCATGAAGTCGATGGTATATCGAAGCTCGGCCACGGTTCTTGAGAGCTCTGGGTCTCTGATTTTTGCCCACTTATCGACAGGTGGTTCTATGCTGGGCTCGTCATCGGACTCTTCCCTTCCTTCCATCACTTGTTTTCCTGGGCGTGGGGGAGGATTGACCCTCCTAGGTCTCTGTTTCTTTTCTTTCGTGGCTCTCGCCTTCTCTGGAACCGTCGTCTCTGGCTCTTTTCCTTTCTGAGTGGGGTTCTTCTTTCCCATTGTGAACGATCGTAGCAGGATAACTTGTGATGTAGAAGAGTTCAGCACCTCAAAACAAGGGATGGGATAATCACGGTGAATAGCAAAACCTTTGATGCAGAAGCTCTCCGAAGAGACAGAACGCGAACTCGACTCTCACACTTGCAAATGGTTTGTTTTTAACGGGCATCTGCATTTTATAGCTTCGGAGGGCAACTTTCGGCATTTATGGCAACCACCGTAATTACTTCGTGGGCCTGGAAAGTATCGCTGTGGCATCTGATTGGCCATATGGCGGCGTCGTACGTGGGGCCATGCAATTCGGCGATTGGATTTTGTATCGAGAACGTGAATCGCTGCCACCTGGTACCCTTGCACGGCTTTTCGGTTAACGAACTGCCTTGGGATGAGTGTCGTTTCTTTCGTATTGAGTTCATCTGCTTCGGCCTCCTTTTGAGGCTGTTGTCGGCATGCTCCCCGAGGCACATCTTAAATGTGTCCGCCTCGTATGCGAGGTTCGACGATATGGAGTTGGCGAAGAAAATACTTCGTCGCGAAGTTCTTCTTCGGGCTGATTTTCTTCATTTCGGGTCCGAAGTTCCCCTTTGCTATGCTGTTGCTTCGGTTCACGAATACCGTCGACCGAAACCCATTTCATCGAGGAGGGCCTCGCCAAGAATTACTTCGGACAACGCCCTCGACACCTTTCTTTAGCGAAGCATTTTCCACGTCCTTGATCTGCATGTGGTTTGGTTCTACAAGGATGAACTGCTTCGCGGCGAACTTCCCTTCGTTGGCTACTTCGGACCGAAACCCCCCGAAGGCGATTTCGATCATGCTTTGTGAAGCCGAAGCCAGGAATCTAGCTTTTGTGGTTGAAGTGGCGCTTGCTCTCCGTGATCTTTTGAACAGAGTATAGACAAAGCACTGAAATCCTATATACAAAAATATGTGCAAGATTTTTTTTTTTTTTTTATATTAAAGCACACATACCTCAGCGATTGAAGGTCTTCAGGTGGAGACCATTGACGGAGATTGGTAAAACTTGGCCATTCGCATCTTTGAGGATGAAGGAATTAGCCGAATTCACTTTTACTATTTCAAACGGTCCGTCCCAGAACGCATCCATTTTGTCATGATTCCCAGGCTTGGCCTTCCATGAATCCCACCTCCATACCAGGTCTCCTGCTTTGAATGTGCGATCGGATGATTTCCTTTTGAACCATTCTCGGGTGACCTCAGCATGCCGTGCGAAGTTCTGGTAGGCCTTTTCACGTTCCTCTTCTAGTTGTAGTAGCTGGACCAGGCGTTCCTCCATCGGGTTAGCTTCGTCTGCTTCCAGCAACTGTAATGCGGGGATCTCGATGTGAGTGGGCAGGATGGCCTCCTTGTCGTATACCAGAGCATAAGGCGAAGTCTTGATCGACCTTTTGATAGAAACCCGATCGGCCCACAAGGCCCGATCCAGAAGGAGGTGCCAAGTTCTTTTGTTTTGATCGATCAACTTTCTCAGTATCCTCAACAGGGTTTTGTTGGTGGATTCTGCCAATCCATTGCCCTGGGGGTAATAGTTGGAAGACACCTTGTGATATATCCCATACTTGTATAGGAACTCGTTGATCTTTGCACCCGTGAAACCAGGACCGTTATCTGTAATAATTGCTTTGGGGATACCGAAGCGGGTAATCAATCCTTCCAGGAAGGTGACGACGGTATCTTGATCGACATGTTTTGTGGGGACTGCCTCGGCCCACCTGGTGAAGTAATCGATCACAGTCAGAATGAATTTGTGTCCAATGGAGGAGTTTGGCGATATGGCCCCTACGAAATCCAGTCCCCATTGCTGAAAGGGGGTTTCCACTTGTATCGGTCGGAGTGGCATCGAAGCATTTCTGCTTCGATCGACGAATTTCTGGCATTGCTCGCACCTTCGACAAATGGAGAAGGCATCGGCAAAGAGTGTGGGCCAATAGTAACCCGCCTTGATTATCTTTAGCACCGTCGCTCTTCCAGCAAAGTGTCCTCCAGATAGTCCTGAATGAAATTCGCCCAGGATTCTCCTCTTATCATCATCTTTTATGCATCTGAGGAGGACGTCGTCGATGTTCTTGAAAAATAGGCCTTCTGGGCGCATAGTGTATCGGGCGGACCGCATCCTGAAATGTCTTCGCTGCGAAGCATTCAGATGCGAGGGGCATCTGTCGGTGTTGAAATATTCCACTATTTCATCGACCCAATATTTCTCGGCCTCTTCCTGATTAGCGAGGCATTCTCCTGTTGGCAAGTCATCCGAATGACAATCTGTTATTTCGGCCGTTGCGCTCTTCGCCAACTCTTGACATAATGCGCGACCGTGAACTAGTTTGGTAGGTTTGATCTCAATATCGAACTCTTGGATTTTGCTTACCCAACCAACTCTCTTGCTTCCCAGTTCCCCCTGAATAATGAAACTACGCACATCGGGGTGAATGACGAAGACTGTGGTTCGACTCTGAGAAATGAACTGTTTGAATTTCTTGAGAGACTTCATTACTGCATGCACTTGACGCTCGATGAAATTGTACTTTTCCTCATGGGGATTGATTATCTGGCTGAGGAACGCAATGGGACGTTCCTCTCCATCTTCCCCCTTTTGCGTCAAGACCGCGGCGTAGCTTTCGGGTTCTCCTATTGCATACAGGATAAAATCTCGACTGTAGTCGGGGTTGATCAAGACCGGTGCCTGAACAATTCGGGCCTTGATTTCTTTGAATGCTTTTCTCCTCTCTTCTGTCCAGATGAATTTTGCGCCCTTTTTTAAAAGCTCAGACATCGGCTTAATGACCTGGGCGAAGTCTGGGACAAACTTCCTTACGAAGTTAATCTGACCGAAGAAATATTGAAGGCCCTTTTTATCCGCTGGGATTGGGAGCTTCATCAGAGCTTCGGCTCTGTCAGGATCCACGATGAGACCCTTTTCTGAAATTGCGTGTCCCAGTAGCTTTCCTTCGCTGACTGCGAAGATAGACTTTTTTGGATTGATTGAAATGCCAAATTCTCGAAATTTTTCGAAAATTTGTTGAAGATGTTCTGGGTGGTTCTCTCTCCTTCGGGAGAAGACGGTCATGTCATCCAAATAGATAACAATAACCTTGTTCAGAAGCTCGCCAAAAGCTAGGTCCATCGCCCTCTGGAAAGTAGCTCCCGCATTCGAGAGGCCAAAAGGCATTCGCTGGTAGGCGAATGTGCCCCACTTGGTTGTGAACGCGGTCTTATGTTGGTCTTCGTCCCTGACCCAGATTTGATTATATCCAGAAAAACCATCGAGCAGGGAGAATCGTTGAGCTCCAGCCACCGAATGCAAGATCTGATCGATCTGCGGGAGAGGATAGTGGTCCTTGAGGGAAGCATGATTCAGGTTGCGGAAGTCCACGCATAACCGGATGTCTCCATTCTTTTTTCTGATAGGGACCAAGTTCGCTACCCGGGAAGAATGCTTGATGGGATAAATGATCTTTGCTTCGAGCATTTTTAGCAATTCGGCCTTCATCAGGACCTCGATCTTTGGATTAACCGGCCTTTGCTTCTGTCAGAAAGGTTTGGCCCCTTCTTGTAATTCGATTGTATGTTGGATCAGCTGTCGATCATATCCCTTGAGGTCGTGATAAGACCAAGCCACGATATCTGGGTACCTCTTACACAAACATCGGATTCGCTCTATTTCTTTTGAAGTACAATCGGTCCCGACCTTTATTACTTTCCCAGGTTCCAGTTCTAAATCTTGATATTGTTGCACGTTGATCTGGATCCTGTGGGAGAGCGATCGATCATTTTGATCGAAAAGGCTCTCAAGCATGATCAATCCCTTGGGAACGTGGTTGTTCTTCAACTGGACCAATCCTTCATATTCCTCCTCATCAGGGCTTCGGTCTTCGACCGTAGCGGCTTCTTGGATCATGAAATTGACAATCTGCTCATCGTTGTCAAAAACTTGCCAGTGTAAATCTTTGTCCGGGACAGAGGGTCTATAGATCATCCTTACGGCCTTCGGCTTATGCACCATATCATCCACTGGAGAATATCGGGCTACGATGGATGCTAAGACATCTGCATGTCGATTCTTTTCTCGTGGAATAGACTGTAGATTGAGGGATTCAAACTGGTCGAACAGGTCCCATACCCTATTGCGGTATGATTTAAGATAGTGCTTCTTTGAAGAGCATCTGTTGGTGACCTGGTTGCAAACTAGTTCGGAATCTTCGAAGATTTGAAGATGCCTTATGCCTAACTTGTCAGCTTTCTTGAGTCCCAAGCACAAGGCTTCATACTCTGCTGCATTGTTGGTGCAGCTCCATGTCAATCGGTAGCAATACTCCTTTTGCTCACCGGACGACGAAATCAGAAGGATTCCTGCCCCGACGCCATTCTTGCATCGGGCACCATCGAAGAACAATTTCCATAGTCCTTCTTGAGCAGAAACCTTTCCCTCCATTTTGGTTGGTTTCTCGGACTTGGCGATGGTGTAGCACCCCACCTCGGTCTCTATCATGGCATTGAAATCTGCCAATGAAAATTCATCTTCACAACACAACTGTGCGAGGGATTCCTGGACTAGATCCACTTGCTCTAGCTCCTCCGCGATCGTATGCACAGGGTCACTGCTTTCTTCCTCGGACATCTTCTGAACCAGGAACGTAGAAGGCTTTTCATTATAGATTTTCACCTTCTTCCCTTTGAAGGGGATCTCCAGATGAGTGTAGTCCATGGACAGATATCCGCCCAGCTTTGCCGTGAACTCCCTCGACAGGCACATGTTGAAGTAGGGCTCAAGGTCCACGACTACCACCTCTTGTATGACTATGATTTGAGGTGTCTTATGTAGCCGAATAGGAATGTCTTTGATGACACCTATAGTCTTCACTGGGGTACCGTCCAACTGGAGGACTCCGTGACTGCTTCGTGTGTACTCCATGCCTATTTCCTCGCATACTGCCTTCGGCATTACTGTCGTCGCAACTCCAGAATCTATCATACAGTTATGCACGATATACCCTTCCATTTGTAAGGATAAGTAGAACGGTGGTGGTCTATTTTTCCCCGTGATGGACGCGGACAGGGTCTGCACCAGAGCGAGCGGCTCTGCCTTCTTTGTATTGATCCTCTTCAATGATTCTTGCAGCAGGTCCACTTGTCCAGGAAGTTGCAGAGCATCATACAAACTGATTTTGGCTGGAATTCTCTTCAATTCTTCTACAATGTTGTAGGCTGGGGAGCTATGCACCTCAGGTTCCTTTCTTGGTTCGTACTTGGTGCGATATTGCTCTGTCGCTTTGACCCTTTGTCGCTTGGTGAGCGAGGGAAATTTGAGCTTCTCCTTAGCCTGTTCTTTGGTCTCCACCTGAGGTGGTTCGACAGTGGCCTTTTGGGCCTTTTCTTTGACTGGAGTCGGCGGAGGAGCTTCGCTCGGGGCCGAAGAGGATGGTTGTCCCTTCTCAAATCGAGCGTGTACCTTCAAAGGAGCCATCTGAGTAGCATCTACCTCTATCGACCTTTTACCTCCCCTGGTAAGGACCGCGACTGGCTCTTCCTCGTCGATGGACAAGTTTTGATCCAATTGTCTGATGACGTTGACTTGGCCGCCTTGACTGCTGCTTGTTAGTGTCTGCACGTAGTGTTGATGCAACATGCATGTATTTTCCTCGTGAGGATCATTACATGTAGAGCACCAATATACATGATCGGAAGTGCTTGGGACTTCATCTATCGCAACATTTCTCGCCGAAGCTTTTCCTTGATGGACCGCTTGATCTTTGGTAAGTGCAGGCGTGGGATAAGACCTTCTTGGTAGAAACTCTTGTTGCGCTTGCTTCTTCTTGACAACGGTCATGTCGTTGGACAAGGTCTGCACTGTGGCATTTAACGATTGCATTTCTTGCAGTATCTTGGCTTGCATATCATCGGCCTTGGGAACTGATGGTAAAGAAGCCATAGTCGATATCGGAGGTAGGGCAGGATGTTGGAGGGGTGCTGGCAACATTGGAAATGTTGGAGTGATAGTGGGCGGCATAGTTGAAAGTGTGGGGAAATGTATCTGTGGAGCGGTGATCTATGACACAACGGGATTCGGGTTCCAGGATGAGATCGGATATGCAGGGATTGCAAAAATCTGTGGAGCTACTGCGCTCGCGTACTGGGCTTGAAGGAACTCGGGGAGTATGGGCATTGGCATTCTTTGAGGGAGTTTACCCATGGCTATGAGGTCCATTTTTGCTTTCTTGGCTAACCCATACAACTCTGGAAAAGTATTGACATTTGAGTACCTTATCATAAGACCGATATCAGGGTTGAATGCCCGAAGGAAGTAGTATGCCACGGCTTCGTCGGTTGGGCGAAGTCCAACTGGGACTCTTTGCCAGGTTCGAGCGAACCTAACATTGAAGTCTGCAATCTCTTCTTGTGGATGTCTTTGGATTGAAGTGAATTGCTACAAGAGAGAAGTTGGATCGACGGACTCGTTGAAGCCTTGCATCAACTGCCCGGCTAACTGGTCCCATCCCGTAATAGTGCCGGATGGCAGAGATCTGTACCAATAGAGGAGTTTTCCTCTAAGGGAGAGAACCAGGAGCTTCACCATCACTCGCTCTTCTGTGATATCGTGGATCGTCGCCAGGGAAATGATGTCCTGGATATGCTCTAGAGCAGTCTTTCCGGTTCCGTCGAACGTCGAGAGCTTTTTGATTGCAGCAGGTGGAACTTGCCCTTGGCCCACGAGATTCAACGGTGACGAAGAATTCCATGCTAGAAATAATCTGGGCGATGGTTGCTTTGTTGTTGTTGTTGTTGTTGTTGGGCCATATTTGTGCCTGGGTTCTATGGAACAGAGGTCCCCGAAGTCCCTCTTGGGTTGCTCGTCGGAAGGCCAATGGGAACGGAGGCACTAGGATGCTTCGGTGAGTTGGGAGGATTCGGAGGAAAACTAGCTGCTGTGCTATCGAAAGTTATGCCTTGCTCGTCAACAGCAGCCTCTTGCGAGGACGTCCCACGTAAGAGATATTCGGGGGTAACTAACCTAGATCGTTCCCCAAAGGCGTCAATATCAAGCTCAAAGAACTCGGTTTCCTCTCCTCTATTCCTAACTCTCCATCTTGTTTGCATGAAGGCACAGGCTTTAGTACTGGTCTTTTACGACTTGAAGATTCTCGGGTAAAACAGAGTCGCCAGATGCTAAGAGTCTCTTAGTAATGAGAGCATCGATTCTCACTACTACTCAGGGGATGAGACTGACCGGATCTCACCGGGAACTTGTTGGAACTACTGGCTCCGGTGAAGACGGGCTAGAAATTTTCTCAAATATGGGACCTTGTGTCCCACCGGGCGTGCCAAAAACTGTTGGTCATCAAATCCGCACAGGAAAGGACTTTCGGTGGGTTTGCGCACCCTGGACCTGCGACCAACATTGAAAGGCCGAGGGGAAGAGATGCCCCTCGTGCCAATCTCCGGAGAAAGGCCGGCTCCTATACTAATCTACTTTTGGGGTTTGAGATAAGAGTGCAGGAAAGAAATAGACAGTTAGGAAAGAAATAAAAAGGGGTAAGGGTTAGAGAAAGAAATAAAAAGAGTAAGGGTTAGAAGATTGATGATTCAAGGTGGGAGAGAACAGGAAGCACGATCACTCACTAATAACTCGAATAGCAGCAAAGAACACCAAGAATAGACGAAAGAAACATGATACTCGCTTTCCTATGTATCCTCTGGACGAGTTCACAGGGTTCTCCTTTCTCTCTCACTGGAATTCAGGGTTCAGAGTAACAGCGATTAAGACAAGGGAATAACAGAAACCACGACCCACCAGGCAGCATAAAAGAAAGCTTATACGACGTTTTTCCTCTCCTATGTATCCTTCAGGGCAAATTTTAGGGTACAGTCCCCAATCGCACACCGGATTCAAGATTCAGAGTCTCAGTATACGAGTGCAGACAGACAAAAGAATTAAGCATAGAAGGCAGCATAAAAGAGAGAAATGGAGTACAAAAATCTTTAGTATTAGACGCAGGACATCAAGTTACAACAGCTTTCTAGCAGAAAGTTCCCCCCCTTTTACATTGCAAAGCCTGGGTTTTTATAGAGGACCCGGCCCTCTGAATCATTATTACAAAAATGGTGGAGTACACCCTCGAGCCCTGAGAAATCGGCTCCTCGCTGCTGCTGCGGATGATCTCTCAAATCGGCTACCAAAACTGGTAATGGTGACCGAGTCAGCCGGAGAAAGTCGCATTAAATGAGCCACTTGGGTGTCCTTGGATTGTAGGTGCGGTGCTCGAGTGGCGGCCATGCTTGTCGGGTTCTTCTTCACGGACTGATACTTCGCATCCAATTGCCAAAAATGAGCAACGGGCTTACCGGGCAAGAAAATATGCATTTATGAGGCTCTCTGATCGCCTCGAGAAAATGCCCAACTTGGGAAGCGTTCCTGGGAAGCGCCTCGCTGATTTTCGCTTCGCAAAACTACTTCGGGGCGTGGAGTGCCGAAGCCGATCTTCCTTTATCCTTCGCTGCTTCGCTGGCAAAACTGCTTCGCTAATGGGTCGGGAAAAATGCTTCGGGCCGATCTTCTTTTGAAACGGTGGTTTGGGGGAGTTTTGGCCGAAGCACTTTCTCGACCTCTACTGCTTCGGGTGAAAACTGGCCGAAGTGGATTTTAGAAATACTTCGGGCCCGAAGTAATTTCTTTGCCTTAGCTGATTCGGGCTATCTTTTCTTCTTCGGAGAAGTTGCTTGGATGCCGCTTCGCAAAACTCTTCACCCGAAGCAGTCATCGGGAATGCTTCGGGTGCGAAGCATTTCCTTCGTTCCTTTTTCGGCAAGGTTCTCGCCCGAAGTGATGATTTGAAGCGCTTTGGGCCCGAAGCTCTTTTCTTTTTCATTTTGTCCACCAGGGGGCGATAGGGAAAACCAAAATTGCTATAACTTATAAACAAAAGAAAACTTTCAACAAAACAAATATTATACAAAGTTTCAATTTTTCTGCCCCTTGGTGGAATGTGACAATATTGTCAACAGTCATTACCATGGATGTGCCACTCTATTGTGTCTATGCATAGTGGGATATCAGCTAGGCGAGGCTTTAAGTAAGCCTCCTCTGTTTCATATTTATAATCACTATCGACTATGAAGCGCTTGTTCGTCTCTTCCACTTTTTCCATAGGAAACAGATGGCATATAAACGTTGGACCCAGAAAGGTCGGCTTGATTTCCTCCTCAGATTGATCATCGTTTGAAGGACTCATAATCCACATCATAACTAGGTCCACTCATTTTGGAGGTGGATTCCTCCCCATCATCATCGTAGATATCTCCTAACTTGAGATCACCTACAGCATGGGGGTCATGCCCCTGCATACTAGTGTCATTGGTAGCACCACGGATTTGGTTACCTAGGTTGTCTCTAGGGTTGTTCTCTAAGGGCCCATCATGGTATGAATCAAATATCCCTATGGTAACAAATGATACCATCTAGCAATTCCTCCAACAACTGGAAGGATTAGGGTGATATGGATTAAAATCCACATCGTCCCCCAGACTCAAGTACATGTGATCTAAGGATGTAGTAAGCAGATCGTCATGACCCCGTACTTGTAACCCTAACCTGAACCTATCAGTAGCTAACTGATAATGAGGTTCGAGCAGAGTTCTGTGTCCTTATTTGAAAATATCGAGGCTGTGCCCATGCCAATGATACGATTTAAAAATGTGCATGGTGTATTTTGGGTTGGATAGCTAGTGCACATTCACAACAAATGGCTCGTCATCGTCCTCATCTACGAACATTATGGTGGGTGCTTGATCCAGCCCTACATAGAGAAATTTTGTTTGGTTGGGTGGCTCACCCAACGACACTACATATCCAATAAAAAATCGATGGGCATGCAATCAGCCCATCTCTTGTGTAGTTTTCAGGATAGGTCCAAAAGTAACATTTTGCACAAGATACTCCCCCAACCCTGTGCTGGCTAGATGAACGGTCACCTGCAGTGCAGATGACCCTACTAAAGATGCAGGTGAAGTAGGCTGAGATGCCTCCTCAACTTTGTCTTGAGGTTCTTCCACATACATGGGAGTGGGAGTCTTATTGGCGACTGATCTAGGCACATGATTTTCCACTTTCTCACCCAATTTCACCTTTAGCTTCTCGACTTGCCGATGCATTATCGATGCAGTCGGCTTTATAGAAGATGCAGTGGTATGCTCATATTATGTGATACATATGTCGATGGTTGAGCACGGGCTATTGGTTTACCTATTGGAATCTTAATCGACGAGACAGGTCAGATATCCAAATGCATCGACGGGAGTACAAAACCCCCAAGAAAATCTTCTAGGTTCACAAACTTGAATGGTTCTTCATCCGAGGACACTACGTGAACTTGTCCCTATTGAATGTATTTCACACACTAATGCAAGATAGAGGGGATGCAATGCATTTCATGAATCCAAGGCCTCTCGATCAAAATGTTGTACTGCATGATGCCCTCTATCACGTGACACATCACAGAGATGGTCTTGAGTCCCACCTGAATAGGTAGAACAATTGTGCCAACCATCGAGCATAGCACATCATTAAATGCTCTCAACGTAAAGGTGGTAGGCACAATGTGTGACTTGGGTAACTTGAGGTGGCTCAGTGCCTTGGTCATGATTATATTGATCGAGGACCCAATGTCAATCAAGACCCTTTTGAAAGGCATGTGGTTAACACACGCGATAATATGCAGTGGCGGGTCAGCCGTAATAGTAGGAACCATATTCACTTCATGATCATAAAATTGTATCGTGGGTTCTTGACACTATTGTACATGTCCCAAAAAAATTTTAAATGCATGGGCATCTTGGTACTGTACCTCAATGGACCTCAGAATATCCATAAGAGTCTCCTTGTGTCTAGGGGACTGCTGAATAAGCTCATATATTGACAACTTCATAGGAGATGTCTGCAGGTTCTGAACTAACCTACTCCTTATTGTCACCATCGATCTAGCTGGTGGGCCTGGAATGTTCTGAGCTGGCTGTTGATCTGACGTAGCTTGTATTCTAATGGGAGCACAAGGTCAATTTGGTTGATCGTACCTCCCGTGTCTCATAACGACATTGACCATGCCTACGAACCCCTGGGTAGGTGGTTCGATTCTAACTTGATTGACCTGGTCGGCATTTTTACGAGGCACCTCATGATTAGGTAGTGGATTTTTGAAAATCCCCATGTTTCTGTTGTCGAGCGCCTGTGGGTTACCTGGTATTACCAGCTCTCATTTTTCTATCATGTTATGCATTATGTGTTTGAAGGACCAACATGTCTTGATATTGTGGCCTTTCACTCTGTTGAATATGCATAACAGTTCGTCTTGATGCCACTTTGACTTTGGCACATTCGGATCTACTAATTTGACCTCGGGCAATTGTATGGCCTTGGCCTTGCACATTTGATGAAAAATCAAATTCATCAATTTCGTCAAGGGTGTGAACTGGCGAGGTGGGCGCTCTTCTTTGTTTTTGCCCTTATAGTTTTTTTTGTGTGTCTCATAACATGCAAGAGGAGGTTGAGCCTGATAATTAGGCTTTTGCTACCCCTTGTATTCTCCTCTGAGATTTAGTACTACTTGATTCACGTGGGCCTGCTTGCCCTATTGTTTCATAGTACTCTTTTTAAACCCCTCTTTCCTGGTCTTGAGCTTCAAGCTACCTTCTTACAACTTGATGTCCTTGATCATCCTGGATTGCACCATAACATCCTCGAATGTAGGGTACTGCTGTAGTTACAATAGTAGCGAGATGTGCTTGGCACATCTCTTTGTAAACATTTGGGTTAGTTCAGCTGTAGGAATAGGGAATGGAAGCTTTGCCATTATTCTATGCCACATCTTTCTATATTGCTCGATGGGATCATCGTCGCGCTGAGCTAGCATAGCTAAATAAAAAATGTTGGCCTATTTCTTGACGCCAAATGCATAGCATTCAAGAAATGCATCGACCAACTGCTCGAAACTAGTAATACTATGTTTCTTCAGTTGGTTGAACCACTCTCGGGCCATGCTAGAAAGTGTCATAATGAAAGTGCACAACAACAAAGCATCCTAACTCTCTATCTAGAAACAAGCATCCAAAAAACTCGTAACATGTTCTTATGCATCCTTATCACCCTTGAATTTTTCCAACTAGGGCATATCAAAATGCTTGGGATATGGAGGCGTAGGTACCGAGGGGTCTAGAGGTTCATTATGTATCTTCCTCAATGTCGACTTTTTCATAGCTACGTCCTTCCTCTCTATTGCTTTGACCTTATCGGCCAAAACCTTGTACGCCTTAGAATACAAAAAGTCCTCCTCCCTAAGCTGTCATGGAGGTGGTCTAGGAGGTAATGTCTTCTTCGAGGGAGGTGGAGGACATGGCTCTTCCTCCTCATCAACTTGGAAACTCTCAGGGTAGCCCTGATCATATCTGTCTGCATCTACATGCTCATGCTGCCTCTGTCTAATATCATTGACTAACAACAGTCACTCCCTCTGTTGGGCACTGACATGAGTACCAGCGTCTCTTCACTCCTCATGCATATCAACTAGGGACATAGCCCTTCTATGCACATGCTCTCTATGCTCCTTGGGAGGGTATAGGCCAGCCTTGGATAGCCAATCCTCCTACTATATATGCTCCTTCTGAGCTAGAATATGCTCCTCGTGCATGCACTGCTCATATAATCTCTATCGTAGGAGCCTTTGCGCTTGAATATTTTTATCTTCAATATGTTGCCTCTCTAGGCAAGAATCATCCAATTTATCTTGGAGGAGCTGATGTTTTTACTCGAACACCAGTCTGTGTGATCTATGAATCTGGTCGGTTGTAGGAGGCCTTCGATGTGCGTGCTCTGTGCGAGCTACCTTATGGGTTCTATACCCATCATAAAAATGTGTGGACGGTGGAAGTGTGACATGAGGGTGCTTAGAAGCCTCTCCATGCTCTCTAGTGATCTTGATATAACTTTCGCTATGCTCACTTAGAGCACGAGTGGGCGAAGCTATAGGCTTGCAGCATAGCTGCTCAAGAACACTACCTAGACCATCCAGCTATCTAGACCTCCACCACTCATGTGGTGGTGTTCAATTAGCTCCCACCTTTGATATATCAATGGTGATCTTGCATGGTGAGACATGCACAAGAGTATGGGTGGACCTATGTTCAGAACCGAGCCTGTCCTCTTGCCCCTAAATAGGCAGATCTCTCACTTGTCTATCCTCTGACAGTGTAGGGTTAGTACCTCATGTGGACATAGTACGTATGGGAACCAACTTGGTCCCTTACACCACATATTCCTCAACCGATCCCATGGATGTGCGTGTAGTGCAGTATCGATAATGGATTTGGGGCAGAGCATCCTCGTGCTGAGAAGATCTATGCTTAGTCCTGTGCCTAGAGGAGTGTATTGAAGCTCCTCTATCGGGGGTCCGCTCAATGGGATCTCCCCGTGTCGAGTTGTCACCTCTAATGCTTGCCGAATGTCGTTCGGTTTGCTCATGTGTATGAGGACTCGACACATACTGTTGTGACCCAGTTGGGGGTTGATCATGGGCATCGATCCTAGACCTTTGTCAATCACCCTGTGTGTTCACCATTTGTGTACCTGACGTCTAGATGTGTTTTATTATGCAAACAATGTAAATAAATGGTGATTATCTCTTTTAAATTTTTATTGTGAGCCCTAAACTGTTTGATGTTGTTTTCAGATGTGTTGTATCAGTGTTATAAACTCTCGTATGTTTTGAAATATTGTTGGATTTTAAACTCATTTAAATTGGCTTTCACCTATATATCACACAAGTCGAATATGGTAATGACATCCATACTCAACAAAGTAGCATATGTACTATCAACCCTCACCCAGCACACCGTGCTCAACGATACACCCTTTCGAAGAAGAGCACATGCTATTTTGCATGGATAGGACAGTTCTTGGGTCAGCCTTGGCAACGAGCGGGTCTTGATAATACAATTTCAAATGAGCCAACCAAGTGGTAATGACATCCACTATTGGTCTCAATCAAGTGGGTTGGATGTGAGAGCCCAACACCACTAATGTTTAAATGATACGTGGTGTGTGTGGTTCCTTTTATTTTGCAAAAATTACAAATGCATCATAGAGATAATGACCATTCCTACATGATGTACATGAAAAGAAAAGGAATGTTTTGAATTCAGACATAATGCATGCTAATATCCTACATGATATTTTGATGATGCAATTACAATGACATGGCCGCTGATTGGAACTCAAGCATGCAAACAACACACAATATTTGTCAAGGTCACTGTATTTAGGAGCAGATTGCACTCAGGGGTCTGCTATTCCCCACAACGCCTTTCCATTGAATGAAAATCGAAAACAAACTAGGACTTGTTCATTGACCCCTTATAATTTTATTCCTAGTTTGCAACGGTTTGATAATTTTTGGAAAGATGCAGAGTAGAAAATTCAACACAGAAGGTGAAATTGGGACCTACCTCAGCTCCTGCTCTATTGCCCACTGATTTCCTTGTCGTTTGCTTCTTCCTCTGTGAACCGCAGGTCCAACCTACGGGCTGCAGTGGAGACTGTAGATTATAGTTGTGGGCCAAAAATAAACCACAGCTGAAAGCTACAGTTAGCACCTATGGAAAGAAAAATCCAATAATAGTCAGGATTCAAGGCTAAAATTATGGGGTTCCATCGTGATCGCCATCTGACGTAACCACAAAGCGCACGCCCAGCTAGTGTATTGATCTATATCATCGTAAAAACATAAAGATCCACACAAATGCACAAATTGAACAAAGAAGCCAACTAATGCAAAGTTTCTTATATTAATATTCGAAAGGATCTTGGGTTACAAAAATTCCCTCTTAGGGTCACTCCAAAGATGATACAGATGTTACAATTTCCAATGCCCTCAACAGGGTAGGCACGCTTATTTTTTGCTTTGGTGATTACTCACAAACTGCCTTGGGGTAGAGCTAACCCCCTTCTCCGCAATGTGGAAGGATTATGATATAGGCTCCCTTTTGCACCTGTCTCCCTATGAAAAAGAAACAACAGTGCATGATTACAAAGTTTGATAGCCTCTCGTGATGAGGCCCTTTAAAGAAACATACATGTAAATACCATTAAACTAGTAAAACAAGAAAGCATAAAGAAAGGCTTCAAGCTATTCTAATCACATCAAGAATTATACTACAATACAAAACATGAATAAGCAAATGATGCATTGAACAAATATCGAATTAGAAGCAATAAAACATCTAAAATATCCAATATACTCCTACCCAATGCAATGCATAAAATGCATAATTCCTACGGTCAGAGTTTCTCTAAAATGCAATTAAACCTATAAAAAGACTAACATGACTAATCTATGTGATAAAAGGCAAATGAGTAAGGTGATCTTTAATCTATTGCAAACTACAACTGTGAGGGGCGATCTACACTATGAACCGTGACTGACAGCTACGGTTTGACCTCTGATGTGTTTGCCCTCAAAATTAGGGGTATTGGGCTTGACCTCCTTGTCTGAATTGATGTTCAAGGGTCGCCTTTATCGTCCTCTGACAGATTTGGCAGTCAAATCGCTATGAAGGGCCTTCGTTCACTCGAATTTGCATTTCTTGATCATCCTAGGCACCTAGGGAATCCATGGCTAATTGGTATTTGTATGGATAGCAAAGGGGGCTCTCAAATGCACAAGGTTGTTATGCAATTTGATAGGGCTTCACTGCTCTCTTGATCAATTAGCTCGCTTGATAATTTGCCAGCACTTCGCTATACAAATTATCTCTCCCCTTTTTTTCATCCTCGCTTGGAGGGGGTATTTGTAGCATGCCCCTAGGGCTAGGGGTGGCTTCATGGAGAAGCCAAGACCAAGAAGGTTGGTTAGGAAAGTTGGGATGGAAGCCTTTGGAATCTTTCGTTCTCCAATTGCCTCCTTCTAGATCTCTTGGTCGTTCCAATTAATTTGGCTCAGATGGAAGGTCTAACTGAACTCCAGTTTAGACCACAGGTCACAGCTACGGTCTTGACTGCAGACCGTAGGTGTCAACCGTGGTTCAGACTGGATACCGTAGGTCTGGGGTGCAGTTCAGACTGATTAGGCTAGAATGCCTAAATTGAGTTGTAGAACCACTACTCTATCTTGGAGTCTATCCAAGATCCTTCATATGGTTTTGTAGCATGTCCATATGAGTAGTCGCCCTCGGCATGACGCATTTTAGGTGTCTACAATCCCCTACCTTAGTATGTTGGGTTTCACAAAATTTAAGTATGCCATGTTTTCATGTTCATGTGGCTTACCTTTTCTTTTCCCTAAAACCTTAATAAATATTATTAATAGGTTTCTTTTATATTCTATGTTGACGCATTCTTTTATATTCGACATTGACATGTTCTTTTATATTCTAGGTTGACACGTGTCATTTTTTTCACTTGGGGACCAGTCTAAATATCGACACTTAGAAAAATTTCATAGTATGCGCTACAACTACTGTCTACGGATGGTGTTTCCAGAAATTGCTTATGGAAGATGTCTACAGAACCTGTTTACAGAATATGTATACATAACCTATCTACATAATAAATTTATAGAAGCTATCTACGGAACATGTTTACAGAAGCTATATTTAGAAGTTATCTATAGAACCTGGTTACAAAACTATAATTATAGAGTTGAGAAAATACTTTACCTGATTCTTCTCCCAAACTGTATTATGAATTCCGAATGTCTTTTACTTCCCCCCAAACTATATTTTTGGCTATATAGCCAAAAAAAAAAAAATAGGGTATTATTCATATTATGGTAAATGATATAATAATGGGGGTTATTCCAATTATACTGGGTATATATATTTATTTATCATTTTTGTGATTGTGCTTCCTGAATTTCATTAAGGAGTTTCCAAGTGAGAGAAAAGTGATGATTATAAAACTTGATATCAGTCATCAATATATACAAAAATAGGTCTCTATCAAAAGCTTGGATAATTTCAATACTTAAAAAACTAGAATAGATATTTGGTAGTATCTTGATGGCTTTTTGCTTAAGGATGCAAAATTTTGAGAAATACACATCACCTTTGTGTAGGATAAAATGAACTATAGTACCTCTATAAGAATCTGATTTTGACTTTTGCTTGCTTATGATATTATAGATTTGTTTCACAAAGAGTCAAATATCCAAGTGACTTTAAACAAATTCATCTACTCATTTTTCAAATCAATATGATGTTAAAGTTGTACTTATGTTTTCAAGCCCCTCAAGTACCAACTGTGTGTGCATTGAATGTTCATTTCCCATTATGAGTAAGTATTAAGTAAAAAAATGGTCACTTATGCAAAAAATCTAGCTTATCTGTGAGTGTCAATAGGTCTTGTCCAAACTTAGCACTACTACGTAAGGATACCTTATTGCTAAGTGGGTTTCATTCAACCCATTGTTGTAATGAGGATCACCCCATGGTTTTCAAGACACTAAAAATTCCAGGGATTCAAGCTCTTTACCCTTTTATTTTTTTGGGGATACTTACTCGTTTTGAGAGGAAGAAGGTATTTTTATTGCTTTTTAGGATTCTTGCTTATTTTTAGGGGAAGCAAGAAGATATTTTTGGGATACTTGCTCGATTAGATGACGAGCAAGGGATTTTTTTCTAAGGGTGAAGGGCGAGCTTGTCCTTTTGCCAATTCATTTGTTCTCTAGACCATGCATATAAATGGATAAGTAGGGGAAATCATTCACTTTATGGAAATAGTAACCTATTATTTAATATTTCCAAATCTCACGATGTTTTTATGTATTCTAATGTGCATAGTCCAAGAGAGAACTTGATTGACTATGAATATCTTACAACACCAAAAGATTGCTTAAATTTCAATGAAAATTTAATCAAAACACTAGTGGTGGTTGAGTAATTGAAAACACCTAGATTTAATCTAGCAAACAAGGTGTTATGCAACATGTGGTAGTCAATTTCCTACAAGTTCTTAAAGAAATATCCTTTTAGGCTATTTTTTGAAATATTGAGACTGAATATTGATGAAAATAAGATACAAATATTGCAAATATAGGAACTCCATTATGAAAAAAAGGAAGCATAATTTTTTTTTTATGAGAGAGAAATCACTATTCAATAGTTGTTGACTGCAGTTCAAAGATACACTACAGATCAGCCTGTTGCTTAATATGGTGTATGAATTCTTCCTTAGATAATGGCTTTTTATAAAGTTTAAGCCTATGCCCGTTTACTAGTAGTCTTCTTGTTGAATCATCTATAGGCTTAAGTTTGACTATACTATTCCCAAACATCTCTTCAATTTCATATGGTCCTAGCCATCTTGTCCTTAATTTACCTTAGAAATCTTGGTCACGAAAGTCAAACAACAAGGTCCAATCTCCTGGTTGAAATATTCATGGTATAATATGTTTATCATGCCACTTCTTTCTTTTTTTTTGGGTTAATACAGTCTTGTGTAATGTTTCATCCAAAATGTTTAACTTTTCCAATCTAGCCTTTTGTGCTCAATCCAAATTCATGTCAAGTTGTATCATTGTGCGAAGAGTTTCTATCTCAAATTCAATGGGCATGATAGCTTATTTTCCATAGACCATTTTATAAGGTGACAATCCCATGGTGGTTTTCCAAGTTGTATTTTATGCCCATACAACTTCTTTTAATATTTCGTCCCAATAAACTCTATTAACAACTATGATTTTTGTAATGATCTTTTCAAGTTCTCTATTCATAAATTCTACCTACAAATATCAAATAATATTAGAGTAATAGAATACCCAAAATTTATCCTTTATTTCCTTTATGTGGCTCTATTAGTTTTCTTCTTATCTAGATTTCAAATTCACACTAGAGTCTTCTCTAATGCTATCTTTTGTCCTAGAAATTTTATTTAAATAAAATTCTTCAAAAATATTCAGATCAAAAAATTTTGGTGCTAACTTTAAAGACTACTCAAAGTAGCTCTAGTACCATTGTTGGCTTTTTAGCTAGATTATCATAGATCCTAATATCTAGGATATTGAGTAGACTCAAATATTAGAGCAATCAATATATTAAATGGTCAAAATCAATGAACATAACATTCATGAAAATAACAATAATATAAAATAAAATGACCAATATCAATAACAATATGCATAAGCATACTTACAACATAATTGCTCAAAATATTGCATACAAGATTCAATATTATTAGATGAGTATTCCTTTATAGTGGATTGTATTCAATACAATATTTTATCTCATACATGGAGCTTTATCTCCATAATATAACCTTAGGAAGGTGTCTCTTCAATACTTGACTATTGGACTCCTCACATATTCAAAAGATGCATCCTTTCCTATTATGTGCATAAGACAAATCTCTCATGTCCCTTAGCTTTACATATTGCCACTTGTATACATGACTCTTAACTATCAATTTGCTTGCATACTTTACTCTATGACACTTTCACACTTTCTCATTTATGAAACTTGCGCACACTATTACATGACACTTGTACACATCCTACATATAGACACATACATCAAGGGAAATATAAATCACACATCTGAACTATAGACTCAAACCCTATTCTAGTATTAACATTGTACCATAGGTACCATGGGGGTACTTTAGCATGTACCAAAAATTGTAATATTCTCCAACATAATTTTTATCCAATAAGCTTATGAAATATAATTTAGAAGATAATTTTAAAAATTATGGTAAATATATTGGAAAAATTCTAGATTGTGTTATCTCAAAGAAAAAAGGAGATTTTTCTTTTGATAATCAAATCCTTTATGGAATAATCATTGCATGAGAGGTGTTACATTCTATTTAATCCATAAATAGATATACTTATAAAATTAGTTATGAACAAGGCATACTATAGTATTTGATGTAGTATTTTTAGGCTATCCTTTAGTCAAAAAGGCTATGAAATTTAGACTAATACTATCATTCTATGATAAAGCTACTAGATAGTTGGTTAATATGATAATATATAAGAAATTTTATAAAACACAACCCTTGATTTACAATGAATTATTATAGATATATTTTAAAATTTAAAGTTTAAAATTGACCATTAACATATCTAGGTATTCTCTTGTTAGATAAAAGAAATAAGAGGGAGATTTAAGACTGAATTTTAGATAAAATTTAATCTTCTCCAACTAGTGGTAAAGGTAAGTTGTTAACCAATGGTGGAAAAATATATCTCAATAATACTACATTAAAATCTATCCATATCTATAATATCACTTTCAATATGACTAGTATGTACAACATCTAAATTTTAAGAAAATGAATGTTATTTTCTCTAAAATTAATGTGAAAAGAATTTTAAGTTTCCTCTTTTTGAATGAGATAGAGTTTGTAAAGGAAAGCATCTTATAGATGAATGATTACAAAATTTATGATTTTGATATTAGGTGCAAACCCTAGCTAGATATTATTTAAACATCAGTGAAAGAAGAGGGAAAATTTATTACTTAAAAAATATATAGGCTCTCTAGATGTAGTAAAAATATTAAGAAAGTAATATCTACCTAGGGGATCAATAACATAGAACTTCATACTATATAGTTTACAACTAATCAAGGAACACATTGGGTGGTTGGTCAATGAGGGGGATTTTTTAAAATTTTGGTCTATCACTTCCATCTCTTATTTCAATTTGGTTATTGATTCTTTGAATTTTAGAGGTTTAAAATTTAAAATGTATAGTAATATTAGCAAAAATTTGACCTTGGGTTTTTATAAGCAATATGGTTAAAGGAAATAACCTCAAATGAGTAGCAGAGGAGCTCCAGAGATGATCCACAAGATTTATTTTCTTATCTTTCTATAAAAATATGAGTTGGTTTACAATCTATCAAAATATGCAAAATACTCAATTAAGTGTTATTCATGGGTTTGGTTAATCAATTTTCCTACTTCCAAGGATTTTCCTTAGAATAACTTATGGTCAGTTGAGGCCCTCCCTAATAATTTAATATTATTTCAACTATTAGTCCAACTTAAAAATCTTATGGGTGATAGCCTAGAAAACAATTATTTAATGGACCTTTTAGGTGTGCTTTGTGTAAAGAGAAGCTAGAAATATTAGATCATCTACTTCTTAATTTTCCTATTATTTCTACCATTTGAGCTATATTTTCAATAAAATTATGAAAATATATTATAAGTTATTCCTTCAAATTAAAATATTTGATAAATTATTGGATTTATTATTTTAAGGCTAAAGCAGCATTTTATGGAACATTGGCCCTACATTATTTGTTGAAATATTTCTTGAATCAAATAATATAATTTTTAAAATGAATATTAAAATTATATTCAATTTTAGATTTGAATTATTACATCTATTGAAAATCCTTTATAGGCATGGTGCTTATCATTATGGAATAAAAAAGCTTCCATTAATAGCAATATTAGTTGTAAAACTTAGAAATGTGAAATAAAAAATATTCAAGTGGAACAAAATTGACATTTCATAGCGGTTAAATAAGTAATTCAAGTAGTAGATCTAGATTCTAAATCACAACAAATTCTAGCTACTTAGAGAGGATGAAATCTCATGGCCACTTATTGAGATTTAATTAAAAATTAAATTTGATTGGATATGATATATATGAGCTTTGGTTTTTATGGTGACAGATCTAAGCTTTGGCTTTGGTAGCAATAGATCTGAGCTTTGGCTTCGATGATGGAAGATATAGGATTTGGCTTTGACGATGGAAAATCTAAGCTTTGGGTTGGGTGGTGGTAGTGATGGCTTTTTAAGCCTTATTACTACCAAAAATATCACAAGTTAAGTATCACAGGATCGAATATAAGATAGCCACAATATGATAACAAGAAAATAATTACAAGAATTAATAGAATGCAACTTGCAGAGTTGACAAGAATGAACATAATATGTAATTTTTTACTATGCAAACTTGTACACTCAAACATGAAGTTTTATCTCTATAATATAGATTACAAAATGACCTTTGAATTCTTGACTTATCACTTGTCTAAGTGACTCTTTATCTTTACTCTATACATCAAATAATGTAATATACTCTAAGAGTTAGTTCTAGGCTTTAGCTTTGATGATGGTAGATCTGAGCTTTGGCTTTAGCAGTGATAGATCTAGTATTTGTATTTGATGGTGGTAAATTTGAGATTTGGCTTCAACGATGATAGATCAGGGCTTTGGCTTCGACAATGGTAAATTTGAGCTTTGGCTTTGATGGTGATAGATCTAGGATTTGGCTTTGATGGTGGTAGATCTAGGATTTAGCTTCAATGGTGGTAGATTTAGGATTTGGCTTCAATGATGGTAGATTTGAGCTTTAGCTTTGATAATGGTAGATCTAGTATTTGGCTTTGATAATGGAAAACCTAGGCTTTGGCTTCAATGGTGGAAAATCTGAGATTTGGATTTGATAGTGGTGTATCTAGGATTTGGCTTCAAGGATGACATATTTGAGCCTTGGTGGTGATATATTTGGGTTCTAGCTTCAACAATGATAGATTTAGGATTTGGATTCAATAACAATAGATCTAGGATTTGGCTTTAATGGCAGTATATCTAGGCTTCAACGATGGTATTTTTTTCTTTATCTTTGATGATGGCATATATGGTCTTTGGCTTCAGAGGTAGTAGATCTAGGATTTGGCTTTGATGATGATAGATCTAGGATTTGAATTCAATGGAAGAAGATCTAGGCTTTAACAATGGTAGGTGTAGGCTTCAACTTCGATGGTGACAAACTTAAGATTTGGCTTCAATGGTGGCATATTTGGGCTTTGGATTCAATGACTGAAGATTTGGAATTTGGTATTGATGATAATAGATCTAGGATTTTGTAGTGGTGGGCTTTGGATTTGGTGGTGGTAGATCTAGATTTTGGATTTGATAGTGATAGATCTGGACCTTGACTTTGGTAGCAACATATCTGGGATGATAATAAAATAACTAGAAGAGGAATATTCATGGGATAATGATGTTTCTATCAAAATTTTGGGTGGGGATCCCTTGATTTTTTATATTGGAGTTTCTAAACCTTCTTAGGAAAATGTGTTAAAGGGCATAGTTGTTAAGGAAAAAAGAGAGATCTTTGATATTGCCCCTAATATTGAAGAGAGTATTCCATGCTTGATAATATTTGATAGATTAATGTGTAGACCAATTAATCTTGTGTGCTTTAGCTTGGTGGGGAATTTCATTGTATTTAGGCTAGACATAGATAAAATAAGGAAGTGGGTAGTTGGAAAATAGAAGTTGAGGAGCTATATGGATGTAATGGCTCTCCACAAAGGATTTATTCTATTTTCCTATCTCTCAAGAGGATATGGAAAACATTCTATTGAAATATACCTAGTTTTTTGGGAAGAAGGATTTAATTTTTAGGAAATGTTACCCAGGGTTTAATCTAAAATCTAAAAATATAAATCTTACCCCTATTTGGGTGTGCCTTTTGGGCTTACCTATTGAGTAATAGGATGAGGACATAATAAAGGGTATATCCAAATATATGGGCTAGTTGATTAGTTTTTATTTGACTACAAAATCTTAGAGAAGAATGATCTATGCACATTTTTGTGTTAATGTAGATTTGGATAAGCCTCTTCCTTCATATATCCTATTAAAATACAAGGTGGGGACTTGGACTCAAAATATTGAATACAAGAACTCTTCGACCTTATGTAGAAATTGTAACCGAGTGGATCATCTCTAGAATAAATATCCAGTTAAGAAACCAAAAGTCATGAAGGTGTGGGAAAATCTAGATCCTCTTCAGAAGAACAAGGGAACAAAGGATCAAACTCTTATCTCATTATTTTTTGAGAAGGAAGAACTATCGGCTCAAAGATCAGTGGTGGGTAGAAATAGCTTTCAGGTCTTAGCTGATCTTGAGGAAAGAGAGATTGTGGAAAATACAAACCTACAGAGGGAATTTTTTAAGGTGAAAAAGAGAGATAAAGAGATGGGTTCTCTACTCTATATGGATTCCATGGGTTTGAAGATGACCAATCAAGAAGATCTACATAATATCACAAAGGAAGCAATTCTATAATAAAGAGCTTAGGTAGAAATAAGGCTCCCTTTGGGATGTGGAGAAGACTTTATTTTACAATAGGAGAGAAGTTGAACCAAATAGAAATAGTTTCTCAAAGATCTAGTTTAGGGGGATATATTTGCAAGGAAAATAAAGGGAGGAGTGCCAATGATGGAAAGATGGAGTCAGTTGAAGTCCTCCAAAATTGTTTGACTGTGGATGATGGGGAGGAGCTCAAGGATTGGAATATTGGGTTGACAAAGAAAGGAAAAGATAAAGTTCCAAGTATGAAACTAAAGCAACAAGCTAAAAAGACACCCAATATTGGGAAATAAAATAAAGTGGGTAGACCATCATACCATGAATTATGGTAGTGAGATATGGAAAAAAGGGCGGCAAATGGCACCCAAGAAACTCTAAATCTTGGTGGGGTTAAAACCCCCAACAGGTCTAAAAAATAAAGTTGATATCATGGAATTTCATGGGAATGAATGCCCCTACCACTCAATGGGTGATTAAGGACCTTAGGCATAATAATCATCCAAAATTTTTACTATTTCAAGAAACTAAAATTTTTGAAGGAAACATGCAATCTATAAAGAAAGCTATTTGGAATAATGCAGAGTGGGCAGCAAGTGAAGCTATAGGATCCTCTAGGGACATTTTGACCCTTTGGAATCCAAACACTTTATCAAGTGACTATATTCAAAAGAATGATATATTCATTTCAATTTTGTTCTATTCTACTATTTTTTATTTCTCTTGGATTGTTACAAATGTTTATGCCCCCAACTCCCTAGTGGATAGAATAAGAGTTTGGGAGGGTTGTTAGAACTTAGAAGGATTTTAATGATAGTATGAAGGATTTCACCCAAGATATTTCTTCTGGTTGTCTCATGGTTGTTAATTTAAGAGGACAAAAATATTTGTGGTCAAATAGAAGATTCAGTGAGGCTCTTATTCAAATTCACCTTGATAGAGTGTTGCTCTGTTAGGATTGGTTTGTTAAATTTAATGGAAAATTTCTAAAATTATTGTATTTCTTTTTATTTGAATTTCTTTGTTGGCTTTGAAGTCTAGGTTGTGTGGGGTTATTAGTGTTAACTTGTGTTTTCAACCTAGTTTTGTTGCCTAGATCCTAGATTTCTAGTGCTGAAGATTATTTTGAACTTCTGTGTTATCTTGGTATTATCTTCTCTTTGATTTATTCTATTGGCCTAATTATTTGGCTATTTTATGTTTTGAATTTGGTTTTTATTATTTTTTTCATGCTTAGTTAATGTATCTTCCTTGTAAAAGGGTCAGGGATCTTTCAAAATCATGTTTTTCACCCTATCAAATAAACATCTTGTTGATCAAAAGTTTGTCTAATAGTAAGGTTTGTGCACCCACAGACCTCGACCAACTTTGAATGGCCTCAAAATTGAAATCTCCAAGAATAATATCTAGATAATACTAACTCCTAGGGGTCCTAGCTATCTATACCTGGGGTAAAGGGAGTAGAAAGAAAAGAAGAAAGTTAAAGCTAGAACTTATGGGATGGATTCAGCTGCATCAGAATGCATGCATAACCTAAATACCCAATACAATTCTCATACATCATCTAACATACCATTAGATATTTTCCATTAACATTCATCACATAGAGTTTAATTGTGAATTATGTAATTAGAGAATGAAAATCATGAAATCCAGAATGCAAAATAAAAACACATTCATTCCACTAATTTTAACAAAAATAAACAATTAAACAAACACACATACATGAGAGATTTTTGGAGGCTAGACAACGATCTACTTGTATTCTGAGTGCTTCAAATTTTACATGCAAGTTGTAATGGCTAAAATGTTGACCATTTTTAAGCCTCACATTCTTACATATATAGTCTCTTGAAAACTATCACTACTACAAGTGAATACAATACCCTTCAATGAGGTTTGGCCAAAAACTCTAGCTATAAGCAATTAAGATGTACATTAATGTAGTGTGAATTTGTTAGAAAAACCTGGGTTGCACCACCAATCGCTACCCTACAATCCTTAACTACCTTCTCGCATGGCCTAAGAATATGCCTTCGTTGACTGCATCTGCTCTAGCTATTCAATTGACATACCTAAAGGTTCTACTACTCATAATGCCAACACGTACCTCAAGGAAGAGGATAGTTAGAATTATTTACGTAGCTTACATTCCCCTCAAAAACCATAATTCCATAATCAAATAGCCTTGACCTCTCATAAAGTTATATCCTACACACCAACTACACATAAAGATCTGTCAGACCAGGTACTACACCCTTTTGTTGTCCTTAGACTGGGCATAGCACTTTCCCTCCATTGGCAGTCAAGCCTACCCTTGAACTCCATCAAAACTTGAGTTTTGTATTCTACTGGGGTAGGATTTTAGGAACCATGGGACACCTGGTGCCTCTTACTTCTTTTCCTGACACTACTTCTAAATATGGTAGTCCTTTAGGATTGAGTCAAATCCAGTTGATTTCTATTTCTTCATATGGATTATTTCTTTACTTATATGAGTAAGCATTTGGGATCCATACGAGGCTCACCCTTGTCCCACTTCCTTATTGGGTTCATGACTTGGCTAGGGCGGGATTTTGGGATTCCTCGACATCAAACAACAACCAACTTTTCAACCTTCCTTTTGCTTTTATTTTTATCTCTTGCGATGGAGTTTTAGAATTGCTTAGATGTCACATCCCCACTGCTTGTATCTATTTTACTTGGAATAATGTGATTCTACGTCTAATTTTTGTGTTGCAGGTAGAGGGTTTCAAGTAGGAAAGAGAAGAGAATAACCACCCTTTGACTTGGAAATGGTTGAATACGTCAGGTATGTTGGATATGATGTCGTGTCATGAGCACCTTGGTCCATGGGTACATAGAAACCCATAGTAAGAACTGCATATGCATTGCATTCTGCCTATCACTTAGTGTATATACATGATTGTGTGAATGCAAGTTACTTATCATTGTCTTGAGTTGTTGCATGTCACTTGTCGTTGATTTTAATATCAATTAAAGAAAATAATAATAAAATAAATATGTATAAAAAAATAAAAATAAAATAAAATAGATATATTTCAATGAAGGGTTGATATATATTAAAAACATATACAATAAAATATATAATAAAAATAATAAAAATTAATAAAATGGAATGCTTTTAGTTTTATAAAGCTTAACCTTATTAAGACTTGTCAAAGCACATTTTGGACTTTTGCATGATTAGCAAGCGAATCAAGTCAAAAGGTCAAAAAACAAATTGTACATAGGGCAAGGTAAATGACTCGAAGTAATTAAAAATAATATTAAAATATGTCTAACAACATAGGGTAGGCTTAGGAACGTCTTGAATTAATATAAAATAATAATAATAATATTCTCCAACATCCTTTCGGATGAAGAAGACCATATAAAATTATATGTTCCCACTATCCACTCGTGTGAAAAAGACCTATACCACTTGGACACGCCTTTGAGGTAAAATCTGTAAAGATAGGCATGAGGTGTCGATCCATCAGCTTGTAGGATTTTCTACTTATAGCTGGAAAGAAGGGGGGGTTTGGACAGATCATGGTGGATGTTTTCGTAAAGTTGTTGTGATATGTTTAGTCATCTGGGTGTGACAAGGCCACCGATTGCCATTCTTATGCAACGTATTAGGGAGTCCAGGTTAGTCTCTCATGATTCGTTTATTATTGGTCGGATAATGTTGTTAGAATGCCTCATAATTAATAAGAAATTAAGAATTTTTTCTCTGAATTTATAAAATCCAGAAGACTTCTTAAATCCTGTGAGAAAAAGCCATGCTGCTAAATAGGTTCTAAATTTTATTTAATGCAATATTAGAACATAATTTTAGATACTATACAATGTTTGAGTATAATTTGATTCAGACTTCTGGGCAAATGTTTCATAAAATGATTATTTTATTGAGACATTATCTCTGTTTGGGTGTTGTGTATGAGTTGGAAATTAAAGAAAAACTTGTGTTCACTTTGCCCATATCTCTATTTGAGTGACTGCGTATCAGTTGGGAATTATATCTTGCATTCTATATTCACCTCGCTTTGTGTGGAAGCTTGCAAGTATCTAAAAAATATGGGGATGTTATGGACTGCATTTTTCTTTGCATACACCTGTGTAGAAGTCATATAAACATTTGGAATAGAAGACAATTGCATCTGTAAAAGTCATAGTTCTTGTGCATATGTTATGCATTTTGATGGGCATTAAAGAAAAATTGTTTATTGCTTGTTGTGCATGGCTGAGAGTAATTTAGTGCATTTTAGTATCCAAGATGATCCTATCCCTAGTCTCTATTCCTTTTCCAAAGTCTGAGTAGTGGTATTCGAAAGGCGCCAGGTTACCATGTCGGAGGTAGTGTGTTGCATTTCTGGAAAACAGCGCCATAGAGAAGTTTCTTTTATCCAAATTGTTTGGCTTAGTTGAACACTCAGACATCATATACGACAGTGGAAATGTGTGAAATCCATATTTTATGTTATTGGAATCTAAATTTGAACAAGAGAGACTAAAATAAATTTTTAAGCAATGTTACTGTAAACAAGTTATTGAGGTTATTTAATAGACGAATTTCTTCCTAAATAAGCAGTTGGTTCCTCGTGTCTGATGAATAAATTAAACTCTGTAAGCTCAATAGCTTTCTTTCTTTTAAGATATGAATTTAGGCGCTATCTTTTTGCAAACTAAAGAAGCTTGGGTGTGAAAGAAACAAATTCTATGGTTTAATGTTTTGAATGTCGTGGTATAGAGAGCATCCAAGTTGAGTAATATTAATATCAATAGGAATTTAATTCAATTTTGTACTGGAGAATGGTATAAATTTTTTATAAACTTAGATCATCAGCTTTAGAAAAATTATATATTCATGGTCAGACAAGCGTATGTTGTAGAGCGAGCGTAGGACATTAGCTTTTGCATTACGTTTCTGGGAAACTTGGAAAATATTAAACATTTGGATTATTTTCCTGTATATTATAAGTGTTTTTATTCATGAGGAGTTAGAATGATTTCTTAGTAGGAATGTAGTTTGTTTTTATATTATGAGAAATTATTAGTTTATGTAGGTAAAATGTTATTAATATGTTTGTAAACAGATATTTATATTATTAAGGTAGCTTGTGGTTAACTGTTTGAAAGTCTGACTTTTATGGAAGATTAAATTATTCTCACATAGAATAGCATCTAAATAATAAAAGAGTAGAGTTAATGATAGATTAAGGATTTTCTCTTGAGAAGTAGAGTACCTTTTAAAAAGAAGTTAGTTTATAATTTTATGATCTTTGTTTATGTGATTTATTAGGGTTTATCTCAAAAGAATGGAGAATTGTTACTAGTAAATATTATTTTAGTTAGTAGAATTGAAAGAAGGTTAAAATTTACTCATATTCTATTTAAGAGTAGTATTTTTACATAGAAGCACTTCAAAGATGTATGCTTTATATTTATGTTTAATTATCAAATATTTTGAATACTTTAAACCAATAGTAAATATTTTGCACTCACAGATCTGGTCTTGATATGAAAAGATAAAAGCTCACATTAAGCCATGAGGTGGCTTATGTAATACTGCATTGTCTGTTATCCAGCTATTAAGGATAGTGTTCCAAGCTATTGAGAGTAAAGAGTGGCGGTATGGGATGTTGCTCCAGGAAGGCAGTCCGTTAATAAGTGAGGGTGTTCATCATTCCACTCGGGTTGGGGAGTAGCCAATAGGGAACATTGTTAGAGAGCTAATCATGTTGTTGGAAAATCCAGTGGTATATGGTATGGGTAGCTTTACTGTAAACCAGGGTTGGATATTGAACACTTAGTGCATAAGCCATGTGATGGCGGACTCTAGTCAAACATTAGTAGAGGGTCAATGGCTAGCACTGGGATAATAATGTTGGTACCAAAGCAAACAGGTCGGAGGACCAATAATATTAAGGATTGAGAATCCTTGTGCTTTGGGTAGGAGATTACAGCGTCCACCATTTCAGGTGATATGGACCCTAAAAGGACAACCCCATGCCAGGAGCCAGGTGGGCTCAAGTGAGGAGTTAGGATCCAATAAGGTAAATTTTGTGTGAAGTTGGCCGGTCCCGAGCACTTAAGACACCAACTGCAATGGTGACTAGTCTTGAAGTGTGGAACATATATGCCTGGAACTAACAATATGTTGGATAGAGTAGCAATGTTAATACTCAAAGCAATTTTTTTTTTGTGTGTGATTTTTGGGATGTGACACTATAGTCTGTTGATTTCCCATTTTTCTACCATTTGTTTCTTTGGGGAAGAATTTTTATCTCCACTTGGGACCTGTTGGTCCGACTTTCATACGCACCCCCCGCGAAAGGATGGGCAGGAAGTACCAGAGACACCCACGGGACGGATCCCACTCGCTTTAGGATCTAGCTGGTTATCCAAGGTGCGAGTTACAGAGTTGGGTCGAATGGCTATTCACTCTTTTCCACTTACGGAATAGATTTCAATATGGACTGCTTTGTTACCTTACAGGGGGTTCTTGAACTTGTTCAGTAGTTGCAAAAGTTGATCAGATTTAACTTGAATTCTAGATCTAGCTCTCATGGGTCAGCAGATTTAAATAAAAGACAAACAAAGAAAATAAAAATGGATCATTCACCGAAAACAAAGAGAGGGTAGGGTAAGGCAGAAAGAGAAGTTTATCAAACATCAACTATAAAACCCCAAACTGTCAATTTTATCTATGCTATCAGCTTCACAACAGAACAAATCAAAGAAGAAAGTGTCCAATCAGTCTAAGATCACTTTCAACTAAGAGCACAAGGCAGAGTGAAACGGATCTAGAAAAAAATTATAAATCCAAGGGCAGCTGGTTAAAACTGGTATCTTTCACCGACAGCCTAGCTCACACAGTGAAGACAGAGCAATTAGAACAAACTTAACCTCAAATCTGTAATTTCCCCTAGCAGACAAGAGAACAACTGAAGCCTAACAACATATTTAAACTTGATAATACAGATTTATAGCATATATCTAACAAACTTTAAATGGAACGGATAACAAAAGAAGATACACTTATCACACTCTGCAAAAGATTAGGCTCCTGGCCATGCTATCACAGAAAAGCTAAAGCACATCAACTCCAAGTCCGGAAACAAAGGATTTCACAAGATTTGCAAGAAATTGCTTATAAGCCTTTTATTTCTAAGTCTCCGCCTCCCGCAATTACATTGAGAAGAAGTATTTATAGACTCAGGATAGACCCTGATCTTTTCAGAAATATCTTCTTCTCATAACTGCAAATATTATCACATCTAAACCCTAGGACCCGGGTTTTACAATAAAAATCCATTTAAAATCAAAGTCCAGATAGAACTTAACCCTTCGGCAAATCAGGGGAGTCAGCTGCCATAAATGGAGAAGATAAAATCTAAAGCCACTTGCATTCATCCGCAGCTGCAAATAAATGCCTCCATTAATTCTGTTGGTGAGCCGGATGAGTCACCACTTCTCCATCAATTTGATCTCCGCAAAGCCATCCCTGAGTTGAAATTGTCTTCATGCTATCAAGTCTGCAATAAATTTGTCATTGAATGCTCTCACCGGCATCTTCTCCTCTAGCATGGCGGTCCTTGACTAAATCCGCACTTTAACTTTGCCTTTATGGCCTTTCCCGGTTGTCCCGCAAGTGCCAGATGGAATCCTGCATGAAAGACAAAAAGATTATATTAGCACTTTAATAAACATTAAATTAAAGCTTAAAACATTAAAATCAGATTAAAAACCGCAAAATAAGCTTGCATGTCGGCCTCTGCTTGTCTGCCTCACGCTTTGACACGTGTCGCTACCCCAGGATGCCTTTTGTTTCCCGTTGGAATGCACTTCTGGTCAACTTTGAGGACTTTCTCTCTCCTACCGCGATTCTGCGACATGTCACGATTTCGCGACATGTCACGAAATCACGACGTTCCCAGCGTTGCGCTGCTTCTCCCCCTGTCGGCCACGAAAATGCGACATGTCACGATTTCGCGACATGTCACGAAATCGCGCCTCTCGCTAGCGGTCGTACAACTTTGCTCCAGCATGTCACGATTTCGCGACATGCTTGTCTTGCAAGACTTCCTCAAAACGTGCAATGCGTCGCTACCATTTTCACCCTTCGACTTCGAAACATGCAGCGCATCGCTGCAACTCCAGCCTGCGATTTTGAAGCACGCAGCGCATCGTTGCACCCTTTACACCCCTGATCTTCGAAACATGCAGCGCATCGCTGCAAGCTCCAGCCCACGATTTTGAAGCACGCAGCGCATCGCTGCACCCTTTCCTCCCGACTTCGAAACATGCAGCGCATTGCTACAAGCTCCAGCCCGCGATTTTGAGACGTCAGCGAATCGCTGCAGCTTTTGGACTTAGCCACTTTTTCTCCTTTCCAGTCGCGACATGTCGCGATTTCGCGACATTTTTCTCCCCGGATTTCTCTCTCCTCATCCTGCAGCAATTTCGCGACACTTTCCAAAAATGGAAATGTCGCGATATTGCGACACTTCCAAAAATGGAAATGTCGCGATATCGCGACACTTCCAAAAATGGAAAGTGTCGCGATTTCGCTACGCTTTTCTGACTTAGCTGCATTTGTATTTTCCTGTCGCGATATCGCGACATTTTCGAAAATGGAAGTGTCGCGATATCGCGACACTACCAAAAATGGAAAGTTTGATTTTTCATGAATTTATGCAACTATTTTCTGGATTTTCTCGATACCGGTGCAAGATTTTCTTAAGCATGAATGATTTCTAGCATGTAAAAAGTGAATTCTTGGATAACACAGCTAGAATGCAAGAAAAAGCACAACTTTAAAAAGGAGGCAAGCAAAATTGGATTTAAACCTGAAAATGATCAAGAGGGTCCCTGCTGCAAAAATGAAAGTTCAGAGTTTTCTAAGGATGGAATCTCATTTTTCAGTGGGGGTGTGTTGCTTCTCAACAAATGGCGATATCTGCGGGTAAAATAGTAGCACTATTTTAGAACCCAAGACTATGGTTTCAAAACAAAAAGACCATGCATCATGCCTTGCCACAGACATTCTTCACAATAAATTGACTGCTAACTGCCAACTGTTAAAATTTCCCAAGGACATACTAGGCTGGATTACTTCAAGGAAGATTTCTGATGTGCAATTTCAAAGGGTATAGAACTTTCTTCAAGGATGACTGAATTGAATGATGAACTTGGATTAATCAACTTTTCTAGATTGTAAAAGGGGAAACCGAGTAGAGCTCTGTTTACTAGTTTAGCCTTTTACAGCCTAGACAGAGTTACCCTTTAGATTTACACGACCCAAATTTACAACTGTAGGGCAGAATCTAATATTGGCTGCCTCTTTTAATTGTGTAACTCTTTTCTCTTTTCTTTTTTTTTTTTTATATCTCTCCCTCTGAAATATATCAATATCTGAGATGCTTTTAGGGAAATCACAATCTTCTTTTAACATTTGATCAATCTGGAATTGATCCAGTCTAGGCAATGATAGCCTCTGTGGATACCCAAATAATTGCATGAACCATAGTCCCCTCTCATAACCAACTTTTCTTGGATTCCCGGGAGTTCCTCCAACTAAACAGCATAGCAGTTTTTCTATCATTAAAACAACTATGGCAAGTAAGACACAAGATCCAATCATCTCTCTACCTTTGTCCTGAATAACAAAATAGTTCTACTGTTCAGAGTAAGCAGACTATCTCAATTGGAATAATGATGACCATGAACACTGGATTGAGGCTGGATTGATCAGCTTAGAATAAACAATTTTTAGCAGGCTGACTTTTCATTGATTGCTCAGGCAAAGGTTAAAAGACAGAATTTTTAGAAGCCAAAGGACTTTGTACAGGCTTTCAAGGACAGACAGGCCTTAAAGCAAAACAAAATAAAACTGCACAGACTAAAGCATAGAACTGTACAGGCAAAGGGAATAAAATAAACTGAACAGACAGCAAAGAAAAGAACTGAAACAAATGACTGTACAGACTAAAATAAAAGCAAGCTAAAATAAAAAGACAAAGAAAGGAAATAAAAAGCACTGACAAAAGAAATAAAGCGCACAAGCTAAAGCTGAAAAACAATTAAAGAAAACTAAAAAGCAACTGTACAGACATTTAAAAATAAACTGCACTGACAAAGAAATAAAACTGAAAAACTTCAAAGCTTACTTACAATGCATACATATGTTACAACTTCCCTTCATACTCAAAAAATGCAGCAGTTGGGAAAGCAGAGAAATGGTGCCTTAAAAAAAAAATTGGACCATGTACAAGTAACTTAGAAAAATTACCTTTCAGGTCCTGTTGACGAAATGCACTCCAGACTGTGCTTCAAAAATTTGCTATCTGGGAAAGACTTGGGTTTACTGTCTTCCCTGTCCCATTTGAAAAACAAATCTGCAACTCCTTCAAATTAAACAAATCATATAATAACAAATCATATGATAACATGTTTATGCTTCTAATTGAAGGGTTTGCAGAGTTCTTTCAAAAGGATCTGAATGTAAAAAACCCCGAGGATCAAATACCTTAAAATCTTGACGAGACCCGAGACCACCACATCTTCAAAATTATGTGACAAGTGAAAGAAATCATGTTTTATCTGTATGCCCTGGTTCTTAACAACTTGAACATTTTGTGGTTGTTGTCTTGCTTCAATATCCGGGACTTCGATTTTTATCCCTCTAGCAGAATGCTTACAATTTTCCTTTTCACCTGAGCCTTGCTTAGATTTAACCTCATCAATGTGCAATGTCCAAACATCATGGTTGTGATGGTTTAGAGCTGTAACTGTTCTCACCTTCTCAGTTGCCAAATTATAAACTCCAATATCTGCATCAACACAGTTTATAGCCTTTTCTTTGACATTATGTTCAGAAGTTGCAGGCTTATGTTGAGACAGTTCATCAATTCCAAGTTGGTGACCACATTCATATTTACTATCTTTTCCTCCTTTTCTTGAAATCCAACAGGTGGTCCAGAGTAAGCCTCAATCAAGTTAACCTTTTGTTCAACAATGCGAGGCGAGTTCATAGAGGGTGATGTCGGCTTTAAGTTCCCTCATATCCTCAATGATGTTATCCTCCTCAGTTACTTTTGAATAGTGATATTGAATCTCACTTTCATCATCCTCTGATGAGGAAGGATCATTATTAAGTTCTGGACTCTCACATTTCAAGTCATAACTGTCCATTTTGAACTGTTGAAAATCTTGCATTTCATCCGTAGGAGTCCCTACAAGACTTTCTGTCTCTTCGGGAAAAGTGAAAGAATCTGAAACCCTGGTTGTACTGTTTTTGGGTGAACTAGAAATATCAATATTTCTTTGATCTCTAGGAAAATTTAACTCACCAGGAAAAACTTCAGATTTGGGTGGTGCCAGATCACAACTGTTCAGTTCAAGCACCTGCACTTTGAGCTTGTCAGAACTTTTCTCTGTATTTTGCACATGCTTAGTGGATGTCACAGTTAACGGAGTCTCCTTGGGTAGAGCATGACATGTTGGCACTAACTCATGATGTGGAATGGGGTCTGGAATAGGCATGTTATGTGTAACATAGGATATCAAAGGACTGCTCAGAATTTGAGGCCCTAAGCTGTCTTTCAAGAATTAAGGCTTCTTTATAAGCCCCTGCCAGGGTTGTAATATTGATGTCTCTCTTGAGGAAAATAGAGGTCACTGAATCCAATGCATTCTTGTAGATTTCTAAGGCCAGATTTGCATTTGGGATGTAATGGCCAGTCATTCTACCGTAAGCTCTTTGGAACCTCATATTGAAAGACATGACAGTTTCTCCCGACTCTCTCTTGATGCTTGGAAAATTGTTGGTATAACACACTGGGGTCTATCACTTCCCCAAATTGTGATATAAAAGCTTTCTCTAGGTCATCCCGACTAGTAATGGAATTTCTGGTGAGGTTTAAAAACCAGTCATAAGCTCCCTCCTGGAGAGTGAACGGGAACAATCTGCAGGCAACATCTTCATGCTGTATATTCAACAATTTTAAAGCATTTTTGAAAGCTAGCAGATGTTCTTCTGCAGTTCTTGTCCCATCATGTTTGTACCTAGGGAGGTATCTTTCTGGATTTCTAGGCAAGTCATGGGCTATACCTGGAATGTTCAAAGCAGTGGGGCCCAACCAATTTGCCATTATTACTTGGCTGACAGTGATGTTCTGAGTTGTGATTGGATAACTGCCAGTGGAGATAAAACTGTTCTTAACTTGAGGTCTTCTCTGGCAATTTTAAAAGCTCTCGACAACTTACAAACTTCGACAATTTACAAAATTGTCGGAGTTCTTGGTCCTTCAAATTTTGTTATGCCCTTACAATACTTGAGCGAGTTCCAGCCCTCCTTCTAGCACCAATTAGGTTGTTGGTCCGACTTTCATGCACCCCAGCGAAAGGATGGAGCAAGGAAGCCACCGGAGACACCCACGGGACGGATCCCACTCACTTTAGGATCTAGCTGGTTATCCAAGGTGCGAGTTACAGAGTTGGGTCGAATGGCTATTCACTCTTTTCCACTTCTGGAATAGATTTCAATATGGACTGCTCTGTTACCTTACAGGGGGTTCTTGAACTTGTTCAGTAGTTGCAAAAGTTGATCAGATTTAACTTGAATTCTAGATCTAGCTCTCATGGGTCAGTAGATTTAAATAAAAGACAAACAAAGAAAATAAAAATGGATCATTCACCGAAAACAAAGAGAGGGTAGGGTAAGGCAGAAAGAGAAGTTTATCAAACATCAACTGTAAAACCCTAAACTATCAATTTTATCTATGCTATCAGCTTCACAATAGAACAAATCAAAGAAGAAAGTGTCCAGTCAGTCTAAGATCACTTTCAACTAAGAGCACAAGGCAGAGTGAAACGGATCTAGCAAAAAATTATAAATCCAAGGGCAGCTGGTTAAAACTGGTATCTTTCACCGATAGACCTAGCTCACACGGTGAAGACAGAGCAATTAGAACAAGCCTAACCTCAAATCTGTAATTTCCCCTAGCAGACAAGAGAACAAGTGAAGCCTAACAACATATTTAAACTTGATAACTCAGATTTACAACATATATCTAACAAACTTTAAATGGAACGGATAACAAAAGAAGATACACTTATCACACTCTGCAAAATATTAGGCTCCTGGCCATGCTATCACAGAAAAGCTAAAGCACATCAACTCCAAGTCCAGAAACAAAGGATTTCACAAGATTTGCAAGAAATTGCTTATAAGCCTTTTATTTCTAAGTCTCCGCCTCCCGCAATTACATTGAGAAGAAGTATTTATAGACTCAGGACAGACCCTGATCTTTTCAGAAATATCTTCTTCTCATAACTGTAAATATTATCACATCTAAACCCTAGGACCCGGGTTTTACAATAAAAATCCATTTAAAATCAAAGTCCAGATAGAACTTAACCCTTCGGCAAATCAGTGGAGTCAGCTGCCATAAATGGAGAAGATAGGATCAAATGCCACTTGCATTCATCCGCGGCTGCAAATAAATGCCTCCATTAATTTTGTTGGTGAGCCGGATGAGTCACCACTTCTCCATCAATTCATCTCCGCAAAGCCATCCCTGAGTTGAAATTGTCTTCATGCTATCAAGTCTGTAATAAATTTGTCATTGAATGCTCTCACCGGCATCTTCTCTTCTAGCATGGCGGTCCTTGACTAAATCCGCACTTTAACTTTGCCTTTATGGCCTTTCCCGGTTGTCCCGCAAGTGCCAGATGGAATCCTGCATGAAAGACAGAAAGATTAATTAGCACTTCAATAAACATTAAATCCAAGCTTAAAACATTAAAATCAGATTAAAATCCGCAAAATAAGCTTGCATGTCGGCTTCTGCTTGTCTGCCTCACGCTTTGACACGTGTCGCTACCCCAGGATGCCTTCTGTTTCCCGCTGGAATGCACTTTCGGTCACTTTGAGGACTTTCTCTCTCCTGTCGCGATTCTGCGACATGTCGCGATTTCGCGACATGTCGCGAAATCGCGACGTTCCCAGCGTTGCGCTGCTTCTCCCCCTGTCGACCGCGAAAATGCGACATGTCGCGATTTCGCGACATGTCACGAAATCGCGCCTCCTGCTAGCGGCCGTACAACTTTGCTCCAGCATGTCGTGATTTCGCGACATGCTTGTCTTGCAAGACTTCCTCAAAACGTGCAGCGCGTCGCTACCATTTTCACCCTTCGACTTTGAAACATGCAGCGCATCGCTACCAGCTCCAACCCACGATTTTGAAGCACGCAGCGCATCACTGCACCCTTTACACCCCTGATCTTCGAAACATGCAGCGCATCGCTACCAGCTCCAGCCCACGATTTTGAAGCACACAGCGCATTGCTGCACCCTTTACCTCCTGACTTCAAAACATGCAGCGCATCGCTACAAGCTCCAGCCCGCGATTTTGAGACGTCAGCGAATCACTGCAGCTTTTGGACTTAGCCACTTTTTCTCCTTTCCAGCCGTGAAAACGTGACATGTCGCGATTTCGCGACATTTTTCTCCCCAGCTTTCTCTCTCCTCATCCTGCAGCGATTTCGTGACACTTTCCAAAAATGGAAATGTCGCGATATCGCGACACTTCAAAAAATGGAAAGTGTCACGATTTCGCTACGTTTTTCCGACTTAGCTGCATTTGTATTTTCTGTCGCGATATCGCGACATTTCTGAAAATGGAAGTGTCGCGATATCGCGACACTACCAAAAATGGAAAGTTTGATTTTTCATGAATTTATGCAACTGTTTTCTGGATTTTCTCGGTACCGGTGCAAGATTTTCTTAAGCATGAATGATTTCTAGCATGCAAAAAGTGAATTCTTGGATAACACAGCTAGAATGCAAGAAAAAGCACAACTTTAAAAAGGAGGCAAGCAAAATTGGATTTAAACCTGAAAATGATCAAGAGGGTCCCTGCTGCAAAAATGAAAGCTCAAAGTTTTTCTAAGGATGGAATCTCATTTTTCAGTGGGGGGTGTTGCTTCTCAACAGGACCGATGAATGCCTAATTTTTTGCCCACCTTGGTATTTAGTCAAATTTCTTTTTTTCATAGGGTGGACATTTGGGGGTCTCTCAAGTGGCGGCCATGCCTATTTGTTCACCAGGCAACTTTTATTTCTTAGTGTGGAAAAGTTTTTGGACTTGTCCAAATTTCATCATAGTTCCCTTTCATAGACTTCCTATCACTCAAACACAAATACAAGGTGGATGTGATAAAAACCACCTATAATCTTGGTGACTTACAAGGATTTTCACTTGCTCAAAAATGAAGAACCTAGACAAAATGGGGGAGGAGATCATCTTGCATCAATTAGAAACAAAACTAGATATTGACCTTTACCATTAGGCCATGAAGTCATACCAAAATTCAAACAAAATATGCATTGCACATCCCTATTTACAAATTCCACCACCTTCTAAGAGTCATGCTACCCCTCCAGGCTTCTTTTGTTGCTATGGTTGAGCCTTTGAGGATTGGGTCTATGGAGTGGCTACTAGGATAACCTGAATATAGAATTTTTGATATATTTAATCCTAGGATTTTGCATCAAGGAAAGCATTTTATCTGATGCAATCAACAATAGAACCCAAGTGGCAAGCATCCTTGTAAGGTGGGTCACTATACCTCTCAACTACCTTCTTTGAGTTGGTGAGGAGATTGGAAAGCTTGAGGACCACATCAAGCATCTGATTTACTACTATTAGTTCTTACAGTGCCACAATTTCACTTTCATCCTCCTTTAGGTCCTAGAACAACTTACTGAGATCTTCCTCTATGTATATTTATCCTCTACTATCTCAAAATCTTGAGGAACCAAGTAATTTGAGCTTCAAGTTGACCTTGTTCATTTTTTCTAGCTCCCTTTTCAATGTAGCACGATGCTCCTTCCCTTCATAGTAGAGATCTACAACATCTAATATCTGCTACATAGCGGTCTTGCCTCGCTCGATATCCCTTGGTGAATACTAAGATAGGTGGGAGTCTCCTTTTCTAAATTGTACCTTCAATCCTGATTCTTTTCCCCCCATGCTTCGCACCAAGTTTACCTTAGCATCTAATACATTTTTTGCCAATTTGGAGGTTGCTAAGCCCTCTTCTATTTTCTATGCAAAGGAAGGAAACACCTTTAGCATCGCTTCTTTTATCTTATCCTAATAAATGTTTCTGATCTACTTTACCCATTCCTTTGAGATTAATGCTCCTTCAAGATTTTTTCTCTCCTCCTACAATTCGACTAGTGCAACATTTAAAGCATCCTATCACTACTGCAACTCGACTTTGAATTTGACCTCCTTATTTTTAAGCTCGTTCTTCAAGGTGACAATCTCTTCATCCTTTTATTGTAACACTCTTTGGGGATAGGCCTTATACAGGGTATTATTTAATGAATTCACCTCATCTTCTAAGGCATGTTGGCTTAGCCCTACTCTATGGAGTTGTGCTTCCAAGGTTTTAATTCTTTTCTTTGCCATCTTGAACTTCTTCTCTATGCATTTATATTTTACAAATAGTGTATCGACATTGGCGTGAAGCTCCATGAGGTATTCAACCTAAGAAATGTTATCAATATTTATGTTCTGAATGTTGTATTGTCAATCTTGTGGCCTCATGTCTGCAAGAACTTTCTTTTCCTTGGGACGAGTAGTTATCTTGTGTTTCTTTACTTCAATTGGATCAAAGATAATAATGGCTGAATGGGATGGCCTTTTCCTTCACATCATGCAAGTGTTCCAGCTACTCATCCACCCACTTTCTTTGATTATCTGGTGTAATCATTACAATATTAAAATATTCTAGCAAGATTTCATATGCTACCTAGGATATAAGAGGTATAGTCAAAAATGCTGGTAGAGGGGTCAAAGGGTACAAAGTTATTGCTTGGACTAGGGTTGAACCAACTACATCACTTTGGGACCTGGGCTCTCTTGGCAGTGAGGATGGTGGAGGTTTTTTAGGTAGAACCTACACCTAGGGTGGTGGAATCAATAATGGTGTGGATGAAGTTGGAGGTTATGATAGAGGAGATGAAGTGACATGTGGATTAGGCATGGGCAGATGCAGCGGGGGCTCCACTAACTTTAAAGGATAACTACTCAAAAACATGGGTACAAAGGGGGATCAAAGGAGACTTAAGACTCTCACTCTTTAGCATGGTGGCCATGGTCGAAATCACTCCTAAGATCTGAGTTTGGAAAAGAGTAGGAGAATCCTTAAATGCTTCCATTGAAGGAGTGTGTTAAGAAGAAGGAAAGTAGGAATAAATTTCTATTGTGCCTTTCTCTTGCACCATATTCAGGGGCTCTTCCATCATCTACTTTCCCCTATTTATTTGAGCGACTACCCCTACATATTCCATCTTTGGTACTCTAAGTTGCAATCACTATCATTTAGGCTCTACTTCATAAACCTCGAAGGTATTAGGTGTGGACCATTATTTTCTCTTTCCACTCAACTTCAGTATTTACAATGGAGGCACTGGCAATTTTTTTGCTTTTGCTCCAAAATTTATGGCTGACCTAGTCCTCCTAGCACCTTGTAGAAGTTGTGTAGAGGTTGTTCCTTGCTTAGCTTGTTGTTCATGGGATGGGATCTCCTACACTTGGAGTTGACTTTGAACTTCCTGCTACTTCTCCTCATATTCTTCATCTTCTTCATCCTTATCTTCTTATCTAGGATTTACTATGTCATATTTCCTTAGGATCTTGGGAGAGATATCTTAAGTTGTTACATTGGTGTTATCCTACACTTGGAGTTGTTAGAGTATATATTAAGTTGTTACTAGGTATATTTGTTATGAGAACCAACATAGAGATTGAATTGTATTATGAATAAATAATACAAATGAAGCCCAGATTAGTCCGTAACAACCGGAACTAACCAAGCCCACTTTAGGTGGCAGTTCAAACAAATTCGATACACTATCGCCTACTAACAATAATGTAATAACAAAAAATATATGCTAAAATATAAGATACGCTAACATCCCCCCTTTATTACATTATTTTGCAATACATAGAGAGCTGCGAAACATCTCAAATTTGACACGTGCAAGTGCCTTGGTGAAAATATCTACAACTTGAGCATTGGTGGGAATGTACTGAAGCTGAATTTGGTGTCTTGGAACTTCATCTCGAATGAAGTGACATTGTGTGTCAATGTGTTTGGTTCTGTCATGATGCACTGGATTCTTAACAAGGTTCAAAACACCCTGGTTGTCGCAGAACAAGTGGATTGGAGATTTGGATGGATGACCCATACTTGTCAAAATGCGATGCAACCATATCACTTCACACACGGCTTCACGTGCGGTGTGATATTCTGCCTCTGTAGATGAGATAGCAACCACCTGTTGCTTCTTGTTGTGCCAAGAGACAGGACCGGATCCAAGATGAAATATATATCCTGAAGTTGACTTACGATCATCATATGACCCGGCATAGTCGGAGTTCATGTATCCTTGCAAGAAGAATTTATCATTCTTCTTGTATTCTAGGCCATATTCCATAGTACCACGGACATAGTGAAGAACACATTTTGTTGCTTTCCAATGAGTAGTCTTAGGTTCCTGCATGAACCTCGAAAGATAGTTGACAACAAATATGATATCTGGCCTAGTATTCATCAGATATATGAGACTCCCAATCAACTATCGATAGAGAGTACCATCTACCTGAGGTGAATCATCATATCATGATAACTGAAGTCCTGATTCCATCGAAGTTGCCATTGGCTTGCAATCAGTCATGCGATATTTTTCTAACAATGTCTTGGCATACTTTTTCTGAGACACCTTGATGTAGTGCTCCTTCTGGCTCACTTCTAGACCAAGACAATAGTGGAGAAGTCCGAGATCTATCATCTCAAAATATTTACACAAGTCTCTTTTGACGGCAGAGATCATTGTTTTTGAACTGCCTGTAATGATCAGATCATCAACATAGAGTACAAGCAACACTATTTCAGAACCTTATTTCTTGAAATAGAGGTTTGCATCTGATGGACATCTCTTAAATCCATGTTGCAGGAGGTGATTATCCATATTTATATACCAAGCTCGAGGAGCTTGTTTCAAACCATACAAGGACTTGACCAATTTGCACACTTTCTGCTCTTGGCCTTCCACTTCAAATCCTTCAGGTTGTGTCATGTAGACTTCCTCTTGGAGATCACCATTCAAGAAAGCACTCTTGACATCCATCTGATGAACTTTCCACCCAAACTGTGCTGCCATAGCACAAAGAACTCGAATGGTGGTCATCCGAGCAGTAGGTGCAAAAGTTTCCTCATAGTCAATGCCTTCCTTTTGTGCATAGCCCTTTGCAACAAGGTGGACCTTATGCTTATCAATTGTCCCATATACCTTGTACTTGAATTTGTACACCCATTTGCAGCCAATGGGCTTCTTTCCTTGTGGCAGATCGACAAGCTCCCAAGTTTTGTTCTTTTTCAGAGACATGTACTCAACATCCATAGCAGCCTTCCATTGTGGCTCACTAAGGGCATCTTGTACAGAGGTAGGTTCATGCTCATCAAGTGAAGACATAAACACCCTATCATCATCCACATCCATATCCTCTGTTTCTCTCTCTGGATCTACTGAAAGCTCCTCGAAATATTGACAAAGATCATCAACCTCAGTAGTCTCTACTGTTGCTCTATCCTGTCGAGCCATACTACGAGTACGAGGTCTATTCAAAGTCAAATCTGGTGGTGTGGATAACTTTGAGTCTCTGATAGTACTTGTATACCATTTAGGATTCTTCTTCTATGGTGAAGAAGAAGAAGAAGAACCTCCAGTCTGAGGTGACGAAGGAGACTTCTCATTTTTAGATTCCACAAGATCTAGGTATACATCAGATGTGCTTTGTGATGTGAAAGCCTCATCAAAAACAACATCTCTACTGATATGAATCTTCTTGGTCAAAGGATCAATCAAATGATAACCCTTAGAGTGCTCATCATAGCCAAGAAGAACACATTTCAATGTCTTCTCATCTAGCTTCTTCCTTTTCTCTTTTGGTATGTGCATAAAAGCTTTACATCCAAAAATACGAAGATGAGAGATGGAGGGTTTTCGACCACTCCATGCTTCCTATGGAGTTATTCCTTTTAGGGCCTTTGTGGGTGCCCTATTCAATAGATATACTACTATGGTGATAACTTCTGCCCAAAATTGTTGCTCTAGATGGGCTCCTGTGAGCATACAATGAACCATTTCCATGATGGAACGGTTCCTCCTTTCAACAACTCCATTTTGCTGAGGAGTATAAGTAGTAGTGAACTATCTCTTGATTCCATGTGTAGTCAAATATGCAAAAAATTCTTTAGAGGTGAACTCCCCCCTCGATCTGAGTGGAGGGTCTTTATAGAAGTCCCTGACTCCTTCTCAACAGATTTCTTGAATTGTTGGAAGAAACTAAAGGCTTCAGATTTCAGATGAAGAAAGAAAACCCACATCTTTCATGAGTAGTCATCCACAAACAACTAAAAGTACCTCTTCCCCCCACAACTATTTGGTGTGAAAGGACCACATAGATCGGTGTGAATTAACTCCAGAGGTTTCTTTGCTCGTGTAGAGCTCTTCTCAAATGGTACTCTATGTTGCTTTCCTACCAAGAAATCAGAGCACACTAGAAATGTAGAGGAAAGGGAGGGAAGGCCCTTTACCATCTCATACTTACTTAGCTCAAGTAAGTAGCCAGAACTAAGATGCCCATATCTCTTGTGCCATAGGGAAGTTGCCTCCTTTGTAGAGACTGTCATGGCAACATGAGGAGTAGAGATAGCATCTAAGGCAAATAAGCCATGCTTATAGGAAGTTGTTGCGATGTTCTTACCCCTCCTGGTAATAAAGCAACACTTCTTGCCATCCTCAACATGAAAATCAACAACCATATCTTTATCCAGAATTTGTGTGACTGACAACAAATTGTTTGCCAATCCTAGAACATAGAGGACTTTTTCAATCTGACACTTGCCATCAGGAAGGTTGACTGAAACTGTACCCTCTCCCTGAACCTTGTAGGTTTTGTCATCAACAATAGTGATAGGTTTGCCCTCCTTGGCCTCATATGTTTCAAACCATGATTTATCGCCAGTCATATGCTTACTGGCACCAGAATCAACATACCATACAAGATCCTTCTGCTTGGAGGTTGTGGTAGTCATGAGCACCTTGTGTGCCCACTCAGAATTGAAGTCAGATTCTTCAACAACAACATTCACCTTGGGTTGCTTGTTCTTGTTTTGTGGTTTGTTATGGCCCTTGTTCTTAGGTTGCTTGTTCTTGTGCCAACACCTATTTGTGTCATGGGTGTCTTTGTCACAAATTTTGCAATATCATTTTATTTGTTGAGGTTGTTTTCCCTTTGAATCCTTGTGAGAATTTCCTCCCTTCTAAAAATTACCCTTCTTCTTAGAACCCTTCCTGTTGGAATAGAGGGTTGTATTAGAAGATTCATCTCTTTGAAGTTGGTGAGCCTCCTCTTCCTGAAGCATATTGACCAACTCAACAAAGGTAACTTTTCTCTGTGACACTTGAAGAGAGGTTATCAACATTCTGTAAGAATCAGGTAAAGCTCTCATTACTACTGAAGTAAGGAGCTTATCATCTACAGGTTCTCCCAAAGAATTCAATTTTGATTTCAACTCAGCCACTCTGCAAAGAAAGAGTTCAACTGTCTCACCATGCTTCATACTCAAACTGTGAAGTTGAGATTGAAGGTAAAGAATGGTGGACTCATTATTTCCCTCATAAATGGTTTGAAGGGCATCCCATGCCTCTTTACCATGTTCTATGTCAGCTATGTGAGGTTGAACTTCATCTGAAACAACAAGCAAGATGAGCACTCTTGCCTTGATGTCTTTCTTGTCAAATGCTATCTGATCTACAGTTGGGGGTGTAGCTTGAGTTGATCCAGCTGCTGGTGAAGGTCTTGTTGTTGTTCCAGAAACAACATCCCATAAATCTTCCATTTGGAGGATAGCCTTCATCTTGGTTTTCCATGGTGTGTAATTGGAACCTTTCGATAACTGAGAATCTGTCAGGTACTTTTGGATAGCAGCCATAATGAGGGTTCCTTATATCACCAAATGGTCCCCCTTTCTTTATACCTTTGCCAGGCCTTTATACCAAACTTTTCAAAAAAATACCCGCCCTTACGTGAGGGAGACTATAGGTATTTTAGAGATCAGAACGATAAGTGGAACATAGGCGGTACTGAAAGGGAATCATCTTGTTTATGACACCTACCATAGAAGGTCGTCAATCCTCATGCGTGGGGCGTAACTTCCCCTAAACACTTTGGAGAGACATTCGTCAGGATTTACGTCTAAACACAAGATCGATTAGGGTAGTGGAATGGAGTAAAAAAATAGCAAAATGGTAAACTTATATCTCCCCGATGATTAATAGAGAACAAGCTCAGACGTCATTGTTGCAGCTATGTTAGGTGACAGATACAGTAGCCCAAAGCACGACAACATTACCTGTAAGTGTGGGCCAGAGGTATCGTAAATACCGAACACTACGGTGCAATTGAATTGCACGGATGGGTTTCAAATTTTGGAACTTAGGAGTGCTTTGTTTTTACTTAATGAGGTAGTGCAAATGTAAAGGAAAATGCAACATACATCAGAAAGCATCCAAAAATGAAACTAAGGTGTCGGTTTCCACCGAAAATGCACCTTTTACAATATGCCAATTTTGAAGAAATGCTAAAAAAATTTCTCACTCTCCCCCCTTTTTTCAGTTTTGAAGAAATGTGCAATGAGGAAAAAAAATCCCCCCTTCACTTATGCAACATGTAGGAAAAAAATGTCCCCCTTTTTAAGTTTGTAAAAAAATTTAATCTCTAATGTTTAAAAAATAATTAAAGTTTAATTAAATTAATTTTTCTAAAAAAAAAAAATATTTAAAAATAATAATTTTTTTTTAAGAAAAATAATTAAAAATTTAATTAAACTAATTTTTTTAAAACATTAGAAAAAAAAAATTAAACAAACTAAATTTTTTTTACCTTGGGGGGTCGACGGGGTTTGAACCCCCGACCTTTCGCAAAGCATCTAATTTGTGCCTCGGCCACATGCTAACCGAGCTATGCACTTTGGTGAGATATAAAGGGCAAGACCCTTTATTTAAGGAAATACGGCCACCACTACCTCCTACGAAGCAGCGCCGCTCCCTTCTTCAGTGGCGACTTCGACCTCCAGTGGTGCCTTCAACCTCTGTGGTTAGTGGCACATTCGACCTTCGCTACACACAAAGTATCCTTCAATAGACATGCATAGGGTTAGCTTCTTCACAAAATTCCTGCATGATCTTCACAAAAAAAGTTGAGAAAATAGCTGAAACCGCCATTCATAGCCCGCTCATCATCCACAAGAATGTGCAGAGAGCGATCTCACGCCAGTCAAAGAGGAAACCAAAAATATAATCCACCCAAATCACTTAATATCTTCTATAGATTAATTTTATGCAAATAGATTGAATATCGATCGTCAGTAGAGATAAGGAAAAATAGGTGAACTTAGTTTCTGCCATCAAAATTTTCACACCTCAACGGTCCCTCCATGCCGTGTGATGCCTCCTGTTGTCTTAAAAATATTGCGATCCTGCTAAGTTCATCAGAGAATGGGAATCACAATAGATATCACTAGATCTCAGGTACCTAATGTAACAGATATCATGTGCCAAACACATGCAAAAAGAATCGATCACCATCGCAGTTGATCGCCATTCCAAACACATGCAAAAAGAATCGATCACCATCGCAGTTGATCGCCATTTTAGAGAATGTCAGCTGGTTTGTTTTTTTTATTCAAATATACCACATGAGGCACATTAAAAGACTTTAAGGTCTTTAAAAACTATGCCTCGCATAGCATTAGTTGACCACCTCATGGTGGTCAGCTAGTCTATAGGCCCCTTTTTCCCACATGACCACCCGTGTCCGCCCGCGTCCAATCTGAGCACACCACATGTCCGTCCGCATTAGCTACACAGTCAACCGTGTTCGCCCAGTCATCCATGTCTACCCACATCCAATATGATCCCACCATGTGTTAGGTCATGGTAGGTCTCATTCCTAGTGCCACGTCAGGTCACAATAGGTCTCGTTAGGTTCCTAACATCAGGACTAGCAGAGTCTGTCCGAGGTCTGCCAAGGTTTCGCTAGAGGCCTTAGGAAATTTACCCGTTCTAAATCTACTGTGAAAAACCATTTAACTCCTCCCCTTGCTCTGATACCATGTTATGAGAACAAAAATGGAGATTAAATTGAATGATGAATAAATATTACAAATGAAGCCCAGATTAGTCCATAACAAACGGAGCTAACCAAGATCACTTTAGGTGGCAATTTGAACAAAGTCGATACGCCGCCACCTACTAACAATAATGTAATAACCATCCAACAAATTATATCCTAAAATGAAGATACACTAACAATATTTAGGATATTTATTTTCTAGATATTATCTTATTTCTTTTTTTGGAGTTATCTCTCTTGCATGAGGTTGGTAAACTCCTAGTTTTTTGTGTGGCTAAGATCTATCTAGTTTGTTATGATCCGATGGCTCATATTGTACACATTTTCTATTTAATGCAAGGTCCCTCTCATGGAATAATCAGTTCTTGATATTCTCTTAAAATTCTTATGGTGCTTTGCATATCTATTTTATTGGGCTTCAATATTGCTTTTCAATATTCTTTACATGGTACAAGAGCCAGATAGATTTGTTTTGCAAGCATTCAAGAATTTTTTGTAATTTTTTTGCAGGTTTGAAGATATTTGAATGAACACTGCAAAAGTGTGGATCTAACCTTTTAGAGTTTATCTATAGTATGCCCTCACCTATTTTATTGGGTATATTGGTGATCATAAAGTAATTTCAAACCTTGTTGTAGGTTCCTCTTTTTCAGACTCAAGCTATGGATTTTTCACTGCAAACCCGCAGCCCCACAGTTTTTTGAAGAAGCAACTTCTGGAGGATGTTTATCCCTCTTATGAAATCAGTTTTTGATCAAATTGTTTTTGAGATTGACTGATTTTTCAAGGGATTTACATTGGTGTAGTTAGATCTACGTTTTTGTGGATGGAATTTTTAGTAAAATGCAGTTTTTTAACTACAAACTCGTGGTCGCACAGTTTTTTGGAGAAGCAACTTCTGGAGGTCATTTCTCCCTCTTTAAAAATTAGTTTTTGATCAAATGTTTTTTGATCTTGACTAATTTTTCAAGGGCTTCACATTGGTTTAGTCATATCCATAGTTTTGTGGATGGTATTTTCATAAAACTATAGTTTTTTAACTTGTGGTCTCACAGTTTTCTGGAGAAGCAATTTCTAGAGGTCATTTCTCCCTCGTTTGGAATCCGTTTTGGGTCAAGTTTTTTTTATCTTGATTGATTTTTTGAGGGCTTCGCACTGGTGCATTCAGAATTTATATTTGGTGGAAATATTGTTTTAGAAAATAATTTTTTCTACCATTATTTAAAAAAATAAAAATCTGCTTTTTTTAGTGGGGGCCTTTTCTTTCCGTTTTGAGTGTAGTTTTTTCATTATGGAGTAGATTCTAAGCCTTTTTTTAGTAAAATTGGTTGTAAGCCTGAATTATAAAGGTATTTTTTGGGAGGTTTTTTTTATCCTACGGACTACATTTATAAATTCCCTTTTACCCTTGTTTGGTTGTTTTTCCACACAGTTTGGACCTTGTTATAAGCCCATTGTGTTTGTATATTTGGAAACCACATATTTATGCTTGTGGAGTCATTTTGGACTACCCTTACAATTGTGGTGCTTCTTTCTCCATCCTATCTTCTCACTCTCATTTTGTGAGACACTTTGATTTAAGGGGGATTTTCTTTGGTGAATTTTTTCATAGTTTGGCAGCTACATTGATGTCTTTGCAAGTTACCATGTTGGATCTTTTGTTCAATATTTCAGCACTTCCCATAACTCCATGCACTGATCATGATTCATATCCTGCTTGGCGAGATAGTCTTATTGAGCACTTGTGCTCAATTGAGCTTTTGGCATATCTTCTTGATCTTATTCCTAAGCCTTGCCCTTACACACCTCATTGGTTTTTTTGGTGAGATAGATTAAATCATGTGTGCAATATTATCAGATACACTATATATTGTTTCTGGTGATATTTCGCTACCTATAAACGGGGATTCACAGGCATCTCCCCATACATTTTTTTTCATACTTTGTGCACATTTTGAGAATATAATATCTTGTGATGAAGAATCCTTGATGCATAAATATTCTTTGGATGAGATCAATATTTTTGCGCTTGTTGAAGATATTTCACAAGATACTGATATAGCTTCAGATACTTTGGAGTCCCTACATCCTTTTGTGGATCATCCTAATTTATCCACACTTGAAGAGGATATTTTGGATGGAGTTTCTTCATCGAGTCACACATTTGGGATGTTTTTGATATCAATGAGGAGCTTACATCCTTGTATGATGTCCCTCCATATGTTGCTAATGCAGAGAATTTTGAGGATTTTATTGTGGTGTGCCTTGTTTTTATGAGCCACATTTTCCTCCTACTCTTGTTGCCTTGGAGCCTTCTTTTTCTTGCATCAAGAGTCTTGTGAGACTCTCTCATAGGTATATTTGGTTGGAATCTCTTTAGGATATCCTGAAGACCATTTTACAACTTCTTTACCTTCTTCTCTTGCTACTTCCATTGTTATTTTTATTATGCAGTAGAACATTGAGTCTTTAGACTCTACACTCATTGGTTTGTTGATGACTTCTTCACTTCGATATAGTTCACAACCTTGTTCATCATCACAAGCACCATATTTCTTGTTGTTCCCTCCTCATACCTTCTTGGAGTGGGAAGATTTTTGATGTATGCCTCCTGAATTATTTCTTCCTCGTGGGAGACATTCAGTTCGGTGACAAGGAATCTATACATTTTGGGGACATCACATGGATCCTTTGTAGGACCTTCTTGATGAAATTTGTCCTAGGAGGGTGTTGAAGAGGACATCTTCCTCTCCATCCTCCTTCCACATATTTCTTCATATTTCTTCTTTCTCTTCTGGTAGATGTTTTTTTCCCATGTGGTTTTTCATCATCTCTCCAACAAAGTTTTTTATGGATATATTGTACATGAGTACCTTATCAAGCCTTGTTTTCAGGACTCATATCTCTGGATATATCACTTGTTTGGTTTTTTTTATTCACTACCTCCTAGTACCACTTAGGGGGGGTGTTAGAGTATATCTTAAGTTGTTACTAGGTATATTTAGGATATTTATTTTCTAGATATTATCTTATTTCTTTTTTTGGAATTATCTCTCTTGCATGAGGTTGGTAAACTTCTGGTTTTTGTGTGGCTAAGATCTATCCAGTTTGTTATGATCTGATGGCTCATATTGTACACCTTTTCTATTTAATGCAAGTTCCCCCTCATGGAATAATTATTTCTTGAGCTTCTCTTCAATTTCTTGTGGTACTTTGCATATCTATTTTCATGGACTTGAATATTGTTTTTCAATATTTTCTACATGAACTTCCTGCTCCTCCTCCTCATCTTATTCATCTTCTTCATCCTCCTCTTATTATCTAGGATTTACTATGTTATATTTCCTCAGGATCTTAGGATATATATCCTCATCTTTTATTTTCTTCCAAACTTCAAAGTTGGCATCAAATCTTGTTTTAAAGATCATATTTGTCCTTCTTGGGAAGGCCTCCTTGCAGTCTTTTTCCACCATTGTTTGATCTTGATTTCTTCCCATTTCTTCTTTTCTACTATTGATCAAACCAGTGTTGAGCTCATTTATTGATCAATATTCCTTTTAGGGTAAAAGACCCTCTTGTGCATCTAAAAATGTGTGAATGGTGATACCCTATCTTGCACTAGGTTCCTATACTACAAAACATCCTTATTGACCTCATTGTCCTAATATTTGAACTGGAACATCTTGACATTGATTACATGCAACTTCATTATGAGGATATCTTTAAGGTTGTAGTGCCATTTGGGAGGTACCAATGGGAGTCCTAATGCAGATAACATTTCATATAACTTATATAATATAGCATTTTCCTTCTTGGGCATAAGGATGGATCCCAATGACACGGTCTAGGGAAATATTACCTTCTTAACATTGAGGCCTAATTTATTTTTAATGGGGAAAATCTATCGGTACACCTCCATGCCAAAACCCAATATGTCACATAAAATAAGGGTAAATACAAGAAACCTAAAAATACATACAACCGTATGCATGTTTCTTACTCCAAATAATACCAGTTCTCTATTTCCCATAGTTTACCCCTTAAAAAATCCTACGCTTTTCTAGATAAGCACGGATAGACTTCGTAGATGTATGCAAGAGCATACCCCAAAAATATCTTGTTGAAGTCTAGATATGAGTTGCTCCTCCTAAGTGTATGTGTCCAATCTACTACTGCATGTATGTATCCTTGCTCATAGTATCCTAGAATGGCACACAATATCTTGTGTGAGGTATACAATAGAAAAATAGACAAGCTTGATAGGATGCATACTAAAATTCTGAACTAAATTTCTTCTGGTACTCCACCAGATATTTTTTTATATTTCTAGCTAGGAAATCCATCTAGTCTAGTATTACAAAGTAGTGTGCTCTCAGTACAACATGTGCCATTGCCATCTAGTGGGGGTGGACTATTTATTTCCATAGAAAAAATCGATTGGATTTGTCCTTAAAATTTTCCAATGCCTATGTTTTCTCCATGAAATCCTTTTTCAGTTTACCCAGTACCTTAGCTACCCATTTCTTAGGGCCCTCTTTTCTCAACATCCCCTTATGTTGCTCCAGTTAGATAATTCTCATATGCCCCCTAGGAGGTCTTTTTTAGGGATTTCCTTGACAGTGAACCCATATCTAATGGTCCTTGCATTTATTTAGAACAAAACTTGTAACTTCTCATTTTAGATCATGCATGTGGCCGCATCATAGAATTCTAAGATTGTGTGGATCAACTTAGGGTACGAATGAAGAAAAACTAGCATGAAGGGGTAGAGCTAAGTCCTCCATGCAAGAGCCCTCGAACTATTAGGAGAGAGTTTTTCTACCATGATTGTTGCACCTTCATGGGAGATTTTAAGCTTAGAATTAAGGGTAATTCTTGTATCAAAGAGACCCCCATATGCATCCTCTAGATGCTTTGATGGTTTTGCCATTGTTATATTGCCCTTTTAGCCTTTTACTCCTATTGTTCTTCTCTTGGAGTAATGTTACCTTGGAGGATCAGAGATATTTCTTGATCTATACCCTATAGATTGTTTTTACTAACTTGGATGTTACGAAAATATGAATGGGTGAAACTAAAGCAACAATATCCTTCATCCCTATTTATAATGCTCAATGAGGACTGTTAAAAAAGTAGCTGATGGGACCATTGGGGTGATTGGGTCAAAATGAGGGAAATCTCATCAAGGCACGATTTCTCTAACAAGTGGTTGTTGTCAGCATTCTTAGGATGTGAAACTCTAGTCAATGAAAACCATGCACAAGCTATTTACATTGGTTGGGCGTACCAAATTTAAAATATACCTTTTTATTTAAATTTATTAAAAAATCATGCTTTCATCATTTTTCATGGTTTGATTGGCTTTGGATAGATCTTGCTGGAGATCTCACCTTGCTTCTCATTTATGGTATCCTGGAGAAACGTTTTGATTTGGTTGTTACCCTTATTATGGTGTTCTTGGTATGTGCATCACTCTTGAAATGAATTATGGTTAGATTATGTAGATCTTACTGGAGTAGCAACTGGATCCTCCCATGTATCACATTGATGATACATGGCTCAATTGGTTTGAATAATAATAATTATGACCATACTTGGGATGGAGAACAACTATGCCACATGTCTAAATGCTTATACCTGGTGGAACACAAGTAGTTTCCAATGGACATTTGGTGATTGTGAGCTATGCTTGAATTTATTTGTTGTGAGCTTTCAAGACAATCCTAATGTCTAGTTAGTTCCCAATTCTCCACCAATTTTAAGTTGTCCATCTATTTAGGGTGGGATTTTAGGACCTGATTGGAGTCTATTGGCTTCCTAGTATTTCAACCAGAAGAGGGTGAACTTTTAGGATAAACTAATATCAAAGTGTCTCCCAATTTTCTATCCAAACCAAAATTTAACTTGTCTCATTTTACGTTTCCACTTCAATAGGATTTTCGGCTTTAGAAAACTCAATAATTCTCCATTTTTTTCCTGGCTTGTTGGAAATTAAAGCAGTATAAAAAGGTAAAAAATTTGTTTACAACGGTAAGCTTTGGACCTTACCCTTTTACCTCCTTGGACGGCAGCTGACGGGCAGATTGGATGGCATGGGTGGCAAGGCATTCGACATCAATTTCCCTTCCTCCTTTCCTCCCTATTTTTCTTCATTTCCTAACTTCTCCTATATTTCCTAAGGTTGTTAAATCAACCCTATTTAAGCATTGTAATTTCTAAGTTTCGTAAGGTTAATGAATAATATTTCTTATTTCCATTTTGCTCCAAGACTCACGTGCCACATCTGGTATCAGAGTCGAGGCCGAAGAGGGCTCGAATATCGAGGTGGAGGAACCAATAGCACGAGCACCGAAGCAAGCGAGGTCAAGTGGTGCCCACAGCATGCGATCCGAGGTGAGGTCGAAGAAGGCCCATGAATCATGAACTGAGGCGAGGTCTAGAGAAGGCCCGCACAGCGAGCACGCGAGGAGGAGGAGCAACCTAGGAGAAACCAATCGAAGAGCACCACATGGTGAGAGGAGAGCAAGGCCGACGTAGATCGGATGACACAGAACCGACACAGATCCGATTACGTGGTAGAAGGAGAACCGACAACGTGGCGGACGAAGGGTTACATGGTAGAAGGAGGTGACAAGCAACGTGGTGATAGGCGACAGGCTAAAGGAGGCAAAAGGGTGGTCACTGATTTCCGAAGGCAATCAAGTGACTATGCGAGCGTTGAGGGTTTTAAACACCTCAAACGCTCTCGCATGGTCGATGTGGGACTAAAAGTCCCAAAAAAAATTCTTTCTGTACGGCCATGAGAAGAACAAGGAAGGCAAGCTTCCCTTGCCTTCTCGTCGAGCCATGCAGCTCGACTGGCTCGAGGAGCCAGCCGTAAGGCGCCCGCCTTCCTGCAGGTCATGGGTTCGAAACCCAACGATGAAAAAAGCTTTGAATTTTTTTTATTAAAAATCAGATCCGAAACAACATAAAATTGTATTCATTCCCTTTGGTTCTCATCGGCAGTGGTGGCCGAGTTGGTTAGTGCGATTTGTTGATGCCAAGAGGTCACGGGTTCGATTCCTGCAGACCATAATTTTTTTTTATATAAGTTCTTTTAATTTTTTTATATTATTAAAACTACTTATATTATATTTAATATATTAAATATAATTGCTTCTTTAAAAAAAATTTAGGGCAATTATTTTTTAATTTATTAAATAGTAATATAGTTTTTTAATATTATAAAAGAAAGGAAAATATTGTCTAAGAGACAATTATTGTAATCAAAGGGTACATATTTTTTTACTTGATTCAAGGAATCACAAACTGTAGAACTCTTGTGTAATAAGCCTAAGAGGCTTAGTTTTTTTTGTAAAAGATACCAAGGATCAAATTGTAAAATTGTAAATAGGCATTGATGATAAGACCAAATGGTTGTTATCATGCCTTATGTGCAATTTTAGCAAGAGAAGGTGCAGAGAGGTTTGATGAAAAAGTAAGAGGTTATGGGCTCAACATTGTGTTTAGCCAACTTCAAAATGCAGTGATAGCACATCAAAGGCATCCTGACTCAGGGTACGAGGCAGACTTTGAAGACAACTCATTCAAGAGTCAATTTGAACAATCAAAATCCATACAAGCTGCACCACAAGAATCAGAGTATACACACTACAATATTTCAGTGGAAATCTTAGAACCAGAATCATCAAAAATAATATTGATAAGTGACGATGAAGAAGAAGTAGCAGATAATTTTGTGAATCAAGAGATAGCATCCCCACATCAAGAGGAATAAGCAGTGAATGATAGAGTAGAACAATTCAGATTTGACTTAAATTTGTAATCTCTTCTTTCTTCCTTCTTCTTCTTTCCTTCTTTCAAACAACAAAGTACTTTATTGTAACCATGAAATAAAGAGAGTTTTTTGGTAACTATGGCCTCACACAATAGCTTACCTATACCAAAATTTAACGGTTATGACTATGAGTATTGGTCTATAAATATGAAGACCTTGCTCATAGGAAGAGGTTTGTGGGACATAATAGAAGAGGGCTACACAGAACCCTCAGACTGGACAACACTAAGTGTCGTAGACAAGAAAACATGAAAAGAAGAGAAAAAGAGCAACTCTTATGCTCTTTCTCATCTCCAAGCTGCATTGGAGAAAAGCATATTCCCTAGAATCGTCGCTTGTACAACTGCACAAGCTGCATGGAAAGCATTGAGTGATGGATTCCAGGGTAGTAATCAAGTGAAGCAGGTAAGGCTTCAAACACTGAAGAGAGATTTTGAAAATCTTTGAATGAAAGATGATGAAAAAGTCGATGATTATTGTGTTAGAGTAAAAGCAATTGTGGATAAAATGGTTACACTAGGTGAAGAAATCAAGCCTGAGATAATTGTAACAAAAGTGTTGCGAACACTTACACAGAAATGGAACCATATTGCCATAATTATAGAAGAATCCAAAGATCTTTCCCTTTTAACATTCGATGCATTAATCGGATCGTTAATGTCACATGAAGAGAGGTTTCCTGAAACTCCTTCAACCAGCTACGGAGGTGATGATAAGGCCTTCACTTCCAATGAAAACAATGGAAGAGGATGGGGAAGAGGTCAAGGCAGAGGCAAGCAAAGAGGTAGAGGCAGAGGCAACTACAGAGGAGGCAATCAAAATAGAGGAGGCAACCAGAACAGAGGAGGCAATTCCAACAGAGGAGGCAACTCATACAGAGGAGGCAATCAACAAAGAGGTGGAAATCAAAATTGAGGAGGAAATCAAGGACAAAGTGGAAATCAAGGGTGAGGAAGTGACAAGTCAAAATCAGCTTGTTTCAACTATGGCAAGCCAGGTCACTTCGCTCATGATTGTTGGTCAAAATCTTCACAAGGCAACAGTAGTCAATATGGTAATTATGGAGAAGAAGATGATACCTCTAATATTTTTCTTTCATATGGACAATCAGAACAGAATCTAAATGACACATGGATTCTGGATATTGGTTGTTCAAACCACATGAGTGGCAAAGAACATTTATTTGCTACTCTAGATTCCACTTATAAATCCCAAATCAAATTAGGGGATGATAAGACATTGCAAGTAGAGGGTATTGGAGCCATGGAGGTTCCAACCAAAGAAGGACTAAAGAAAGTGCATGACATCTATTACACTCCAAAGCTCCAACACAATCTGCTAAGCATTGGAAAAATGATGGAAAACAATTACAAGCTTGTATTTGATGAAGGACAATGTATCATTTTTGATAAAAATAATTGTAATCGTGTCATCACACAGGTCCCCATGACCAAGAACAGGTTATTCCCTCTCAAATTTGATGAGCCAGGAGGAGCTCAAATTGCAAATGTAGCTATAACAAATCCAAGTGTGCTTTGGCACTTGCGATATGGTCACCTTAATTCCGCTAGCTTGAAACTTCTAACTTCTCAAGCTATGGTGACAAGACTTCCCAAAATCAATGAACAAAAGGAGGTCTGTGAAGGATGTGCTTTGGGAAAGCACTCAAGGTCGAAGTTTCCAAAAGGACAAGCATGGAGAGCCAGCTATCCACTTCAGTTAGTACATTCAGACATCTGTGGACCAATGCAAACACAGAGTCTCGAAAACTATTCTTATTTTCTCACTTTCATAGATGACTTCTCTAGAATGTGTTGGATTTATTTTTTGAAACATAAAGATGAAGCTTTTGATTGCTTCATAGATTTTAGAAACAATGTAGAGAATCAAAGTGGGAATTATGTAAAATGTCTTAGGACAGATCGAGGAGGTGAATACTCCTCAAAAGCATTCTTGAAATATTGTAAAGCAAGTGGGATTAAAAGGCAATTCACCATTGCCTATACCCCACAACAGAACGGTGTGGCCGAGAGAAAGAACCGCACCATAGTTGAAATGGTGAGATCGATGCTTCAGACTAAGCATCTAACTCATATGTACTTGGCAGAGGCTGTAAGAACCAGTGTATATATTCTAAATAGAAGTCCTACTTCTAGTTTAGATGGTGTCACTCCTTATGAGGGGTGGTACGGAAAGAAACCTAATGTAAAGCACTTCAAAGTGTTTGGTTCTTTAGCATATGCACACATTCCTGATGAGAAAAGGAAGAAGCTTGATCCAAAAAGTCAAGCTTGTATATTTGTAGGGTATTGTGAGTCTACAAAGGCATATAGACTCTACAATCCCAAGACTCATAAAGTTATACTCTCCAGGGATGTAATTTTTGATGAAGGGGGAGAATGGGGTCATCAAAGAATTTTTGTTGATGATGAGTCCCAAGATGTAAGTTCTTCATAGGTACAACAGGTGTCTCCAAAGAAAAGCAAAGGCACACCACCCCCTCCAAGCCCATACAGGAGTACTACATCAAGTACTTCAACCGCCACTCCAAGTCCTTCTCCACAGAGATCAGTAAGTTCTTCACCGATGGACATTGACAGAGACTCTCCATCGAGAGGCAAAAGAACATTACAACATCATCCATATTTTCAAATGTTGGATCAGAATTTCCAGAGAAGATTCACTAGAAGCCAAGCTAGTGAGATGAATACAATTTTGCAACAACTTGAAAATTTGCAATTGTATGGAGATGATGACTCCCATGATCCTAGGGGAGATGTAGTCAATTATGCTTTATTGGCTAGTACACAGCTAGAACCAGCTAGCTATGAGAAGGCATGTACTCAAAATGTATGGCAAGAAGCCATGAAAGAGGAAATAACCTCTATAAACAATAATGATACATGGGAGCTAGTAAAGCTACCCAAAGGAAAAAAATGTGTTGGGTGTAAATGGGTCTACAAGACCAAGTACAATGTTGATGGAAGCATTGAGAGGCATAAGGTGAGACTAGTAGCAAAAGGTTTTACTCAAAAATTTGGCATTGACTATGAGGAAACCTTTGCTCCTATTGCATGACAAGAAACAATCAGATCAGTTCTTTCCTTAGCAGCCCATAAAGGATGGAATGTTCAACACATGGATGTGAAAAGTGCTTTTCTGAATGGATACTTGACAGAAGAGGTTTATGTTCAACAACCTCAAGGTTTTCAAGAACAGGGAAAGGAGAACCTTGTTTACAAATTGAAGAAAGCACTTTATGGCCTCAAGCAAGCACCAAGAGCTTGGTACTCACGCATTGATGGCTATTTCAGCGAGTATGGATTCACAAGAAGCAAAAGTGAACCAAATCTGTACTACCTAAAGCATGGAGTAGACATTCTCATAGTTTGTTTGTATGTGGATGATCTAATATTTATGGGTAGTAACAATAAAATGAATATGGAGTTCAAAAACTCCATGATGAAATAGTTCGAGATGAAAGATCTTGGTTTAATGCGATACTTCCTAGGGATGGAAGTGCATCAATCAAATAAAGGGATCTTCATATGTCAACACAAGTATGCTCGAGACATGATCAAGAAATTTGCCATGGAGCAGTGCAAATCAGTTGCAACTCCAACTGGACATGGGATCCAATTGAGCAAGGATGATGGAGCATCAAAGGTTGACATGACCACTTACAGAAGCATGGTTGGGAGTCTGATGTTTCTCACCAACACAAGGCCCGATATTCAATATGTTGTTTCTCTAGTTTCAAGGTTTATGGCTAGTCCATATGAGCTGCATCTACAAGCAACTAAAAGAATCTTAAGATATGTAAAAGGTACATTGGATTTTGGAATCCATTACCAAAAATGTAATTCTATGAAATTAGTTGGCTTCAGTGATAGTGATTGGGGCAGCAATATAGATGACAGGAAATCTACATCAGGAAATTATTTTAGTCTAGGATCAGGACTAATTACATGGAGTTCCAAGAAACAAATTGTTGTAGCATTGTCATCGATTGAGGTTGAGTATATAGCCATCACACATGCTAGTACTCAAGCCCTATGGTTGAGAAAAGTTCTTGAAGAGATTGGAGAAAGTCAAAGTGGTCCAACTCGATTGTATTGTGATAACATAAGTGCCATTCAGTTGGCATACAATCCAGTCCACCATAGCAGATCAAAGCATTTCGATATGAAGTATCACTTCATTCGAGATATGGTGGAACAACAGATAGTTGAGCTTCAATATTGTAACACTTTGGATAATATTGCAGACATCTTCACCAAAGGTATAGCTAAAGCTCAATATATAAAGTTGAGAGATTGTATAGTCAGTCCTCTCAACTTTAAGGGGGAGAATGTTGGAAATTAAAGCAGTATAAAAAGGTAAAAAATTTGTTTACAACGGTAAGCTTTGGACCTTACCCTTTTACCTCCTTGGACGACAGTTGACTGGGCAGATTGGACGGCATGGGCGGCAAGGCATTCGACATCAATTTCCCTTCCTCCTTTCCTCCCTATTTTTCTTCATTTCCTAACTTCTCCTATATTTCCTAAGGTTGTTAAATCAACCCTATTTAAGCATTGTAATTTCTAAGTTTCGTAAGGTTAATGAATAATATTTCTTATTTCCATTTTGCTCCAAGACTCACGTGCCACATGGCTCATACTTGGTGATTCACTTTGTTCTAGAAGACTTAGAGCATGGGTAGTAGTGTTGGCTAAAAAATTCAACACGATAGAGGTTGACTCGTTATTCTTAGCTCTAAATATTTACAATGAAAAGTTGAAATGAATGAAGAAAAAACTATATACATATATACATTTGTGCCATTAGCGAGGCTAAGCATAGTGTTTTAGATATTGGTAATTCATCAGTATTGAGAGTAGCCATCCATCAAGATTGCATAGTTTATAAGTGTTTGTATCCTTACAAATTTCAATGAGATATGGCCCAGACCATATGGAGTCAAATTTATCATATGCCCCTAGCTTTGCGTGGTCCACATCCCACTTTAAGATAATATCACGTTCACAAAAAAAAATTGGCGTCACCTTCTTATCAAACCAATGCTTAATCATGTTTTTATGTTGATGAAGGTTGTTATATGCCTACTCACAATATTCCTCTAGGTGCATCAGTTGTGGTAGTCTCTTCTCCATTATGCCTCCATCTCACTCATGAATTTGAGTGTTGAGAGTTCAAGGTTGATTGGGAGAATTTTCTTCTTTCCATAGACCAAAGCGTATGATAATATTTTCAAATATTTTTTAAGGATTATTCTATCTACCTATAGTTCTTGGTTGAGATGCAGATTCTAGCTCTTGGGGTTGTGTTCAATGTTTCATTTTATTATCTTCAGTAGATTTTTTTTCATGGATTTTGCCAAGTTGTTTCCCTATGGGTAGTAATTTTAGAAGGCATTGGGGTAGATGTCATACTTTTTGGTGAATTCCATTTTTTTGGCACCTATGAAGGATGGGCCATTGTCTAAAACAATAGTGGTGGGGATTCTAAACCTAGTGATCAATCTTTCTAGAAAGTCGATAATCATTTTCTGGTCAACATTCTTAATGGCTTCAACTTTTGTTCACTTGGTGAAGTAATCCATTGTTGTGAGAATGTACTTGTGATCAAATGATGAATTTGGGTTATTACTCCAATGAAGTCCAATACCCATGACTAAAATGGATCCTTTAAAATCATCGATTGAAGAGGTATAGTAGGATGTACCTTTTCCAACGTACCTCTAGCATTTATCACATGCTCTAACTAGCTTGAATACATCAAAGAAAATAGATGATCAATAGAATCCCATCCTTAGGATCTTAGCCACTATGGTTTGTCCTAAATAATGCCCTCCTAATATGAAATTCTTCAAGAACCCTCTTCACTTTCTTAGGAGGTATGCATCTCAAAAATACCCCATTAAAATTCCTCCTGTATAGAATATTGTTGATTAATGCATATTTTTTGGCCTGCAACCTATATATCCACCTTTGGGATGCTGAAAACCATTCTGGGTACCTACAAGAACTAAAATAATATGTCAAGTCAATGATCCAATCTTTAGTTTTCCTTCCTTTTTATCCTAACTGTACTATATTTGCTTCTTCCAGGATTAGGTTGGACCCCAACATTGCAAACTCTGCTAAATATTGGTATAGCACTCTTCCTCTCACTAGCCTTGGCCTGATTTCAACATCAAAAATCTTGATTTTTGTAGTCCATCCAACTCTTCATTCACCCAATTCTCCTTGAATCACAAAGCTTCTAACATCTAGGTACACCATTTTTAGAAGAGTTTTTCTCTGGGAAATAAAATTTTTGAACTTCTTAAGGGATTTCATAATAGCATACACCTATTTTTTAATGATGTTATACTTTTTCTCATGATCATGCAATGTTTGGCTGAGAAATGCGATGGGCCTCTCTCTGTCATCTTCTCCTTTATATGTGAGGACTATTGCATATCTCTCTTTTTCTTTGAAGGTATACAAGATAAAATATTTGGAGTAATTTGGGTTTATAAGCACTAGGGCTTGTGAAATAGCTTCTTTAATTCTTCTAAAAGCATCCCTTTAAACATCCATTCATTCAAATTCCACATCCCTTTTTAACATATCCGTTATAGGTTTGACAATTTATGGGAAATTTGACACATATTTTTGTACAAAGTTTATCTACCCAAAGAATTATTGCAATCCCTTTTTATTCAATGGAAAGGGTAAGTCAAGAATGATTTTCACCCTATCTAGATCGATAGTAATTCTTGCCTAAAAAACATGTCCTAGGATCTTACATTCCTACACAACAAAGATAGATTTCTTTGGATTCAATGATATTCTAAACTCTCTATACTTTTCAAATACATGCCTGAGGTGCTCAACATGATCCTCCTTGTGAGAAAATATGATCATATGATCCAATTAGATGATAATTAATTTGTTCATAAGTTCACCAAATCCCAAATCCATTTCTCTCTAGAATGTAGCACCAACATTGGATATAGCCCAAATGGCATCTATTGGTATGCAAAATTTCCTTACTTAGTAGTGAATGTTTTCTTGTACTAGTCTTCATCTTGGACCCATATTTGTTGAACCTAGAGAAATCGCCTAGAAATGAGAATATTTCTGCTCCTACCATTGTGTGTAATATTTGGCCTATTTGGGGTAGAGGATAATGATCCTTTAAAGAAGCTCTATTCTGGTTCTGAAAGTTGACACAAACATGAATATTCCAATTCTTTTTTCTTACTAGCATGATATTTGTAACCCAAGTGGAATGTTTAATGGGATATATTATCTTGGTGTTCAGCAATTTTAGGAGCTCTTATTTCATTATAGCTTCTATATTTGGGTTAACGAGTCTCTATTTTTATTTGAAAGGATTTGCATTAGGCTATAATTCATTGGTATGTTGGTAAAATCCTTGTTTTATACCTTGAGATCATCATAGGTCCATGCAATGGTGTCATCATGCTTGTTGCATAATTCCTGGATCTAGCAGACTTCTTCATATGAAAATTCCACGTCTATATTCAATTTTTTTTCTGATGCAATCTAGATCTCCTTGAAGCCTTTAGCATCGACCTTTATCATGTGAACCATTTGGTGGTCACTATTATTAATTAGGCTTTCAAGTATGATCAGCTCCCTTGGTATATGGTTATTTTTCAATTTAATGAGCTCTCCTTCATCCTCTTGGTATTCACTTTCTAGGGGTCCATCAGTTGAATAGTTCATCTCATGAACCAAGAAGTCCACTATATACCCCTCACTCCCAAAAACCTACCAAAAAATATTCTTATCTAGGATAGAATACCTATATACTAGCTTGACTATCTTTGCCATGTGAATGGTATTAGATACTAGGAAACTATTTTCTCCCATGTATGATAGTATATCAACATGACTATTCTGATCTCTTGGGATTACCTTGATATTTAGGACCTCAAATATCACTAATAGGTCCCAAAATATATTTTGTAAGCTATGATATAGTGTTTCTTTCTAACACGCTTATCAATAATCTAGTTGAAAATCAATTAAAAATCTCCAAATATTTGTAGTTGCTTGACTCCAAGCTTCTCCATCCTATTCATTTCTAGGCATAGGGCTTCATATTTTACTGTATTGTTAGTGCATATCCATGTAAATATATATGAGAAAGACTTATTATCTCCTATGGGTGATATTAGAATTGTACCAGGCCCTACACCATTTTTACATCTTGTCCCATCAAAATAGAGCTTCCATAACTAATGAGGTGAAGAGGTCAATTATTCCTAAGAAACTGGTTCCTTTATATTTAGATTTTTAATGATATACGTGTCCACTCTTGTCTCAATCATAGCATTGAAATCCTTTAGTGAAAACCGATCCTCTATTTGTAGTTCCTCCAATACTTCTTCAATCAGGTCTTCCTCTTCAGTTAATATGCTCACGATGCTTACCTGCTGATTAGTCTTCCAATTTTTCTATATGAAAGGAGGATGACTTTTCTGAATTTTTTTACCCTTATCCCCTTGTAGGGTATCTCCATATGAGAATAATCAAGGAAAAAATATTTTCCCAACTTATCAGTAAATTCCCTTGAGAGGCACATACCGAAATAGGGCTCTAGGTCCACCACCATGATCTCCTGAATGACATTCACTTGAGGCAGTCTATGAAGCACCATGGGTACATCTTTGATGACTCCAATAGTCTTTACTGAGGTACCATTCAACTACAAAACACCAAGATAGTTTCTTGTATATTCCATACCCATAACATCACATACATCCCTGGGCATAGCTGTAATTGTATCTCCTGAGTCAATCATACAATTGTGAACTACCCATCCTTCCATTTCCAAGAAGAGATAAAATAAGGAAGACCTATTTTTACCAGCTCCCATAAAAGAACTACCTTAGGCCAAATTATACTCTGTATGAGCCCTATTTTGGCTTTTTATCAGCTTGATAGAAGCTTGGAGTAAATCAATCTATCCAAGAATTAGTAAAGCATCATACATGCTAGACCTTGAGGGTGTTCTTTTCAACTCAATAATATTGAAGGTGGGAATCTCAGATTGTATTTCCTTGTCTCTTGGATAATGTTCAAATCTACTTCTATACTCCTAAGTAACCTCAATCTGCTGGAACTTTATCAGAGAAGGATACTTCAGCTTATCTTTAACCTCCTCTTAAGTTTTGACCCTTTTTTGTTGAGATTAATTAGGTTTGATATCCCTCCTCTGCTATTGAAATGGCTTGTGAATAGGTGCCCTTTGCAAAATTTTCTTTGTGGCTTCATTCTTGTTTTTCATTAGTGGGAACCTTTAAGGGGTTTAATTCCTCTGGGCTCACCTGCAAAGGCTTATTTTTGGACCTTATCAAAATGGAGAGTTGCTCAATGGATGACATCATAAAATTGTGATCACCTTTCCTGATCATATTAATGTGTCCTTTCTAGATCCTTTCTTCTCAATAGCTACCTTCTACACATAATGTTGGTGCGTCATGCAAATAATTTCCCAATGGGGATCATTGCATGTAGAATACCAATACTATGATTCAAGTGTAGAGGTTGAGACTTCTCCCTCTTCGTTGATGAGGATTTTATTGGGTTTCTCATTAAGCTTGTTGGTGGAAGGAATTTGGTCTTTGGCCACATATGGAAACCTTCTTGGCTAAAAGTTTATTTTAGCTTCCCTTATCTTAATCAGAGTGATATCATTAGTTAGATCCTTCATGGAATTTTATATTTCTTGAATGAGAGCATTTTGTGGATCTAGGATGATAAATACATGTATCATAGGAGGAGCAGGCAGGGCTAGCACCGTCAGTGGAACTGCAAAGGTATTTGGTCAATGGGGGAGATTTACATGAGAGAAAAGTGTAGGGGCTAAGGCAAGAAACTATGGCTAACTATGAGGAAGCTCAAGAAAAAATGTATTATAGGCTTGGGAGGAAAACTACCTATCGCAATGAGAACTTTTTTAGCCTTTATTTCCTCCTATAAAATCTAAGGAAAGGTGAGGACTTTTGATTTTCTTATCATTAGACCTAAATTTGATCTAAAAGCTCTTAGGTAATAATACACAACTTGCTCATTGGTTCGTCGAAGACTATCAGGCACTCTTTTCCAAGTGAGGCTAAATCTGATGTTGAAGTCTACTATCTCTTCTTGCATATACTTTTGTATCACTATGAATTGGGTGAGCAAGAAAAATAGGTCTATTTTCTCATTGAACTCTTCTATCAGCTTCCTTGCCAGATCATCCCAAGATGTGATACTATGGTTAGGTAGAGTTCTATACCAAAATGACATCTTCCTTTTTAGAGAGATCACCAATAAATATATCATGATATTTTAGTGACCCCGAGAAGCGCACACCTCTACTCTACTTGCAATATTATACCAAAATAAAATGAAAGACCATGAAATGCATATAATCGGAAATAACAAAGAGAGATCATTTTATTTATATTGAAATTTGGCTACATGTCGGTCCCTCTGAGGGATACCCATTTCGATACAATGAAGTACAAGTGAATAAAATGTCCCCTTGCAAAGGGGTGGTGCACTTTCATAGGCTTCCCGATTCCACACACAAAATTGTACGAGGGATTACAGATGCCTCCTTCTCTAGATTTGCTCTCAAAGGGATCCTTATGCTCCTAATGCTTTGATTCAATCATGTAGACCTGTACTTGTGTTCATGGAAACAATACAGCACGATAAGTAGAATGGGTAGCCTCCCTAGATGAGACCTTTTTGTTAGCACATATGATAACCTAGATAAATAAATAGGAAATGCATTGAAACAAAGTAGATATAAGCAATATGCATATGGAAACTAGGAATATTAATCTAAATGCAATGAAAGATTCAGATCTTTACTAAATTTATGTAAATAAAATAATGATAAATAAATATTTAATGCTAAGAACAGAGGAATCGACCATTTTACAACCCAACTATTGCTATGGGCCATTGTCAAAGACAATGACCTCTGATTTAAAGGTTACCTCCAATCTTATGGTTATGGTAGTCGATCCCTTGCTCAAATTGATGTTCAAGGATCGCCAGGTGTGTCTCCTACACTGATTGGTGATTAGAAATGGTAAAACTAAATAACTATATGTGAATATAGTTTAGCCATATGATGCTCCAAGGTTCTTCCAAAGGATGTAGCTTGGTTCTCCATTTTGATAGGGCTTTTCTACATAATATTTAAACATTTTTCCCCCTTTTGTGCCCTTAGGTTTGCACCTTATAATGTTTTTGAAGCTCTAGGTCAAATTCTGAAGAACACAAGCTTATACTGAGAGGGGGGGTGAACAGTATAAGACCACTTTAAACTTTTTCCTTCAATTTTCAAAGTATTTATGCAATGAATAGATAGCAGTATCAAAAACAGTAATCAAAGCAATGCGCAAAATACCATCCACAAAAGAGACACAGCAATTTACGTGGTTCACCCAATGCGGGCTACTCCATGGATAAAATCTTTCACTAAATTTTATCACCTCAAATTCTGGGAAACCTTTCCCGATTACAAATTTTATGGGCACCAACCCAAAGGAGACACCAATCCCCTAGCTCTGCTCTGGCTGGTGATCCTCTAGAAAACCTCTACCTCCTTTGCCTTTAGCAAGTGGAACTCTATCCATAGAAGACACCTGTCTTCCCTACTCTGGCTGGAGACCTCTGTCTTCAACTCTTTGACCTCCAAAGCTGGTCCTCGAATTTGCACTAAACACAGTCCTTTGGTTCAGCACAAATGTCCTCGTTCGCTTCCTTTGTTTTGCACCAAACACAATCCTTCGGTCTGGCAAAAATGTACTCAAAATTGCACCTCTACGCAATCACAGCAGCACTCGATCAAACATCAACTTATGCACCTCTGCGCAATCACAGCAGCATGATCTTCGTGCACTCTGCTTCCTTCCAATCTCTCTCACTTAGACGATTCGATGGAATGCACACTGTACACCGCAATCGAATTTGCATTCTACTTCTCGGCGATCGAACTTCTCCCTGCATTCTATCTGTGAAAGTCACACTTCAAATGCACACTTCGATCGATGCCAAATATCTTCAAACAACCCTCCTTTTATACTAACAATCAAGATCTTAAACCTTGGTCTTAGTCGGCTGTTATGCAAATGCAAACCCTAACTCTGTCGATTGCATGCCCTAATCTTCGTCGGCCCAATTTTAACTCTGTCGACTTCAACCACCTTTGTGGTTTAGTATCTTCTGCCACGAAACCACAACATGTCACGATATCACGATATTTTTGTAGCCGTACACTTTCGTTTGGCTATTATCGTGATATCGCGACACTTTTGCTTTTGTTTGCCTTGACTACGTTCTTGTCGCGATATTGCAACACTTCTGTCTTTGCTGACGTCATCTTCACTCCTATCGTGAAATCATGACACTTTTCCAAAAAGCTTTCTCTCTCCTACCTAAGTCGCGAAAATGCGACATGTCGCGATATCGCGACACTTTTCCAACTTACTTTCTTTCGAACCTGTCAAGCCGAAACTTCAACAAAAACACATTATTTTACATCAAATAAAATTCTTTCAAAAAGCTTCCTGACATCAATGACAACTTATTCACTTGAGCAAATGCAATGTACTCAAAGTACCCAAAATTGCCAACAAATTCAAAACCCTAGGACTGAATTCTACATGCACACTGGGTGTTAGCATGAGAATTTTTGTCTTTTTCTGCTCTTGAAGGCCAGTTAACTAATGTCTAAATCTAGAATTGAGTCTCATGTAGACTGGTTGTGAGGAATCATGCAATGTTATCCTTGCTCAGCTTTTTTGCATGTAAACTACCACTTTCGCCCGTGATTGGGCCGATTTGATGGCAACTTGCTTTTTAGGGTTTAGTCACTGTCATCTACAATCACTAAGGTTTGGCCACTGTCATCTACAGTGGCTAAGGTTTTTCCACTCTAAGATTCAGTGGCAAGGATCCAGTCGCTCTGGTTCATAGTGGCTAGGCTTGAATGGGCTAAAAATGCCCCAGTTGAGCGGTGAAAACCACTTCTTGCACTTGGAAGGTCCTAAGGTTTATTCACATGATCTATGAATGTGCCCACATGAGTAGTTCTCTGAACATGACATGTTTTAGGTGTCTACAGATGCCCCTTTTTGGGATGCATTGTGTGGGAAAAACATAGCATGGAGCAAAAAATATAGACCACCTATGGCCATATTGTGAGTTGACCAAAGGGCTTGTGATCCCTTTGGGGCCTTTTGAGTTGACCAAAGGGCTTATGCCCTTTGGGGACTTTTTGTTTTGACCAAAGGGCTTATGCCCTTTGGGGCATTTTGTGAGTTGACCAAAGGGCTTATCCTTTTGGGGCTTTTTGTTTTTGACCAAAGGGCTTATGCCCTTTGGGGATTTTTGTGAGTTGACCAAAGGGCTTATCCCCTTTGGGGCATTTTAGTTTGACCAAAGGGCTTATGCTACCTTTGGGGCATTTTGAGTTTGACCAAAGGGCTTATGTCCTTTGGGGCATTTTTTTTTGACCAAAGGGCTTGTGATGCCCTTTGGGGCATTTTGTGAGTTGACCAAAGGGCTTATGCCCTTTGGGGCATTTTGTTTTGACCAAAGGGATTATCTCCTTTGGGGCATTTTGGTTTGACCAAAGGGCTTATCCCCTTTGGGGCATTTGGTTTGACCAAAGGGCTTATGGATACCTTTGGATCTTTTTGGATTGATTGTTGATTAGGGGAGGTATGATACCAATAATGCCCTAATTGATGTTTAGCAAATATTTTTGTTTTGATTTTATGTTATGGATGCAATGATGGATGCTATGCCTAGATAATGATTTGATTATGCTATATGTATGTAATGTATTGATGACATGTGCTAGCTAGATGATAGATGTATTATTAGATGGTATGATCTAGATGTATATGATGACTATTATGTATGCATTTATGGATGCGATGCTTTTGTTAAATGCATGTTTAATTTTGATTTAATTGTATGCATCTAACTCATATTGTTATGATATGGTAAATGAAATGTGTGAAATGCATTATGATGGTGATCTAATGTACATGAACCTATATGCTTTAAGCACTTTTAAAACATAAGGAATAAATGTAATATGAGTCTAACAATCTAATGGGCGACACCACAGAATGTATAACAATCATGAATGTAAACAATAACTCTTATAATAAGAATTAATCATTTAAACATTCAAATGTGAGATGAGATGATGTGATATGTATGTATGATTTGATGGAATGATTTGTTGCTATGAGGGGATTTTTGAGGTTTTCCATGAGACTCAAACACCCTAGTTACTCGATCAAAAGTTGTATACTGATCATACAGAGCTTCTGAAGGATAAAGTTCTGTTATGAAGACCTAGATACTCATTATCCCTATGTGTGCAAATGAATATATTAGATAGAACATAAGCCTACCCCAGTGTCAGGTGAGATTCATTCAGCCCATTGTTGTATTGGGGATCCTCAAATGTTTATCATGATCCTAAGTTGGACTTAGTTGGATTAGACCACTAGGCAATACAGGACACCTAAAGCTAGCTCTTCCACATGCAAACATTGGTCTATACAAAAGCGAGATGCTAATGTGATAGACATATCATCATGCGTAAGGCTCGGTCACACCGAGAATTCTAGGGATTCAAGTTCAATACTCCCTTCTTTTCTTCATATTTATTAGGGATACTTGCTCATGTTTTAGTGATGAAAATCACTATTTATTTTGACTTTTTGTTTTTCCTTTTGAGCAAGGGATTTATGTAGTGATGATCATCACTATTTATTTGTACTTTTGAATTATTCTAAACTTTGAACTTTGATTTGTTTGGGGACTTTTGTAGTGATGATAATCACTTGTTTTTGAACTTTTGCTTTGTTCAGGATTTTTGCTTGTTTTGATCAAAGCAAGGGATTTCTTTGGGTAGGGGTGAACTTGTCCTTTTGCCAATTCTTAGCATTTCTGAACCGGCCGCATAGGGGGATGAGCAAGATAAACCTTTTTCACCTTAGGATACCTAATACCGCTTCGTAGCATTCATCTTTCCCTTGTTTCAACTAGGATTTTAGTGTTTTGATTAGTGATAGGATTCTGAGATATACTAGGTACTATCAAAACTAAACCTCACCTATCAAAAGCTAAGATAACTTTCTACAAAGTTTGATAAAACCACTAGGTATGGTTGAGTGACCGAAAAACCCTAGTATATTCCTTATAGCAATAGGAGGGGTTGTGTTGAAAAACATAGTTACACACATGGGTGATGGATGATGATGGATTTTGATGATGCATGATTGAGGTACAAACATGGTGTCATTTGTAATATTGTGAACACAAATGTATCTAATGTAAATGCAATGGATGCAAATGCCTATATGCAATGCAACTATATGAATGCAAATATGAAATGCAAATATTTTTGTATTTTTGATGCTTTCAATTGTTTATTGAACTTTGATTGTTTTGAATGTTTTTGAATTTTTTATTTTTGAATTATTTTTGAATTTTTCATTTTTGAATTGTTGACCAAAGGGCTTATGGTGCCTTTGGGGCCTTTTGATGATTTGACCAAATGGCATGAAGATGCCTTTGGGGCCTTTTGATGATTTGACCAAATGGCACGGGGATGCCTTTGGAGCCTTTTGATGATTTGACCAAACGGCTTGAAGATGCCTTTGGAGCCTTTTGATGTTTTGACCAAATGGCTTGAAGATGCCTTTGGAGCCTTTTGATTTTTTTTTTTTTTTTTTTGTTTTCATTTTTTTTTTTATTTTTTTTTTATTTTTTTTTGATGTTTTTATTTTTTATTTTTATTTTACAAAGTTATGTCCTTTGGTTTTATGATTTGACCAAATGGCTTGGAGATGCCTATGGAGCCTTTTGACAATTATTTTTGATTTTAATGTTTTATGATTTGTTTGGATTTTTATGATTTCTATTGTTTTTGTAATTTTGAAATTTATGAATGTTTTTGATATTTTGTTGGTTTATAGGGGAGGTATGATACCTTAGGTACCCCCAGTGTGCATGTTGCCTACTATAATGTAGTCATATTGCTTAGGAAGAGTGACAGAAATCAACTCTCCCAATTGGGGCATGGACCTCTACGAGGTACCCCTATCTTGATGAGGAGAAATGAGTGAACCATCTTCATGGAGCTCATTTCATTCTAATAGACCTTGGACCACCTTTCAAAATGAATGGCAATCATGGATGTCATGCCCCTGTATACGATGGTACATACAATGGATGCTTTCATCAGTGGACCCATGCTTGGGCTCTCTTTGCTTGACCTCGAGCAACACAAATGCATTTGCCTTGTACAACTTTTGAAATAAAGTTGCAGTAGTCATTTCAAATGTGACCACTCATTGAGGTGGCTTGTTAGGCCTACGAGGTTGCGACTGACCTTGAGATCTCAGTTGGGATGATGTGGCCTCTATTTTGGTAGGTTGGGGTACTATGGATGAACCATCTATGGGAAAACCCCACTATCTATGAGACTCTGAACCACATTCCTGAATCCTTTGCAATTGCAAATGCCATGCCCTCTATTCGATGATAGAGACAGTAATGGTCCTCCCTATAACCCTTAGGTTTAGCTCTATTTGGGTCTAAAGGGTTTATGTCAGGTAAGGTGATGACCTTAGCCTCTTGCAGCTTTTGAAAAATATCAGACATAGGCTCGTTTAAAGGAGTCCAAGTGTAGTGTTGTTGTTTTGAGCATTTAGCATGCTTTAGCCTAGTATGAGAACCAGGTTGAGCCCTAGGTATGTCACTTGCTGGCTCAGGGGGCTCTTCTTGCCTTTTTGGTGCAAGAGATGGATTGCTGACTATGGTCACTTGTTGGTTGACAATTTGAAGTTGCTTTTTGTTGAGCATGTTGTGTATTATGGCTCTGAAACCTTGACATACATGAATGTCATGTCCATTTTGTCTATGGTATAGACAGTGTGACTCATCCTCCTCATACCCTCAAGGTTTAGGATGATTTGGATCTAAAGGTTGCACCTCTGGTAGGGTGATGGCATTTGTGGCAATTAATCGATTGAAAATCGATAATGCAGGCTCAAGCAATGAGGGATACTTGCTAGGTTGTTGAGGTGGTCGAGTTGGTGCTTGCTCTAGTTGAGGCTTTTCTTGTGGTCATACAGGAGGTAGTTTGATCTCATATGAAGGTTGCTTCTGTAATTCTAGGCTCTCAAGCTGGTTCATGATAAAGTGCAATGCCTCATTTTGTTTCTCCATTTGTGCCTCTATATTATAGAGGTGATTTTGCATATGCTCCAATACTGATAAGGCTCTCATGTGTATTTCTAGTGATTGGTTTGAAATACCATTGTCTATTGAAGGAGGTGAAAGAGTAGGTGCTAAAGATCCACCAGGTAACTCTAAGTCACCCATTTCCTTCATTTGAGTTGATGTGGAGGCTTCATGATGATCCACTTTGATAGTGGTATCCACATGCTCATGTTTATGACTTAGTTCATGTTTCTATTTCACTTCGTAGTGTTGAACTATGCCAGCTTGAGTACCCCCAATCTGATGTGGGGGAAACACCTATTCTTGCTCTTGAGGAGGCATCATGAGAAGTGAGTCGGGGGTGACTAAAGCCCATGGTTTTGATCCCTTCAATGGGGAAGCAACATCTGATTGCACCACATCTTGTTTTATCTGCTTTAGAGTCACTTGGTCCTCTATCTTGCTATTGACCATTGCCACAAACTCTTGAGAAGGCACTTTTTCTTGTGTCTCATCGACCTTCTTGTAATACTTGAATGGCTCAGGATCATGGGGGACCACATACACTTGTCCTTGGTGTATGAATTTTAGATTTTGGTGCACTATGGAAGGTATGCATTCCATATCCCTCATCCATGGTCTACCTAGCAATATGTTATACTGCCTCTCACCTCCCAAGATATGGCACAATGTAGGTATCATCTTTATCCCAACCTGTATAGGTAGGATTATTGTGCCAATTGTTGGGGAAGTAGCATCATTGAAGGCCCTCAATGTGAATGTTGTGTCCTTAATGCATGAAGGTGGTAAATTTAAATGCTTCAAGGCTGTAGTTGTGATGATGTTGATAGATGACCCAGTGTCAATCAAGACTCTCTTGTATGGAATTTGATTGATGCTTACTATGATGTGGAGTGGAGGATCAGGTTCATCCTGAGAGATTGGCTTAATCTCCTGCCTATGAAAGGTAATCACAGGGTCCTTTTGTAAGTGAATTGAACTCATTGTTGGTATGGACTATGATAGATTATCAGCTTTAGTTGACTTTTTTGGTATGTTGGGCTGATCAAGGCATATTTTGCTTCTTATTGTAGTATTGATCATACCGATAAAACCCTCATTAGGTGGGGCTATATGCACCTCGTTGACGTGCTCAACTTGATTGTTGTTGGCCCCATGATTGGGAAGAATATTTTTGAATATGTTGATGTTTTGCAATTCATTCTTATCCAACATATCTTGCACTACATTCTTGAATGCAACACAATCCTGGATATCATGGCCATTTTGCCGATGGTAAACACAATAGAGATCTTCCCTATACCCCTTAGGTTTGGGGCAATTAGGATCCAGGATGCGCTCCTTAGGCAATTTTAGAACCTTGGCCTCACAAAGGTGGTTGAAAATTGATGCCAAAGATTCAAGCAATGGCGTATAGTTGTGAGGGGGTTGTTTCTGTTTACCCCTACCTTGATTTTTGTTGCATTGGTTGTAATGCACAGTAGGAGGTTGAGCCTGATAGTTTTCTTGTTGTTGGCTCTGTGCTACTTTTGGAATGTTTAACACAATCTGGTTGACGTGCACAGGTTCGGTCTATTGTGGTTGATGTTGCATGCTCTTGTTCCATTCTTTCTCGCTATGGAGCTTTAGGTCTCCTTCTTCCAGCTTTATATCTTCAATAAGCTTGGCTTGAGCCAAGGCTTCTTCGAATGTATCATACTATTGTAGTTGCAATAGTAACGAGATGTGCTTGGCATAGATTTTTGTGAACATTCGGATTAGCTCTTCGATCGGGATGGAAAATGATAACTTTGCCATGATTTTTCTCCATCTATCCCCATAATCCATGACTGGCTCATCATCATACTACTTTAGGTTGGCCAGGTCTGAGAGATTCACCTTCTTCTTAGCACCAAAAGAGAAACATTTTAAGAATGCATTCACTAGTTGTTCAAAACTGGATATGTTGTGCTTGGGCAGTTGGTTGAACCATTGAGTGGCAGCACCCAAAAATGTCATAATGAAGGTTCTTAACATAAGAGCATCATTGTCTTCAAGATGAAAACATGCATTGATGAAGTTGGTAACATGCTCTTGTGCATCCTCTTCACCCTTAAATTTTTCTAACCTAGGCATCTCAAAGTGCTTAGGATATGCGGGGCTAGGGACTGACGGGCACAATGGTTGGTTGTGTATTTTACTCAGTGTCGGTTGGTGCCCAGTCGTATCTTGCTTCTCAAAGGATTTGATATTTTCAGTGAGTGCCTGGAATGCCTTTGAGGCAAGGAGTTCCTCTTCTTGTAGGCCCACTCATGGTGGTAATGGAGGTAACCCTTTATCCACTTGACTTGTTCTATTCTCTTCCCTCCTACGAGGGGATTCAGGATGTGTTTGATCCTGATTTATCATGTTTACCCTTTCCCCACCAGTTTGATTTTGTTCATGATTTGAGTGGTGGTTTCATTGTGGGCTTTCTTCTTGCCTAGTGTGCCCTTCTTTTGGTGAGTCAACGTGTTTATCTCTTTGGTGATCATTACCATTTTCTTGTAGGTTGATACGAGCTAGTTGCTCAGCTTGTTCTCTTAAATGTTGCTCATGTTGGTGCAAAAGCCTTTCTCTTTGTTTGTCATGCTCGAGAGCTTCCACTAGCTCTCGCTCTTTGCGCAATGCATTTTCTAACCATCGCACGCGGTCAGATTGCGTTGTTAGAGAAGGTTCATATCTATCTGATTCTGTTCGTGTAGTTCTGATTCATAGGTCCCTCGAAGAGGTTTCCACTATTTCTCTGCTTTGGCTAGCTAGTGTAACTTGCTCTGTGTATTCTGTATGTTGATAAGTGTCCCTATAGTCGGACGCTACATGTGAACTATGGGGTTGCTTTGAAGCTTCCCTGGGTTGAGTGGTGCATTTAGAAGTCACGCTTTGTGAGCTTCCAGATGCAGAATGTTCTATGGCTATGGTTCTGGGAGTCGACCTCGAATAAATTTGATCCAACTCATCCAATTGATCTTGGAGCATTTGTTCTCTCTGAATTGCATGTGACCCATGTGACTGATTTGATCGGTTTGTTGTGTTGGGCCTATGACTCTGCAACTCTGTGCGAGGGTTCTTGTCTACTTCGAATTGCACAACAAGGTTGGAAACTCTCTTCCCTCTATATTACCCCTCATTGGGCTGATTTGAACTCTCAGTGTAATGAGATGTGGTGGGTATGGAACCTGATTCCCTCTCTAGATTGAAGGTCTTGCTCACCATGGGAGGTCTCCCGACCATAATTTTTGTTATAAAATTTTTGACTTCCAAAAAAGGTTGTGGGTGTCATATATCAAAATGATCAGTGTGACACACTGATCACAATGAGCTATAACTCCAAAATTTGACTTTTGGGTCAAAATTTTGTATTTTTGAAATAATCGGCCAACCGGGGTCCGTGGGGAAATGCCCACTTTTAGGAATTTTTAGGAATTTTTGAACCATGAAGAGTTAGGACTCAAAATTTCTGGGAGAGGTGCCCCAGGGGCTAACTAAGACAACAAAACAAATTTGGCAGTTTTTGGAGTTGTCTAGCCCACTTTATGATTGTTTCAGTGTAGTTTTTCCCTATTTTCAGCTTCGAAAATAGAGTAAAAATAAAACCAAAATAACTTTTTCGTTATAGCTCCGATTTGCACGATTCTCGATCCGTTGGATGCAGAATCAAAAAGTAGTTTTATATTTTTTTCAATAAATTTCCCTAAAAATTAGGGTTAGGGTTTGGTCCCAAATAACAAAGAAACACACAAAGCAGACAATATGATTATCTCTTTTATGGATTAAATGTGTGTCCTAAAACTGGTTTCAGTGTGTTTAGATTTGTTGTTGCTCTTGCTTTCTTGCTATTGTTTTGGATTTAGAATGAGGGGACTCATCCATAGTGGAAACCAAGAACACCCATGCCAAACATGATTTTCTCAAAAAGAGACTAGGGTACACCGCTTAAATCCCAGTGGGGGGTTCGCCTAGCTCTTCCACTCTAAACCAATGGTTGTTCCAATAGTGGGAGACAGTTTGAACATGAGTAACTAGTACCACTATAAAAAAGTTCCCTATTCCATTCTAGGAAGATCTAGGGGGCAAGCCGATGGAAGGAGATGAATGCCAACGTCATCGGACTGAATTGAGGGTTGGTGATGAAATCCAACTCCCCAATGTTTATTATGATACGTGCAAGTGTGTGGGGTTATTTTTAGATTTAAAAATAGAAAGCAATGCATCAACCAACATTCATGACTACTTTCCTACAATGCCTAAAAAGAACGTTTATTCTCAGACCAATGCATCTATAACCAGTCTATATGATTTTAATGCATCCTCCTACTTTGTGATGAAAACAGCCACTGATTGGGCCACATGCAAGCAAACCAAAATACAATGGCCTAGCATGCTGGAGACTAGGGTGGACCTTACAGGCAGAGGTCCATTGTTCCTAGCAGCACCTAGAGGAAATCTAAAAGAAACCTAAGAAATGCAACATGCAATTTTTTATTTCCCTTTCATTCTTTAATTTCCCAATTTGAAATGTGTTTTAATGTTCGCTATTTTTAAGAAACCAGATGCAGACAGAAAATCAAAAAATATAAAAAAGGGGTACCAACCTCGAATCCCACTCAGATGACAAAAATTTTGCCCTTTGCTGCACTTTTCTCGGCCGCTGTTGATCAGAGTGGCTGATTTTTGGCCATTGTCAGTAGGAGCGGCCGAGTCTGCGGCCGTTGTAGACCAGAGCGGCTAAACCTGCACACAAAAACCTAAATCAGTAAATCGGTAGAAAATAAAAACTTGGTGGGGGTCCCACCGTGATCACCATCTGTAGCGACCCCAGGAAGCACGCACCTCTACTCTACTTGCAATATTATACCGAAATGAAATGAAAGACCATGAAATGCATATAACATGGAAATAACAAAGAGAGATCCTTTTATTTATATTGAAACCCGGTTACATGTCGGTCCCTCTGAGGGATACCCATTTTGATACAATGAAGTACAAGTGAATAAAATATCCCCCTTGCAAAGGGGTGGTGCACTTTCATAGGCTTCCTAGTTCCACACACGAAATTGTATGAGGGCTTACAGATGCCTCCTTCTCCAGATTTTCTCTTGGAGGGATCCTTATGCTCCTAATGCTTTGATTTGATCCTGTAGACCTGTACCTGCATTCATGGAAACAACAAAGCATGATAAGTAGAATGGGCAGCCTCCCTAGATGAGGCCTTTTTGTTAGCACATATGATAATCTAGATAAATAAATAGGAAATGCATTGAAACAAAGTAGATATAAGCAATATGCATATGGAAACTAGGAATATTAATCTAAATGCAATGAAAGATTTAGATCTATGCTAAAGCTATGTAAATGAAATAATGATAAATAAATATCTAATGCTAAGAACAAAGGAATCGACCATTTTACAACCCAACTATGACTATGGGCCGTTGTCAAAGATAGCGGCCTCTGATTTAAAGGTTACCTCTGATATTATGGGCTATGGCAGTCGATCCCTTGCTCGAATTGATGTTCAAGGGTCGCCAGGTGTGTCTCCTACACTGATTGGCGATTAGAAACGGTAAAACTGAATAACTGTATGTGAACGTAGTTTAGCTGGACGGTGCTCCAATGCTCTTCCAAAGGATGTAGCTTGGCTCTCCATTTTGATAGGGCTTCGTTGCATAATATTTGAACATTCATCCCCCTTTGGTGCCCTTAGGTTTGCACCTTATAATTTTTTTGAAGCCCTAGGTCAATGTCCAAACCCTAGGACTGAATTCTGCATGCACACTGGATGTTAGCATGAGAAGTTTTGTCTTTTTCTACCCTTGAAGGCTAGTTAACTGATGTCTAAATCTAGACTTGAGTCTTTCATGTAGACTGGCTATGAGGAGGAATGCAAAGTTATCCCCACTCAACTTTATTGCATGCAAACTACCACTTCCACCCGAGATTAGGCTATTTTGATGGTAAATTGCATTTTAGGGTCTAGACGATGTTGTCTATAGTGACTAAGGTTTGGCCACTATCGTCTGTAGTGGCTAAGGTTTGGCCACTCTAAACTTTAGCGGCTAGGATCTAGTCACTCTGGTTCATAGCGGCCAGGCTTGGATGGGCTAAAACTACCCAAAATGAGTGGTGAAAACCACTTTTTACACTTGGAAGGTCCAAGGTTTAATCACATGATCTATGAATGTGCCCATGTGAGTAGTCTTCTTGAACATGACATGTTTTAGGTGTCTACATATATCTTTCTCTTGAATGTTGTGAGTGGTAACTAATGAAGCCACATATTGATAATGCTCATGTCATTTTTCTTGTGCCACCATACATTGGCAATGTCGTTAGAGCTACTAGGGGAAAAGGATATTGATCTGCAAGATCGAGAGTACCCGTGTGATTCCATTTGGGGTATCCTAGGTTTGAATTTTGAGGCATTGCCTATTGAGGAGTGAAAGGTATTCTAGGAATGGGGTCAACATCAACTTGGTCCTCTCAACGAGAAGAGGATGGGAATGATTCCAAAAGAGGTATAGGCTACCTTCTTCCAAGTGGAAGATCCAAAAATTTGATTGGTTCTTCAGACTAGTTAGCCTTATGCCTTGTAATCATGAAAGCATAATAAAGTAAGGTTGATATTGATTTTTGAGTATCTACCCTGATGGATTTTCCAGATGATTTAAGAAAACTAGGTAAAATAGAGTATCACCAACCTATGGTTTAGCCAAAAAAAGGATAGAGTCCCACTAGGCATACTAATAACTTTTTGTTGAAAGTTTGTCTAATGGTAAGGTTTGTGCGCCCACAAACTTTGACCAAGTTTGAGTAGCCTTAAAACTAGAAGCTCCAAGACCAATATTTGTAGAAGGTCAACTCCTAAGGGTCCTAGCTAACTATACCTGAGGTAAAGGGACCAGAAAGAAAAGAAAGGAAGTTGAAGCTAAAACTTATGGGATGGATTCAGTCGCATCAAAATACATGCATAACCTAAATACCCAATAAAATTCTCATAGATAATCTAACAGACCATCAAATATTTCCCATTAACATTCACCACATAAAAATTTATTTGTGAATTCCAGAATTAGAGAACGAAAAGCATGAAATCCAAAATATAGAATAACATATTCATTCCACTAATTTCAATAGAAATAAACAATTAAAAAAATACACATACATGAGAAATTTTTAGAGGCTAGACAATGATCCACTTGTATTCTAAGTACTTCAAATTTCACATGCAAGTTGTAATGGCTAAAGAGCTGACCATTTTATGCCTCACATTCTTACATATATAGTCTCTTGAAAAATATCACTACTATAAGTGAATACAATTCCCATCAATGAGGTTTGGCCAACAACTTCAACTATAAGCAATTAACATGCATATTAACTAAGTATGGCTTTTTCAAAAAAACTTGGGCTACACTATCAATCACTACCCTACAATCATTAATTGCCTGCTTACATATCTTGAGAATATGCCTTTGTTGACTACATCTACTTTGGCTATTCAATTGACATACCTGAAGGTCCTTTTGCTCATAACACTAGAATGTACCTCAAGAAAGAGGGTAGTTAGAATTATTTATGTAGCCCGAGTTCCCCTCAAAAACTGTACTTTTATTGTCGAATAGCCTTGACCTCTCATAAAGATATATCTTGTATACCATTTGTGCATAAGGGTCTACCAAACTAGGTACTGCACCCTAGTGTTTTCCATAGGTTGGGTGCAACGTTTTTCCTCCATTAGTGACCAAACCTACCCCTGAGACCTCCATAAAACCTTGAGTTCTGTATTCTACCAAGGTGGGTCTTTGGGAACTATGTGACACTTGGTGCCTCTTACTTATTTACCTGAAACTACTTTTGAATATGGTGGTCCTTTGATATTGAGTCAAATCCTAGTTTGGTTCTTTACTTCTCTGAGGCAAGCACTTGGGATTCATACAAGGCTCACCCTTGTCCTACTTCCCCACTACATTCATAACTTAGACAGGGTGGGCTTTTGGGATTCCCTAACATCATAAGACTACCCACTTTTTTGCCTTCCTTCTACTTCTTTTGATCTCTGTGGCAGAGTTTTAGGATTCCTTAGAGTCCACCAATTTCACATTTTTTTACCCTTTGTTTCGTTGGGGTGGAGTTTTGAGCTCCACTCGAGGCCAATGATTCCACCCACCTTGGTACTTAGTCAAATTTTCAAATTTTCATAAGGTAAAAATTTGAGGGTTTCTCAAGGGGCGGCTATGCCTATTTTTCCACCAGGCACCTTTTCTTTCTTCTCAGTGTGAAATTTTTTTTGGACTTGTTCAAATTTCATCATAGTACCCTTTTGTAGACTTCCCATCACTCAATCACAAAGACAAGGTGGGTGTGAGAAAAACCACCAAGTCTCATGGCCATTTAGAGAGGGAAAAATTTTATATATGCAATCGAGGTGATTAACATACAAGTTATGATTGAATGAGACAAATACAACACAAATCCTTTATTTATAGAGTAATCTTAATGCTCAATGATCAACTAACTGAATCTAGGGCCTGATAAAGAAATAATAAAGATAGTTCACATGGTTATATTAGATCCAATACATGGATCTACACTCAAAACAAAAATTTCTCAAAGCTAAAAATAATTGGAGAATGCTTGTGGGATCCCACATTACATATCCATTCTATAGATCCTACCACTTGATGAGGAACTCTTATACCTAGTGAGACATCAAATTATAGTCATGAGACTATAAAATTTCATCTAGATAGAGTTTGATTCACCATTCGATATTGAGTATTATAAGCTCTATCTAGGACCACAAATTCTAACCAATAACCTATTTAAGATAAGAAACATGAAAAAAAAGGTGGATGCAAGAAGTAGGAGGAAGTTCTAACTAATATACCATTTTCCCAATTTGGTGAAACATCTTGTACGGGTCATAAAAACAAGGTGCTAACATTGATTGGACTTGTTCTTTAGGGACAACTATTTATAGGTTGAAGCCACAAAAAGGTCATATCAACTATAACAAATCATTGCTCTAGATGATGCAAGTCTTGTTGTTTCATATGATTTTGTGTCTAGCATAGATTATATTGGAGGAGCTAATAAACAAGTTGATACTACTAAATTAAATCATATACTTGAACCACTTTGCAGGATCCTAGAATATAGTATACTATGGACAGTGGTTTCTAGCCATATAATGCCTACAATGGGGACATCTTGATGAAAAAAAATAAGAAGTATTATACCACTATTTAGCTAAAGAAAGCTAATGAACCTAGTAAAATAATTTATCTTGGGTGAAACATTTGAGATAAGTACCCATATATTTATTCATATTTTCTATTTTTCCATTTAAGGGTGATAACAAGAGGACAACTTTAGCTAAGTACCACTAATAGTGAGAACCTTCTTCCAAAAATTAGGGAAAATTGGATCATGATCATACCATATAGTTTAAAAATAGAGTTAAGGAATACCTTGGATAACTTGTTGGTAGTGAAAGGGTGTTGTAAGACAAAAAAATGAACATATTTCAAAAGGTAACCCACCACCACAAAGATCATATTTTTATATTTTTACTTGGAAAGACCCTTGATAAAATCCAAGAGGTGTGCTCTCATTGGTAATCAAGAACAAACAAGAGTCACAACAAGCAAGGAAATTTAACTATTCTCCCCTATTTCTATAGAATACCTCATATTCAAGCATGAGTTGATTTACTTTTGCTTTTATTTTTTACTAAGAAGAGGACTACTTCACTTGCTAATAAGTTTTCAAAAATCCAAAATGCCCTACCAATGGGGAATCATATAATTATTGTAGATTATTGTTATTGACCTTGAAATATGGAGGGAAATTAAGACAATTATTCTTTTAGAGGACCTCATTAACATAAGAGAATAAGGAAGTGGGTGGGTTACCAAACTGCACATCATGAATGACATGAATAGTCTTAAAATTTGAATATCATTTATCAAGAAGTTATGAGAGCCACTATAGAAGGGGACTGGAGATAGAATTGATAGCAATTGCATACCCATATTTATAATAAAGAGCATCAATCAATATATTATCCCTTCCTTTATTGTATTCAATGATAAAGTCATAACCCAACAACTTTGTTAACCATTTGGTTTGTTATGGATATGAAATGCATTATTCCAAAAATTCTTGAGGCTACTATTGTCAATTTTGATAATAAAGTGATGGTCCAACAAAAAAGGCTTTCATTTATTTGCTACATACATGTATACATACTTTTAAATATAAAAGGGTGTCCATCTTGCATGAAAGCAACGCTAATACTCATTCCTATAGAATTATATTTAATGACAAAAAATATTGTTAAATTTAGGAGTATCCAAGACAATAGTGGTGCAGAGAGCCTCCTTTAAGATATTGAAGGCTTTTGTACCCAAAAAATACCCAACAAAATCATATTTTAATTTTAGGCTTGTGTACCTAAAATTCCATAAATTTTCTTGAAGAAATTTGGTAAAGGAAAATATTTCATGTCTTTGATCTTATTGGGATCCAACTTCCTTATTAATACACAATACGACCCAATTATTCAACCTATGAGACCCCAAAAGAGAATTTAGACCTCTTGATAAATAATTTTTTTCTATGATAGGTGTAGGATGTTTTCAACATGAGCTATGAGCTTCTCAAGACTTACTATAAATTAATATATCATCAAATAATATCATAAATTTACAAATAAAAGGATGAAATATAGAATTCATGAGGCTTTAAAAAGTGGAAGGAGAATTTTTAAGACAAAAAAGCAATGTCTAGAACTCATAATAACCCTCATGTGTATAGAAAGTAGTCTTGGGAACATCCTCCTTTCTAACCCTAATTTGATTAAAACTTGAAGATAAATCAAACTTGATAAAGTAGCACCATGTAGTTCATCCAACAAAACATCAACATAGGGATAATTTATCTTTGATAGTAATATTGTTGAGAGGGCAAAAATCTAGACACATGCACTAGGAATTGTACTTGCATTGCACCATGGCTATCAAGGATAAATAAGAACTAGTATTTGGATAAATAGTATCCTACTCCAACATCTCTTGAACTAGCTTCTCTATCTCCAACTTTTGGGGATAGGAATAATAGTAAGGATGAGCACTATGAGGATGACTTCCCAAGACAATATGGATGGGATAATTATGTGTATTCTTAGATGGAATAATTAAGGGTTCATATAATATTATCACATAGAAATCGACACAATAATGCATGTTGGAAGGAATATCTAGAAGAGATTTCTCAAGAATATACACTTTCATGCAATTAACTTGATAAAAGAAGCTTTTTCCATCCTTCTTCATGAACCTTTCTATTTAATGGAGCTAACTACCTAGGAAGGCAGATCTTTAATAACCTAGAGATGAATAACCTTGTCATCTATTGAAATTTACACCTATTTTAACAAATTAAAAAAATGTATTTATCCATTCAAATATTATACATAAAGTGTAGAAAGGGATGAAAGAGAGATATAATTAGTGAAAATATATAGGCACCATAAATAATTACTATATTATCCATAGATAAATATCACAACACTAATACAATGAATGGAGGGGTAGGGGGTATTTATACATAAATTACACAAACATGTTTAACCTCAGTCAACATAAGAAAAGGGATTTGGGTTAATTACATGTTATAAAATGGATTTAACCATAAAAAGGGTAATTATGGCCCACAATTAAATAATATAATAAATAAAATATATTTGTACAATGATTGCTCGTAAGCCTATCAATGTTAGCATTGGCCATAAGTACTATTATGCTTTCAATTACCCATATTAATCTAAATTGAGGGGCCAATAAGAGAATACATTAGTGATAACAATATATCTCCCCTATAATGATTACTCTAATGGACCTCCACACTTAAGGAAGACCCAACTAAATCCTCCTCTTCAAATGGAAATCTATTGATGTAAAAATACTTCTACACAAGAATCTCCTTAGGCTAGAACCTAGTCATCACCACCAATATGAGATAATCCTATACATATCCAATAAATACCTCTACTAAGACTCCATGTGAGGAATAGAAGCCATGATTACTACCTCTAAAAACCTACTCTAGTCTTCTAGGGTCACATAACATAAGGATTGTAAGCATTACTTTTCTTTTTATAACATCTACCACCTTGTTATTAAACTTCAACTTCCTCGTAGGTCACCTAATTTATGTCATGAAAAGAGGTTTTGTATGGACCTATTTATGAGAAAATTCATTACAAAATTTTAAAAGCACCTAGACAAATAATAGAAAGAAATATTAGATCTTCATGATTTAGTTGAATTAATACCCAAAGAAGAAAGAGGGATATACTGAAGCATACTATGAATCATTTTCCTATGTGCCTTTAAAAGACAAAACTTATTACAATTATCACAAATCCAATTGTATATCCCATAAATGTAGACTAAATATTTTTTTTTTGATTGATAGAAAGGGTGTTGAAAGGTCCCTGAACCTTGTACAAGAGGAATTACATGAATTTCATATCGACCGAGGTGGTCCAAGAAATAAAGATCAAAGAGCGAGCAAACCTCCACACGAGGAAAGGTGTCGCGAAATCGCGACCAAAATGGTGATGTCGCAAAATCGTGACAAGTTGCACCGTTGTTGCCAAGAGAAGAAAGGATGTCATGAAATCGTGACAAGAAGCGCCAACGAAACCAAAGGAGGAAAGGAGTCGCGAAATCGTGACATGTTGCAAGGTTGCTATCAGAAGAGAGGAAGTGTTGCGAATTCGTGACATGTTGCTAGGTTGGAGCCAGAAGAGAAGAAGAGTCACGAAATTGTGACATGAAGGAAAATCGTGATCGGACAGAAAAGGTGTCGCGAAATCATGACAAGAAGTAAGATCGCTGTCGAAGAGAAGAGGTGTCACGAAATCGCGACAAGAAGGAATACCGCAGCTGAAGTGAAATAGTTGTCGCGATATCACGACATTTATGGAAGACCACTGCCGAAGAGGAAAGGTGTTGTGAAATCACAACAATATGGAAGACCGCTGCCAAAGAGAAAAGGTTTCACGAAATCGTGACAATATGGAAGATCGCTGCCAAAGAGAAAAAGTGTCACGATATCGTGACATTATGGAAGACCGCAGCCGAAGAGAAAAGGTGTCGTGATATCGTGACAAGATGGAAGACCGCAGCTGAAGAGGAAAAGTGTCGCGATATCGTGACAAGATGGAAGACCGCTGCCAAGGATAAAAATTATCAGGATATCGTGACAATATGGAAAACTACAACTGAGGAGAAAAAGTGTCGCGATATCACGACCAGATGCAAAAAAGAGAAAAAGTGTCGCGATATCGCGACAAGATGGAAGACCGTTGCCAAGGAGAAAAAGTGTCGCGATATCGCGACAAAATGGAAGACCGCAGCCGAAGGGAAAAACTATCGCAAAATCGCGACATGATGCAAGAAAGCGCCTGAAGATAAAAAGTGTCACAATATCGCGACATGTTGCAAAAACGCACCTAAAGAGAAAAAGTGTCGCGATATTGTGACAAGTTGCAAAAACGCACCCAAAGAGAAAAGGTGTCGCGATATCGTGACATGTTGCAAAATCACGGTCGAAGAGAAAATGTGTCGCGATATCGCGACATGTTGTAAAACTGCAGCCAAAGAGAAAAAGTGTTGTGATATCGCGACAAGTTGAAAAACCATGTTCAAAGGAGAAAAAAGGTCGCGATATCGCGACAAGAAGTAACCTCATGGCCAGAAGAAAAAGGGAAGTCATGATATTGCGACAAGCTTAAATTTCGCTACCAACGGTGCAAAGTGTCACGATATCACGACAAGTTGCCAAAATGTAGCCGAAGGGGGAGAAGAAGGAAGAAAGGACGCGAAAACTCGACCAGTTCCAAGAGCAAACAAACCCGGTCCCCTGTTAACCACTCACATTGTGCAAACATTGGAACTTGAAGAAGCGTCCCTTAGGCCAATGGGAAAGGTGTCTCTCCAAACATGAATGTCCGTTTTGCCAACTCCCTTGTTAGCAAGCCAGTCCGTAGCTTTGTTTCCTTCCTGGTACTGATGCTTAATGACTAATTCTGGGTAAATGCCAATTAATGCCTTGCATTCTTGGAAGATTGAAACAAGGGCCTAGGGCGGCACAGAAGTCCCATTGAGCCAGTTGATGCAGTGCAGTGAGTCTCCTTCTATGATAAGTTTATTTATGGTCAAGCCTTCCAAGAGAATCAAGCTTTGGAGTAAAGCTCGAGCCTCTGCCATATTGTTAGATTGAATTCCCAGGTTCTGAGCAAAGGCCAAAATTATTTCTCCTCAGTGATTTCTGAGAATTCCTCCTCTGCTAGCTGCTCCTGGGTTGCCTTTGGTTGCACCATCGAAATTAAGCTTGTGCCACCCTGTAGGAGGTAAGACCCACTTGATGACATACCTGTCGATAGAAGTGCGGGGTGTGGCAGAGAGATTGAAAATATTGAAAAGTTTTGTTAGGTCCGATTCAAGGCCAGGAGGGGGGGTTTGGTAGATGAGACAAGAGAGGCATTCTCTGTAGCAAGGGCCAAGATTTTGGCAACAACAATCTTCTTATCAGTGGCTTGGTTTTTAAAAATTTTGGCATTTCTCTCAAGCCAAATCTGCCACAGGAAAATGTGGAGGCAAGCTTGCCACATTAATTTAAGTTGATTGTTCTTGAAAGGCCGGGGCCATTGTTGAAAAAGGAGGGGAATGGAATGGGGGAGGGCTATGGAGATGACGAAGGTGTTAAGAACCTGGTTGAGCACTGCAAGAGAGAAGGGACATTCCAAAAAAACATGTGAAGTTGACTCACAGGCATTTTTACATAGGATGCACCAATTGGGGATGAGTAACCCTCTGGTTATCAAGTTTTTAGTGGTGAGAATTCTATTTTGGATGGCCAACAAACAAAAGAATTTGACCTTGGGAATGATCTTGGGAACCCAGACCTAATTAGATAAGTCCCGACCATCATTGGGAGTTTCTTGACTGTAGTAAGCTGATTTAACAGTGAAATTCCTAGAATCTTCAAGGTTTCAGACCATGGATGCTACAGACCAAACCTAGCAGTCAGCTAGGTTATCCAATTGAATAAAAATTCATATTTATTAGCGTAGTTTTCTTTTATTGACGGATATCATCTTTTGCTAATTTATCTCTGCATTTTTACATTTGCCTTAACGGCGGGATCTGCCCTCCTAGTGGCAAACGATTTGTTATTAAATATTTTATACTCCTCGCTTTCGCATTCGATTTATTTAATTGTGCTGGTTATAGAATTCAATATTAATTGTGATTCCGTTCACGAAATAGTAGAAGGAAAATCCTTCCAAGTGGTATCAGGAGACCGGTTCGGTGACGGCGGTAGGGATTCCACGCCCATCCACGCTACTGGCGGCAGCAGGCGGAAATCCGTTGTATTCATTTTTTTTCTTTCTTTCTTTCCTTTCGGTTCGCGTCCTTGAGAAATACCTGACGTCCCGACAGCGCCACAGAGCAAAAAACGTTATAACCATCTGAAGCAACGGTACTTCCTCCACCTCAAGGAACACCTGGAAACAATAAAGAATTTTTGCTGAAGACGTACGTTGAGATCACGACCCAAATCACAGTCTAAATCACCTAGAACATCCGTCCGCGATAGCTGTGAAACGCAGGAGCCGTCAACCAATCAAATTGCGAGTTTAAAACATTAGACGCATAACGTAAGGTATTCATCGTGATTTTTATAATTTTTTTTAGTTTTTGGGGATCAATATCCCACATTGCGTATGTTGGAGCGGTGGGGAAGTTAATAAGGACTAGCGAGCACATTTTGATTTGTGACTTCGGTCACATGCCCGTGGAGCTCCTAACGCAACCTTTCGGTTCTTTCGTTCGCGTGTCCGCTGTCTAAACGTCGTGTCTTTGGTTCGTCTTGTCGTTAGTCATCGTGTCTTCCGCTCGTGTCTTCGGCTCGTCTTGTCATTAATCGTCGTGTCTTCGGCTCGTCTTGTCGTTAGTCGTCGTGTCTTCCGTGTCTTCCGTTCGTGTGACTCAGAATTATTCGTGTCGTCCATTCGTCGTCCGATTGGCGTGTCTTTCGCGTCGTCCGTTCGTGTGACTCAAAATTATTCGTGTCATCCATTGGTCATCCGTTTGACGTGTCTTCAGTTCGTAGTGTCATTTGGGTGCGTGCCACGGTTTCGTTGGTCTGAGCGGTGTATTCAAAGCGGCTGAACGTGGGTTACGTGGTTCGAATCATTGCTGTCACTGAAAGGTTGAAGGTTGAAGGTTGAAGGTTGCGGGCAAGGAGGCCACCCAAACTCACATCCGCGTCACAGTTGGAGTGACAGTTCAAGCGGATCCCAATTTTTTGCTAAATTCAACCAAAATTAGCGGCAGTTGAAGCGGAATCCTAAGCAGGCTATGTTAACAAGTGCATGAGCAAAAAGTGGACCAAAGGTGCTGACGGTCGATTATCAAGCTCAAAAACGAGCAATAACAACACAAGGCGACCTAATCGAAGCCCAGGTACAAAAAATTCTCTTTCTCCTTTTAAAATTGGTAGTTATAATCCACATCATCCACTAGTAGATCCTATGGCTACTAATCCTCCCCCAACTCACGAAAACATCACACAAGGAAACTCAAGTAACTCAGCCGTTTCCAATGATGATTCTCTTCACCTCTTACTAGAGGGTATGAACGAAATTGGTCTCCTCCTAAAAAACCTAGTAAAAGCACAAAACCAGCCTAATCCCAATACTAATTCTCAAAATCACTCCCATGCCCAAAGGAATGAAGAAAATGTCGATCCTAATGATGATTGGGAACAACAACGAGGTGATTCGGATAATTACAGGGATCGCTATCAGAGACAGCGGTATAACCAAAATCAAGAAAGGGACACGGGTTATCAACAACCGAGAGGCCCTAATAATAATTTTCCATGAATTGATATGCCCACTTTTGAAGGTCATGATCCTCGTGGTTGGATAGCCAAAATGGAAGGTATTCTTGACTTATATCAAATTAAGGAAATTGATAAAGTCCCTTTCGCTGCATCAAAACTTGGCACTGAGGCCTACCAATGGTTTGTATGGCTTAAACGAGAGAAAGGAGCTACTATTAATTGGAGAAAATTCACTACCTCTTTTTTAGAAAGATTTGATGAAGGAGCTACATCATCATACACAGTAAGATTGTTATCTCTTAAACAAGAAGGGTCAGTTAGCGAATTCGTTTCGGAGTTTACCAGCTTTACTACCATACACTTTAGACCTCAGTCCCGACACAATGGTAGGAGCCTTTCGCAATGGTTTGAAAGAAAGTATTCGAGTAGAGGTAGACATGCACAATCCAACATTGCTGAACGATTGTATAAGAATAGCCAAGCTGGCCGAGAAGAGACATCAGTTGTCTGCACGGCGTGAAACTTATAGTCGTCCCTCATATCGCAACAATTCCTTTCGTAGAAATGATCAACCATCAAGATATTTTTGCTATAAATGTCGCACTCATCACCCCAGGGAACAAGCATGTGCCCAAAAACAAAACTTTCATATTGAAGGTGATCAATGTGAAGGAGAAGAGGAAGAACCTTACCAATCAGAAGAACCTATACCAGAAGACCTACCATGTACTATAGAAGAAAAGGAAGAGGATACAATGGCGATTTCCGTGCATGCTCTCATGGGTTTAACCGCCCACCATACCATCAAGGTACCAGGATTTCTCCGTCAGAAAAAGGTGAATGTGCTAATTGATTCTGGTAGTACCCACAATTTTATCGACATCAAAACCGCAAAAGCTTTGAATTTATTCATTAACTCTTCCAACAAAGACAAATTCCAGGTTCTAGTGGCCAACGGGGTGAACGCACAATGTGTCGGTCGCACATCTCAAGTTTCCATAAAAATGGGAACTTATACCTGGTTTGGATCCCTTTTCGTCATGAATTTGGGGAACTCGGATGTCATTTTGGGAGTTGAATGGTTGGAAACATTAGACACGGTCAGCTTCAATTTCAAAAAATTATTTGTGGAATGGAAGGAAAACGGACGAGTCATTCGCTTACAAGGCATTACTACTCCTCCATCACAAATGGTGAGCTCTCATAGTATGGAGAAGATGTTAAAAAAGGGTGGATATGGGTTTATAGCTCAAATTAATTGTTTGGAAAAACAATCTCCAAGCAACTTCGGATATTATTGCTCCAGAGTTACAAGACATCATAACACATTACGAAGAGGTTTTCCATGAACCTCAAGGATTACCACCTAAACGATCTCATGACCATGCCATCCATTTGATTCCAGGGAGTGTCCCTCCTAACAATCGTCCTTATCGCTATCCTCAACCACAAAAGACAGAAATCGAACAGATCGTTCAGGATTTGTTGGATCATGGAGTCATTCGTCACAACACTAGTCCTTATTCCTCACCTGTAGTACTGACTAGACGAAAAGATAACTCTTGGCGTATGTGTCCCGACTTTCGTTCTCTCAATAAACTCACTATCAAGGACAAATTTCCTATCCCCTGTCATAGATGACCTATTAGATGAGTTGCATGGTGCAAAATTTTTTACAAAATTAGACCTTCGCTCCGGATTTCACCAAATCCGTGTTAGAGAAGAAGATATTCCCAAAACCGCCTTTCGTACTCATGAAGGTCATTACGAATTTTTGGTCATGCCTTTTGGTCTCACTAATGCACCATCCACATTCCAAAGTCTCATGAACCAAGTGTTTCGTCCACTCCTCCGTAAGTTTGTGTTAGTTTTTTTTGATGATATTCTCATATACAGCAAAACATGGACGGACCATTTATATCATGTGGATAAAGCCCTTCACATTTTACACAGAGAAAAGCTATTTGTCAAACGTTCCAAATGCTCCTTTGGTGTCCAAGAAGTGGAATATCTGGGTCATATAGTTTCACATGAGGGTGTCAAAGTTGATCCCAATAAGATTAAGGCAATTCAAGAATGGCCTTTACCTAAAACCATCAAGAAACTTCGTGGTTTTTTGGGTCTCACGGGCTACTATCGCAAGTTTGTACAAAATTATGGTAAGATTGCAGCACCTCTCACGGCACTCACAAAAAAGGATGCTTTTCGTTGGTCGGAAGAGGCTACTCTAGCTTTTGAAGCTCTTAAGAAGGCCATGTGTACAACTCCAGTATTAGCAACCCCCAATTTTCACAAACCATTTATTATCGAATGTGATGCATCAGGAATAGGAATTGGGGCTATATTAATGCAAGAAGGTCATCCATTGGCATTTGAAAGTAAACAGCTCTCCGGGAAAAATTTGGGAAGATCGACATATGAAAAAGAAATGTTGGCTATTCTTCATGCAGTAGAAAAATGGAGACACTACCTAATCAGTAGCCGCTTCATTATCAAAACAGATCATAGTAGTCTCAAACATTTTCTTGAGCAGAGGTTTTCATATCCGAAACAAAATAAATGGTTAACCAAACTATTGGGTTATGATTTTGTTATCGAATACAAGAAGGGGAAGGAAAATATAGCTGCCGATGCGTTGTCCAGGAAATATGAAGATGAAGTAGTCATTAACGCTATTTCAGGTCCTTGCTCCCAATGGGTGAATCAATTACAAGAGGAATGGTTGTCCAATAGCGAAACTGCTCAGATACTTCAAGAATTATCTATAGGGTCCTCTAAACACCCTTTGTTCTCTTATGAAGATAAAATCCTCCGGAAGAAGAACCGCATTTACATTCCACACAATTCGGACCTCAAATCAAAGATCCTCGATGAATCACACGCTTCTCCATCAGCAGGACATTCAGGATTTTTGAAAACATATTTAAGGGTCAAACAATCATTTTGTTGGAAAGGATTAAAAGCAGAAGTCAAACAATGGGTAGCAGAATGTGAAGTTTGCCAGCGCAATAAAGGAGAAACAATCAAATCACCAGGATTGTTACAACCATTATCCATCCCTGAACGACAGTGGGAACATATATCTATGGATTTTATTGAAGGTCTTCCAAAATCGGAAGGCAGGACAGTTATCTTCGTCATCGTAGACCGGTTATCCAAATACGCTCATTTTCAGGCTCTACAACATCCATTTTCCGCAAGCAAGGTGGCAAAGGTATTTATGGATTCAATTTTCAAATTACATGGTATGCCAAAAAATATTGTAAGTGATAGAGACCCCATCTTCACTAGTAACTTTTGGCGAGAATTATTTCGACTTAGTGGTACCAAATTGAACATGTCCTCAGCTTACCATCCCCAAACAGATGGTCAAACAGAAGTAGTTAACAAATGTTTGGGTACATACTTACGATGTTTTGTTCAAGACAAACAATATCAATGGAGCCAATGGCTAGCAATGGCGGAATGGTGGTACAACACTTCTTACCATTATTCAATTAAGATGTCTCCCTTTGAAGCATTGTATGGAACTAAGCCTCCAATCGTAGCAGATTACGTCCCTGGTTCATCCAAAGTAGACAAAGTGGATGATTGGTTTCAACAAAGGCAGTCGACACTCACCATCCTCAAGGAGAATTTATTCCAAGCACAAAATCGCATGAAACAACAACAAGATTTGCACCGATCAGAACGAACTTTTAATGTCGGTGACAAGGTTTTCCTAAGGTTGCAACCTTACAAACAAGCATCGTTAAGGATAAAGACCAGTCAAAAGTTGGCACCACGATTCTATGGTCCTTACAAAATTGTGCGCCGCATTGGAGAAGTAGCCTATCAGTTAGAACTTCCTTCATCATCACGAATACACCCGGTATTTCATGTTTCCTGTCTCAAAAAGGTAATTGGCCAGAAAGTGCAAGGTCAATCAGAATTACCAGTGCTCGATGAGGAAGGCCGCATACATCTCCAACCTGAAGATATATTACAACACAGAACACGAAGACTAAGATCACGCCAGATTCAAGAATTTCTCATCAAATGGCAAGACCTACCAGAGGAAGATGCCACATGGGAACACGAAAGTATTTTCCAGACATTTCCAGCTTTGAGGACAAAGCTTTCCGAGGAGGGGAGTCATGCTACAGACCAAACCTAGCAGTCGGCTAGGTTATCCAATTGAATAAAAATTCATATTTATTAGCGTAGTTTTCTTTTATTGACGGATATCATCTTTTGCTAATTTATCTCTGCATTTTTACATTTGCCTTAACGGCGGGATCTGCCCTCCTAGTGGCAAACGATTTGTTATTAAATATTTTATACTCCTCGCTTCCGCATTCGATTTATTTAATTGTGCTGGTTATAGAATTCAATATTAATTGTGATTCCGTTCACGAAATAGTAGAATATGGATCATATTTGTGAGAGTTGGGGATGATGCAAGTCCTCAACAAGTTTTGTAACCGCTTGAGCACCTCGGTGATATGCCTAGGCCCATTAAGAGCCAGGTGTTTCCATTCGGGTCTTGTAATACCTGGGTTAATGAAATGACACACCTTATCTCCAAAGGTGGCTTCGGTAACCATCTTGAGCACTGCAAGATGAGGATCTTGGCTAAGAGGTTTGTCATGGATCCATGGGTCATCCTAGAAATGAATGGTCGTTCCAGTTCCAAGACACCACCTTAAGCCTTCCATGATGATCTTCCTTGTTTTGGTGACGCCATTCCAGAAATGAGATCCGCTAGGAAGGTTGTGCTCTCCAAGAAAGGGAACCTTATGGAGGTACTTAGCTTTGATGATGTCAATCCAAGTGACTTTTTCATTGGTGGTAAGTCTCCAGGACTACTTGGCAATGAGGTCCATGTTCATCTGCTTGATGTCCCTAAATTCGAGTCCTCCATCCTTTTTCTTGGAACAGACCCTATCCCAGGCAACAAGGGGAAATTTGTTCTTGTTTTCGTTTCCCGCCCAAAGAAATTTGCGTTGAATTTTCTCAATTCTTTGACATATGGAAGCTGGAGCTTTGAAGATAGATAAGAAAAAAATAGGAATACTTTGCAGGCAAGCTTGGACCAGAGTGGCTTTGGCTGCCTGACTGAGCATTGAACTTTTCCAACCTGCAAGTTTCTTGTTGAGGCAATCTAAAATAGGGTTCCACATAGCCGAGACCGATTTGTTGTGGAAAAGTGGTAATCCAAGATAAATAGTTGGAAGGCTCCCAATGATACACCCAAGGATCTCAGCAATCCTGTTTTGCCTATGTATGGGAGTATTGAGAAAGTATAGCTTGATTTTGCGATAATTGACTTTCTGGCCAGCGGCCTCTTCATAAGAATCAAGAATGTTCTTAATGATTTTTGCTTTGGGAATAGAAGCATGAGAGGATAGAATAGTATCATCCACAAACTATTGATGGTAAATGGCATTGGTTGTTGAGGCTGGTTTGATCCCGAAGATGAGTCCACTATTGCAAGCAGCAGTAAGGGTTCTTCCAAGGGTTTCGACCAAAATGATGAAGAGGAAGGGTGACAGAGGGTACCCTTGACGGATGCCTTTGAAACTTTGGAAGAAGCCAGTGGGTGAACCATTGATAAGAACAGAGAACCAAGCAGTAGATATACATTCACGAACCATCTTGATCCATTCTTTGTAAAACCCAAACTTCTCTAGGACCTCAAACAAGAATTTCCAGGAAACCCGATCAAAAGCCTTGTTCATGTCAAGCTTAAGGAACATACTGGGTTTTTATTTTTAGATGCTGAATGGGGCAATTCGTGGACGGTTATCACTCCATCAGCAATGAATCTACCTTTTACCGAGCTCCCTTGGCACTGGTCGATGATGGAGGGAAGGATGTCTCTCAGCCTGTTTGCCATGACTTTGGTGATGAGTTTGTAGATGACACTATAGAGACTAATAGGTCTGAAGTCGGAGAGAGAAGCATGATCATTAGACTTGGGAATTAAAATAATGAAGGTGGAATTGGCTTCTCTCGGCATCCTTTTGGCTCTCTGAAAGAATTTAACCGTAGCAACAACATCAGGGCCCACAATATCCCAAAAGTCTTGAAAAAACCATGGTTCCATTGCAAACAGAGCTTCTTTGATCTCCTCTTCAATGAAGAATTGGAGAAATTTCCCATTAACATCATTAGACACCAAATTTGGTATGTTCTAAAGCAGTGAACTTGCTGTGCGGGGGTGGAAGTCAACACTTGTACCTAAGATTTCCTGGAAGTGGCGCACAGCTTCCTGTCTGATAGCATGAATGTCTGAGACAATGGTTCCATCAGTATTGGTCAACTCAAAGATTTTATTTGAGCCTTTGTGGTGCATGGTGGAAGCATGGAAAAACTTTGTGTTGGTGTCTCTTTCTTTGAGCCAGAGGCTTCTGGATTTTTGCCTCCAGAAGGACTCTTCCTTAGCCAAGGCATTGTGAAAGTTTGAAAGGAGGCTTTTTTCTTCCATGAAAGTTTTGACCCTCTGATCCCCTCCCCGAATCAGATTTTCCACCCTTTTGAGCTCATCCATCAGATGCTTTTTTTCGGTAAAGAGGTTGTCAAAAACCTCCCTGTTCCAGCATTTTAGCTTGAGCTTGACCGCTTTGAGTTTGAGGAACAGATTCATGAGAGGGTTTGGACAAAGGTTTTGCTGCCACCATTGTCGAATACTCCGACCTAAATCTGGATGGGTGAGCCACATATTTTCAAACCTGAAAGGGGTTTTGAAGATTTGCTGGGGGCGGGAACAATACAGAATTAAGGGGTTATGATCAGATCCATTTTTTGGGTGGCTATGAAGCTTGGCATCGCCAAAAATAGGAATGAGTTCTTTAGATAAGAGAAATCTATCAAGCCAAATTTGAATGTGATGAATGCCCACCCGTCTGTTGCTCCATGTGTAGTTGGATCCTTGGAGCGGCATGTCCATTAGCTCGTTTTGGTTGAAAAATTTGCTAAAATCTTCAATGCAGCTGCTAGTGATCAGATTGCCTCCTTGTTTGTCAAACAGGTGAAGGGGAGTATTGAAATCACCACAGAGCATCCATGGAAAGTTAGGAAAGTTATTGCGCATTGCAAAAATGTTATCCTACAGCAATCTTCTGTTGATAGGACTGTTTGGTCCATAAACATTAGTGGCAATCCATTGGAGGTTAGTGACTTTATTAGTGAACAAAATGTTGATGGTTCTGTTAGAGACTGAAATAACTCTCCCGTAAATAGTTGTCGGATCCCACAAACAAAGGAGACCCCCAAATGCCCCTGAGGAGGGACAAAAGGCAAAATTGTTGTTTTCCCAGATTAGCTTGCAAACTTGAGTGCTGCTATTCTCGTCTAGTTTGGATTCTTGAAGAAACATGATATTTGGTTTTAAGTTTGTTCTTACTGATTTGACAGTCCTCTGTTTAGAAGTTTTGTTGAGGCCTCTAACATTCCAAGAGATGAACTTCATCGAGTTGACTTGGGGTTTGCTTTGCGACCTCTGCCTCTCCCTTGAGACAGAGTAAGTTTAGGTCTGACTTCATCCAAGTCTTGGTGGGTGGGTTGTTCGGAAATAGGGCCCAAGGAGGTAGGCACAGAGCCATCAGCCGTTTCGATCTCAACTGCTTTGGCAAGCTTTTTTGCATTGGACGGTCTTCCCCTTCTCTGTTCTTTGTTGACGTCATCTTTGGGTGCAAGAATGGGAGATTTCAATGGGCTGGATGATTGGAGAATGTCGATGGATTCAGTCCCAGGGGCAGTCCAGTGGGGGGATAAAGAGCGGGAAGACTGGCACAGGGCAACAGACTCAGGGGAGAGGGAAAGGGTACAGTTTTGAGTCGGGGGGAGGGGTGGGAAGGGAAGAGGAAGGTGAGAGGGACCATAATCAGTGGGTGAGTTTGGGTAGGCCATTGCAGCATTACCTTTGGACAAGGGATACTGAATCATAGTGGGTGTGGTAGAGACGTTTGGATCTACATGAAGGTCATCGGAGATGTCCTCACTAGTATGAAGATTATTTAAGGGAGCAAATTGATTAGAAAGAGAAGGTAGAGCACTTACATTGTTGGGTTTGCCATGATTTGAAGCAGAGGTTTTAGGAGGGCCTGCAGAACGGCCACGACCCTGACTAGAAGCCTTTTTCTGGGTGTTGGGGATCTGGGAATCCTTCTTTCGACCCGAATCATTGGGGGTATCTTTTTTTCAGGAAGGGCATTGAGAAGCCAGGTGGCCCTGAGTGTTGCACTCCAAACAAAAAGTGGGCTTGTTCTCGTACTCAACTCCTTGATGCCTTTTGTAGCTCCCGTAGTTGATGCTGATGTAGGTAGGTAGAGTTGAATCCAGATTAGCCATGACGCAGACACGAGCATAGGTCATTCTGGTTCTAACTCGGGTAGCAGGGTCGATGGCGACTAAATCTCCAATCAGTTGAGTGATGCCTTTGAGTGCATCATTGTAGAATAACTATGGGGGAAGCCCATGGAGTTTGATCCAGATTGGAGCGATGTTGATAGACTAAGTTTCATGGTCAAAGTCTTCCCCCGATCTCTGCAGAAACAGGCTACGATGGCCAAAAAACCAGGGTCCTCCAGTAAGAATGTGATGGGTATCGAGGGCATTATTTAGCCTTATCATGAAAAACCCCCTAGGAAATGCCACTAACTCCAAGCTGCCCAAAAGCCACCATTTGGAAAGGGCCCACTCTCGGATAGTTTCCATATCAGGTCGGGCACCGACAAATTTCCCAACCAGAGAGAGGGACTCTTGGAAGATTAGTGGCTCCATAACCTCACTTGGAAAAGAGACTTCAGTGCCCAAAATAGATAAGGGCAAAGGAGTTTGGAAAGAAAATGCTCCTGTTGAAGACCTAACTTTATCCGTAAAGGACAAAGACCAAGGTCATGCTTTGGAAGGAGAGGAGGGTGAAACCCTAACGTTATCAGACGTCGGTTTCACCATGCCGTTTGGGTCTTCATCGTGACAATTGTTGAGTGGGCCTGCAGTAGGCCCAACACCATCTGTAGGGCCCGAGAACAAACCTGCCAGACCAGCACCCTCCAACGTCCCTCCAACGTCGCCATCGCCATCGCCATCGCCATCGTCCACAGACACTCTCGCTCCTGTTCCCGCCATCGTAGACTAAATATTTTGATTATATAGCATAATGTAAAATTTCCTCTTTTAGTCGGACAATAGGTCTTGAAGAAAATCATAAAATGAAACATCCCTTCACTTGTAGTAAGTCCTTCAACAAACACCACCAATGCAAATATCTTAAATATTATGAAATTAAAAAAAAAAACTTAAAATGCTTACATATGCAAAAGTTATGGCCTTTGGAAACTTGGCCTCCATAATTGTCTTAAAGTAATATTTTTGAAAAACATCAATATTTTAAAAATTCCTTCAGACTTTTTTGCAAGAAAAAGTGATAAAAAATAGTTTTCTTTCTTTGCTTCTTACATCAAAAGTTAGAATACAATCATTGTTTGAGTCCAAAAGGATGCCCTATCCATGAAGAATAACATCATTATCCATAATATTAAAGAGCTCCAACCATTTAAATAAACATGGTGTATAAAATTCAAATGGAGAAAAATGAATACAACTCCTTTTCCTTCTTCCATCCAAGACACTAAAGCTCCCATGTGGGACAAAAACATCACAATTCTTCCTCTTTTCCAATGGCACCAAGACCTCTTTGTGAGGAAAAGTACTTGACTCTCTATGAAGAAGTCAATACACCCTTCTAAATTCAAAATGGTAATACTTATTCTACTATAAGTGGATTGGATCTATGGAAAATAGATCGAAAATTTTCCCATAATAATGAAACATAACTTGGAGTAGGTGTAAATTCTCCAAAAAATCAAGATAATGGAAGAAACAAAAAAATGGATATTATTTTTCCTCTTTTGTTGGAGGTGCATATGAAACTCTTAAAAGTAATTTTTCATCAAAGTCAAAAAAATATCATAGCTTCAAACAAATTTTTCACGTGACCAAGCAATGAAACTCCATACCCATTCTCACACCATGTTAGAATTTAAACCTATTTGTAGAAATGAACAAAATTAATCCATCCACTTAAATCTTATACTAAAAGCATAAAATAGGTGAACATATAGAGATAGATAGTGGCAACCATAGGCAACATAAATAATCACCATACTATATATAAATAAGAATCACAAAACTGATATAATAAATAAAGTTGTAGGGGGTATTTATACCAATCCCAAAACCCCAATTATATAAATAAGTTTAACCTAAGCTAACATGGCAAGAGGGACTTAGGTTAATTACAAGTTGTAAGGTGGTTTTAACCATAACAAGGTTGACTAAGGCTTATAGGGATGATTAAATAATACAATAAACTAATACATTTATACAATGATTGCCCATAAGCATATACAACATTGAATCATATTTTTTTGGCCTTGGTTATAAGTCAAATTATACTCTCAATATTATCTTCCATACATTGGACATATAGTTATGGGAGATTAACATCCCTTAGCGAATAAAACCATTGAGCTTCTAAGATGACATCTAAACTACCTACGTTCATTGCATAAATATGGTTGGACTAGGTATAGGAGCCCATTTATATATTAATATTTGTAATACATTCAACACATTGAGTCGTGCCTCCATTTACACTTGGAACTTGTCTTGGGTGGCATTATTGATGTACAATATTATTGTTTTGATTGTCTTATAAATTATGTGTGCCACTTAAATAAATTAATTTATTGACAAACTAATGTTTGATAAAGCTTTATATTTTGATGGTGTGATGGGTCTACAACCCCATGATGGAAAATATTAAAATGGATATATTATTTACATGTTCAAGATCATCTACTTCAATTGGTGAGTCCTATTGTAGAGGGTCCTAACCTTCATAATCTAAAACATCCTCATTCTTATCTTCGAAGTGGAAGTTACTTTTTCCTCACAAGTATCATCTCATAGATGTCATGATATACATTTTAAATAGAACTTTGGTGGAAACTCCTCATTATTGTTATTTAAATATAGCCATCTAGGATATAATTCATTTTTGTGGTTGGGGATGATACAATTGGATCTCCTCTTTATGTACATGATTCAAATGTTCTACCTCATGAAGGTATATAGAATAAGCATATCTACCTCCATCTTGATGTCATCCCTAAGTCTATGAAAAAAAGCTATGACCACCACCATTAGATGCAAATGATAAGTATATGTGTATAGGACCATGAACTTAGTGCAATGATCATCTATCAATCGTTATTGTTTGGTTTGCATCAAATAAAATACATAAGAGGTAGAGGGTCCCCTATCAAACTTGAGGAAGAACATCTTCTTAAAATTTGGCCATGAAGGATGGAAATCCTTGTCCTTCTACTTATCTTGATACTATGGCCCAAAAACCTATTGGAACTCACTATCCAATGAACACTCAATCTAAGGAGGTAAAAAATATGGATGTTTCCCAAGAAGCTAGTTCAATATTTTCTAGATTGAATCTACCTATCCCAAATTATCTTGGATTGAATCAAGTTGTATTTGCACCCTGGATTATTGATGATCAATATTGGTTATCATTCTCTCTAGCCTAACATGCTCATATGAGGAATAATCATGGAGATTAGAAGAAATTCTTGAGGTAAAGGTGCAAGAATTTTTGCCAAGAGGTATGGGGGTATTCATGGTGTTTTTATAGCAATATTCCATGGGTCAAAGTTGTTAATGTGATATGAGATACTATGCCATAATCCTAGATTTCTTGATTATCATTTTCTACTCATATAAGAATCCTAGGGAGGATATATGCATTGTAAATGCTTGTTGATGTATGCCTAGCCAACAATCACTAATAGTTTGTTCATGCACAAGGAAGTGATGGAAAAATTCTTAATAAGTCACCAACTCTTTCAAAAACTATTACTATAGAAACATCTCATATTATCAAAATGAGATAGGTATCCCACAAGTTTCTTGATTGAAAAGGTGTAAAACCTAATTGATTTGTATTGAAAATTATAAGGTTTATATAGGCACAAATATACCCATAATACATAACAAGTCACCTGAATCTCGTAACCATATGCATAGATCACGTTGGAGGAGAAATAGGGAGGTAAGACAAATTCTAACCTATCTCTTGCTAACAATATGCTAACTAATGCTACATGAGAAAGAGGCTCACAAGATTTATTAACAATAATATAATCTAGAATTGAAGAACACAAGCTTATACTGAGAGGGGGGTGAAAAGTATAAGATAAAACTTTTACTTTTCTTTCCAAAGAAATAACTTCAAATATTATCAATTGCAATAATGAAATAATACACAAATCACCAAACATATAAGAGACACAGATTTAATGTGGTTCACCCAATATGGGCTACATCCATGGAGAAATATTGCTTATAAATTTCTCAACAAATTTTGTGGGCACCAACCCACAGGAGATACCAATCTCCTATTACAATGTTCATGGACACTAATCCACAAGAGACACCAATCTCCTCTCAAGTTCATGGAAACCAATCCATTGGAGACATAAATCCCCTATCAAATTCATGGACACCAATCCATAGGAGACACCAATCCCCTCTCAATTTCATGGATACCAATCCATAGGAGACACCAATCCCTCTATTGGTTTATGGACACCAATCCATAGGAGAAACCAATCCCCTCTCAATTTTGTGTACACCAATCCATAGGAGACACCAATCCCCTCTCAAGTTTGTAGACACCAATCCAAAAGATACACCAATCACTACTATTAGTTTGTGGACACAAATACATAGGAGAAACCAATCCCCTCTCAAGTTTGTGGACACCAATCCTCTCTCAAGTTCATGGAAACTAATACACATGAGACACCAATCCCCTTGCTCTAGTTTATGGACACCAATCCACAAGAGAAACCAATAATTGCTCATATCTACTCCATAATTTTATCACAAAAACCTTCTCATATCTACTTCAAAAATTGCTCACAAAACCTGCTCAAATCTACTCCAAAATATGCTCACAAAACCTACTCAAATATGCTCCAAAATCTTCTCACAAAACCTGCTCAAATCTACTCCAAAATCTGCTCATAAAACCTGCTCAAATCTTCTCCAAAACCTGCTCATAAGGCTTGCTCAAATCTGCTCCAAATATGATCTATAACCATTGCACATTTACTCCCAAATTCAATCGTAACCAATGCATAAATCTGCTTACCAAAATTGATCAATAATGGCATCAAGTTCTTCACCTTTTCTTTTCTCAACTAAAAGCAATTCAAAAACATTCTACCCATAATTATTTTATCTTCATGAACTTATATAGAATGATATGCACTAATGTAGTAAGCTTCAAATGGTAAATATGTTCTTCACATTCATTAATTCTGACGCTTCCACATATCTCACATTTATTACATTTTAAAGGTAGGTCAAGTCTAGCATTGGATAACTTACTTATGTGTTGGCTTGGAGATGTGCATACCTTTCTCTTCTACCTCTATCATGTGTACCTTTCCTTATTTAAATTTGTTGAATTGTCCTTCCTTGGAAATTGAATGCTTGGGTGAATATGTGTACTTGATACCTTGACTTATTCCAAATTTATGCCCTCCAAATATGCCTTAGTGATGATGATATTCCTCTTGCATGTGCTTTTCAAATCTGAAAAATAATTCTATTTTTCCCTTTTATAATTTTCAAAAATCAAATCACAACATTTACTCTTTATCATCTAGAAAAATTAAATCACAATACTATACCTTATATCTCCTCTTATATCATTTGCAAAAATTAAATCACAATACTATACCTTATAACTCCCCTTATATTATTTGCAAAAATTAAATCACAATACTATACCTTATAACTCCCCTTTTACAATTTGCAAAAATCAAATCACAACATAACACCTTATATTTTCCTTTTTATATCATTTGCAAAAATCAAATCCCAATACTATGCCTTATATCTCCCTTTATCAAATTTAATAAAACAAAATTTATAAATACCTTGCACAACCATGGATGGGATTTGATCCCTTGACCTCTAGAAGTACAATGCCCTAACCTAGGCTAGTGACCATCTATGCTTACACAACACATAAAACTAAACAGTGCAAAATAATATTTATTTCCTTCTGTGCTCTGGTTTCTATCCTTCAACAAAACAAAATGATGTCGAAGGGATTTGATCCCTTAACCTCCTGCATAGTAGCGCTTCCACACAAGCTAGGTGACCGTCTAGGCTACCCCAATGGATGGAATCAAAAGCACAAAAATGATATTTAAATCCTTTGAAACTCTACCTTCACTCTTCAACAAAATTGCGTCGACCAGATTTGACCCCTTGACCTCTTGCAACACAATGCCTTAGCACGAGCCTAGCTACCGACTAGTCTAACCGGTTAGTTGAGATAGATGGGGCATGAACCAATATTTAATGTTTACTTTCTACTGCATCACTGCAAAACCTGTTCTCCGCTCCTCCTTCCTCCTTCTCGATGCCACTCTCCGCTTAATCGATATTATTCAATTTCCATAGCTTACTCCAAAGTGAACTTAGGGTCTTCCATTTATATTCTTTTTCATGCTCCCAATGAAGTCGGCCCAAACTTTTGAATATTTGAATTTTCAACTTTTTGCATGGTCGGCCCATAATATTTTTGCATGGTGTTTTTAAGGAGGTCACCCATCATTTGAACTTTGAAACATTTAAATATTTAAAATTTTACACTATATTTAAATCCTTTGATTTAAATATATACCTCCTTTAATATTTAAATATTTATTTAAATATTAAAGCATATTAGATCACTTTTGCTTTGACAACTTTAAATCACCTTTTAAGATATTTGCCTTGCACTTCAATGATAACTCATCATTTCAACCTTGAAGATATTTCTGCCTTTGACATCAATATTTTATCCTTGAAGATATTTCTACCTTTGACATCAACATTTCATCCTTGAAGATATTTTTGCCTTTGACATCAATGACAACTCAATATAACTCAATATTTCCAACAATATCCCCCTTTGTCATTGATGGCAACCCTATAATGAAACTGACCTTTATTGAACAGGATCACAAGTTGCTCCCCCTGACTAGCTTCTCCCCCTTACTAAAAACTCTCCCCCTTTGACATCAATGGCAAAGGCTCCTTGGGGCTTGTAAGATAAGTCACTTGACAACGCCCCCACTCCCTGCTCTTACTGAGACAATCAATTATGAGATGGGAGTGAAACTCCCAAATTACTATGCTCCTCTTCTTGTTTCATTTTCTTTCTCCAAACTTTGGAGATCATACCCTTTTGAACATTTTGACCATTCTCCTTTTTGCTTGACTTCAAAATTTTAGGGAACATTGTTCTACACCATCTAGTTGTATGCCCAAAATTGTTACATTTGTAACAAATGATATTGTAGTCCATGAGAGGTGCAAATGAATTGAAATTCCTCTTGGTGAAGCCAAAATCATTCATAGCATGGACTCTACAATTTATAGCTTTATGACCAAAATGGTTACATGAGAAACAATGACCATGGAAGAAATTTTGAAACCTATCTGATTGCCTTGGAGGATATTGTTGCATGGTTCTCTCATTGCTTTTTCTGTGATGGTCCCTGTCCCTTGATGGTGCTTTGTTTTCTTCCTCATTGATGCTTCCACTTCTCAACATATCAACATAGGTCTTAGGCTCTTCTTCAATTTTCTTTGATGCCTCTTTTCCTTTTGAGCTTGACTCCCCTTTTTGTTTCTCTTGACCTTCTTCAAAACCAAGTCCAATCTTCATAAATGGAGATCTCTATGCTTTGATAATATCATCCAAGTTTTTTGAGCTTTTCCTAAACTGATATATCTTATCATTAAACTTTTCAAGTCCCTTCCTTAGAATGACAACTTCATGTTCTAGTCTTTCACACTCTAGTTCTTTTGCCTTTAACTATTCAGCCATACCTTCTTCAATTTTCTTTGCCTCTTCAACTTTAACTTTCAGGTCAATGAGTTCTTGTGATAACTTTACCTTTGTCTTCTCATCCTCTTGTACTTGAGCCTTCAATCTTGAGTTCTTCTTTCTAACCCTTTTCAACTCTTCAAGAGCAACAATAAGTTCCTCTTCTATGTCAACTGTGGCTTCCTCTTCATTTTCTGAATCTTTCTCTTCTTCTTGGTCTTCAACAATAGGAGCATATTATTTCTCTTCTATGGCCAAAAATAGGATTTCTTCTCTTTCACTATTTGAGAGACTTTCATCATTGCTACTGGAGGAACTGCTTGCTTCTTCAACATAAAAACTCTTCTTGTGTCTTTGAAAGATCTTCTTCTCATGCTTGTTTTGCCCATACCTATTTTTCTTTTCATGATAAAATTTTCTTTCTTTCTTTTTCTCATATTCCTTTTCTTCTTCACTACTACTACTTCTTGCCTGTGGACAATTAGATGCATAGTGACCAAGGTTACCACAATTAAAACATTTCACAGAATGCATACCTTTATGTTTTCTTGGACCCTTCTTATTCCTTCGCACAAAGTTAGCTTCTTCTCCATTGCTTGACTCTTCACTTGATTCTAGTTCCTTATTCTTTGCCTTATTTGAAGCTTTGAATGTTGCCTCTCATTTGGATGTTTGATATTTTTCTGTCCTCATCTCATAGGTTGTGAGAATCCCATGTAGCTCATCCATACTCAAAGTTTTGAGATCCTTCATTTCTTCAATTGCTGAAACCTTTGCATCAAACCTCATGGGAAGTGACCTCAAGATTTTTTGAACAATCTTAGAGTCTTCAATACTTTCTCCAAGTCCACGAATGGTGTTGACAACCTCATCAACATGAAGTAGATACCTAGCAATATCTTCCTCATATTTCATCTTCAAGTCTTCAAACTTCCTCCTATGGGTTTGAAGTTTTGCCATTTTAACCTTGTCATCTCCTTCATAAGTTCTCTATAACTTGTCCCATATTTCTTTTGCTGAAGTGCATTGCATGACTTTCACAAAATCTGATTCACATAACCCACTTAAGATTACATTCATTGCCCTGGCATTATTTTCATATGGTTTCTTACCATTTGCATCCATGGGAGGAGTAGTAGATGGTGTGAACCCATTCTCAATGGATTGCCATATATCATATCCATGTGCCATCAAATAAGTCCTCATCCTCACACTCCAGAAAGTATAGTTAGTCCCATCAAACAATGGAGCCCTATTTGATGAAAACCCTTCTTGATGTGCCATGTGTGTTCCTGTAAGATCTTCCTTCAAGCTATTAGGCTTTCACGAAGGAACCCACTCTGATACCAATTGAAGAACACAAGCTTATACTGAGAGGGGGGTGAACAATATAAGATAAAACTTTTACTTTTCTTTCCAAAGCAATAACTTCAAATATTATCAATTGCAATAATGAAACAATGCACAAATCACCACACACATAAGAGACACAAATTTAACGTGGTTCACCCAATATGGGCTACATCCACGGAGAAATATTGCTTATAAATTTCTCAACAAATTTTGTGGGCACCAACCCACAGGAGACACCAATCTCCTATTACAATGTTCGTGGACACCAATCCACAGGAGACACCAATCCCCTCTCAAGTTCATGGACACCAATCCATAGGAGACACCAATCCCCTCTCAAGTTTGTGGACACCAATCCACAGGAGACACCAATCCCCTCTACTAGTTTGTGGACACTAATCCATAGGAGACACCAATACCCTCTCAAGTTCATGGACACCAATCACATCTCAAGTTTGTGGACACCAATCCATAGGAAACACTAATTCCCTCTCAAGTTTGTGGACATGAATCCACAGGAGACACCAATCCCATATGTTGGTTTGTGGACACTAATACATAGGAGACATTAATCCCTTATCAATTTCATGGACATAGATCCATAGGAGACACCAATACTCTCTCAAGTTTATGGACACCAATCCATATGAGACACCAATCCCCTTGCTCTAGTTTATGGACACCAATCCACAGGAGACACCAATACTTGCTCAGATCTGCTCCATAATATTCCCATAAAAACTTGCTCAAATCTGCTTCAAAAAATACTCACAAAACCTCCTCAAATCTACTCACAAAACCTGCTCAAATATTCTCCTAAATCTGCTCAAATCTTCTTACAAAACCTACTTAAATATGCTCCAAAACATACTCACAAAACCTGCTCCAAAACCTGCTCACAAGGCCTGCTCAAATATACTCCAACTTTGATCTATAACCCTTGCACATTTACTCCAAAATTCAATCATAACCAATGCACAAATATGCTTACCAAACTTGATCAATAATGGCATCAAGTTCTTCACCTTTGCTTTTCTCAACTAAAAGCAATTTAGAAACATTCTACCCATAGTTATTTTATCTTCATGAACATATAGAGAATGATATGCACTAATGTACTAAACTTAAAATGGTCAATATGTTCTTCACATTCATTAAGTTTGTCACTTCCACATATCTCACATTTATTAAATTTTAAAGGTAGCTCAAGTCTAGCATTGGATAACTTACTTGTGTGTTGACTTGGATATGCTCATACCTTGATCTTCTTCCTCTATCATGTGCACCTTTCCTTCTTCTTTGAATTTTTTGAATTGTACTTCCTTGGTAATTGAATACTTGGGTGAATATGTGTACTTGATACCTTGACTTGTTCCAAATATGTGCCCTCCAAATTTGCCTTAGTAATGATGATCTTCCTCTTGCATGTGCTTTTCAAATATGGAAAATAATTCTCTTTTTCCCTTTTATAATTTACAAAAATCAAAACACAACATTTCCTCTTTATCATCTGCAAAAATTAAATCACAATATATCTCCTCTTATATATTTGCAAAAATTAAATCACAATACTATACCTTATAACTCCCCTTATATTATTTAAAAAAATTAAATCACCAATACTATACCTTATAACTCTCCTTTTACAATTTGCAAAAATGAAATCACAGCATAACATGCATAACACCTTATATTTTCCTTTTTATATCATTTATAAAAATCAAATCCCAATACTATGCCTTATATTTCCCTTTATCAAATTTAATAAAACAAAATTTATAAATACCTTGCACAACCATGGATGGGATTTGATATCTTGACCTCTAGAAGCTCAATGCCCTAACTTGGGCTAGTGACCAACTACGCTAACGTAGCACATTAAACTAAACAGTGAAAAATAATATTTATTTCCTTCAGCGTTCTAGTTTCTATCCTTCAAAAAAATAAAATAGCATCGAAGGGATTCAATCCCTTAACCTCCTGCATAAATGTGCTTCCACACAAGCTAGGTTACCATCTAGGCTCCCCCAGCAGATGGAATCAAAAGTGCTTATTTTAAACTTCCTCATATTTCATCTTCAAGTCTTCAAACTTCCTCATTTAGGTTTGAAGTTTTGCTATTTTAACCTTGTCGTATCCTTCATAAGTTCTTTGTAACTTGTCCCATATTTCTTTTGTTGAAGTGCATCGCATGACTTTCACAAAATCTGATTCACATAACCCACTTAAGATTGCATTCATTTACCTGACATTATTTTCATATGGTTTCTTACCATTTGCATCTGTAGGAGGAGTAGTAGATGATGTGAACCCATTCTCAATGGATTGTCATGTATCATATCCATGTGCCATCAAATAATTCTTTATCCTCATAGTCTAGAAAGCATAGTTAGTCCTATGAAATAAGGATGACCTATTTGATGAAAACCCTTATTGATGTTCCATGTGTGTTCTTGTAAGATCTTCCTTCAAGTTGTTAGGATTTCATGAAGGAACTTGCTCTAATACCACTTTAAGAACACAAACTTATACTGAGAGGAGGGTGAACAGTATACGATAAAACTTTTACTTTTCTTTCCAAAGCAATAACTTCAAATATTATCAATTGCAATAATGAAATAATGCACAAATCACCAAACACGTAAGAGACACATATTTAATGTGGCTCGCCCAATTTGGGCTACATCCAGGAAGAAATATTGCTTATAAATTTCTCAATAAATATTATGGGCACCAACCCATAGGAAACACCAATCTTCTATTATAATTTTTGTGGACACCAATCCACAGGAGACATCAATCCCCTCTCAAGTTCATGGACACCAATCCATAGGAGACACCAATATCCTCTCAATTTATGGACATCAATCCACAGGAGACACCAATACCCTCTACTAGTTTATGAACACTAATCCACAGGAGAAACCAATATCCTCTCATGTTTGTGGATACCAATCCACAAGAGACACCAATCCCCTCTCAAGTTTGTGGACACCAATCCACAGGAGACACAAATTCCCTCTCAAGTTTGTGGACACAAATCCATAAGAGACACCAATCTCATCTGTTGGCTCATGGACACCAATCCATAAGAGACAAAAATACCCTATCAAGTTCATGGACACAAATCTACAGGAGACACCAAACCCCTCTCAAGTTTGTGGAAACAAATCCATAGGAGACACCAATCCCCTTGCTCTAGTTTATGGGCACCAATACACATGAGACACCAATACTTGCTCATATATGCTCCATAATATGATCACAAAAACCTGCTCAAATTTGCTTCAAAAACTACTCACAAAACCTCCTCAAATCTACTCACAAAACCTGCTCAAATCTTCTCCTAAATTTGTTCAAATATGCTTACAAAACCTACATAAATCTGCTCCAAATTTTGCTCATACAACTTGCTCCAAAACCTGCTCACAAGGCCTACTCAAATTTACTCCAACTCTGATCTATAAACCTTGCACATTTACTCCCAAATTCAATCATAACCAATGCACAAATCTGCTTACCAAACTTGATCAATAATGGCATCAAGTTTTTCACCTTTTCTTTTCTCAACTAAAAGCAATTTAGACATATTCTACCCATAGTTATTTTATCTTCATGAACATATAGAGGATGATATGCACTAATGTAGTAAGCTTAAAATTGTCAATATGTTCTTCACATTCATTAAGTTTGTCACTACCACATATCTCACATTTATTAAATTTTAATGGTAGCTCAAGTCTAGCATTGGATAACTTACTTGTGTGTTGACTTGGAGATGCTCATACATTGCTCTTCTTCCTCTATCATGTGCACCTTTCCTTCTTCTTTGAATTTTTTGAATTGTCCTTCCTTGGTAATTGAATGCTTGGGTGAATATGTGTACTTGATACCTTGACTTGTTCCAAATCTGTGCCCTCCAAATCTGCCTTAGTGATGATGATCTTCCTCTTGCATGTGCTTTTCAAATATGGAAAATAATTCTCTTTTTCCCTTTTATAATTTACAAAAATCAAAACACAACATTTCCTCTTTATCATCTGCAAAACTTAAATCACAATACTATACCTTATATCTCCTCTTATATCATTTGCAAAAATTAAATCACAATACTATACCTTATAACTCCCCTTATATTATTTGCAAAAATTAAATCACAATACTATACCTTATAACTCTCCTTTTACAATTTGTAAAAATCAAATCACAACATAACACCTTATATTTTCCTTTTTATATCATTTGCAAAAATCAATTCCCAATACTATGCCTTATATCTACCTTTATCAAATTTAATAAAACAAAATTTATAAATACCTTGTACAACCATGGATGGGATTTAATCTCTTGACCTCTAGAAGTGCAATGCCCTAAATTGGGCTAGTGACCAGCTATGCTAACGCAGTACATGAAACTAAACAGTGCAAAATAATATTTATTTCCTTCAGCGTTCTAGTTTCTATCCTTCAACAAAATAAAATGGCATCGAAGGGATTCAATCCCTTAACCTCCTACACAATAGCACTTCCACACAAGCTAGGTGACCATCTGGGCTACCCCAGCAGATGGAATCAAAAGTGCAAAAATAATATTTAAATCCTTTGAAGCTCTACCTTCACTCTTCAAAAAATGACATCAACCAGATTTGACGCCTTTACCTCTTGCAACATAGTGCCTTGGCGTGATCCTGGATACCGATTGGTCTAACTGATCGATTGAGATATATGGGGTATGAACCAATATTTAATATTTGTTTTCTGCCGCATCACTGCAAAACCTGTGCTCTGCTTCTCCTTTGTTATGATGATCTTCCTCTTGCATGTGCTTTTCAAATATGGAAAATAGTTCTCTTTTTCCCTTTTATAATTTGCAAAAATCAAATCACAACATTTCCTCTTTATCATTTGCAAAAATTAAATCACAATACTATACCTTATATCTCCTCTTATATCATTTGCAAAAATTAAATCATAATACTATACCTTATAACTCCCCTTATATTATTTGCAAAAATTAAATCACAATACTATACCTTATAACTCTCCTTTTACAATTTGCAAAAATCAAATCATAGCATAACACCTTATATTTTCCTTTTTATATCATTTGTAAAAATCAAATCCTGATACTATGCCTTATATCTCCCTTTATCAAATTTAATAAAAAAAAAATTATAAATACCTTGTACAACAACGGATGGGATTTGATCTCTTGACCTTTAGAAGCACAATTCCCTAACTTGGGCTAGTGACCAACTACGCTAACGTAGCACATGAAACTAAAAAGTGCAAAATAATATTTATTTCCTTCAGCGTTCTGGTTTCTATCCTTCAAAAAACTAAAATAGCATCAAAGGGATTTGATCCCTTAACCTCTTGCACAACTGTGTTTCCACACAATCTAGGTGACCATATGGGCTCCCCCAACAAATGGAATATAAAGCGTTTATTTTAAACTTCCTCATCTTTCATCTTCAAGTATTCAAACTTCCTCCTGTGGGTTTGAAGTTTTGCCATTTTAACCTTGTCGTCTCCTTCATAAGTTCTCTATAACTTGTCCCATATTTCTTTTGTTGAAATGCATTGCATGACTTTCACAAAATCTGATTCACATAACCCACTTAAGATTGCATTCATTGCCCTGGCATTATTTTCGTATGGTTTCTTACCATTTGCATCCATGGGAGGAGTAGTAGATGATGTGAACCCATTCTCAATGGATTTTCATGTATCATATCCATGTGCCATCAAATAATTCCTTATCCTCCCACTCTAGAAAGCATAGTTAGTCCCATCAAACAAGGGTGCCCTATTTTATGAAAACCCTTCTTGATGTGTCATGTGTGTTCTTGTAAGATCTTCCCTCAAGCTGTTAGGCTTTCACGAAGGAACCCTCTTTGATACCACTTGAATAACACAAACTTATAATGAGAGGGGGGTGAAGAGTATAAGATAAAACTTTTACTTTTCTTTCCAAAGCAATAACTTAAAATATTATCAATTGCAATAATGAAACAATGCACAAATCACCACACACATAAGAGACACAGATTTAATGTGGTTTACCCAATATGGGCTACATCCAGGAAGAAATATTGCTTATACATTTCTATATAAATTTTGTGGGTACCAACCCATAGGAGACACCAATATCCTATTATAATTTTTATGAACACCAATCCACAGGAGACACCAATCCCATATCAAGTTCATGGACACCAATCCATAGGAGACACCGATACCCTCTATAGTTTATGGACACCAATCCATAGGAGACACCAATCCCCTATACTAGTTTGTGGAAACTAATCCACAGGAGACACCAATCTCCTCTCAAGTTCATATACACCAATCCATAGGAGACACCAATCCCATCTCAATTTTATGGACATCAATCCATAAGAGACACCAATTGCCTCTCAAGTTTGTGGACATGAATCCATAGGAGACACCAATCTCCTCTAGTGGTTCATGGACACAAATCCATAGGATACACCAATCCCCTCTCAAGTTCATGAAAACCAATCCATAGGAGACACCAATCCCCTCTCAATTGTGTGGACACAAATCCATAGGAGACGTCAATCCCCTTGCTCTATTTTATGGACACCAATCCATAGGAGACACCAGTACTTGCTCACGCCTGCTCCATAATATGCTCACAAAAACCTGCTCAAATATGCTTCAAAAACTACTCATAAAACCTCATAAAATATGCTCACAAAACCTAATCAAATCTTCTCCTAAATCTGCTCAAATCTGCTTACAAAACCTGCTTAAATCTAATCCAAAATCTGCTTACAAAACCTACTCCAAAACCTGCTCACAAGGCCTGATAAAATCTGCTCCAACTCTGATCTATAACCCTTGCACATTTACTCCCAAATTCAATCATAACCAATGCACAAATATGCTTACCAAACTTGATCAATAATGGCATCAAGTTCTTCACCTTTGCTTTTCTCAACTAAAAGCAATTTAGACCTATTCTATCCATAGTTCATTTATCTTCATGAACATATAGAGAATGATATGCACTAATGTAGTAAGCTTCAAATGGTCAATATGTTTTTCAAATTCATTAAGTCTGTCACTTCCACATATCTCATATTTATTACATTTTAAAGGTAGCTCAAGTATAACATTGGATAACTTACTTGTGTGTTGACTTGGATATGCTCATACCTTGCTCTTCTTCCTCTATCATGTGCACCTTTCTTTATTTGAATTTTTTGAATGATGAGCATCAGAAATGCTCATATTTTGTATACATTTTCTTGATTATTATGCGGTTGTATAATAAGGATTGCATATGTTTATGAATGATTATATAATTATTTGATGAAATTATGCGTGTTATCTAATTCATGTGTTTTCAGTGTGTTTTTGTGGAATTGCAGTTGATTTAGTTAGATTTGGATCAGTCGAGGTCTTTTTATGGACCTGGCACTTTGTTTCTTTTGGAATCAACGCAGAGAAGGTAGGCGCCTTCCTCTTCCAGGAAGGCACCAAGCGTAAGTAGGCGCCTTCCTCTTCCAGGAAGGCGCCAAGGAAAGACAAGCGCCTTCCTCTCCCAGGAAGGCGCCAATAGAAGGCCAGCGCCTTCCTCTTCCAGGAAGGCGCCAAAGGAAAAGAAGCCTTCCTCTCATAAGGAAGGCAAAGTGCCACTAGAAGGCAAGTCACCTTCCTCTCATAAGGAAGGTCACCACTAGAAGGCAAGCGCCTTCCTCTCATAAGGAAGGCACCACTAGAAGGCAAGCACCTTCCTCTCATAAGGAAGGCGCCACTAGAAGGCAAGCGCCTTCCTCTCATAGGAAGGCGCCAATAGAAGATAAGCGCCTTCCTCTTCCAGGAAGGTGCCAATGGTAGTAAGGCACCTTTCGCATAGAGAAGGCACCCGACATACTTAGGCACCTTCCTCATAGGGAAGGTGCCCCTGTTCTTCGCCCGTTGACCAGACAAGCATGACGTGGACAACAACGACTGGTGCAGTTCCAACTCTACGTCATGTAGAGCTAAATTGGGGATCACACCGATGTATGAGAATGTCCTACCAATGCCAGGTGAAGCACAAACCAATCAGTGAACATGCCACCATTAGAACCGAATGCCAATTTTAGCAGACGTCGATCACATTTACCAGACTATCTTAGTTTAGTCTGGAATGAATCGACTATTATAACTTCTTTGTAACAGAAGTTCTATGGGTGTGCTATATAAACACATGCAGACCTCTCTGAGGATATATAGGATATAGAATATTTTTGATAGTAATTATAGAGAGATATACAGAAGAAGCATTGTAATACTTTGATAATTATAATACAGTTCTAAGAGTTTCTAAGTGCGTGTTCAGCTGGGAGGAAGCTGCTGGAGCCTGGGCCCACTCCAAGCCAGTATTTCTTCCCCTATTTTTCTTATGTTTTCTAGATTAGTTTACCGCTTTTATAAGATTGTTTATCGCATTGTTATTTCCAGTATTTGTAGTAGGTTCATTTCCAGGAATGTGTGAATATTTCCTTTCTATAGATTTAATTGTTTTTACGTAAATTATTGAGGAGTGTATGAATGATTGACAACCATTTGAAACACCCCCCAATAGTAGAACTAGCGGACTCATCTCAAGTGGTATTGTAAGCAATCTTGTTCAAGACCCTTCGCAAGTTTACGAAGCTCCCTGGGTTGATAAATTAAATGCACGGGCATGTGACAAAAGTAGGAAAGAAGTTAACCTTGTTTGGCCCGCAACATTTTGGCGTCATTGTCGAGGAAGCGTCTCAACTAGATTATCTACAATACCTAGAAACCTTCCATCTGACCTTGTATGAGTTCTTCGAGAAGAAGAGGACCTGACGGTCGATTTATAAAAACCAATCCATCAGAACCTGAGTCAACCGAACATTCTAAATTTGAATTAGACTCACTCGACCCACCTCCAACAATCCATTGGAGTGAGGAGCCACACTTTGTGCAAAGTGCCTCCTCATCCCATCAACGTGGGGAAGAACGAATCATCATAAATCCCCTGTTTAATAGGACACCCTTAGAGGAAGCCCTATTGTGGAAAGTTGTAGAAGATCGGATGATAACACCAGACAACCTTAGAGCCTTGACTCAGAAAGTCTTAAATGATCGTAAGGCCATAAATACTGCATTAGAGACCACATTTCCTAAAAAAATGGCTGACAATGAAGAAGTCTCATCTGGATTTAGTTTCCCGATTGAAGGAGTAGGAGATACCAAAATGAAAAACATATCCCCTGCTCACCTTTCGACCTTCAGAGGATACCCAACTGAGGACCCTGACCTATTTTTATTTAAGTTTGATGTCTTATGCAGGTCTGTGGACTACAAATATGATACGCAGAAGCTGAAACTCTTTCCTTCCATGTTGGACGATGCAGCTCTACGGTGGTTCATCGGTCTGGGAGACAAACACATTGCCACTTGGGATCAAATGAAGAAGCTCTTTTTAGAGCAATACCAAGATTTTGGGAGAGCAAGAGACTCCAGAGAAGAGGTCCTGAGCATGACGCAGAAAGAAGATGAGTCTCTCGAGGAATACTGGGAGAGATTCAACTTCAATCTTCAATGATCTCCTCACACGAAACTATCTGATAAGTCCCTCAAAAGCATATTTTTGAGAGGACTTACCAATGAATCACTGGAGGCTCTTAACATGATCTCTGGAGGTGATGTCTACCAACACGCTATGGAAGACATCCGACAACTATGCCGGAACTACTCAAGAAGGAGAGGCAAGACCACTTCTAGAACCATGAAAGTGACTGCTTCAGTCACGAAGACAGAAATAGGTAACATGCTGGAAGATTTAAAGAGCGAAATGCTCTCATCTCTAGCATTGCAGATGGATACGCTGTTGTTAGAGAAAAAGAAGCAAGAAAATGAAGCAACATTGGCTTATTTCTATCCAAAATGTAGAGGGAAGCATGCAAAGAATGCATGCCCGGAGAACAAAGTCAGAGTATGCATAGTTTGTAGGCTGAACCATAAAACTCGATTGTGCCCGCAACTGCCCAGTAATCAGGAGGATGCTGAAAGCGTGGATGCCTATTTCATAGGCAATCGAAAGAGTTGGCCACAACCCCCTACGGGGAATATGCCAACCGGAATGTCGTCATATGGGGGAGGACCATACATGCACCAAGGTCCACCTCAACCACCTAACATGGGGTGGTGGGGGCCATCACCCTGGTCCAACGCACCCCCAACAGCATTCCCAAACCAACAGCCATGGATGCCATATCCATATCCTGGGCAGTAGTGGAGAGGCCACACTCCATGGAATCAGGCTCCATAGAATGTAGCACCAGCTCACCCCCAATAGAATTTATCGACGTTGCTAGTAGTGAGACCTGCGTAGCTACCCGCACAACCGATGACAAATCTAAATAACAGGGTGAACCAACCAACATACAACATGGAGGCTGAGATGTATCCGATGTACCATATTCAGCTTAGGTCTGGTAGACAGCTAGGAGTAGGAATGCCTCCACTGGTAGAAGAGGAGGAAGAGGTAGGAGAAACACCTCTTGTAGAAGAGGTGATAGAAGAAATGCCTGAGAGAGCAAAGGCTCCATTTCCCAACCGGCTGCAAGAACAGAGGAAAGTAACGCAGCCAGAGTTCGATATCTTGTCTAGCTTGAAGAACCTCACCATGACAATTCCATTATTTCAAGCCATCCGAGATGTTCCGATATATACCAAGGTGATAAGAGAGATGTGTCTAAGGAAGCCAAGATGAAGAGCAACCCAGACTATCAATGTCATGGGTAAACTAGCAGATTTGATGATGGGCAAAATGTGCCATCCGAAGTATGCAGACCCAGGCAGCCCGGTGTTGACTATAAAAATTGAGGGACATTCCCTATCCAATACGTTGGTCGATCTCGGAGCAGCCATCAACGTAATGCCTCAGGAGACCATGCAGAGGCTACAACTCATGAACCTGAAACCCACTATGATAGTGCTGCAGCTGGTCGATCGATCGACCGTGGCACCGAAAGGAATGTTGGAAGACATAATAGTGACAGTCAATGCATGGGAATACCCAACCAAATTTTTAGTCTTGCAATCTAAAACTAGGTTGGGCGGTTACCCGCTCATCTTGGGAAGGCCATGGCTGGCAATAGCTGATGCTTACATCAGCTATCGAGATGGGCTGATGACCATCTTCGATGGATGAAATGTTAAAAGGTTGACTATTTCACCCCCAACGTAGTCCGTCGACTCAGTAGGAGAACCCATGTTGATCGAGCATGAAAATCTTGAGCTATCCATGATCCAACCGATGATGACGTTGGATGAGTTGGTAGAAGAAGATGAAGATGGTGCTATTGTGGAGTTCCTCCATGGGGAGTCCTCCATCTCCACACCTGGATCACCATTGGTTGGCACCCAAGATCACCACATTCAGCAGATACACGTCGGGCCAGGAAGAACATTGAATGTCAATAGTGGGTTGACTCCCACACAATTGATGAAAGTAGAAGAGCTCCTGGTTAGACACCAATAGGCATTTGCATGGGATTACTCAGATATGAAGGGTATCAGCCCAGAGATCTGTACCCATCGTATATACCTAGATGATCAAGCAACTCCAAGTAGGCAACCACAGAGAAGAATGAATCCGAAAATGAAAGACATTGTCAAGGAAGAACTGCAAAAACTCTTGACTATCGGATTCATCTATCCAATTTTTGATAGTGAGTGGGTATCACCGTTAGTGGTAGTCCCTAAAAAGAATGGGAAATGGTGAATCTATGTGGACTACAGAGCATTAAACAAAGCGACCAAGAAGGACCACTTCCCGCTCCTGTTCATTGATCAAGTCTTGGATACACTCTCAGGGAGGAAGTATTTCTCCTTCCTGGATGGATTCAATGGATACAACCAGATCCAGATAGGAGAAGAGGATCAGGACAAGACAACGTTCACCTACCCATGGGGAACGTTTGCCTATCGGGTATTACCTTTCGGATTGTGCAACGCACCTACCACCTTTCAAAGGGTGGTGCTTAGCATATTTTTAGACATGATGGGAGACGCGGTCGAAGTATACATGGATGACTTCACCATCTATGGAGAAACCTTTGATGAGGCAATGATGAACTTGGAAAGAGTGCTCGAAAGAAGCAAGGAAAATAATTTGTCCCTGAGCAACGAGAAATGCTTTATGATGATGCAAGAAGGCATCGTACTGGGACACCACCTCTCCGTAGAAGGAATAAAGGTTGATAAAAGAAAAATTGAGGTCATCAGAGACCTACCCAGCCCTAGAACGCAGAGAGAGGTGAGGAGTTTTCTTGGATCAATCGGGTACTACCGATGATTTATCATCGAATTCAGCAAAATTGCAAAACCACTGCACACTCTATTATCTAAAGATGTGGAGTTCAATTGGATGGAAGACTACGAAGAAGCATTTTAGTTGCTTAAAGAGAAACTGATATCCGCACCGATTTTAAGAGGACCAAATTGGGCCATACCATTCCATATCTACTGTGATGCATCCAACGGTGCGATTGGAGCAGTCCTCGGACAGAAGGATGGCGAAGAATTTTATGCCATCTACTATGTCAGCAAAAACTTGGCAGGAGCCGAGCTCAACTACACGGTGACGGAGAAGGAGTTCCTTGCAGTTGTGCATGCCATAAACAAATTCTACCATTATATCATCGGGTATAAGGTATTTGTCCACATGGACCATGCGGCTATCAGATACTTGATGAGCAAGCCAGCCATTGGTGGAAGAATTATCAGGTGGCTCTTGTTACTGTAGGAATTCGACATCACAATAGTCGACAAACCAGGCAAGGACAACGTCATAGCAGATTTTCTATCCAGATTGATACCGACAGACCATACAGCAGTGGAAGACCAATTTTTGGATGAACATTTGTTCACCATTAGTGAGCAAATCCCATGGTACGTAGATATAGCCAATTACTTGGCCATCGGAAGAACCTCACCTGCTCTCTCTTTCGAGAAAAGTAGGCGGTCATAGAGAAAAGTGCATCATTCCTATGGATTGATGGCCTCCTATTCAAAATAGGATGTGACCAGATTATAAGGAGATGCGTAGCAGAGCAGGAGTTCTCAGAAGTACTCAAAGCATGTCACGATGAACCATGCAGAGGACACTTTGCAGGGAAATGAACTGCCTACAAAATCCTACAGGCTGGGTACTTTTGGCCCACTCTATTCAAGGATGCAGCTGCGTACGCCAGCAAGTGCGATGAATGCCAAAGAATGGGTAGACCAACCCATCGAGACGAAATGCCCCTCCAGCCTCAGGTACACCTAGAACCCTTCGATAAGTGGGGCATGGACTTCATGGGACCAATTAATCCACCTTCAATAGGGAGGAGGTTTATTTTGGTCTCTACAGATTACGTCACCAAATGGGTTGAAGTTCAAGCATTGAGAGATTCAAAAGAAAGAACAGTCATCGATTTCTTATTTGCCCATATTTTTACATGATTTGGGGTCCCTAGAGAGATAACAATAGACCAGGGGCCTCAATTTACCTCCAGGTTGATCAAGGAGCTGATGGAGCAATACAGAGTTTGGCACAATAAAACTACACCCTACCATCCATAGGAAAATGGGCAAGTGGAAGTGACGAACAGAGAAATAGAGAACATCCTGACGAAGACCGTGCAACAACACAGAAAGGATTGGGCTACATGGTTGTCGGAGGTAGTCTGGGCATATAATACCACGTGGAAATCCACCACAGGCTTCACACCCTTCCAACTGGTCTATGGGAAGAGTGCGATGATGCCCATTGAATTTGAAATCAAGACATTGAGGATGGCTTCAGAATTGAACTTGAGCTTGGATGATGCTCAAGAAGAAAGGATTCGATAACTAGATCAGCTGGACGAAATCCGAATGGACGCTCTGCAGAGAACGAAAATCATACAAAAGCAAAGAAAGTGGTGGCATGATCGCCACATTAAATTGAAGCAGTTCCAAGAAGGAGAATGGGTGTTGTTGTACGATTCTCGGTTCCAGGAAAGAAAAGGTAAATTAATGCAAATATGGATGGGACCGTATGAGGTGGTAGAGCTCATCAAGAATGGGGTAGTGCATGTTAGAACAATTGATGGTAGCAACACCATGTTAACGGTCAATGGCCACCGACTATGCCCCTATAACACATCCAAAACCTTACAGGTGGAATCCAGAATAGACATGGGGGAGACCCCATCTTGTTAGATCCAGACCAAACTCTTAACAGGAAAAACGGTGGGCATGGAGGTGCTCACCAAAATTAGTTAATTTAGTTTTTTTCTTACGATGTGTTTTGCAGGGACGACGCCCGCATGCAAGCTATAGGCATCCTAACCTAGGGCCTAACAGGCATGGAATGCATCTAACTACCTTTATTTTTCTTTCTTTTCATTTGCTTTTTGTAGGTGGAGGACCTGACAGCACGAGGAATAGGTATCTAGGAAACCAGGCCTGATTCGGCTCAGCATTCCGACACCGACACTCATAGGTAGAAGCTGAGGCAGCGTGAAGCAAGACTGAGAAGGCTTGATCACCCTTTCCCAATCAATCGCAACATGATTGCCAAGAATAAGGCGCCTTCCACATCGAGAAGGCACAGAAGAAGGCGCCTTCCTTATAAAGAAGGCGCCCACCAGAAGAAGGCGCCTTCCTTATAAAGAAGGCACCCCGCAAGAAGAAGGCGCCTTCCTTATAAAGAAGGCACCCCACTAGAAGAAGGTGCCTTCCTTATAAAGAAGGCGCCCCACCAGAAGAAGGCACCTTCCTTATAAAGAAGGCACCCCACTAGAAGAAGGCACCTTCCTTATAGAGAAGGCACACAAAATATATATATATAGGCGCCTTCCATGGCTGGAAGGCGCCACAAAAAAAAAAAGGCACCTTCCACATCGGGAAGGCGCATACAGACCGAGGCACCTTCCACATCAGGAAGGCACAGCCTTCCTTCCAATAAGCATAGCCTTCCACAGAAGCAACTTCCACATCGGGAAGTGCACCTCATTCAAAGCTGCCTTCCATAGCAGAAGCCATCATAAGCCTTCCACCACCGAAGGTGCATCCATCAGAGCCTTCCACCATCAAAGCTTCCACCAAAGTGCATCCAAAGAGCATCGACAACATCGAGAAGGTACCATATAAGCACCTTCCACATCGAGAAGGTGCCACATAAGCGCCTTCCACATTGGGAAGGTACCAAAGAGTGCCTTCCACGTACAACCAGCACTTAAGTCTCCCGGATGCCTCGATCGAAATGAAATCACCACACGAACGAGCGACATCAGATGACCATACCCCTCCCTATGTCACAAATCAATGAATCAATGCTCTTCACGATGCATGAAACATCGAATAAGGTACGCGCATACTAACTCAAATTTTTATATAATTATTTATAAATTATGCAGTACCAAAAAAAATATCGTCATCATAAAAATCATATCCCCCCATAGCCGAAACCATGTGCCAATGATATGGCTCGAAAGGTGTACCCTAGAAATAAATGCTAAGGTTAGGCACCTTCCCTATAAGAAGGCACCTTCCTGAAGAAGGAAGGACAGAAAAAAATGTAGTAGTAAGGGAAGGCACCATGGGAGGAAGGTCGAAGAATCACGCAGTGAAGAAGAATGAGCCGAGTGATACGGAAGGAATCAGGGGGGTGGTAAAAACATAGTTCGAGGTCGAAGGATGGCTCGAATACTGTACCTTGGTCAATCAAGGCTAGGATATGGAGGCAGCCAAGGAATTCTCTGCCTCCTTGAGGGGTGACGTAGCTCAGGTGTGAGGGGTAGAAATTCTAGTCACCCCCGAATACATCTCGTAGGCGACTGGATTGCCCCTCACAGGGGAATGCATATACAAAGGTGGACTACTGAAGTCGTACGCCAAAGTGCTGCTGCCAAGAGAAACTATGTAGATAGATAAGGAAGGGCTACCCAAAAGTAGCCTTCCCATGAATCTATGGAAGATATTCGAGTAGGTTGCTCGATTATTTACATGCACCGAGAAGTATACCCATCTGCACGCTAACCATGTGCAGTTTCTGAATCACCTGGTGCATGGAAGGAAGTTGAACGTGCCCTTCTACCTAGAAAATGCCCTGAAGGACGAAGTGGCTAGGTACCAGAAGGGAGCACCATCCGCCTTGGCCCACCATGGGCTGATATCAGCACTGGTCCGCCATGCGAAGCGAGAGGCAGAACCCCGATGAGAGGGAGATGGCGGCCAAGAAAGGCAACAGGATGCTATTGCCAAAATAGGGCAAGAAGAGGGAAGCCCTATAGAGGAAATGGTGAGTATCGGGCAATTGGCATTGCCCTATTTCATGGAAGAAAGAGGGCATTCACCAGTGCCTGAATGCATAGAGGAAAGAGGGCATTCCCTAGTGCCCGAGTATGAAGAGGAAGGAGCACCGCTTATTAGCAGTGAGGCCGAGTTTCCTAGAACCAGTCCCCAGGAGGAAATGCCTATGATGACTCCTCCTCTTAGAAGAAGAACAGAGTGACCCGAAAGTCGACGTTGCAGCCCAAACCCTCTGAGAATTGACAAACTAGAGCCCACAAGATGTAGGGACTTTCGAGAGCAATGCTCAGGTCGATGCAGCCTTGGAGGAAGCGCTGGAGTGGCAAACCAATTGTTGGATGGCCCAACAAATTTTGGAGGACTGCCAGAACAAGCATAGAGGGGAATTGAAAGAGTGAGAAAGATGAATCGCCCAGCTCGAGCAGTTGGTCCAGTAGTTGCAGGAGGAGAACCAACTACTCCAGGATAGGGGAACAGAAAGAAGGGATGCATCGACCCAAACTGACTGGGCAAAGAAGTCCCGATGAATTCTCCCACATCTATAGAATGAGTATTCTCTTTGGGAGAATTTTGATCGGATGCCCGATAGAGCAGCCCAGAGGTAGGGGAGAATTCCTCTATTTTTGGGAGTGAAAGGGAAAGAAGTCCCACAACATCCCCTATCATCGTCCTGAGTGATACAGAGTAGGACGAGGGCCAACAATAGCAGATAGGACCAGAGGATAAGGAAGAACTCCCCAGACCTAAGGAAGGAAGAGAAGAACCTAAGGGGTCGACATAGGACAGACAAGGGGACGAAGAAGCACCCCCAGGGATGGCAGCACAGAGTGAAGAGAATGCTCCAGGGACCACAGAGAAGCCCCTTAGAGCGAGAAGACGTCTACCAGGGAGAAAGGGAAAACCCCTATTTGAGCCATCACATTTTCTATAGAGGCCAGAGGAAAAGGGCCCAGGATAGCTCGAAAGAAGGTGAAGGTGACCTTCATCGAGCCAGAAGAAGATGAGTGGGATATGCAACCATTCATGGAGAGGCAAAAATAGTTTGAATGACTGCTCAAAGAGATGACAACAACTAAGGAGACCAGGAAGGCAACCTCGAGGATGCAGGGGGACTCTGGTATCTACGTCAATCCGATAGAGGACAGCCAGTTCTAGGATATTTATGGGTCATCCTGGGGATGACCCTCCATGATAAGAAGGTATTTTGAATGGTGGGGGGTATATGGCCCCGAATTGGAGGTCACGACCATTGCAAGGGAGAACGTAGGGCTTACTCCTGAAGCAGCCCGATTGTACAAAGCCCAAGTAGTTCATTCTAAGAGGGATAATTTAGATATCCCTCTTGTAGTGGTCAGACCTCCGGATGCTGACCTATGGCAAGCTATAGAAGCTGCATTCCAGTCAGTAGAGATGATGCTGGCTAGATCACCATCGATAGCGGCCAGAATGAGGAAAGGACAACCGACAATAGCACCCTCAGCTCCACGTAGAAAAAGAAGAGCCACACCTCCAGATGCCAGGCATAGAAGAGGCAGACACGGGCCATAGGTACAGCCGGATCCACCAAGAAATGACAATGATGAGGGGTCAACAGGGCTACCTATAGTTTTGATGCCATGAGGGCGTGGCATATGTTAGGCATGGGGGGATGATGAGCATCAGAAATGCTCATATTTTGTATACATTTTCTTGATTATTATGCGGCTGTATAATAAGGATTGCATATGTTTATGAATGATTATATAATTATTTGATGAAATTATGCGTGTTATCTAATTCATGTGTTTTCAGTGTGTTTTTGTGGAATTGTAGTTGATTTAGTTAGATTTGGATCAGTCGAGGTCTTTTCATGGACTTGGCACTTTGTTTCTTTCGAAATCAATGCAGAGAAGGTAGGCGCCTTCCTCTTCCAGGAAGGCGCCAAGCGTAAGTAGGTGCCTTCCTCTTCCAGGAAGGCGCCAAGGAAAGACAAGCGCCTTCCTCTCCCAGGAAGGCGCCAATAGAAGGCCAGCGCCTTCCTCTTCCAAGAAGGCGCCAAAGGAAAAGAAGCGCCTTCCTCTCATAAGGAAGGCACCGACGGGAAGGCGCCACTAGAAGGCAAGCACCTTCCTCTCATAAGGAAGGTGCCACTAGAAGGCAAGCGCCTTCCTCTCATAAGGAAGGTGCCACTAGAAGGCAAGCACCTTCCTCTCATAAGGAAGGCACCGACAGGAAGGCACCACTAGAAGGCAAGCGCCTTCCTCTCACAAGAAGGTGCCAATAGAAGATAAGCGCCTTCCTCTTCCAAGAAGGTGCCAATGGTAGTAAGGCACCTTTCACATAGAGAAGGCGCCCGACATACTTAGGCACCTTCCTCATAGGGAAGGTGCCCCTGTTCTTCGCCCGTTGACCAGACAAGCATGACGTGGACAACAGTGATTGGTGCAGTTCCAACTCTACGTCATGTAGAGCTAAATTGGGGATCGCACCGACGTATGAGAACGTCCTACCAATGCCAGGTGAAGCACAAACCAATCAGTGAACACGCCACCATTAGAACCGAATGCCAGTTTTAGCAGACGTCGATCACATTTACCAGACTGTCTTAGTTTAGTCTGGAATGAATCGACTGTTATAACTTCTTTGTAACAGAAGTTCTATGGGTGTGCTATATAAACACACGTAGACCTCTCTAAGGATATATAGGATATAGAATATTTTGATAGTAATTATAGAGAGATATATAGAAGAAGCATTGTAATACTTTGATAATTATAATACAGTTCTAAGAGTTTCTAAGTGCGTGTTCAGCTGGGAGGAAGTTGTTGGAGCCTGGGCCCACTCCAAGCCAGTATTTCTTCCCCTATTTTTCTTGTGTTTTCTAGATTAGTTTACCGCTTTTATAAGATTGTTTATCGCATTGTTATTTCCAGTATTTGCAGTAGGTTCATTTCCAGGAATGTGTGAATATTTCCTTTCTATAGATTTAATTGTTTTTACGTAAATTATTGAGGAGTGTATGAATGATTGACAACCATTTGAAACACCCCCCAATAGTAGAACTAGCGGACTCATCTCAAGTGGTATTGTAAGCAATCTTGTTCAAGACCCTTCGCAAGTTTACGAAGCTCCCTGGGTTGATAAATTAAATGCACGGGCATGTGACAAAAGTAGGAAAGAAGTTAACCTTGTTTGGCCCGCAACACTAAATTATCCTTCCTTGGCAATTGAATACTTGGGTGAATATGTGTACTTGATACCTTGACTTGTTCTAAATTTGTGCCCTTCAAATATGCCTTAGTGATGATGATCTTCCTCTTGCATGTGCTTTTCAACTATGGAAATAATTCTCTTTTTCCCTTTTATAATTTGCAAAAATCAAATCACAACATTTCCTCTTTATCATTTGCAAAAATTAAATCACAATACTATACCTTATATCTCCTCTTATATATTTACAAAAATTAAATCACAATATAATACCTTATAATTCCCCTTATATTATTTGCAAAAATTAAATCACCAATACTATACCTTATAACTCTACTTTTACAATTTGTAAAAATCAAATCACAACATAACACCTTATATTTTCATTTTTATATAATTTGCAAAAATCAAATCCCAATACTATGCCTTATATCTCCTTTTATCAAATTTAATAAAACAAAATTTATAAATACCTTGTACAACCACGTATGGGATTTCATATCTTCACCTTTAGAAGCGCAATGCCCTAACTTGGGCTAGTGACCAACTACACTAACGCAACATATGAAACTAAACATTGCAAAATAATATTTATTTCCTTCAGCGTTCTGGTTTCTATCCATCAACAAAATAAAATAGCACCGAATGGATTCGATCCCTTAACCTCCTGCACAACTACGCTTCCACACAAGCTAGGTAACCATCTGGGCTCCCCTAGCAAATGGAATCAAAAGTGCTTATTTTAAACTTCCTCATATTTCATCTTCAAGTATTCAAACTTCCTCTTGTGGGTTTGAATTTTTGCCAGTTTAACCTTGTCATCTCCTTCATAAGTTCTTTGTAACTTGTCCTATATTTCTTTTGTTGAATTGCATTGCATGACTTTCACAAAATCTGATTCACATAACCCACTTAAGATTACATTTGTTTCCTTGACATTATTTTCATATGGTTTCTTACCATTTGCATCCATGGGAGGAGTAGTAGATGATGTGAAACCATTCTCAATGAATTGTCATGTATCATATCCATGTGCCATCAAACAATTCCTTATCCTCACACTCTAGAAATTATAGTTAGTCCCATCAAACAAGGGTGCCCTATTTGATGAAAACCTTTCTTGATGTGCCATGTGTGTTCTTGTAAGATATTCCTTCAAGTTGTTAGGCTTTCACAAAGTAACCCGCTCTAATACCACTTGAAGAACACAAACTTATACTAACAGGGGGGGGTGAAGAGTATAAGATAAAAATTTTACTTTTCTTTCCAAATAAATAACTTCAAATATTATCAATTGTAATGATGAAACAATGCACAAATCACCACACACATAAGAGACACAAATTTAACGTGGTTCACCCAATATGGGCTACATCCAGGAAGAAATATTGCTTATATATTTCTCAATAAATTTTGTGGGTACCAACCCATAGGAGACACCAATTTCCTATTATAATTTTTGTGGACACCAATCCAAAGGAGACACCAATCCCCTCTCAATTTTGTGGACACCAATCCATAGGAGACACCAATACCCTTTCAATTTTATGGACACAAATCCATAGGAGACACCAATCTCCTCTACTAGTTTGTGGATAGTAATCCATAGGAGACACCAATATCCTCTCAAGTTCATGGAATCCAATCCATAGGAGACACCAATCCCCTCTCAATTTTATGGACACCAATCCACAGGAGACACCAATTGCCTCTCAAGTTTATGGAAATGAATCCACAGGAGACACCAATCCCATATGTTGGTTTGTGGATACTATTCCATGGGAGACACCAATCCCCTCTCAAGTTCATGGACAAAAATCTATAGGAGAAACCAATCCCCTCTCAAGTTTGTGGACACCAATCCATATGAGACACCAATCCCCTTGCTCTAGTTTATAGACACCAATCGACAGGAGATACCAATACTTGCTCAGATCTGCTCCATAATATGCTCATAAAAACCTACCCAAATATGCTTCAAAAACTACTCACAAAATCTCCTCAAATCTTCTCACAAAACCTACTCAAATCTTCTCCTAAATCTGCTCAAATTCGCTTACAAAACCTGCTTAAATCTGCTCCAAAATATACTCATAAAACCTGCTCCAAAACCTGCTCACAAGGCCTACCCAAATCTGCTCCAACTCTAATAAATAACCCTTGCACATTTACTCCCAAATTCAATCATAACCAATGCACAAATCTGCTTTCCAAACTTTATCAATAATGGCATAAAGTTCTTCATATTTGTTTTTCTCAACTAAAAGCAATTTAGACATATTCTACCCATAGTTCTTTTATCTTCATAAACATATAGATAATTATATGCACTAATGTAGTAAGCTTAAAATGGTCAATATTTTCTTCACATTCATTGAGTCTGTCACTTCCACATATCTCACATTTATTACATTTTAAAGGTAGCTCAAGTCTAGCATTGGATAACTTACTTGTGTGTTGACTTGGACATGCTCATACCTTGCTCTTCTTCCTCTATCATGTGCACCTTTCCTTCTTCTTTGAATTTTTTGAATTGTCCTTCCTTGGCAATTGAATACTTGGATGAATATGTGTACTTGATACCTTGAATTTTTCTAAATATGTGCCCTCTAAATATGCCTTAGTGATGATGATCTTCCTCTTGCATGTGCTTTTCAAATCTAGAAAATAATTCTCTTTTTCCCTTTTATAATTTGCAAAAATCAAATCACAACATTTCCTCTTTATCATTTGCAAAAATTAAATCACAATACTATACCTTATATCTCCTCTTATATTATTTGCAAAAATTAAATCACAATACTATACCTTATAACTCCCCTTATATTATTTGCAAAAATCAAATCACAATACTATACCTTATAACTCTCCTTTTACAATTTGTAAAAATCAAATCACATAATAACACCTTATATTTTCCTTTTTATATCATTTACAAAAATCAAATCCCAATACTATTCCTTATATTTCCCTTTATCAAATTTAATAAAACAAAATTTATAAATACCTTGTACAACCACGGATGGGATTTGATCTCTTGATCTCTATAAGCGCAATGCCATAACTTGGACTAGTGACCAGCTATGCTAACACAGCATATGAAACTAAACAGCGCAAAATAATATTTATTTCCTTCAACGTTCTAGTTTCTATCCTTCAAAAAAATAAAATAGCATCGAAGGGATTTTATCCCTTAACCTCCTGCACAACTGCGCTTCCACACAAGCTAGGTGACCATCTAGGCTCCCCTAGCAGATGGAATCAAAAGAGCAAAAATGATATTTAAATCTTTTGAAACTCTACCTTCACTCTTCAGCAAAATTGCATCAACCATATTCGACCCCTTGACCTCTTGCAACATAGTTCCTTATTGTGATCTTGACTACCGATTTGTCTAACCGATCGGTTGAGATATATGGGGTACGAACCAATAATTAATATTTGCTTTATGCTGCATCACTGCAAAACTTGTGCTCCACTTCTCCTTCCTCCTTCTCACTATTGCTCATTTTTTAATTCATATTATTTGATTTCCATATCCCAATCCAAAGTGAACTTAGGGTCTTCCATTTATATGATTTTTCATGCTCCCAACAAAGTCAGCTCAAACTTTTGAATATTTTAATTTTCAACTTTTTGCATGGTCAGCCCATAATATTTTTGCATGGTGTTTTTAAGGAGGTTGCCCATCATTTGAAATTTGAAAAATTTAAATATTTAAACTTTTACACTATATTTAAATCCTTTGATTTAAATATATACCTCCTTTAATATTTAAATATTAAAGCATATTAGATCACTTTTGCTTTGACAACTTTAAATCACCTTTTAAGATATATTCCTTGCACTTCAATGATAACTCATCATTTCAAACTTGAAGATATTTGTGCCTTTGATATCAATATTTTATCTTTGAAGATATTTCTTTCTTTGACATCAGCATTTCATCGTTGAAGATATTTTTGCCTTTGATATCAATGACATATCAATATAACTCAATATCTGCAACAAGAACTTGATGTCCTCATTATACCTCCCCACTCAAGAAGCATTGGATTCCAATGCTTTTAAAATAGGAGTGGAATATGGACTCACCAAATGTTGTAAATAAGGCTCATAACTGGGTGGAAGAACATCCTAGAAGCCACGGGATTCTGGTGTAGAGATACAATATCGAGAGAACTCCCTTGCCAAATGAAAAGTTATGACAAGGAGTAAGGACCTACTGCTGAACCTGCAAAGGCTGCTAAAAATTTGAAACCAATGAAAATGACATAGAAAGAGGTCGTTGCGGTGTTTGATGTGGAACAACAGGAGGAGCAGTATGAGCAACAGGAGGAGGTGTTGATGCTGGAGGAGGAATGACCTCCTTAGAAATAGAAGGATAAATGTCCTTTGGCCATGAAACTAAAGAAATCCTTGGGGAAGATACCAAAAATTTTGTATGTGGAATATTATGTATAAGAAAGCTCTTACTCTGATGATGCAAAGAATATGTAGCCCGCTCATCATATTGATAAGGCTGGCCGAGAATCATTCCACACAATCCCATGGGAGTCACATCACAGGTGACTCGATCCACAAAGTGTGGACCAAGGGAAAATGACAAAGTACAATATTTTGTGATTGCAGAGGTAGTTCCCTCATCCTTCCAACCAAGTGAATATGGGGAAGGATGGGGTTCAACTGGAAATTTGAGTTGATCAACCATGGATTGAGAAATGAGATTGGTTGTGGAGCCATTATCGAATATGCAACTCATAAAAAATTTATGGAGAAGATGTGCTCTTGTGAATAATAAACTGTCTCTATATTTTTATTGATGCAGGAGGATCACTTGGTTTAGTTTCCCTTGAAGTTTTGGATACACCCTATATTCTCCTATAGACTCAATGGGCCCATCTTGTGGGGCCTCCTCTTGAGGTTGTGCAAGTAAAATTTTCTTCTTTCTGAAGCACTCAACCTTGATGTGTCCTCGTTTCTTACAATAATTACGAAAAAAATTTCTATTATAAGAAGAGGAAGAAGAAGAAGAAGGAGAAGGAGAAGAAGAAGAAGAAGAAGAAGAAGAAGAATGATTTGTTGAATCTTTATTGGACTACTGCTGCTACTATTGTGGTGGCCCTGGTTTGGGTGCCTTGGATGAGGCACCTAACTTCATAGCAATTTTCTCTTCCTCCAGTTGTGCCTTATTATACACTTCATTTAAAGTGGCACAAGGTGTATATTTCAACTCTCTAAAGAGTTGATCTTGCAAACCACTCTTAAACTTATTGATAAGTTTAGGAGTGTGATCTAGGATTCCATTGAGAATCTATAATTTTTGAACTTTCCAATGTAATCTTGAACACTCATGTTGTGTCCTTACCTCAACCGAAGCCATTAGAAGTTAATATCCTCAGCAAAATTGGAAGGATAGAATGCATCCTTCAATGTTTTAACCAAATCATCCCAAGTGTCTATGGGATCCTGAGTGCTTTGATAATCTTGTACCAAAACTTTAGCAATGCTAGATTTATTAACAATAATATAACCTAGGGAATAAAAAGGCTCACGAGATTTATTAACAATAATATAACCTAGGGAATAAAAATTATAACCTAGAACTTATGCCCTCATCATTAGTACTCTGAATACTCTTTTAAATCAAGTTTTGGAAATGTAAACAACAACACCTAATTTTTTATATTATAGAATAAAATTACATTAGAATATGAATCCAAAAATATTGATAGAATTCACCCATATGAAAGGATGCAAATTTAGCCAAAGGAGGAACTGGAATAGTTGGCATACCCTTCTACCATTTTTAACATTATCATGGGAAGATAAGATCAAAGCTCTAATACCACTTGTAATAAAGCAACTTTAAAAAATTACAATGAAAATAACAAAATATAGATATGTAAAACATGAAACATAGTCATAAACCAAGTAGTTCAAGTAATTGATTTAGATTTTACATCACAACAAATCTTAGCCACTTAGAGAGGGTGAATTCTCATATATGCACTAGAGGCGATTTAAGATTACAAGTATGACTAAGTGAGACAACTACAACGTAACTCCTTTATTTATAAAGTAAAAAAATACCAACCCTAATCCTAATTCTCAAGGGATGACTAAGCTAATCATAGGGTCTAATATAACAATGAGAAAATAGTTGATGTGACTATATTAGAGTTGTTACACATTTCAAGTCTCAATCATGAAAAGGTATGTGCTAAGTCTCTTTGTTATAATATTTGAACATGCATTTAAGGGTGATTTGCAATAATGGAGTTAACATAAAGGATATGCATTGATCCATGGAAAAAAAGGTCCAAAAGTTGAGTTCATTAAACTTAATTTTGATAGTGCTTTCAAAGGGAAACCTTGGAAAGCTAGTTGGTGTGGTGATTTTTGGAATAATAAAGGTAAAATTATCCTCACTTACTCATAATCATGTTCAAATTCAATGAACAATTATTTAGGGACAAGGACACTTCTTAAATGGACCAATATATTCATCGAAAATGATAGAGATACATTTTATGTTGAGAAAAATAGATGTGTGGATTGTATTAATAACAATATTATTTTTATATTCATCTATTATAGATGGAGGTATTATCATGGAAGTGTTAGTATATTAGTAGAGAAGGAACAAACATGCTTGATTATTTACTCAGACATTATTTTTATCTTTGGTTGTATAAAACAATCGAACTAAGGGAGGTATTGCATTAAGCAAATTAAATAATGGTTACAATGTCGGGAATAGCACCGGCGTAAACAGAACTATTACAGGAGTTGTAACAGTAAGCTAAATAATGTAATACACACAAAATATGCTAACTTACGCTAACATCCCCCCTTATTACATTATTTGGATAATTGAATAACTTCTAGCTATACTAACATCCCCCCATTACATTATTTTGAAATACATAGAGAGCTGCGAAACAATTCAAATTTGACACGTGCAAGTGCCTTAGTGAAAATGTCTGCAACTTGAGCATTGGTGGAGATGTACTGAAGCTGAATTCGGTGTTTTGGTACTTCGTCTCGAATAAAGTGGCATTGTGTATCAATGTGTTTGGTTTTCTCATGATGTACTGGATTCTTAACAAGATTCAAAACACCCATGTTGTCGCAGAACAAGTGTATTGGAGATTTTGATGGAAGACCCATACTTGTTAGGATGCGACGCAACCATATCACTTCGCACACAACATCACGTGCGACATGATATTCTGCCTCTGTTGATGAGAGAGCAACCACCTGTTGCTTCTTGTTGTGCCAAGAGACAGGACCGGATCCAAGATGAAAAATATATCCTGAAGTTGACTTGCGATCATCAAATGATCCGGCATAGTCGGAGTCCGTGTATCCTTGCAAGAAGAATTTGTTGTTCTTCTTATATTCTAGGCCATATTCCATTGTGCCACGGACATAGTGAAGAACTCGCTTTGCTGCTTTCCAGTGTGTAGTCTTAGGTTCCTGCATGAACCTCGAAAGATAATTTATAGCAAACACGATATCTGGCCTAGTGTTGGTCAGATATATGAGACTCTCGATCAACTATCGATAGAGAGTACCATCTACCTACGGTGAATCATCATATCGTGATAACTGTATCCCTGTTTCCATCGGAGTTGCCATTGGCTTACAATCAGTCATGCGATATTTTTCCAACAGTGTCTTGGCATATTTTTTTTGAGTCACTTTGATGTAGTGCTCCTTCTGGCTGACTTCCAGACCAAGACAATAATGGAGAAGTCCGAGATCTGACATCTCAAAATATTGACACAAGTCTCTTTTGACAGTAGAGATCATAGTTTTTGAACTCCCTGTAATGAGAAGATCATCAACATAGAGTACAAGCAACACTATCTCAGAACCCTATTTCTTGAAATAGAGGTTTGCATCTGATGGACATCTCTTAAATCCATGCTGCAGGAGGTGATTATCCATTTTTATATACCAAGCTCGAGGAGCTTGTTTCAAGCCATATAAGGATTTGACCAATTTGCACACTTTTTGCTTTTGGCCTTCCACTTCAAATCCTTCTGGCTGAGTCATGTAGACTTCTTCTTGGAGATCACCATTCAGAAAAGCACTCTTGACATCCATTTGGTGCACTTTCCACCCATTTTGTGCTGCCATAGCACAAAGAACTCGAATGGTTGTCATCCGAGCAATAGGTGCAAAAGTTTCCTCGTAGTCAATGCCTTCTCTTTGAGCATAGCCCTTTGCAACAAGTCGGGCCTTATGCTTATCTATTGTCCCATATACCTTATACTTAACTTTATACACCCATTTGCAGCCTATGGGCTTCTTTTCGTATGGCAGATCGACAAGCTTCCAAGTTTTGTTTTTCATCAGACTTATACTCTGCATCCATAGCGGCCTTCCACTGAGGCTCACCAAGAGCATCTTGCATTGATGCAGGTTCAAGATCATCTATTGAGGACATAAACACCCTGTCATCATCAATATCCATATCTTATGTATCTCTCTCTGGATCTACAGAAAGTTCCTCAAAGGATTGGCATAGATCATCAACCTCAGTAATCTCTGTTGCAGCTTTCTCCTGTTGAGCCATGCTGCGAGTACGAGGCCTATCCAATGTCAAATATGGTGGAGTGGATAGCTTAGAATCTCTGATTGTATTTGTATACCACTTTGGATTCTTCTTCTGAGGTGTTGAAGAAGATGAAGAAGGACCTCCAACTTTTGATGAAGGAGATTTCTCAACCTTAGTTTCCACAAGGTCTAGGTATACATCTGATGTGTTTTCTGATGTGAAAGCCTCATCAAAAACTACATCTCTACTAATGTGTATCTTCTTGGTTAAGGGATCAATCAATCGATAACCCTTAGAGTTTTCATCATACCCAAGAAGAATGCACCTCAATGTTTTCTCATCTAGCTTTTTCCTCTTTTCTTTCGGTATATGCATGAATGCTTTACAACCAAAAATGCGTAGATGAGAGATGGAGGGTTTTCTGCCACTCCATGCTTCCTGTGGAGTCATTCCTTGTAGGGCCTTAGTGGGTGCCCTATTCAACAGATATACTGATGTGGTGACTACTTCTGCCCAATATTGTTGCCCAATTCTAGCTCCTGTGAGCATGCAACGAACCATTTCCATGATGGAACGGTTTCTCCTTTCAGCAACTCCATTTTTTTGAGGAGTATAAGCAGTAGTCAACTATCGTGTGATCCCATTTTCTTTCAAGAACTCAGAGAATTCTTTAGAGGTGAACTCCCCCCCTCGATCTGAGCGGAGGGTCTTGATAGAAGTCCCTGACTCCTTTTCAACAGATTTCTTGAATTGCTGAAAGAAGCCAAATGCTTCAGATTTCAGTTGAAGAAAGAATACCCACATATTTCGTGAGTAATCATCCATGAATAACTGAAAATACCTCTTACCCCCACAACTGTTGGGTGTCAAAGGACCGCACAGATCGGTGTGAACCAACTCCAGAGGTTTCTTTGCTCTTGTAGAGCTCCTTTCAAAAGGTACTCTATGCTGCTTTCCTGCCAAGCAGTCAGAGCAAACTGGTAATGTGGTAGAAAGGGAAGGAAGACCCTTTACCATTTCATACTTACTTAACTCAAGTAAGTAACCAGAACTCATATGTCCATATCTCTTGTGCCATAGGGAAGTTGCCTCTTTTGTAGAGACAATCATGGCTACATCTGGAGAAGAGATAGTATCTAGGGCAAATAAGCCATGCTTATATGAAGTGGTTGCAATGTTCTTACCCCTCCTGGTGATAGAACAACACTTCTTGCCCCCCTCAACACTAAATTTTACAACCATATTTTTGTCCAGAATTTGTGTGACTGACAACAAGTTGTTCGCCAATCCTGGAACATAGAGAACCTTCTCAATCTGGCACTTGCCATCAGGAAGAGTAACAAAAACTGTTCCTTCTCCCTAAACCTTGTAGGTTTTATCATCGACAATAGTGATCGGTTTGCCCTCTTTGGCCTCAAAAGACTCAAACCATGATTTGTCACCAGTCATGTGCTTACTGGCTCCAGAATCGACATACCAAATAGGATCCATCTGTTTGGACACTGTGGTAGTCATGAGAACTTTGTGGGCTCTCTCAGAATCTGAGTCAGATTCCTCAACAACAACATTCACTTGTTGTTTGTTCTTTTGTGGTTTGTTCTGGCCTTTCTATTTTGATTGTTTATTTTTATGCCAACATCTATTTGTATCATGACCTTCTTTGTCACAGATCTTGCAATATCTCTTTTTCTATTGAGGTTGAGTTTGTTTCCCTTTTGAATCCTTTTGAGAACTACCTCCCTTCTAAAAATTACCCTTCTTCTTGTTTTACCCCTTCCTATTGGTATATAGGGTAGTGTTAGAAGAATCATCTCGTTGTAGTTGGCGTGCTTCCTCTTCTTGTAGCAAATTTACCAACTCAACAAAGGTAACTTTCCTTTGTGATACCTGAAGTGAGGTGATCAATACTTGAAAAGAATCAGGTAATGCTCTCAATACCACTGAGGTAAGGAGCTTGTCATCAACTGGTGCTGCCAAAGAATTCAACTTTCCTTTCAACTCAGATACTCTGCACAGAAAGAGTTCAACTGTTTCTCCCTATTTCATGCTTAGATTGTGTAATTGAGATTGAAGAAATAGAATGGTGGAATCATTATTTCCTTCATAAATAGTGTTAAGGGCATCCCATGCCTCTTTACTATTTTGACAATTAGCAATATGGGGTTGAACTTCATCAGAGACAACAAGCAAAATGAGCACCTTTGCCTTTTTATCTGTCTTATCAAAAGCTTTCTGATCGATAGTGAGAGTTGTGGCTCCAGTTACAGATGAAGGTCTTACTGTTGCTCCAGAAACAACATCCCAAAGATCATCCATCTCTAGGATTGCCTTCATTTTGTTTTTCCATGGTGTATAGTTTGGACCTTTCAACAACTGATGAGAATCAGTCATTAGTTTTGTAGACATTATGAAGGTTCCTTATAACACCAAAATGGTCGCCCCTTCGATATACCTTAATGCCAGGCCATTATACCGTACAAAATACCCGCCCTTACGTGAGGGAGACTATAGGTATTTTGAAAAACCAAAAAAATTACCCGCCCTTACGTGAGGGAGACTATAGGTAATTTTAATGATTATACGATACGTGGTACTTAGGCGGTACTGAAAGGGAATCACCTCGTTGATGGCACCGACCTTAGAAAGTCTTCAATCCGCATGCGTGGGGCGTAACTTCCCCTAAACACTTTGGATATCCGAACGTTCATCTGGATTTAAGCCTAAACACGAGAGTGATTGGGGTAGTGGATGGAAAAAAATAGCAAAATGGTAAACTTATCTCTCCCCGACGATTGATAGAGAACAAGCTCAGACGTCGTTGTGGCAGCTATATTAGGTGGTGGATACAGTAGCGCAAACACGACAACTTTACCTGTAAGTGTTGGCCAGAGGTATCACAAATACCGAACATTGCAGTGCAATAAATTGCACGGATGGGTTTTAATTATTTCGGGGACTTAGGGAGTGAATTTGATTTTTAACTTTTAATGAAGTAGTGCAAAAACAGAAAAAATGCAACCTACAACATAAAAGTGCCCTCAGGAATGACCCACTAGGTGTCGGGCGCAGCCGAAAATGCACCTTTACAATAATGCCAAAAATTTGCTCTTTTCCAAAAAAAAATTACTCAATCCCCTTTGATTTTCCAAAAAAAAAATTCCAATCCCCCCTTAAAACCAGCTTAGGTAAAAAAAGTGATTTCAAAAAAAAAAATTCTAATCAAAGTTAAAAAAATATTACTTTACTTTACTAATCATAGTAAAAATTATTATTATTATTTTTTTTAATTTTTACTATAGTAAAAAAAAAAAAAAAATTAACTAAGAAAAAAAATTAAATTGAAATACTTTAAATTTTTTTTTACCTAACTTCATGCGAATGGTGGGGGGGGCGCGGTCGAGGGGAATCGACCCCGCGACCTTGCGGTCTCCTCTCGGGCGCCCTAGCCAGCCGTGCTAGCGTGCTGGCTGGAAGGGAAAGGGGAATAATCTCCTTTCTCCTGCTGCTCGTGGCTGCTAGCCGCTGCTCGGTCGCGGCCTATGGCACGCGGGTGGCAGCCCGATGGCGCGCGGGCGGGGCTACGGTGGCGATAGGCTTCAGTAGGCGGCAGCACAGCGGGCGGGGTGGTGATCTACAAGCGGAGCGATGACTGAGCCGGGCAGCGGCGGTCGCGCTGGTTGAGTAGCGACGGCAGCAATCGCGCTTAATTAAAATTAAAAAAGGACTTTATAAAGTATAAAGTTTACTTCTTCTTTTTTCTTTTGTTCTTCTCGTCTCTGTCACCTACCTTCTCATGCACAGGCGGAAGTTCTAAAGCACGCAACAACACGGATGGGGCAGGGAGCAATCCAAGTGGCTGCTACAGCAGCCTGGAGGCAAGATGGCTGCAACTGCGGCCCGGGGGTGCTCTTGACAGGACGATAAAAAAATCATGCCCACTGCCAATAAACACCGGGATTTGGCTCTGAAACCATGTTGAACAATCGAACTAAGGGAGGTATTGCATTAAGAAAATTAAATAATGGTTACAATGCCGGGAATAGCACCGACGTAAACAGAACTATTACAGGAGTTGTAACAGTAAGCTAAATAATGTAATACACACAAAATATGCTAACTTACGCTAACATCTTGAAAGATTCAAATTTTAAGAGGTAAATGACCAAGGGAGACTCTTTTTCTTTTTGAGGGAGAACAATTACACGTTTGAGAAAGAAGAAATACAATTTTATTATAGATACAAGCTAAAAATGGTTTATGGAAATGTTGCTTTAATATTGTCTATTTGCCCTAATAGTAGATGCTATCTAGAATTTATTTTCCATTTCTTAACCTTTTTTTCATTGGGAATACTAGACAACATTTTTATGTGGAAGCAAATTATTATTGTCCACTTACTTAATTATGTTGTGGGGATCTATCGTTTACTCTCTATTTTTTAACTTTTGCATTCCATGGTAAGAGATATTATTTCATGAGAGATACCGTAGTGGTAAGTCCTTGGGTTTTCATCTAGAAGATCCAAGTTCAAACACCAATATCCGTTTCATAAAATATGTGCTTTACCTTAAATTTGATATTAATATTTAAAAATTTGGATTTGTGGTTGAGCACTAGGTATGCATCTCTAGAGAATGGATATTCTAAATAGGGTTTTGAATAGCCCTTCAACAGTAGCATTTTCTTTTAGGAGCACTCACAGTTTCAATTTCAACACACCGAGGGCATTTTCCTTCCACCAATGAATATTTCAAATATTTATGAAAATAATAGGGCACTCCTATCCTAATTTTAGGGTTTTAACCCATCTTTCAATCTAGGAGTTGAGATTTTTGGAATAACAACACATATTCTAAAAAGGGTTAAGAGGAGCTCTTCTATGATCGCTTTGATTTATGAATAGGGTTTTGAAGAGCTCTTTCATAGCCGCTTTTCCTTTTAGGAGCACTCATAGTTTCAGATTTTAAAATTTCGAGGGCATTTTTTTATGACCATCCAAAATTTTCAAAGATTTGTGAAAAAAAAAATAGGGTACTCATGTGCTATTTTTAGGAATTTTACTCATATTTGGATTTTGCTGAAAGTTGTGCATCTTTTAGGGCTTAGATTGAAGAATTGGAACAATCATTGTCATCCGATGACAAGATCAAATTTGTAGTGGAGAAGCATTTGGGTACAAAAAAATAGTTCACATGGGATGTGAAGATTCTATGATGGATGAAACTCCATCCCTCAATATTCTTGAATCTCAGGTTCCCTTGACTCCCCTTGGTAACCTCACAAACAATTCCATGGAGAATCCTGCAAATTCAGAGAGCAAGAGGATCTTACTAGAGGGATACACTATTAACCCATAAAATCCTAATCCAAAAACACCTCAACCACATGCATAGTAAGGTAAGCCCCTTTCAGTTGTTCTTCTTGATTCCTTTGTTGAAGTAGCTAATGAATTTTTTGAATGTACTATCATTTTTTTTATGGGGGATACCACTTGAGGCTGAATTTATCAAATGGGTTTGGGGGTTTGGTAAAATACTATATATTGGATAGTTGAGGCTATTTGAGGGTTGGAAAAGGGGTACATAGTAGTATCCTTTGCAAATCCTAAACATGCCAAAAAATTCCTCCAATACAAAACTTGAGTTAACTATAGGTAAACTTATTACCTGCAAGGCTGGTCTTTGGATTTTCATCTAGAGGGTCCCTCTAGGGAAAAATACCCTCTTTGGATAGATTTTACCCTTTTATCTCTTTCATGTCATCCCTTTCTCGTTAAAATTTCTACTCTTCTTGGTAAGGTTTTATGGTCTCATCCTATGTCAGAAAAATTATATAATTATAGAGTGCACCCTCATATTTGTGTAGAAATGAACATATCCAAGTTGTTGCCCCCCTCCCTTGACCTCAATGGGCTAGATTTCCATGTTAGTGAACCTCTTATCTACCTAAAATTACCTAATGAATATTTTTACTATAGATAAGTTGGACACTTGATCGAAAATTGTTCAAAAAAATTAGCTAAAAAGGAACAAATGGAAGTGACTGCTAAAAACATTGCAAAAGAAATACCAACTAATGGTCCTCATTTGGAAGTTGTAACTAAAAATTATACAAGAAACTCCATACCAATGGCCCTCAACATCCTCTATTATAAAAAAACCTTCTCCTTCTTAGGTCATTCCTCCCAAGAACCCTCTTGCCTCCTCCATAGCTTATATACTCCTATTTATCCAAAAACCCACCAAATTCAACCATGAGTCTTGAATTAGCTATCGTTCCTTCAATACAAATATTGAAATATAGTCTTATGATAGATGGGTGGAGAATGGTAGGCAAGATAAAATGTTTTTCCCCCCAAAAAACACTCCACCCATACAAAGGAAAAAAAAAACCTCTATCAAAGATCTTGCTAGATCCTTCTCTCAAGTTGCTCAAAATAAGGTTCTTGCTCAACAAATATATTTGGACAACACAAAATTATTTCCAATAAATGAAAATATATTCCAGTATCTAGTTCATGAGGTCAAGAAGCCTCTAAATCATCCCTCATGAATTTAAATATCCTATCTTGGAATGTTAGGGGGCTCTCCCTCCCTTACCGTAAGTTTCAAATTTGAAAACTAGTTTCTAAAAATCATATTTCTTCTCTTTTCCTTCAAGAACTGAAAGTCATTGGTCACACTCTCACCTATTGTATGGACATAATTGGTGGTGGATATGCATCCACATTTACTACTTTTCATATTAATGGTAAATAATATGTTGCTCTTTCCATAGCCAAGTCTCTTTCTTATGCTATTCTAGACCATGGTGAAGACCCTGCTCACCATTGTGTGTGGTTTAGATTGTCTCTTAACTCTTAGGTTATTAGATTTTTTTCTATCTATGCTCCCAATGGCCCTCCTAGTCATATAGCCCTCTGGTAATGGGTAGTTTTTTTCTCCCTCCTACATAATGGATCCTTGGAGGTGACTTTACTATGATTAAAAATCCTAGTGACAAATATTGGACTAATAGTAAACCCATTTCTAATATTAAATTTGGTAGTTGGTTATTTTGTCGTAATCATTTAGGTGTGCATGACCCTCTCTTTGTTAAAGCCTACTATCATAGAGATAATTGGTTTATGTGGTCTAACTAATATCAAGGTTCTACTAGGAATATTGTTCTTTTGGACATACTTTATTTTAATAATTATTTCCTAGACAAATTATCCATCCACAAGCAAGTTTGCATCCTTTCTCACACAACTTTGTCTGATCACCTTCCTATATTATATTCTATCCAAACTTCCTCTATCTCTCTTAATTCCATGTCACTTCCTTTAAAATTAAATGTGTCCCACCTTGACAGTCTTGCCTATTGCCACCTTGTAGAGCATGTCTGGAATAGATTTTCCAAACCAATTGGTAATACTAGCTGGATAAAATGGTTTGATAAAACTATTTCCAATATGATTTCATCCCTTAGATGGTATGGAAACTCTATTTCCAATAGGAATATGATTCAAGAGAGCTACCTTCATAAGGAGATCTCTCATCTTTGTTTCATACTTACGAAATACCCTACTAACATAGTTGTTCAATGCAATCTAGCTGATGTTAAAAATTAGGCTAGAGTTTATGAGTTTTATTGTGCTAGAGGGGTGCATGTTAGATCTTTGCCTCAATTGGATCTCCCAGGGAGACAAGGTAACTAGTTTTTTTTAACTACCTCAAACATAAGAATATCTTTAAAAGGATCACTGAGTTGGATGACCCTTCAGTTCATTCTCTTTTTAACTCTAAAGAGATCATGAATCTTTTTGTAGCTTATTTCTCTCATATTTTTACAATAGAACCAAGGGATGACATCCAATGTATCTTAATGGAATATGTGTAGGAACATATTCTCTCCCTAGTAGACCCTATTATTCGAGATCAAATTGAATATCATCTTTTTTTGAATGATCTACAAACTACTCTTTTTTCTATGAATAATGACAAAGCTCCTGGCTTGGATGGTCTTCCAATGGAGTTTTATAAAAAAATTAGCATATTATTTCCTTTGATATTCATCATGTTTACCTAGAAGCTCTTCATAACATTTACCTCGAATATTATATCAATGTAGGGCTTATCAAGCTGATTCCTAAAGGTACGACTCATAACAAAATCTTCAATTGGAGACCTATTACCCTCCTCAATATTTTTTACAAGATCATAGCTAAAACAATAGCTGTAACAAACCCTTATGTTACTCCTTATCCATAGATTATATATATATATTCTTATTCATATGGAAAAATACCTAATAATACCTTAGGATAGACATATTCCATGTAGATTTTAACTTTTAAGGCAAATAGCTTTAAGAGCTATATAGACTTGATCAGAGTCTCTTCAAGTAGAAGTGATCAGCTTCTACGAAACCCTCATACCCTACTTGGTATGAGTATGTTGGCTAATTTTTAAGTTTCATCCTCATAAAAGGAGGAAGTCACCAAATGGTCCACCCAGACTAGGTGAATGCCTTGAATATGGAGTACAACACTCATGGTAAACCATCATAGATGAAATAACCACACCAATGGTAATTTATAAATCTTAACTCTGATCCATTCTATTTAGAAGGGAGTTCTAAGACAACTGCATCACTATCATGATACGAATCCACAGAATGTCTTTTTTATCATGATTATATATATTTAAGACTCTTAGAGTTTAGTGGTACACACTCCATTTAGGCAACCCTTTTTGTTGGTTCATTTTGATTATATTACCAACAAGGACTTTTCTTGTTCCATAAGGGTGTTCCCTTCAATTCATGGCTTAAAATGTAGGTTCTATATTGATTTGTAGTTCAAGGTCATTTTGCCTTGTTGATAGAGTTCCATTACACAATTAAACCATCTTGAATGCTTATGAGGTGGGTTTAATCCATGAGGTTATTATATGGCAACATTCTATTCAAGAATAAGTGATTAATGTTTAGATTAACATGGCTTAGGAGTTAGCTTCTATTATATAATAACTCTTGGATTACGACATAGATTAACCAACATGAATATAACCAATGATGTATATGGAAAGGTGAATCATTCATAATTATTTATTCCACAATACTATAGAAAGATAAAAAAATTCCATTGATTCTCTAACATACTTGAGTGAGCATACATCCATCACATGATATTATTATTTGAACAACTCTACTTAACTATATCATTCATCATCATTCATTCTACTCCAAAAGTAAATAACACTATTGCATTACCATTTTAAGGATTAATCATACATTTATATCATCCATATACTATTAACCTTCTGAAATTTAGCATACATTCTATCATCATTCTCAATTATAGTGCATGTAAATAAACATTGCATCATATATCATTTTCATTTCAAACATAAATGCAACATCCACAAGATATAATAAAACAAAATAAAGTGACAAATATTTATCCTGGGAAACCCTGACGGGAAAAACCTAGCCTCCAAAATGCATTCTTTCCTCGTATGTATAAACGCAAGATGTATCAAATTACAAGCATATAAGGGTCACAATGGATCCCTTCAATTTTACAAACCAAGGAAAGCAACTGTTCCTAGACATATATATATATATATATATATATATATATATATATATATATATATATATATATATATATATATGACGCAATTAAGGAATTATTTAACTCCTTCCTCTAAGGTATCAAGATATTAAAATGAGATTTTCCATACCCAAAAGGAAACTATCTGTTCCATCATAATTTAAGATGTAATTTAAGGAACCCATTGATTCCTTCCTCTAAACCTTATTAGAGTCTTACAACATCTTGAACAAATTTATGATAATCATTGGGTTTACATTTTGGAGATGATTCTTTTAACATTGGATGGAATTTTCATAAAATCCCTCAAGGATGAAATCCAACTTCATTCTTCAAGTTGATAAATAATTCAACCCTTACTTCTTAAATTAAGGTCCCATACCCTTGATTTATGTAGACCTTTAATTTGTAAACATTTTATGATGTTTACCCTTAAAACTATATTTAATATTCTAATAAATATTTATAAGGTTTCTCTAAGAAATATCGAACCTTTAATTCAGAAAATAATAGTTTACTTCTAACTGTAATTATGATTTCTACCCTTTATAAGCTATTACTTCTTAAAAGTATACGCAATTGTAGCAATATAACTTTAAAGGTATCAACCTAATGGCAATGGTTGGTCTTGCCTCAACCTCGCCCTAATTACAATTATTGACCTTAGCAATCACAAAATTTTAAGGCTAGAAAGAAGATTCTAATTATAACTTAAAAGTTAACAACCTAATTACTTTAATAGGAAGATTCCCACATTGGAGTGGAAATGTGTGGTCATAGTTCTTTTTATTTTCTTTGACTAAGGGAGTAGTCCTCAATAGCATGGGATTAAGACCAACTTATGCATATTCGACCTAGCCCAATCTCATGGCCTTTATAAATGATATTTAAAATGAGAATTACTTTTACTTTAGGGTTCTTTGGTTATATTAGGAATAAGCGACCCAAGAAGGTTTCTAACCTAACGGCCGCTAGGCTATTCACCAACATAAGAGGGTTTATCTTGAACTTTTGCTCAACCGAGTTCGGCATGGCTTATTGGTCAAAGGGTATCAACGATTATATAATTAGGCTTAGGATTAAAATGTCAATATGTTCTATCTACCCACGTGACATGGAGTGGTCCACCTAACCCTCGATGCTCTCGACATTCTTTTGTAAATAATGTGAAGGGGTTTAGCTCTTATCCTCCACATGTCCCACCTTAATTGGTTGTCCAATAACCCTTGTGCGGGTGAAATATAGATGATATAAGCTTGGATTTGTATACATTTCATGGAAACAGAGAGGTGGATGATAGTCGTTCTATAGTCGACCTTTCTTAGAGCATCACTCGGAAGTTTTCAGAGTATTTATTAGATTTTGGTTTCTCCCATACAAACCTTAGTATGACAAGTATATAACCCATTGAACCATTACTCGCATGGCAGATCATAACCATTTGTGGGATAACTTTTTTCATGGACTGGTTTGTGGGTTCTATTCTATCGAAGCTCTTCTATAGTGAACAGAATCAGAACACGATTACCTTATTCTGACCAAGGGTAGATACTACACATTCCAAATCGAGTGTTGATTGCATCCAATCGATGCTAATCCAAACCCTTGTTGGGTAAATCTATGATTCTATTAAGGCATCTTGACCGTTCGACTCCTTGGCCCATTTCTCTAAACCAAACCTAATGCATAAGCCGACGGTTGATAAATGAGTGTAGGCATTGGGAAAAATATCAGTGACCAGTCTCCCATTTGCGACTCCAATCGGTTCTTTCATTCAATAGCTAATTGCCCAGTAAGCTCAAAGTAAAACTTTGGTCGGCCTTTCTATCATCCCCTCTTCAATATAGAGCCACATGTCAATTTTTAAAGGAGATTTTGGCATTTTGAAGCCTTCCACACCCTACATAGAGGCGGTTTCAAACACACATGGATTCTCACAGTATCGCGGGAAGGGGGGTAGATCTTGATGGCTTAGGCTTTTAAAAGACTTTCCTCTACACTATACATTGCTCTTAAGGGAGCTTGAGAGGAATTTTACTGAGGAATCAATAAATTGTTTGTATATTTAGGGGTAGTTTTGTCCTGTGAGCATATTCTCGAACCGTCGAGCTTGTACAGTGAACACCGAAGCCACATTTGGTTTGATAGCTACTCACACTCACTACCATATCATCGATCGATGGGTAGTTTATATTACCTGGCGGGTAGCGGAGTGCCGAATAAAGGCTTCCATTACCATTTCTAACATTACCCAAGGTGATCATCCTTAAATCATGCTATCAGTAAGAAGGAGATATGAATGAAGAATATTATAATAGGTGAACCTATACCAACAAATCTAATTAGACAATTCCAACATTAGAGGTTTGAATCCCACATGTATGGTGATGTATATATTTGAAACTATACGTAAGTTTACGTGCTCTAATTAGAGTACCCACCAAGCGGTGGTTGTCTTTGGGAATGTAGGATTTAATAGTTGCCCTTAGTTACAGTTTAGGTTGTGGCCTGCGCTATTCGATTGGATTTACTATGGACTTCTAGGCCAAGTAACTTTTGACAACATCCTACAAAGGATCATACCCCATCGGTGCTAGATATTAGTTAGTTTTGACCCTCTTTATACAGATATAATGATCTGTATTAGATTGGAAATTCAATAGATAACTAAGGCCTTAAATCAATTTGAAATTCAATAGATAACTAAGGCCTTAAATCAATACTATTTAAAATGCAAGCACAAATACTTGGGTAATATAACCCCCATAAAGTTTCAACCAAAGTCTAATGAGGAACTATAAATTCTTAATTACATAGCAGATATAGCTAGCAAACTCATCTTAATGAAACATCCTCTAACAAGGAAAACAAAAATAAAAACCCACCAACCTAAAACCTCAGCAAGATTGATCTCCTCAAGCTCCTTTCTGTATGCATCCCTTTTTTCGTCCACGAATGCTTCATTTTTTTTTAACTAGGAAATCCTTCAAGTATTCTAGTTTCTGATCCACCCAAGGTGGAGAGCATACTCCCTAGACCTTACAATATTTCATAGATCCTATATGGCCATTTCTTCCCAAAATGCCTTCTATTTATAGGTAAATTCTCCCCTCATGGGCCAAATAGTGGTCACATTATAATAATATTAAAAATACGCCTAGGACCATTATGACTTCATCATATCCTCCAAGGGTTATCTAGGGATGAGGTGAGTGACAAAACTCATACTATTGAGGCATAGGATAGTTACAATATTAGAATTATTTTTGATAAGCTATGAGATTCCTCTCATAATCTCACCAATATAGGGTAGCCACACGAGTACTTCCCAAAATATAGGATGACCCTTAGGTTATTTAAAATTTCTTTAGTTCTTTTTGGGTCCCATTCACATAGGATCCACAAAATATACCCATTATTTATTCTATGGATGTACTTTTGTAAAAGATAATTCCTCAAAATCCTTCATTTACTAGACCTCATAAATAGCCCTTAAGTAATTAATATTTCTTATTCCTTATAAAATTATTTTATTGGAATTTTTGTAGGATTCTTTAGGCTCATGCCCCTTCTATTAGGCATTAATTGATCCCCCAGGATCAATTAATATTATTTAAATAAGGTAGGAGGGTAACGGGTCATGACATACACCCCCTTATATTAAACATAGTCCTCTGTGTTTGAACCTATATCTTACAAAAACACATTTATCTAGCAAAAGCTAGCATTTATCCTGTTGTTCTGTATTCAAATTCTTCTATCATCCAACACTTCAATATCAATGGCAAGCTCCATATTTCATCCAAGCGAGTACCTGGTCCTGCAAAAATGCAAAATATCAGTAGTACCATGTTATTGTAAACAATATAACATCCATCTTGCATATCAAAAAGCATTGAAAGCATCATCAATACACAATATATATACACAACTACAGTTTTAACTCATTTAAAATTGCACCAACAATTGATCTAGAGAATTGTAGTATTAGAATTTTACAAAATGATGTTACAAAGATATCATGAAATTATGCATTTGTACCTTTCTAGACATAAAAAATCTTGTTAGTTTTATCATAGCTCCCACCAAGGAGTATCATAATATAATTTGATTAGCATCTCTCTCTGATATTAATCTCAATATTTTTTGTGCCCAAGCATCCTCCTGAGCATGTTGCACCAGATATTTCCTCTTTGTTGCATTGATATTTTTCCTAATTCTTATCATGATTATTACACCTGCTAAATCAAGTGCTATTCCATATCAACTTCTACTCTTCAGGGTATGTGCAACAACAAATAGGTAATCAAAAGCAAAAGAATCATAAATCATAGAATGGGATTCATTCCACTTAACACCAATATCATCCAGGTGACTCCTGCCATAAATATGATCGTGTTGGACATCATGGGCATAAAACTTCTTCAATACTCAAATGACTGTTAGGTCCGTCTATATCAATTTTTGTTCACACATTTATTGATCGTATCCTAAAAATCCCTAGGTGAATCATTCATCACCCTTTTCTTCAGCTTGATTATCCTATAGATGATTTTGTGTTGACTAACTAAGGCACATCATGACTTTTTCAATTTCTGAGATGGCACGTGTTCTCTTGTTTTCACGTGAAGTCCTATCATTGTCCCCTTCCGTAATTCCATTAGCTTTTATCGTGCACACTTATTTCTAGTATGATTTTCAAAATCTAAACAAAATCAAGCATTATTGAAGTGAAATATGTTCCCTTATCTCCCTTTGGTTGGAAACCAATTTAGCCACAATGTTTATCTATGAGGAAACTCAACATGAATTCTATGAGTCTCTAATTTGGAATCCTCGATACTTGCTTCGAGAGAGGGAAGAATTGCATAATTTCTTACAAGATCAAGCTATCAAAGCTTGAGACACCCTCCTATCCATGGATCAGATTTATTGCAATACTTCTATCCAATATTCTCACTGTGACGTTTGGTTAAGGAGCAATTCCCATAATTACTTAGCATTTGAGAGTCCTTTAAGTCATTTTGAGTGGTTTGACCAATTTTTCAGTTGGCCTAACTAGACTTTCCATGTCTCATTTGGAAATTCTTGGTTGCATCCCATAAGTGATCCTCTAAATATCCCCTTTCAATTCCTACCATCATGTTATTTATAGGTAGTGAAGAAATATATCCCCATCGGAGAAGCAACTTTCTGTAGTGGTCTTTACCAGAGCCTTATTTATTAAAGGTATGTACAGATACACTTGTTATGGGATACTGAAAATAGATTCGCTCTGACTCGGTGTCTGACAGAAATGGATCTTCGATTACCTCGATCTCATGGTATTCCTTGGCCATATTATGCTTTTGATAGATACTTAATAATCCGTTATAATGTTCCTCCTCCAGTTATTTTCTCTGAGCATAACTGGTCTCCAAACCAGGATGTGGATAGTTCAGATTTAGATTAGTAACCTGATGGTTTTTTCTCTATCATTGATAATATATCCAAGTCTTAATTTTGGCATCTTTGTATTCACAGTACTTCTTAATAGAGTATTCTATGTTTTGGTCTACTATTTGATGTTCCATTTTCCTTTGATAAATAATACCACATGTATGATGAGTTGATGAGTTTCCTAATTTAAATAACGTAGTACGCCCCTATGCTTTCGACCACCACCCAAGTGGTCGGGTGGCATACCTTACTATCAAGTTGGGATACTCGGATTATTAGAGATGATTGGTGGAGTTCTGATATAGGTCTCCCTAAATTTTCATATCAAGAAACGTATGAAGTTTTGGATGAAATTTGGGGCGGTTTCCATACCTAAATGTGTCCTTTCTTCCTTTTGCCATACTAGGGTTTCAGGTTTTGGTGTTGTTGTGCAGCTTCTTCTACCATTTCCTACACTTTGACCTCTAATTAGGAAAACCCCAAAGTAAATTGTAACATTGATCAAAAATCAAATAAATAAAACATTGTTTAGATTTTTCTCCTTAATAATAATCCCACATGCATCGCTTTATGACATATGATAATGTTTAAATCACACAAAACGCTTTTATTAAATCACGATAAAGCAAGAAAACATTTTAACCGTGGTAAAGGTTCAGGCTACGACTATCTCTGGGTGTATTGTCTATGATGTATTGTTAACTTTCTAGAGTTCATCATGGTTGAAACGTTCAACTTCCTGGTCAAAGGCCCAAATTGTAACAAGAGTTAATCAAAGAGAACATTCTTTTAATATGCCCAACCCAATTCAAATTCATGCCTAAACCGTTGATTTTGTCTTATAATATTCTTTGTTTTCTTTGGGTTACCTTTAGTGGTTACCTCTCAGGTTTTTGTTTCTCTTTGAACCATCTTAGGGTTTGTACACACTTGAGCATAAGGACTGAGCAATTCAAGAGACTTAGGTGCCAAGGTATTTCACCAAAATATTCTAAGGTACATCGCTTAAAATCCATATAGGAGGGTTTGCTTAGCCCTTCCACTTTCGAACAACTATGGATCTACTTATGGGGGATAGGTACTCAGACATCATCATCCCAAGCATTGACCTTAAATTTTAAAATTGTGGAATATCCTCTTAATTTTAATCTCATACTCCAAGTCTTTGCTAACCTAGACTCACACTACAGCCTATCAATTAGCCTGGGCTCTGATACCAACTGTAACGAACCCTTCTGTTACTCCTTCTTATCCACAATTTATATATATATATAAATATTCTTCTTCATATGGAAAAAGACCTAATCATGCCTTAGGATAGACATATTCCATGTAGATTATAACTTTCAAGGCAAATAGCTTTAGGAGCTATAAAGACTTGATCAGAGTCTCTTCAAGTAGAAGTGATCAGCTTCTACGAAACCCTCATATCCTACTTGGTATGAGTACGCTGGCTAAGCATTGGTTTCATCCTCATAAAATAAGGAATTCACCAAATGGTACACCTAGACCAAGTGAATGCCTTGAAGATGGAGTACCACACCCATGGTAAACCATCATAGATGAAATAACCACACCAATGGTTATTCATAAATCTTAACTCCGATCCATTCCATTTAGAAGGGAGTTCTAAGACAACTATATCACTATCGTGATACGAATCCATGAAATGTCCTTTTTATCATGATTACATATCTTTAAGCCTCTTAGAGTTTAGTGGTACACACTCCATTTAGGCAACCCTCTTTGTTGGTTCATTTTGAGTTTATTACCAACAAGGACTTTTCTTGTCCCATAAGGGTGTTCCCTTCAATTCTTGGCTTAAAATGTAGGGTCTATATTGATTTGTAGTTCAAGGTCATTTTGCCTTGTTGATAGAGTTCCATTCCATAATTAAACCATCTTGAATGCTTATGAGGTGGGTTTAATCCATGAGGTTCTTATATGGCAACATTTTCTTCAAGAATAAGTTATTAATGTTTATATTAACATGAACCCAATTATCCCTTTAGGATTTAGCTTCTATTATATAATAACTCTTGGATTACGACATAGATTAACCAACATGAATATAACCAATGATGTATATGGAAAGGTGCATCATTCATAATTAGTTATTCCACAATACTATAGAAAGATAAACAAATTCCATTGATTCTCTAACATACTTGAGTGAGCATACATCCATCACATGAGATTATTATTTGAACAACTCTACTTAACTATATCATTTATCATCATTCATTCTACTCCAAAAGTAAATAACACTATTGCATTACCATTTTAAGTATTAATCATACATTTCTATCATCCATATACTATTAACGTTCTAAAATTTAGCATACATTCTATCATCATTCTCAATTATAGTACATGGAAATAAACATTGCATCATATATCATTTTCATTTCAAACATAAATGCAACATCCACAAGATATAATAAAACAAACCACAAAATAAAGTGACACAAATATTTATCCTGGGAAACCCTTATGGGAAAAACCCAACCTCCAAAATGCATTCTTTCCTCATATTCATAAATGCAAGATGTATCAAATTACAAGCATATAAGGGTTACAATGTATCCCTTCAATTTTACAAGTCAAGGAAAATAATTGTTCCTAGACATATATAAATGATGCAATTAAGGAATTATTTAACTCCTTCCTCTAATGCATAAAGATATTAATAAAATATTTTCCATTCCCAGAAGGAAACTATCTGTTCCATCATAATTTAAGATGTAATTTAAGGAACCTATTGATTCCTTCCTCAAACCTTATTGAAGTCTTACAACATCTTGAACAAGTTTATGATAATCATTGGTTTTACATTTTGGAGATGATTCTTTTAACATTGGAGGGAATTTTCATAAAATCCCTCAAGGATGAAATCCAACTTCATTCTTTGAGTTGATAAATAATTCAACCCTTACTTCTTAAATTAAGGTCCCATACCCTTAATTTATATAGACCTTTAATTTGTAAACATTTTATGATGTTTACCCTTAAAACTATATTTAATATTCTAATAAATATTTATAAGGTTTCTCTAAGAAATATCAAACCTTTAATTCAGGAAATAATAGTTCACTTCTAACTGTAATTATGATTTCTACCCTTTATAAGCTATTACTTCTTAAAAGTATATGCAATGGTAGCAGTAAAAATTTAAAGGTATCAACCTAATTGCAATGGTTGGTCTTACCTCAACCTCGCCCTAATTACAATTATTGACCTTAGCAATCACAAAATTTTAAGGCTAGAAAGAAGATTCTAATTATAACTTAAAAGTTAACAACCTAATTACTTTAATAGGGAGATTCCCACATTGGAGTGGAAATGTGTGGTCGTAGTTCTTTTTTTTCTTTGACTAAGGGAGTAGTCCTCAATAGCATGGGATTTAAGATCAACTTAATCATATTCGACCTAGCCCAATCTCATGGCCTTTATAAATGATATTTAAAATGGGAATTATTTTTACTTTAGGGTTCTTTGGTTATATTAGAAATAAGTGACCCAAGAAGGTTTCTAACCTAACGGTCGCTAGGCTATTCACAAACATAAGAGGGTTTATCTTGAACTTTTGCTCAATCGAGTTTGGCTTGGCCTATCAGTCAAAGGGTATCAACGATTATATAATTAGGCTTAGGATTAAAATGTCAATATGTTCTATCTGCCTACATGACATGGAGTGGTCCACCTAACCCTCGACCCTCTCGACATATTTTTGTAGATAATGTGGAGCATCTAATAAAGGGATTTATCTCTTATCCTCCACATGTCCCACCTTAATTGGTTGTCCAATAACCCTTGCGCAAGTGAAATCTAGATGATAGAAGCTTGGATTTCTATAAATTTCATAGAAACAAAGAGGTGGATAACAGTCATTTTGTATACGACCTTTCTTAGAGCATCACTCGATAGTTTTCATAGGATTGATTAGATTTTGGTTTCTCCCATACAAACCTTAGTATGACAAGGATATAACCCATTGAACCATTACTCGAATGACATATCATAACCATTTGTGGGATAACTTTTGTCATGGGCTAGTTTGTGGGTTATATTTTGTCGAAGCTCTACTATAGTGAACAGAATCAAAACATGGTTACATTATTCTGACCAAGGGTAGCTACTGCACATTCCAAATCGAGTGTTGATTGCATCCAGTTGATGCTAATCTGAACCCTTGTTGGATACATATGTGATTTCATTAAGGCATCTTGACCGTTCGACTACTTGGCCTGTTTTTCTAACCCAAACCTAACACGTAAGCCGAAGCTCGATAAATGAGCATACGCATTGGAAAAAATATTAGCAACCAATTTTTTGTTTGTGACTCCAATCGATCCTTTCATTCAATAGATAACTACCCAGTAAGCTGAAAGTAAAACTTTGGTCGATATTTCTATCATTCCCTCTTCAATATAGAGCCACATGTCAAATTTTAAAGGATATTTTGGCATTTTGAAGCCTTCCACACCCCACATAGATGTGGTTTCAAACACACATGGATTTTCATAGTATCATAGGGAGGGGGTAGATCTTGATGGCTAAGGCTTTTTGAAGACTTTCCTCTGCACTATACATTGCTCTTAAGGGATCTTGAGAGGAATTTTACTGAGGAATCACTAATTTTTTTGTAGATTCAGGGGTAGTTTTTTCCTACGAGCATATTCTTGAGTCTTCGAGCTTGTACAGTGAACACCGAAGCCACATTTGGTTTGATAGCTACTCACACTCACTACCATATCATCGATCGATGGGCAGTTTCTATTACCTGATGGGTAGCGGAGTATCAAATAAAGGCTTCCATTACCATTTCTAAAATTCCCCAAAGCGACTGTCCTTAAATCATGCTGTCAGATAGAAAGAGATATGAATGAAGAAGCTTATAATAGGAGAACCTATACCAATAAATCTAATTAGATAGTTCCAGTATTAGAGGTTTTAATCCCACATGTATGGTGATGTATACATTTGATACTATACGTAAGTTTACATGCTCTAATTAGAGTACCCACCAAGCGGTAGTTGTCTTTGGGAATGTAGGATTTAATAGTTGCCCTTAGTTACAGTTTAGGTTGTGGCCTGTGCTATTCAAATGGATTTACTACGGACTTCTAGGCAAAGTAAATTTTAACAACATCCTACAAAGGATCATACCCCATCGGTGTTAGATATTAGTTAGTTTTGACCCTCTTTATACAGATATAATGATCTGTATTAGATTGTAAATTCAATAGATAACTAAGTCCTTAAATCAATCAAAAATTCAATAGATAACTAAGGCCTTAAATCAATCCTATTTAAAACGCAAGCACAAATACTTGGGTAATATAACCCCATAAAGTTTCAACCAAAGTCTAATGAGGAACTATAAATTCTTAATTACATAGCAGATATAGTTGTCAAACTGGTCTTAATGAAACATCCTCTAACAAGGAAAACAAAAATAAAAACCCACCAACCTAAAACCTCAGCAAGATTGATCTCCTCAAGATCCTTTTTGTATGCATCCCTTTGTTCGTCCACGAATGCTTCATTTTTTTTTTAACTAGGAGATCCTTCAAGTCTTCTGGTTTCTGATCCACCCCAAGGGTGGAGAGCATACTCCCTAGACCATTAAGAACTCCTAGATCCTAGATAGCCATTTCTTCCCAAAATGCCTTCTATTTATAGGGAAATTCTCCCCTCATGGGCCAAATAGTGGCCACATTATAATAATATTAAAAATATGCCTAGGACCATTATGACTTCATCATGTCCTTCAAGGGTTCTCTAGGGATGAGGTGAGTGACAAAACTCATACTATTGAGGCATAGGATAGTTACAAGGTTAGAACTATTTTTGATAAGCTATGAGATTCCTCTCATAATCCCACCAATATAGGGTATCCACATGAGTACTTCCCAAAAGATAGGATGACCCATAAGTTATTTAAAAATTCCTTAGTCCTTTTTAGGTCCCATCCACATAGGGTCCACTAAATCTACCCATTATTTATTATATGGTTATAATTTTGTAAAAGATAATTCCTCAAATTTATCTTTTACTAGACCTCATAAATAACCCTTAATTAATTAATATTTCTTATCCCTTATAAAATTCTTTTATTAGAATTTTTGTAGGATTCTTTAGGGTCATGCCCCTTCTATTAGGCATTAATTGATCCCCCAAGATCAATTAATATTCTTTAAATAAGGTAGGAGGGTAATGGGTCATGACATACACCCCCCCTTAGATTAAACACAGTCCTCTGTGTTTGAACCTATATCTTACAAAAACACATTTGTCTAGCAAAAGCTAGCATTTATCCTGTTGTTTACAATCAAATTCTTCTATCATCCAACACTTCAATCTCGATGGCAAGCTCCATCTTCCATCCAAGCGAGTACCTGGTCCTACAAAAATGCAAAATATCAGTAGTACCATGTTCTTGTAAACAATATAACATCCATCTTGCATATCAACAAGTATTGAAAGCATCATCAATACACAATATTAATACAAAACTACAGTTTTAACTCATTTCAAATTGCACCAACAATTGATCTAGAGAACTGTAGTATTAGAATTTTGCAAAATGATGTTACAAGGATATCATGAAATTATGCATTTGTACCTTACTAGACATAAAAAGTCTTGTTAGTTTTATCAAAACTCCCACCAAGGAGTATCATAATATAATTTGGTTAACCTTTGGCATGAATTAACCTGATAAAATCAAATGCTAACAAACATAATTTCAGAATCTCAATTTAGGATATTCACATATATCCTAATATGCATTTTAATGCCAGAGCATCCACCCAGATGTCTCCTGGTTTATATCATCATAAAATCATGGAGAAGTCCCATACCTTCTCCAAGAATGGACACCAATCCATTCCTCATATTCATTTAATCAAACAAAATTCAATATTCATGCATTCTTTTGTATCACAAATTAACTAATTAAATTTACCATAAACAATAATATTCAAATAACCTTCAAACAAAAATATAAAATTCAAAAGTTGCTAATGTTTATGCCTCATCCTTGGCATTAATAGACTACTACAAAATGATGGTCTACAGAGTGGTGGTCCAAAGGACCTTAAGGTTGATGCTCTTGGGTCTATTTTCCTCCTTGTACTATGCTGGTACTTACGACTGGAGATGGTGGTGGAGCTACTGCTCCAGTAGTTGGTTGTGGTGGAAGAAGCATACCATGATTTAACAATGCTACCAAACAAGATTCTAGAAATACAACATTAAATTCTTCCCTTAGCTGCCGAAATTGGGGATTTTTTGTGAGCATGGCTGCCATCGTTGTTGCTCTCTAGTTATTTCTTTGTAACATTTTTGATCTGAGCCGATCCCGCTCTGCTATGGTAGCATCTCTCTCTGATATTAACCTCAATATTTCCTGTGCCCAAGCATCCTCCTGAGCATGTTGCACTAGATATTTCCTCTTTGTTGCATTGATGTGTTTCCTAATTCTTACCATGATTATTACGCCTACTAAATCAGGTGTTGCTTCAGATCAACTTCTACTCTTTAGGGTATGTGCAACAATAGATCGGTAATCAGAAGCAAAAGAATCATAAAGCATATAATGGGATTCATTCCACTTAAAACCAATATCATCCAGGTGACTCCCACCATAAATATGATCGCATTGGACGTCATGGGCATAAAACTTCTCCAATACTCAAATGACCGTTAGGTCCATCTATATCAATTTTTGTTCACACATTTATCGATCGTATCCTGACAATCCCGAGGTGAATCATTCATCTTCCATGATACACCCTTTTCTTTGGCTTGATTGTCCTATAGATGATTTTGTGTTGGCTAATCAAGGCACATCATGCCTTTTTCAATTTTTGAGATGGCACGTGTCCTCTTATTTTCATGTGAAGTCCTATCATTGTCCTCTTTCGTAATTCCATTAGCTTTTATCGTGCACTCTTATTTTTAGTGCTTTATCCTCTAGTATGCTTTTCCAAATCTAGACAAAATCACTTATTGAAATCAAGCATTCTTGAAGAGAAAGATATTCCCTTACCTCCCTTTGATTGGAAACCAATTTAGCCACAATGTTTATCTATGAGGAAGCTCAACATGAATTCTATGAGTCTCTAGTTTGGAATCCTCGATACTTGCTTCGAGAGAGGGAATAATTGCATAATTTCTTACAAGATCAAGCTATCGAAGCTCGAGATGCCCTCCTATCCATGGATCAGATTTATTGCAATACTTCTATCCAAGATTCTCACTATGATGTTTGGTTAAGGAACAATTCCCATAATTACTTAGCATTTGAGAGTCCTTTAAGTCATTTTGAGTGGTTTGACCAATTTTTCAGTTGGCCTAACTGGACTTTCCATGTCTCATTTGGAAATTCTTGGTTGCATCCCATAAGTGATCCTCTAAATATCCCCTTTCAGTTCCTACCATCATGTTATTTGGAGGTAGTGAAGAAATATATCCCCATCGAAGAAGCAACTTTCTGTAGTGGTCTTTACTAGAGCCTTCTTTATCAGAGGTATGTACAGACTCACTTGTTTTGGGAGATTGAAAATAGATTTGCTCCGACTCGATGTCTGAAAGAAATGGATCTTCTATTGCCTCGATCTCATGGCACTCCTTGGCCATATTATGCATTTGATAGATACTTAATAATCCGTTATAATGTTCCTCCTCCAATTATTTACTCTGAGCATGACTGGTCTCCAAACCAGGATGTTGATAGCTCAGATTCGGATTGGTAACATGATGGTTTTTCATCTATCATTGTTAATATGTCCAGATCTTAATTTTGGCATCTTTGTATTCAAAGTACTTCTTAATAAAGTATTCTATGTTTTGGTCCACTATTTGATGTTCCATTTTCCTTTGAAAAATAATACCACATGCATGATGAGTTGATGAGTTTCCTAATTTAAATAGCATAGTACGCCCCTATGCTTTCGACCACTGCCCGAGTGGTCGGGTGGCATACCTTACTATCAAGCTGGGATACTCGGATTATTGGAGCTGATTGGTGGAGTTCTGATACAAGTCTCCCCAAAATTTCATATCAAGAAACGTATGAAGTTTTGGGTGAAATTTGGGGTGGTTTCCATGCCTAAATGTGTCCTTGCTTCCTTTCACCATACTAGGGTTTCAGGTTCTGGTGTTGTTATGTGGCTTCTTCCACCATTTCCTACACCTTGACCTCTAATTGGAAAACCCCAAAGTAAATTGTAACATTGATCAAAAATCAAATAAAGAAAATATTGTTTAGCTTTTGCTCCTTGATAATAATCCCACATGCATCACTTTATGACATATGACAATGTTTAAATAACATAAAGCACATTTATTAAATCACAATAAAGCAAGACGATATTTTAACCGTGGTAAAGGTTAGGGTTGTGGCTATCTCTGGGTGTACTATCTATGACGTATTGTTAACTTGTCAGAGTTCATCATGGTTGAAATGTTCAACTTCATGGCCAAAGGCCCAAATTGTAACAAGAGTTAATCAAAGAGAACATTCTTTTAATATGCCCAACCCAATTCAAATTCATGCCTAAACCATTGATTTTGTCTTATAATATTCTTCATTTTCTTTGGGTTACCTTTAGTGGTTACCTCTTAGGTTTTTGTTCCTCTTTGAACCATCTTAGGGTTTGTACACACTTGAGCATAAGGACTAAGCAATTCAAGAGACTTAGGTGCCAAGGTATTTCCCCAAAAGAGTCTAAGGTACACCACTTAAAATCCATATAGGAGGGTTCACTTAGCTCTTCCACTTTCGAACGACTATGGATCTACTTGTGGGGGATAGGTACTCAGACATCATCATCCCAAGCATTGACCTTGATCTTACCAAGTGTGCATTTTAAAATTGTGGAATTTCCTCTCAAGTTTAATCTCATACCCCAAGTCTTTGCTAACCTAGACTTTCACTAAAGCCTATCAGTTAGCCTGGGCTCTGATACCAACTGTAACAAACCCATTCATTACTCCTTATCCATATATTATATATATATATATATATATATATATATATTCATATTCATATGGCAAAAGACCTAATCATGCCTTAGGATAGACATATTCCATGTGGATTATAACTTTCAAGGCAAATAGCTTTAGGAGCTATAGAGACTTGATTAGAGTCTCTTCAAGTAGAAGTGATCAGCTTCTATGAAACCCTCATACCCCACTTGGTATGAGTACGTTGGCCAAGCGTTAGGTTTCATCCTCATAAAAGGAGGAAATCACCAAATGGTCCACCCAGACCAGGTGAATGCCTTGAATATGGAGAACCACACCCATGGTAAACCATCATAGATGAAATAACCACACCAATGGTTATTCATAAATCTTAGCTCCGATCCATTCCATTTAGAAGGGAGTTCTAAGACAACTGTATCACTATCATGATACGAATCCATGGAATGTCCTTTTTAACATGATTACATATCTTTAAGCCTCTTAGAGTTTATTGGTACACACTCCATTTAGGCAACCCTCTTTATTTGTTCATCTTGAGTTTATTACCAACAAGGACTTCTCTTGTCCCATAAGGGTGTTCCCTTCATTCTGTACACCCAATTCTTAGCTTAAAATGTAGGGTCTATCTTGGTTTGTAGTTCAGGGTCATTTTGCCTTGTTGAGAGAGTTCCATTCCACAATTAAACCATCTTGAATGCTTATGAGGTGGATTTAATCCATGAGGCTCTTATATGGCAACATTCTATTCAAGAATAAGTGATTAATGTTTAGATTAACATAAATCCAATTATCCCCTTAAGAGTTAGCTTCTATTATATAATAATTCTTGGATTACGACATAGATTAACCAACATGAATATAACCAATGATGTATATGGAAAGGTGCATCATTCATAAATAGTTATTCCACAATATTATAGAAAGATAGACAAATTCCATTGATTCTCTAACACACTTAAGTAAGCTTACATCCATCACATGAGATTATTATTTGAACAACTCTACTTAACTATATCATTCATCATCATCCATTCTATTCCAAAAGTAAATGAGACTATTGCATTACCATATTAAGAATTAATCATACATTTCTAACATCCATACATTGTTAACCTACTAAAAATTTAGCATACATTCTATCATCATTCTTAATTATAATGCATGGAAATAAACATTACTTCATATATCATTTTCATTTCAAACATAAATGCAACATCCACAAGATATAATAAAGCAAACCACAAAATATTGACACAAAGATTTATCCTGAGAAACCCTGACGAAAAAAACCAGCCTCCAAAATATATTCTTTCCTCATATTCATAAACTCAAGATGTATCAAATTACAAGCATATAAGGGTCACAACGGATCCCTTCAATTTTACAAGTCAAGGAAAAAATTGTTCCTAGACAAAAAATATATATATATATATATATATATATGATGCAATTAAGGAATTATCTAACTCCTTTCTCTAAGGCATCAAGATATTAATACGGTATTTTCCATACCAGAAAGGAAACTATCTGTTTCATTATAATTTAAGATGTAATTTAAGGAACCCATTGATTCCTTTCTCAAACCTTATTAAAGTCTTACAACATCTTGAACAAGTTTATGATAATCATTGGGTTCACATTTTAGAGATGATTCTTTTAACATTGGAGGGAATTTTCATAAAATCCCTCAAGGATGAAATCCAACTTCATTCTTCGAGTTGATAAATAATTCAACCCTTACCATACCCTTAATTTATGTAGACCTTTAATTTGCAAAGGTTTTATGATGTTTACCCTTAAAACTATATTTAATATTCTAATAAATATTTATAAGGTTTCTCTAAGAAATATCGAACCTTTAATTCGGGAAATAATAGTTTACTTCTAATTGTAATTATGATTTCTACCCTTTATAAGCTATTACTTCTTAAAAGTATACGCAATGGTGGCAGTAAAACTTTAAAGGTATAAACCTAATTGCAATGGTTGGTCTTACCTCAACCTCGCCCTAATTACAATGATTGACCTTAGCAATCACAAAATTTTAAGGCTAGAAATAAGATTCTAATTATAACTTAAAAGTTAACAACCTAATTACTTTAATAGAAAGATTCTCACATTGGAGTGGAAATGTGTGGTCATAGTTCCTTTAGTTTTCTTTGACTAAGGGAGTAGTCCTCAATAGCATGGGATTTAAGATCAACTTATGCATATTCGACCTAGCCCAATCTCATGGCCTTTATAAATGATATTTAAAATGGGAACTAGTTTTACTTTAGGGTTCTTTGGTTATATTAGAAATAAGCGACCCAAGAAGGTTTCTAACCTAACGGTCGCTAGGCTATTCACCAACATAAGAGGGTTTATCTTGAACTTTTGCTCAACCAAGTTCAACTTGGCCTATCGGTCAAAGGTATCAACAATTATAGAATTAGGCTTAGGATTAAAATGTCAATATGTTATATCTGCCCACGTGACATGGAGTGGTCCACCTAACCGGCAACCCTCTCGACATCATACAATGTGGAGAATCTAATAAAGGATTTTATCTCTTATCCTCCACATGTCCCACCTTAATTGGTTGTCCAATAACCCTTGTGTAGGTGAAATCTAGATGATAGATGCTTGGTTTTGTATACATTTCACGGAAACAGAGAGGTGGATAATGGTCATTCTGTAGTCGACCTTTCTTAGAGCATCACTCGACAGTTTTTAGAGGATTGATTAGATTTTGGTTTCTCCCATATAAACCTTACCTTAGTATGACAAGGATATAACCCATCGAACCATTACTCGCATGGCAAATCATAACCATTTGTGGGATAACTTTTGTCATGGGCTAGTTTGTGGGTTCTATTCTGTCAAAGCTCTGCTATAGTGAATAGAATCAGAACATGGTTACCTTATTCCGACCAAGGGTGGCTACTGCACATTGCAAATAGAGCGCTGATTGCATCTAGTCGATGCTAATCTGAACCCTTGTTGGGTACATCTGTGATTTCATTAAGGCATTTTGACCGTTCGACTGCTTGGCCTGTTTCTCTAACCCAAACCTAACGCGTAAGCCGACGGTCGATAAATGAGCATAGGCATTGGGAAAAACTTTAACGACCAATTTTACGCTTGCAACTCCAATCGGTCCTTTCATTCAATAGCTAACTACCCAGTAAGCTCAAAGCAAAACTTTAGCTGGCCTTTCTATCATTCCCTCTTCAATATAGAGCCAAATATCGATTTTTAAAGGAGATTTTGGCATTTTGAAGCCTTCCACACCATACATAGAGGCGGTTTCAAACACACATGGATTCTCACAGTATTGTGGGGGGTAGATCTTGATGGCTTAGGCTTTTTGAAGACTTTCCTCTTCACTATACACTGCTCTTAAGGGAGCTTGAGAGGAATTTTACTGAGGAATCACTAAATTATTTTTAGATTCAGGGGTAGTTGTTGCCTGCGAGCATATTCTCGAGCCATTGAGCCTGTACAGTGAACACCGAAGCCACATTTGGTTTTATAGTTACTCACATTCACTACCATATCATCGATCGATGGGCAGTTTCTATTACCTAACGAGTAGCGGAGTACCGAATAAAGGCTTCAATTACCATTTCTAACATTCCCCAAGGCGAGCGTCCTCAAATCATGTTGTCAGTCAGAAGGAGATATGAATGAAGAAGCTTATAACAGGTGAACCTGTACCAATAAATCTAATTAGACAGTTCCAGTATTAGAGGTTTGAATCCCACATGTAGGTGATATATATATTTGACACTATACGTAAGTTTGCATGCCTTAATTAGAGTACCCACCAAGCGGTGGTTGTCTTTGGGAATGTAGTATTTAATTGTTGGCCTTAGTTACAGTTTAGGTTGTGGCCTGCGCTATTCGACTTGATTTACTAGAGACTTCCATACCAAGTAACTTCTAACAACATCCTACAAATGATCATACCCCGTCGGTGTTATATAATTAGTTAGTATTAGATTTGAAATTCAATAGATAACTAAGGCCTTAAATAAATAAAAATTCAATAGATAGCTAAGGCCTTAAATCAATCCTATTTAAAATGCAAGCACAAATACTTGGTTAATATAACCCCATAAAGTTCAACCAAAGTCTAATGAGGAACTATAAATTCTTAATTACATAGCCAGATATAGATGGAAAACTCATCTTAATGAAACATCCTCTAACAAGAAAAACAAAAATAAAAACCCACCAAGATTTTTTTTTATATGCATTCCTTTGTTCGTCCACGAATACTTCATTTTATTTTTAACTAGGAAATCCTTCAAGTCTTCTGGTTTCTGATCCACCCAAGGTGGATAGCATACTCCCTAGACCTTCCAAGATTTCCTAGCTCCTAGATGGTCATTTCTTCCCAAAATGTCTTCTATTTATAGGGAAATTATCCCCTCATGGGCCAAATAGTGGCCACATATAATAATATTAAAAATATTCCTAAGACCATTATGACGGTTCTCTAGGGATGAGGTGAGTGACAAAACTCATACTATTGAGGCATAGGATAGTTACAAGGTTAGAACTATTTTTGATAAGCTATGATATTCCTCTCATAATCTCACCAATATAGGGTAGCCACATGAGTACTTCCCAAAATATAGGATGACCCTTAGGTTATTTAAAAATTTCTTAGTTCTTTTTGGGTCCCATTCACATAGGGTCCACAAAATCTACCCATTATTTATTCTATGGATGTAATTTTGTAAAAGATAATTCTTCAAAATATTTCCTTTACTAGACCTCATAAATAGCCCTTAAGTAATTAATATTTCTTGTTCCTTATAAAATTATTTTATTAGAATTCTTATAGGATTCTTTAGGGTCATGTCCCTTCTATTAGACATTAATTGATCCCCCATGATCAATTAATATTCTTTAAATAAGGTAGGAGGGTAACGGGTCGTGATAATAGCTTTAAAATTTAAAATTGTTGCTCAAGCGATTGTTCACCCAGAATAATCTATTTTTCTTAAAGATCATTTTATTTTAGCTAATTTTATGATGGCCTGGGAAACTTTGCAATGGGCTATTGACTCAAATCAAGATGCTATCTTGGTTAAGTTAGATTTTGACAAAGCTTATGATAGGATCAAATGAGATTTTATTCTTAGTATGCTTTCTCGGCTTGGTTTCAGTCCAAAATTATGTATTCAAATTGGTATGCTCTTTGGTGATGCTTCAACTTGTATTCAGGTTAATGGAGCTTTTTCCCCCTCCTTCCTTCTCCAACGGTCTATCAAATGGGTCGTCCTCTTGCTCTATTTTTGTATATTTTGGTTGTCGATGCTCATAGTTATCTTGTTCATAAGGTTCATTCTGATGGCCTCATTTAGGATATTAAGCTTCCTAGGGATAAGCATGCTCTTAACTCACATTTTACTGATGATTTCCTTATTTTTCTTCAAAATACCCAACAAGAGGTGGAAACGACTAAATAGATTGTTCAACCATTTTGTGATGTCTTTGGCTCTTGTATCAATGACTCTAAAACTAAAGTCTTATATACCTCTTCCTCTCCTCGTGGATGCAACTCCTTGACTTAGTGGAAGATCATCCCTCATGGTATGATTGTGCGTTATTTGGGAATTCCCTTTGGGATTAATATCTCTCCTAAGGATATGTGGAACTGGATTATGGAAAGACTTAAAAAAAAATTTAATGCTTGGCTAGCTCAATTTATTTCCTTAGCAGGAAGAATTCAAGTTGAAAATAAAATTATGGTAGCCGCTCATTTTTTTTACTCCTCTTGTTGGATGGCCCCCAAGGTAGCCTATAACAAATTAACTCAGTCCATTCATAATTTTTTATGGACCAAATGGAATGGGGAGGTGGAAATAACAACCATCTCATGGAAACTTTGTACTCAACCTAAGGCTTTCAAAGGTCTAGGAATCATAGATCCTCTTACCTAGAGTAAAAGTTTGACTGCAAAATGGGTTGCTAGAGCCATCACTAGTGATGAAAATTGAAAACACCTATTTCATTGCATAATCTCTTTAGCTACTCACAAAGGTAAATGGAAAGAAATCCCATGGGAGGATAAGGTCCTTAATGTGCCTCACTTTATGGTTAAAGGATCTATTCCAGTTACCCAAAACTGGAAATCTTGGCAAATAGTTTCTCATTTATTGGCTTAGAAGTCTAACTCCTTGAGACATGGCCCAAGCATCAATCTAAATAGTCTTTGGTGGAATAAACTTATCCTCCATAATGATAAACTGGTCTAAATAGTCTTTGGTGGAATAAACTTATCTTCCATAATGATAAACCTTTAGCTTTATGCAATGCTATTCAAGGTCTAGCTTTTTTGAAGAAAGGTATTAATAGAATTAGAGATATCTGGCATCTAGGTAGCTGCATAATTCTTATCTAGAATCAGATCTGCAACTATTGCTCCCTTCCCTATAGGTTCAAAGAGTCTTATGGCTTATTTGTGGTTTCCATCCCTTGTGAGGTCCTTATAAAGTTGGGAACAACTACCCATAATATATGGAATGACTGGAGATGGCTTAATGGTAAGGTTACCAAGTGCGAGGGTGCAGGTGTAGCGAGAATCACGGGTGCGGGTGCGGTTCCTGTCAAAAATAGGGTTCGTCGGGTGCGGGTGTGGCTAGTTTTTAATTTATATATATATATATATATATATATATATATATATATATATATATATATATATATATATATATATAATTAAAAAATAAAAAAATTATGCACATTGTGAAATAATTAAATAAATGATAAATAATACACATTTTGAAATAAAATAAATCATTCATACACATTGCAAAATATTTAAATATGGCATCATAAAATCATATTGATATATGATATTTATGTAAAAAATGATAGGATGTCAAGTCATAAAGAGTCAAGAGATAACAATATACCATAAGTATATGCTATATAGTAGTGGACATGTACAAAGATAACATCAAATATCTGATATTTGACTCTCATTTGTCATATTCCTCATCATCATCTTCTAGGACCTCTCGCAGCAAGTCTAATTATGTTCTATTTGTATGCTCTATATGGATGAAACATGATTAGAAGTTTTAAAAACTCCTTCAACTAAAGACTTTAAATTTACTTTCTACAGGATTTTCTACGTATGTTGTACTGTGTATAAGCATCAAAGATTAGTATTTATAATCCTATAGGAGCATGTGATCATTAACACCCATATTTTATCATTCACAATGAGAAAGTGATTCCAGATTCTTGGTCTTAGATTAGGCTTTTTGCATTCTACTTTGTTTAAAATTATCAATAGTCCTTATTTAGAATAAGAATCCAGTCTATTTACTTTGGGTCTCACCACATCACATGATGCTTGCTTAAAGTTATAGGCCTCTTGCTGAGATAATTTTTTAATTAAAAAAAAAGTGTTTAGCATATACTCACTAAACTTTAAATTATAATTTATAAAAACTTTAAAGTTTAAACTTTTTTAAAAATTAAAATGTTTTTTAATTTTTTATTTAATTTTTTTAGTTTGTATGGGTTGGATGTGACTGGGCCCACCTAAAAAAATAAAAAATAAAAAAAATCATTTTTTCCTAGGTGAATGCCCAAACTTGGTTGGGTTCGGCTGGATGAACCCTGACTAGCCACAGGGTTCAGCCCAAGATGAACCTTGTCAGACATAGTTTAGATAGGGTTTGGCTTAGCCATGCCTGTTTGTGAACTCGTGCACCTAGTGCGGATGAGGGTTTGCGCACCCAACCAACAAGGTGCGCGAACCTTGTTTCTTTGCTTAATGGTCATAGAATCTCTTCCATTACTTCTAGTTGGATATAGAAAAATTATTTGTTTCCTCCTTCTTCGGACTCTAAGCTCAATGTCAAGTGGCAAGTGAATTTTACCAATGCCTATTGACAATCTCTTGCTACTCAAATTTGGAAAGTTTCTATTGAATCTAAAACTCAACTTCTTGGATGGCAGATTTTGCATCAAAAAATTCCAACTTTTGAAATTCTAGCTTTGATTTTACACATTTCCCCTCAATGCAATTTTGTAATGCTTTAGAAACTCTTATTCACCTATTTTGATTTTGTGACACGGCCAGACAATTTTGGGATATCTTCTACACTTTTTTTTTCCCTCTTTCACTAGATCTTGGAAGCTATCTCTACTGGATCAGTGCTCCAAACTTCGGGATGTTTGTAGACTTATCCTTCTTAAGCACATTTAGAAGTACATATGTAAAAGGTGTTTATTGGATCTGCTCCTCCATGGGATATAGTTTTAGCAGACTTGACCTTTGATCTTTTGTTACATGTGAGATGCATTCATTCCCAAGTCTGGTACTTCCCACACACCACGAGATGCTATTGAGAGATTTTATCAGACTTCTCATATGGTTTAGGATATTCAAAAGGTCCAACAGGAAACTAAAAATAAGGCAATTAACAATGATGAGCAAGTTCAGATTTTGATTGCTTCTATTTCTTCTTTGGAGACTTCAAAATATATCACAAAAGACATACCCAAAATTTCTCCTTATAACAGGCTCTCCCACAAATGAGTGTTGATATATGGTGTATTGTAGTAAGTTATAGCTATATTCTTTTTGTTCCTATTAGCTTCTATTCTTATGTATATTTAGTTATGGATGCTTTAATCCTTATCCACCTCATTTTTTTTTTTAGCTTGTGGATAGTATTAACACAATAATATTGTAATGTTTCAGTTATTGAATTACTATAATCTATCTTTTTCCCGGTATTAAAAATTTTACATAGAAACAACCTATCACAAGATATTTTGCTTCTTCAATAATAAAGTAAAGTAAAATAGTTTTTTTCCATGAAACCATATGCCATTTGGGATGATTGTCTTAGAAGGTATTTTTTATCTAATATATTTTTATCCAAGAAAACTCTGGAGCATGGTGTGTGTGCAACTTTACCCCTCCTTGACCTCCTATATGAATTAGTGGTAAACCTTGGAAATGTATATATTATATCCTAAATTATTATTTTTGTTTATTTCAAATAAGTTCAATAGGGCATTGCTTGATTCTAATAAATATAGAAAAAATTTAAAACTTATGATATTTGAAGGACAATTTAATGATCTATATCATGATACTATTAGGAAAAAAATATTTATAGATGTCTCATGGTTATTGGTAATTAATATTTTATTATATAAATAGATAAATAAATATATATTTTGTATTTTTTTCAGGAGCAGCTAAGGTGGAAGGCAGTGTTGTTTGGAGACTCCATTGACTGTGTGAGCCACAGAAGGATATTTTGGCACATTATTAGACTCTCTCTCTTGTTTAGTATTTGGAAAGATAGATGTGGTGTAATTTTTAAAAATGAGGAGGTGTCGGTTGTTGTTACTGTTAGAAAAGTTGATAAGCTTGTTTCTAGTCAACTTAAGATGTTTAGGTATGAGATTATTCAAGACTATATTAGAATTAATAAAAGTGTTAGATCTAATTTGTTTGTTGCTCATTCGCAAACTGATGTAATGTTGCTATGATGATGTATTATTTGATTATTATTTAATATGAAGTAATTTTTTTTTGTTTGGTAAGTAAGAGAATATTATAATTAACATCGGGTTTTAACTGGTTGACCCAAAACCATTTTATAAAATAGGGTCCACTGACCAACTGGACAAAGGCCAAGCCCTAAAAGTTTAAACCGACAACAAAAAGGGCCAAGACCTACTCTTCCATCGAGAATACTGACCAAACTAAACTATGGAAGCCTAATATTATGGCCATCAGAAAAGAAAGACGCAAAATAGAACTAACAAAGACAAAAACTAATCATGCAAGCACCATGCAGAGTAGCTTGTGCCCATATAAAATAATAGAATATGGTAAAAAAAACATCCCATAGAATGGACAGCCAAGAGGCCAAGCAGTCTTCCTTGTAGTCCTCATCTAACTTCTTATCATCCTCCTTGCCATCATCTTTAGATTTTGCCTTCGACTCCTTGTTCCCCTGGAACTGCTGGCTCATTGTCAGGGATCTCCAACACTTTGTTATTTCTTGCTAGGGCCTTTTTACGACATCGAATCCAAACACACCTTGGGAAATACTTGAGGCCAAAGCAGATGTTTCCCATGCATGAATTTGTAGATAAAAAACCTATATCAGTGCCCCACCAGCTGCAAAAAACACTAGTCACATGAAAAAAAAAAAAAAAACAAATATGACAAAAGCCATTATAAGGTTCAAAAAAAAATATTTTTAAAAATGCCCCCATTTTCTGTCATTGATCCACTTTGAGCCTTCCAATCTAAAATTTTTCATTATCTATCACCATTGAGACTGCATGAGGAAGATTTTCAGTCCACGTGATCAAATTTGCTGCTACAATGCCTTCATTTTCTAGCTTATCAGCTACCATGTTTGCTTCCCGAAAGGTATGCAAAATTATGGCCTCGAGTCGATCATGAATTAGAGCCCTTGCTTCGTGGATGTAGTCATCAAATCTCCAAGGAGCTCTCTTAGTGTTCTTTAGAAGATTTATAATAATAAGAGAATCACCTTCCACCAACAGTTTCCCTGGATAATTCTCTGCCACATTGAGGCTCCTCCAAAGCTGCTCTCGCTTGACCACATTGTTAGTTTGAGCTCCAAGATGTTCGACAAAAGCTACAAGCACCTCACCCTTGTGGTCTCTAAGTAAGCCACCGGCCCTAGCTTCACTGGGTTGCCCCTAGATGCCCCATCAAAATTTAACTTAATCCACCCTAGGGGGGGTGGGGTCCATGTGATCATGGTTCTAGGACGGACTTGAGGATGATTGAGGCCATCGGTGAGAGGTAATTTTAATGGCTGGCCTAATGAAGCTTCAAAAGGATTTGGAGGTCTAGATCTGCGAGGCACTAAATATGCATTCTCATTAGCATATACTAAAATTTTTGACGAGACAGAGGATGACTGAGAAACCTTATCCAAGAAGGCCCGATGATTCCTTTCCAACCATATCTGCCACAAGTAGTGATGAAGGTAGATCTTCCACATATACCTAAGACGCCTATTCAAAAAGGGAGAAGGCCACTGGACAAATAAGTCAAAAATGGACTGAGGATGGACCCAATAAATATGAAACACTTGTAATAGACCTAACAAGATTGAGACAGAAAAATTACAATACAGAAACAAATGATCAATAGACTCCCACTCAGACATATAGATATAACACTTATTAACAACAATCACACCTCTTTTTATTAAGTTATCCATGGTGAGGATCTTATTTTGGATGGCCAGCCATGCAAAAAACCCAACCTTCAAAACAATGCTTTTGGGCCAAACTTCCAAGTGAGGGAAAGTAGGTTCATCATTATCAATAAGCATCGGATAAGCGATATTGATGAGAAAATTCCCCATTGTCCGAAGCTTCCCGGATAAGTTGGTCCTCAAGAATTCCATAAGGGAGTAAAGGCTGTCTTAATTCATTCTCCAGTATTATTGATGCCCCTGGTAGATCATTGTTCATTATTGGATTCCATACCCTTCTATTGTTTGACAAAGTAATAAAATCTGCAACTTTGGTACCAAAAACTTCAATTGTCCAAGCTCTAAGGGTTGAAAGGATGGGGTCTACAGAGAGGGGATAGTCCTTTAACCATTTGTGGTCCCAGAAATCAATGTTTCTTCCATTTCCCAGTTTCCAACGTAGCCCTTTGCTTAGCAGGTTTTTAGTTTGAAGGATTGATTTCCAAAAAATTGATCCCCTGGGAGGAAAGGAATAGCTTAAGAATTCAGTTTCTTGCAAGTACTTTCTTCTGATTATAGTAATCCATTCTGCATTTGCATTTGTCAAAAGACGCCATGCTTGTTTGGCCAGGAGGGCCATGTTTAAATGTTGTATTCTCCTTAGCCCAATACCTCCAAACTCCCTTGGTTTGCAAACCCTATCCCAGGACACCAAGTGAAAGCGCCGCTTAGATTCGGAACCAGTCCATAGGAACCTCTTCGGGATCTGTTCAATTTTAGTGTAGACACTTGTAGGAGCTTTAAAAACAGAGAGAAAGTAGACATGGATGCTTTGAATGGAAAACCTGGTGAGAACTGCCTTGCCAGCTTGAGATAACAAATTCCCTTTCCATCCAGCCGTCTTCCTCTGAATTCTTTCAATTACATTAGTCCACATGGAATCGGTAGCTCTTCCTGTGAATAAAGGAAGGCCTAAGTATGTGGATGGAAGAGTAGACACTGAGCATCCAAGAATCCTAGCAATCTTAATCTGCCTCTGAATGGGAGTGTTAAAGAAATAAATTTTACTCTTTGAAAATTTTACCTTTTGCCCTGCAGCATCCTCATATAGCTCTAGAATATGTTTTATGACCTTAGCCTCAAAAATTGATGCAAGAGTTAACAACAAAGTATCATCCACAAACTGTTCATGTGTAACTGCCTATGTTTGTGATGATGCTTTAATTCCTAAAATAAGACCAATATTACAGCGACTTTGATTGTCCTCCTAAGGGCTTCGACCACAATGATAAACAACATGGGAGAGATAGGGTCACCTTGCCTTAGGCCCCTTTTACTTTGAAAGTATCCAGCAGGAGCACCATTAACAAGGACTGAAAACCAAGGTTTCATAAAACATCCTTCCAAAAGCTTGATCCATTCATGATGAAAACCAAATTTTTGAAGAATGGCAGAGACAAAACTCCAGTTTATGCGGTCATAAGCCTTGTTCATATCCAGGGTAGGTTTTTTAGTCTGGACTACCGAATGGAGGGCTTCATGAACTGTTATGACACCATCAAGGATGGACCTTCTAGGGACTGAACTGCCTTGACAAACATCAATAAACATAGGAAGGATCTTCCTCATTCTATTTGCAATCGCCTTGGTCAAAATTTTATAAACAACATTACAAAGGCTAATAGGTCTAAAATCCATCATAGATCTAGGAGTAGGAATCTTTGGGATTAAAGCAATAAAAGTGGAGTTAAAACTTCTCAAAATATGCTTTGTGGACTGAAATTCCTTGATAGTAGCACATACATCAAAACCTACAATATCCCAAAAAGCCTAAAAAAAATGAGGTGAAAAATCGTCTAGACCTGGAGCTTTATCAGGGTTCATTGAGAAGAGGGCCTCTTTGATTTCTTCATCCGTGAAAGGCTTAATTAACTCCCCATTCAAGTCATCAAAAATTAAATGAGGAATATGGTAAAGCATTGATTATGAAGCTAAGGCAGAACTGAAATGTTCTTCTCCTAAAAGATTCTGAAAATAGGAAACTGCTTCATTTCTGATCTCATTAGGAATAGAAAGGAATGACCCATCATCTCTAACAAGTTCTTTAATTCTATTTTGGCTTATGTTCCTTAAGGTAGATGCATGAAAAAATCTTGTGTTGGCATCACCATATTTTAGCCAGGTATCTCTAGACTTTTGCCGCCAAAAAGTCTCCTCGCAGGCTAAAACATTATGGTACTCAACAAGGGCTTTCTTTTCATCTACCTGTAGGGAAGGGTCTGGCAATCCCTCTTCAAGTTTTTTCTCAATGATTGATAACCTTTCAGAGATGACTTTCTTGTTTTCAAAAATATTTCCAAAAATTTCTTTATTCCGGATCCTTAGATTTTCTTTCACCACTTTAAGTTTACGTGCTAATCCGAATGAAGGCCACCTCATGACAAGAATGCTGCCACCACTGAGAAATTTTGTCTCTGAGATCAGGATGGTGCATCCACATAGATTCAAACCTAAAAGGCCTTTTGAATTTTGGAGTCTTTTCAATTTCAAGTAAAATCGGGTTGTGGTCAGACCCAATGCGAGGCAAGGACAACAGATTTGCATCCCCAAAATATTGTATTGCTTCGTATGACAAAAAAAACCTATCAAGATTTTCCATTATAAGTTGATTTCCAGACCTCCTATTGCTCCAAGTAAATTTAGCATTTTTTAATTTGACATCCAATAAATTGTTGTTGTTGATGAAATCTTGAAAGTCCTCCATAGTTCTTGCTGGAATTCCTACTCCCCCTTTTTTATCAGAGGGGTAAATAGGGGTATTAAAGTCCCCTACCACTATCCATGGGATATCCTAAAAAGCTTCCTTGAAATGACTGAGTAAATTCCATAGATCAGCTCTCCCAGGTATAGAATTAGGGGCGTACACATTTGTTAATATCCAAGAAAGGTCACTAACCTTATCCTTAAAAATAATGCTCATTACCCTTTCCCCTAATTGAATAACCTTGCCTTCCACCTTCCCTGGATTCCGGATACAAAGAAGACCACCCGAGGTTCCATTGGCTTTGCAAAAAATTGCTTCTCCCTTTTTCCAGGATATTGAGGGCAATTTTTCTAGACAAAACTTCATCGACTTTAGTTTCTTGCAAAATAAGAATAGTGGGATCAAAATATCTTCTTAAATATTTGACTAACCGCTGTTTAGGAAGGCCATTGAGCCCCCTTACATTCCAGGATATGATCTTAATTTGGAACTTTTAAAGTTTTTTCCTCTTCCCCTGCCTTGGACTTGAGGGGGCTTAAGAATTTTGTTTTCTTCAAAGGGAAGATTTCCAGTTGATGGAAACAGAGTAGTCTGAATTCCATTAGCTATCTCATCTTGGACCTCTTCTTTCCATTCTTTGGGCATTTGACTTTCTTCCCTTTTTTTTCTCACCTCCAAAGTCAATCATGGGGGACTTCATTGAGCTTCTAGTCTGTTTCGGGCTAAATTTGGTTTGGGTAACCTGTTGGATAACAGTGCTGGAAACCCCTTCTCTAGATTGGGACAAAGACAAAGGTGAAAAATGTCGCTTGGAAGGGCTGATTAACTCTGAAAGAACTTTTTCTCTTTCTGGGGCGTAAAAAGACTCATCATTAGGGCATTCTTTATGGCCAATAGGAGGAGGATTGGAAGGTCCAGATTTGGTTGGGGAGTCAAGGTAAGCAGGGAGACCAAGAATTATATCCTCAACATTAGACCCTTCATTCTGATTTTCCTCTGTAATTATTTGATTTTCAACCAAAATGTTAAATTTATTTAGATTTTCGAAAGGAGAGCATACCTTTTGTTGGTCAGTTTGTGATGTACCAATTTGCTTATCCTTACCATTGTCCATGTGAAGCTCAGCCTCATTCTCCATTTGCCCCAAACCAGAGGCCTTTGCCTTTTCAACATTTGGATCTTTAACCCTGTACATCCCTGTGTATTTGCCATTATTTACGAAAGACTGCCGCTTGGAGTCATTATTCCTAGGAAGGGTTTGCTGGCTTCTCAAAAAAGAGCATTGTCCTTTGAGATGGCCTTGAATATTACAGTTAGAGCAAAATGCCGGTCTATTTTCATATTCGATGACCTGTAATCTTGTTTTATTTCCATATTCTAACTCCACATGAGTAGGAAGCTCAGATTCTAGATTTGCATTTACGCAAATCCTAGCATGCGTAATTCTGGTGCATGCAAGGGTTGGATTGTCAATGGCCACCAATTCCCCTATGGTCTTGGCAATACCCTGAAGAAAATACTCATGCCACCAATGAAACGGGAGATTTGGGAGACGGACCCAAATGGGGGCAAAGTTTATGCTTCTGCTTTTTGGGTCAAAATCCTCAGCCCATCTAAGAAAAAGACTTCTTCAGCCCAAGAACCAAGGTCCTCCTGTTAGAATACGACTAGCATCTTCATTATTGTTAAGGCGTACTGCAAAAAACCCCCTTGATAATGCAATAATCTCCATGTGTCCAGAAGTCTTCCACTTCAAGGATGCCCATCGTCGAATCGTTTCAATATCCGGCCTGCCCCCTATGAATTTGCCTACCAGAGAAAAAATTTCCATCGATATAAAGTCTGCCATTACGCTTTCAAACATAGATACCTTCTGCCCATTGGGAGTGAGAGGTGGTAAGGAATGTAAGGAAACCCTATTGCCACCTTTAAGGGCCTGTGCAAAAGACTTATTGCCCTCAGGATTCTTTATGTGGGCCTTCTTATCAAAAATAATATCAGGGGGTTTGTGTCCCTCTAATTTTTTAAAACCCTCAGTGTCCTTATCACTGTCCACCTGTTCTTCCTTAGTTGCTTCAGAACCTTGCTTGTTCCCTCCTTGAGCCTCACAGCTTCCAGGGGTTTGGAAACCTTGTTTCCCACCTCCAGCAGAATGAAAATCATGTTTGCAGAAATTGCACCTGCCTCTGCTCCCGCTTTGCTCCATTCCTACTCTAATCCCAATATGAAGTATTTTTTCAAATATATATATTGATATTGTATTCCTCTTGATTCCTATAGGTTTAAATGTAACTCTTTTTTAATATAACTTATGACAATTGTGACTTTTACTTAAAGATGGATCTAATAAAAAAAAATTCCCTAATTTATTACTTTTAATTAATTTATTTTGTTTTTACTTTTTAATATATGAGTATTCACCTATAATTTTATTTTGTAAAAAGTAATTAATATTTTGTATTAAACATATGAAAAAGTAACCTCATGAAATAAGTTTTAATTTTTATTTCTATTTTGAAATATAAAAGATTTAGCAAGTCATTGAGTATTCTTAAAAACATTATTTAGGTAATTTCTCAACTTGAAATAAATTATCCATATAAATTTTATTATTTACATGTTTCTTGTAAGCTATAACTTGGCACTCTCATTGTACATAGAATATGTATTTCAACTTTAAACATTTCAAATGCAGGTAATTCCAAAAATCCTCCTAGAAGAATGAGCCTTGTGCATATTCCACATCATTATCATCATCATTAAATTTGTAGCTCATTTAAATTTTAAAAGTTTTGATAGATATCTATGTGTGCACTTATCCAAATTTAATTGATATAAACTTATTTTGAAGGATTTATAGGTAATTTTATATTGGTAGTAATAATAAAAAAATTATATAATTATAAAATTAAGGAGATAAGATCAAATTCTTAACTTCTAATATTAAAAATTGTTCCATTTTATCAATTACTTATTTTTTGTGTAATATTTTCACATATAGTCTTACCAACTAAGTTCATAATTATTTGAAGGTTACTATCATCAGAAAAAGATTATAATGACATGATTAATAAGGATTTATCTTTCTACTTCGTGGTTATAATTTAGTTCTAAAATTTGACTTATATTACATTTTTTATTTGTTGGTGGAAGGAGTTTTAAAAGGAACCCCGAATATTTTACAATAAAGACACAACAAAAGAGACTATCTCCTAGAGACAAGCAGAGAGCAACTAGAAAGGGGAGATAATCTCCCACTCCAAACTAAATTAAAAAGGTTCCCTCCTAGGAGAAACTGCACTATCAAGCTTCCAATAACAATTTAAAATGAAGTTTACCAACCTTCACCAACAAGCTTCTAGGAAAGGAGGATCCCATGGACCAGTAGATAAACTGCACTATCAAGCTTCCAATAAAAATTTAAAATAAAGTTTCCCACTCAAGAAAACCTTCACCAGCAAGGTCTCAAGAAAGGAGGGTCCCATAGACCAACAGATAAACTACATTGTCAAGCTTCTAATAAAAATTTAAAACAAAGTTTCCTGCTCAAGGAAACCTTCACCAACAAGCTCCTAGGAAAGGAGGGTCCCACAGACCAATATATAAACTGCATTGTCAAGCTTCCAATAAAAAATTAAAATAAAGTTTCCTTCTCAAGGAATCCTTCACCAGCAAGCTCCCAGGAAAGGAGGGTCCCACAAACTAGCAAAGAATACCAAGAAGCTTAGAGGATGCCCTTCCAAAATAGAATAAGCAAGGGTTCACACTATATCTTGGTTACTCAAATTGATATGAAATCAAAATAAGAAAATCCTCCACAAGAGGACCACTTCTGGAAAAAATAACAGTAGGAAAAAACCAATCCTATTCTCATCCATGCATCAACAGCAAAAACACCAATCAAGAAAGAACGAAGGGTCCCTTGAAATAGCCAAAAAAGAATCACCTAAATCATAATATTCTATAAGATAAAACTAAGACAATGCACTAACAACCAATTGAAATTAAAATATTATCACAAAAATAAACCAACCAAAGGTAGAAACACCATAAACATAGAATTGTGCACATAATCCAAGTACTATAGAAATTCCAGTGCCTCCTTGGACCTAATGAAGCTCAACTTACTATGGGTGTCTTCAGGGAAAGTCCCTATTGTGAGATAACCTCTGTGTGAACTTAGCTAGTTGTGTCACTATAATATTTTTACCTATAGCTTGAATCCTTTCTCAAAATTTGTATTAGTTTATGCTTAGAGAGGGCGTTGAGACTCATCACATTCCAATAGATAACCTTAAACTTTGGGATTTTTGTCACTGCTTCTTCCACCCTCTCAAATCCGAAATTGATTGGGTTTCATTAGTAATCTCTAAAACTACTCTCAATATGATCTCTTGATTAGTGGGTCTCCCATGTTTAGATTCATATCCTACACCTATCGACCACTTTTTCTAATTCCTAGCAACTCTGCTAGGAGTAGCATATATTTTGCCCTTATTTTTTCTAGCATCAAACAAGGTTATTTCCTTATCACCACCCAGGGGGATTTAAGAGCTATTTTTTGGATTTAAGTCATAATGAATCTTTGAAGCAACTAGGCATTTATCTAATTCACTCACCTCTTTATGGATTTTGACACATGCATCAATAGCATCATCTAACTCATCCCCTATACATGGAAAGGAATTTGCTTGAGGAATATCATTATGGGGATTAAAAGGGTTTAAAGAGATAAGACTTACTTGAGCAATGTTTTCCAAGATTTCTCCCTCCTCTATTGTCTTAGGCTCTAAAAATTCAAGTGAGACTTCTTGGATTTCAGTCTGGCTCAAAATCTTCTCCTTTAAAAAGTCATTCTCTTCCATTTGATTATCTTTGGGTCAAAAGACTCCTTTGGTTTCCATATTTGGCACAAATTACTTTCCCTCTTTTTGTTAGGGTAGTACTTTATTGGGTGCCCTAGTCTTTTATATAGATTACAAAAGGGAGGCCTATTCTCATATTCAATATCCTATATCTAGTTCCCAAAATTCTTAGATAAGTTCAATAGAACTAGGAAGCTCCAACTCCAAATCAACACTCATGCATATCCTTGCAATGATCAGTATTGACTTGGCTCTCATTGTTGGGTCGGTGGTAACTAATTCCCCTATCTCTTTTACAATACCCAGAAGAACCTCCTCATGAAAAAATTTAAAAGGTAATCTTAGAAGTCTATATCAAAGCCTTATGGATGCTCTCAGTATTTGGATTAAAATCTAGTCCTCATTTTTATAAAGGATGTCTTATCACCCAAAAAATCATGGATCCCATAGAGGATACAATCAGCGTCTTCTTTGCAGTTAAGTTTTATCATTAAAAGGCCTCTATGTAACACAATTATCTCCATATGTCCTTGAGGGTACCAGAATACCCATTTTTTAATGGTACACAAATCAAGATAAGCACCCATAAACTTCCTAACCAAATTCTAGACACCATGAGCCATCATAAAGGTCATGAGTTTAAACAAGATGTAGAGTTTTCCTTGTTCAAAGAAAATATTAAAAAGAAAATCCACACCCTTCAGTTTTCCTTTCATAATATTCGACCATGACCATGCTCTTGGGTCAAAAAAAATTTGTAGAACCTCTAGGGCTTGGTGTCCACTTGACATCATTGAAAGACCTACCTCATGGACCTACCCTGGGCCCTATAAACCCTGGTTTCCAACACTAGTCTTCTTGTCATATTTTTCTATTATTTTTTGTTGTCATAATAGTTTATGGTTCATCTACCACCATAACCACCTCAATAGCTTGTGGTTGATCCACTATTATCATCACCTCAATAGCCCATGATTAATCCACAATCATCATTGCCTTAGCAGTCTATAATTGATCCATCATTGTCATTGCCTTGATAACCTAATCGCTACTTGCCATTCCTAGGACCTATTGTGGGCCTATCAAAATATTGGCCCTTGGATCGAGCCCTAAGGCCTACAAATATTGGTTCATATCACCTACCAAAAAAACTAATACTTGCAAACTCTTGTTTGTATCACCCACCTCCTTATCACTTCTTTCCATTCTTGGGGTAACTATGCGTTCCCTTTTCATTTCTTGTCATCATATATTGTAGCTCAAAGAGTCTAGAAAAACACAAAAATCAAGGATGACTCAAGCCCAACAATGGTAGCATATATAGCCTCATATCTGGTGTAGGAGATTAGATCTACCTCAGATTTGGCATGAGAGGTAAGATCTACATCATACCTTGCATGAAAGAAGCCTACAAACCGTAAATCTAGTGTGGAACTATAACAGAGAGTAGATTTGAGAAGATTGTACTTAAACCTTGTCTTCCACCTTTATATTTATTCTATAATTATTGGAGCTTTTTAATTCTTTTTTTTGTATAATGATGTCAAAGGTAAGAAAATGGTATTGTACTTATTTTGACCACACCACTTAAGACACAAATGTTACTTTGAAATAAAAAATGGATATACACTTTGAGTTAATGCTTACGATTTGAACACATTAAACATCACCAATGAAAAAAAACTTACGAAATGACATGTTTCAATGGGAAACCTCCCCCCCTCCCCAAAAAAATAAAATAAAGGTGTATATAGTATCTTAAATCTACTATCATTAGTTTAAGCTCCACCATTATCATAGTTTATAAAGCCATAGCCAATTTTTAATATATTAAAAAATATATTAACTTTTGATTTTCATTATTTTGGCCACTCTATGATATAAACGAGACTTGCTCTGATAAGAGGGACAAATGTGAGGAGAAAGGAAATTAATTTTCATGGACAATCATCCCCTTTACATGGTGCAGTAATCCTTTTCTTCAAAAATATTAAAAGCACTTGTTAAGAAATTTATGAATGAATGTGAAATTTGTCCAAAAAATAAGAGGAAAACTATTAAATCCCTTAGCTTATTGCAACCCCTATTTATTCTTGATTTTCAATCAAAGTAGAAATCCATGGATTTTATTACGATAGGAAAAAATAATAACTATCGTGGTGGTGGATTGTCTTTCCAAGTATGCATATTGTATGCCCTATAACACCCTTTCATCATCAACAAGGTTTCTACTCAACTTTATTTTGAAACTATATGGTATGCCCTGGTCAATTGTTAATAATTGTGACACTATTTTAACTAGAAATATTTGGAAGTATTTGTTCATTCTTAGTGGTACTCAATTGAACATGTCCTCTTTCTATAAACCTTAGTTGGATGGTCAAATAGAGATTATGAATAAATGTTTGGATACCTACCTTCTCTATTTCACTTAGTGGGTTCATTGGATTTCTTTAGTTGAATAGTGGTATAACACTTCTTATCATTTCCCCTTTAATATATTCACATTTGAGGTAATGTATAGCTAAAAATATCAATTCATGGTAGACTATGTTTCAAGGTTCTCCAAGATAGCTTATATAGATGATTTATTGTAGTAGTATCATCTCGTGCTCCAACTCCTTAAAGGTAATTAGTATCAAGCCCAAAACTAAATGAAGTAGTGAAAAAATATACATCACTTGAAGTGACAATTTATAGTGGAAGACATGATCTTTTCACGATTTTAATATTATAAGTAGTTATCCCTAAATGTCATCTAATCAAAAGTTGACATATTTATTCTATGGCTCATACAAGGTGGTTTGTTGTATTAGGTAAGTGGAATATGAGTTGGAGTTTCCTTTGACTTACCACATCCACTATGTTTTTCATATTTCTTATCTTAAATAGGTTATTGGTCAAAAATTATGGTCTCAAACAAATCTTGCATTACTAAATGAAGAAGGGTGAATCAACCTCCAATCAAAATCTATTTTATAGTCTCAAGGTTGTAATATATGGTCTCTCTAGGCATAGGAGTTTTTCATCATGTAGCAAGATCTACATAATGAGGATTTGATGTGGGATCTTGCGATTATTCTTCAATCATTTCTAGCTTTGACGATAAAGCTTTATTAGAGGAAAGCCATGTAACATCTACAATATAACCAAGTAAACTATATTTATTAGTGTTAGCTTGGGCCTAGGATTAGGTTAGTTGATCCTTGAGCATTAAGGTTAGAGTTGTTGTTTATTTTAGTCTATAAATAGAGGAGTTATGTTGTAGTTGTTTGATCATTCATAATTGGCCTTAAGTCACTCCTAATGTGCATATGAAACTTTACTCTCTCTCTATGTGACTAAGATTTTGCCCTCTCTAAGTGGGTAGGATTCACACTGATTTGGAATATCGAATTTGTTACTTGTGATATTAAATTTTTGGTATAGAATTTGATTTATGTTCCAATGAGTGTGTTTTATTGTATATTTTTTAGTTTGTTGTTGTTGTTACTATTTTAAAATTTGTTTCGTCATAGTATTTGTATTTTTTAGACCATAGTATATGATTTTCATATAATTTTTCACTAATGACTTTGTGACTAAACATTAATAATATAGTTTGTGCAAAGCTTTTTAATAGTATGTTCAAACATATATTGATAAATAATAATTAAAAATACAATTAAAGTTATTTTTAATAGGTTAAATATTCAATTAAAATTTGATCAAAAATAGATTTATATTAATCTTAAATGGTTGAAGTATTGGGAACATCAATGCAAACACCCAAAATTTTAGGTAGTCAAAGGTATAAAACCAGAAAGGAATTCGAAACTAGTTTCATATCAGTAGTTTGTGGATGATACTTTCATTATGGGTGAAGCTACATGTAGAGAGACAAGAGAAATCATAGAGATTATTTATAAATATGAAAGGTCATCAAACCAATTGATAAACTTCATTGAATGCAATATTTATTTTATGAACACATAGAGGGTTACAGTTGAGGATTGCAAAAAAAATTGGTTGTAATATTGCTAACCTCCCATCCATTTACCTTGGTATACCACCTTTTTTAGGATGCATGAAGGAGGAAATATGGTCTCTGTTTTAGGATCCTCCATCCTAACATTATTAGTTAGTATTATTAATCATTTAATTATTATATTATTAACTCGTAAAGTGAACCATCACGTCTATTCACCAACGTAGCTTTAGGGTATATATATATATATATACCCTATAGCTATGAACCATCACGTCTATTCACCAACGTAGCTTTAGGGTATATATATATATATATACCCTATAGCTACGTTGGTGAATAGACATGATGGTTCACTTTACGAGTTAATAATATAATAATTAAATGATTAATAATACTAACTAATAATGTTAGGATGGAGGATCCTAAAACAGAGACCATATTTCCTCCTTCATGCATCCTAAAAAGGTAGATAGATAGATATATATTAGGTTGTCCATTCACACAAATCAACAATGAATAAGAATATATATTTGATCAATTGATCCATTGGAAGGGTTTCTCTCTAGTGCAAATGTGATTCTATCCAAAATGTGATTCTATTATTTTAGATCCAATTCCAATTATCGTTGATAGATCTGCTAGGAACTTGGGTTCCTACCATTTGGTATCAGATCATTATGGATTCAACCATGTAGGACCAAAAATTTCAAGAAGAAGTTCAAAAATTGAAGGTAAATTTTTAGAAATTGGGAAAACCACACAGACAACGTTTAGAAAATATTTTTAGTGTGCAACATTTCAAAAATATTATAGAGAATACCATTAGTAAGTGCATTGAATATTTTATGAAAGCACATAAAAATGAAGAAATTTCATGTGAGGAAGATGAGGAAGCTAAGGAAGATGAGAAATATAATGAAGAAGTGTAAAATGAGGATAATGAGAAAGCAATACCCAAAGCACTTGATCACAACGATGAATGCAATACGATTGATATGCCAGAAGTGATCGATGCATTAGGGAAGGATGAGGTAGACATTCCTGAAGTGACTCATTATGGTCAAACATGCACTCTACAAGAACTACACTCAATTTCCTCTCCAATAGTGAGTTATCACCATAGGGTCAAACCTATTAAAAAACAAGGCAGAAAGGTGATTGCACACTCCTCCATTGCCTCTCCTAGGGAACAACAAGAGAATGTAGAAGTTTTACCACCTCTTTTTATGCATCATTTTAAGGCATTTGAAGAACCCCAAGGGTTGCCCTTCCCTCATCATCACACATTTACTAATTTTTTTGGAAACCCCCTGCTAACACTTCATCCTTCTCGATATCCCTACCTATGGAAGGATGACATTAAAATAGTCCAAGAACTTACACAAATCCTTCTTGGAAAACAAAATATAAAGCTCCTCACTTTGAGCTTTGAGGACAAAGCTCTTTTTAAGGAGGGTGGCATGTTAGGATCCTCCATCCTAACATTATTAGTTAGTATTATTAATTATTTAATTATTATATTATTAACTCATAAAGTGAACCATCACATCTCTTCCTAACGTGAACCATCACGTCTCTTCACCAACGTAGCTTTAGGATATTATATATATATATATATATATATATATATATATATATATATATATATAGAGATAGATAGATATATTAGGTTGGCCATTCACATAAATAATCCATGAATAAGAATATATATTTTATCAATTGATCCATTGGAAGGGTTTCTCTCCAATGCAAAGGTGATTCTATCCAAAAGGTGATTATATTAGTTTAGATCCAATTCTAATTATCATTGATAGATCCGCTAGGAACTTGGGTTCCTACCACTTTGAGGTTGGATAGGATTCAAAGGAAGTTGGTTGGGTGGAAAGGCAACCTCCTTAGCCAAGCAAGAAAAATGCAGCTACTTCAAGCAACCTTACAGAGTATGCCAATTTATTATATGTCTCTATTTAAAATGCCCTCCAAGGTTAGGAGGATGGAGAATATATTTAAAATATTCCTATGGACTGGGGTTGAAGACAAGCAAAGACTTCCTTTAGTGGCTTGGGCTAGAGTTTGCACTCCAAAGAAACTTAGGGGGTTAGGCCTAAAAATTTTATAGTTCTTTAACAAAGCCTTAATCTCAAAAACTGCATGGTGACTTTGCACAAAAGGAAGTTTGCTGTGGAAAAATATTATGAAAGTGAAGTACTTAGAAAATCACATTCATTTTTTTAGAAGTGCAATTTATCCTAGGATCAACAATATGGAATGCAGTACTAAAAATGAGAATTTTTCTAAGGAGCAATATAAGATGGCATGTAGGAGAAGAGAATGGAGTTTTTTTTTTAAGATTCTTCGATCCTTTAGGAACCTATGATAAATAAATAAGATTTTCAAGAGTTAGCGATTCCACTGGTAGCTAAATATGGTGAAAAATCCAAGGATTGTATAGAATATATTCAAGGTAGAAATAAATGGAAATACCTTTATTTAGATTCAGATAAATCTCATATTCAGTAGGGTCTCCTGAATTTAAATTAGCTGATTAGGAGTTTCCACTTATTCCAAATAAACAAGGAGGACTTTTTGCTATGGATCCATTCTCTGAAAGGACTTTTCTCAAACAAATCAAACCTATGAAGCTCATATTCTCTATAGATGAGGAGCTTTGGTCCCCTAATTTTATGCCAAAGAATACTTTCTTTCCTTGGTTATGCCTTCAAAATAGGATTTTAACAATAGATAATTTATGCAAAAGAGGGTTCCAAATGATAAATATATGTTCTTTGTACCATAAGGATGTTGAGTCAGTAGGCCACTTATTCAACCATTGTGAGGGTTCAAAGAAAGTTTTCTATGCTATAATGAACTCTCTTTCAGTCAAGTGGTGCATGCCACAAACCTTTAGAGATTTGTTTAACCAATGGAGATCTCTCTTTGTAAGTGAGAGCCTAAAAAGATTATGGAGCTTAGTCCTTCATCATTATATATGGGGCATATGGTGGGAAAAGAATAAACACACATTTAGGAATGGGATGAAGGATGAAGTATATATCTTCAAAAGAATCAAAGATGCTATTGAAGATAATTTGTACATTCTCCCAAAGGTTAAAGGGTATGCCAAAAGAGAAGAAATAATTATTGTTGAAGGATGGAAGGTAAAACAATCCAAACCATGCATAATGGACTCAACCCAAAAATATTGAACACAAGATGAATGAAACCAAGATAAGGTTGGATAATCCTTAACTTTGATGGGGCAACCAAAGGAAATACAAGAAGAGTAGGAGGTGGCAGAGCGATTAGAAATGATAAAGGATAAATTTTATGGGCTTAAGCATAGGATTATGGAATTCAAACCAACCATATGGTAGAAGCGAAAGCTCTTTTTTCAAGAGTTCAATAGTTATATGATAGAGGTTATAGAAAATTTATGGTCCAAGGGGATTCTCTAAACATTATTAGAGATTTAAAATCAAGATAAACAAATAATAGGTTTATACTTAACATTATAAAGGACACTTCAAGGATCCTAAAAGAGATGAGTGATATTGTAACTGATCATATCTATAGATAATGTAATCATGTTGCTGATATTATGGCCAATGTGGGGGGATAGTGGTCAAAAAAGAATTTGGGATGACAACTTTCCACTACCATTACAAAAATAGTTGCATTGGAGGCTAAAGGTTAGCCTATTAGAATGAATAATATTAGAAATTGAATGAAGTGGGTTGACAATTTCTATCAAGGATATTGAGTTGAAAGATAATGCTTAATTTGAGTCCAGTCTATCTGGGCAATATCTTTGTAATTTGTTTCTTTTGATAGTGTTTCTTTAGCATCATCATTCCTAGGAGGAAAGGTGTGTGATTTTCACTAGGATCTCTTTTGTTGACCTGTGGTTTTTATTTTCCAATATGATCAGACATATCTTGTAAAAGGGTTAGGGCCCCTTTCAAAACCCTTTTTTTTCACCCAATATCAAAAAAATCTTAAATTAAAAATTTTATTTATTAAAAAAAACAATATTTTAGATAAATTTAAACATTACTTTCTAAATAGTAAACTTATGATATAATAATAAAAAAACAAAATAATCACTTATACTTTGAAAGGTGCTTCAAATAAAAATACTTATATATCGATGCATCCAACATAAAAATGAAAACATGAAAATAAAATTTATTTATTTTATGCAATACATAACCTAATCTACCTTAAAATAATAAAAATAAAAATAATTTTAGTTGTTTAATATGTAATTAATAAATATATATTTAATTTTTTAATTCAAATATTAAATAAATAATTATAAAATTGAATTAACATATCATTAAAAGTAATCTACTATAATAATAAACAATATTATAATATTTATTTATTTAAAATAAAATAACATAATCATCTCTATTTTTTTGGTTTTGATTAGTTTGAACCATTGTGTTGTCTCCCCAATCCCAAAACATTAATAGTCTTTATTTGCCAATATTATATTGGAACATTAATCATCTCTATTTACCAATATTACCTTAAAACCATTTCCAAATTGTGAGTCTATAAGGTCTCAATTAACATATATAAAAATAATATTCTTCCTTTGACGATTTTAGGCCCATTTCTTTGTGTAATTGTGTGTATAAAATCATAGCAAAAATAATTGCTTCAAGAATTAAAAGGTTTTTCTCTGTTTCTATATGATTGAGCAATTTGGTTTTCTACATGGTAGAAATTCATGAAGCAATTGGTGCTGCTCAGAAAAATCTTCATACCATAAAATCAAAGAAACTACCAACAATGGTGATGGATTTGGATCTCTCCAAGGATTTTGATAGAGTAAACAAGACTAGAATTGGTTGATAAATAAGGTGGAAGGAAGAATTAATATTTGGTGCAATAAATGGCTCTCTTTGGGGGGGAGAATGACTTTGGTCAAGTCTGTGTTGGAAGCAATACCATTATATTGGTAATCTTTGGCTCATATACCAAAAGGAATTTTGGAAAAAATTAGACAGTTAAGCTATAAATTCTTATGGAGAGGAAAAAGGGAAAGGGAAAGTATTTCTTTGGTTAAATGGAAATCCTTAGTCAAGCCCAAGAAAAATAGAGTATGGGAACTTAAGAACATATTCCTATTTAGCAAAGTGTGTTTGGAAGATAATATCAAAGGAATGCTTATGGAATAAATTATACATGAAAAGCATTTAGAGCCACTCACATTTGAGGAGTGGATAAGGGCCCCAATTAAGCAAAAGTGTAATGCTTCAATATGTTGAAAGGAAATGATTTGGGTCTTTTATATTGTTGGTGATTGGATTACCTAGAAAATAGAGGATGGTTTAAGGATAAGACTAGGATTAGACCCTTGTATTGGTTGTGGTGATATGCACAGACTACCAAATAATATAATTTAGACCATAAGAGCACAATGGATTAGAAATCTTACCCAAGCAACTAACCCATAATCTTCTTCAAACTAGAGTTAGGGATGGAAGGAAGCAACAATGTTAGGGCTTTAGGGCTAAGAGGCACACCAATGGGAAGAATATGTGGGGAGACTTAAAGCTGGACATATCAAGTTGCGAGAGGAAACTTATCAATTGGTCTGGAAAAAGAATGGAGCTACAAGGGAATACACTCCAAATTTGGGGTATAAGACTCTATTGGAAGATAACAATGACAATCTAGTATGGTGGTGGAAGACACTTTGGAAGCAGAAAGTCCCATTGAAGATAAGATTGTTCCTGTGGCTTGCCATGAAAAATAAGGTTCTAACATGGGAGTTTTTATAGGTGAAGAATTAGAATGATCCAAGAAGGTGTCATTTATGTAATTCAAACAATGAAATAATTGATCATTTATTGGTTGTTTTCTCCTTTACTATACAGGTTTGGAGGGAGGTTATAGCATAGTTAAATCTTCCTATAGGATGACAAGAAGATTCTCTAGGAGAGTACTTAACATATTGGTTTGAAAATAGGTCTTACAAAGGTTTTATAGCTCTGCCATTTTTTATGTCTTGGGAAGTATGGTTAACTAGGAAAGGATCAAGAGAAGCCTACTTGGCAAGTCTCCTCACAAATAATTTGAAGTTTCAAAAACTATAAGGTTTTGGCAACAACAAAGGTAAATAGACAAATCATCCCTCCAAAGATTGATAAATCAAGAGCGTAGTTTTTTTTATGGGGCTATATAGGGGGTCCCTAGAGTTTGTGGAGCAGAAGTATTACTATATATTTTTTACTCTTACTATTTTAAATTCAAGGCTAGATTGGGAGAAGGTTCTAATAATTATACAGAAATAATGGCCCTTAAATTGTTGGTTTAGTTGGCAGAATCAAAAGGAATACAAAAAATTCAAATTTATGGAGACTTGTAGGTGGTAATAAATTGGATGCTTGGTGTTTTTAGGATGGAAAACATGATTCTACAACCCATATTCTCTCAAATAAAAGAAGTTGTGGATTGAAGTGAAGCTTTTACATTTTGGCATATTTATAGAGAACTAAATAGGGAAGCAGATGAACTCTCAAAGGAGGCACTTGATTGATCCAAGTATGTGCTTAGTACAAGAATTCAATGAGGGCAATGCACTACAATTGGTCCAAATCTCTATTTGGGGGATTAATACACTTTAGTTAAAGCAAGCATAGATAAAGCAACCTTTTTAAAAATAACTCATATGCTAGTGATTTAAAGGATACGATTTAATAAATTGAAAAGGTGCCTAAGGATAAAACTTACCATGATAGATATAGCTAGTTATGATGTATAAATAACCTAATTTTTAGGTCACTATTAAAATTTTGAAGAAATGCCAAAGAAACATATAAAAAAATGTAATTTCATATTTACTTAATATAAAGTTATGACTTTTTTCCAAGGAAAAATATAGTCTAAATTAGATTATATTGTTGGATTAGGACCTTTTTAATATGTCCTAATCTATTTCGACTAAGGAAACGTTAGGTTGATTGGATCTCATTGCATCAATTCATGAATCTAAGGTCATTATATCGATAAAAAAATTAAGGAAAACTAACATAAAAAATAAATAAATAAAATAATTTTCAATATTTATATAATGGTTTAAAGCTATAAAATTTGTCTATGTTTAAATATCTCAATGATATGTTATCAAAAAAAAATTGGTTACTTTTATATTGGTATTTTTTTTTTGTTACCTTAGTTCGATCAAGGAAAGTGAGCTCCTCTTACTTTGCCTTAAAGAATATAACTCTATTTATGTTAACCATTATATTTCATATTACTTAAAAACTAATAAAATTTAAAATATATAATTTAAATTTAAATGAAAATTAAAAAATACCCATGTAACATTTTTATTTTGTGCAAGAAAGCAGATACTTACACCTGATCTACTTAATTCATGTGAGATTTGATAGGGAATAATTGTATGATTTATGGGGAAGGTAGGCATAGGTTATGGAATCCTAAGTTTTTAAGGGGCACAAGGCATTCTGATGATTTATTATTAGATGTTCTCCACTCATTGTCCATAAATATCTTCAACATGTAAATACATGTCACTACAAGAGTAGATCCAAATTATGATAGATGACTCCTGTTGATTATGGATTCTAAAGTCTTTGAATTATTGAAAGTCAATTGCAAATATTGTATCTTTATTTTATTTTATAATTTAAAAATTATTATTGATATTATTTTTATATAAGGGAATGGGTAACACTTTTTGCTTACAATGAGATCTCGATCATTTAGAAATTTAAACCGATACAACCTATGATCAAGGTTGGGCATCTTCATCCCACCATTACCTCTCATAAGGGGGAGAGTTGAGCTTATAAATAGGGAATTTAAAATACAACTTCACACACACCACAGTTTGAACTTTAGACCTCTCGAAGAAGAGTCAAAGCCTGAACCATTGCTTGTTTCCCTCTTGACATGTGCATGTCATATTATTTAATATTTTAAAAATGTTGTAAAGCTTATTTTGATTAAAAGCACATATATAATTTTATTATTATTATTAATTTATAAAAATGGATTAAAATTATAACATGAGTTTATTTAAAATAATAATTATATAGAATTTTTTAATAATTTTAATAAATAATAAATCTATGGTAATGTTTATTTAGATGATAAATGATTTAATATAAGTGATTATTAAGGATGAGATGATCAAGTATGACATAATTATTCTTTAAAGCAAAGGATTAATATATAAGTTCAATAGATATTGGTTAAATATTTTAAATATTCAAAATTAGGTAAAAAAGAAGCACATATTGGGTTTAAATTATTTAATATTTTTTCTTTTAAAAAAAATTTTTCATCATATTTTCTATTTTAGAATGCCCATGGTTTATGGGAAACAATGACTTGTATTTAATATTATAAAATACAAATATTTTATATAGATGAACAATCTTAAAATATTTTTAGTATGGATTAGTCTTTTAGGTTATCAATAAGGAGGTATTGAAAAATATTGGTAATATTGTAAGGGATTTCACATTGATAAGGTATTCTAGGTCATATTATGTGATGAGGGCTATAATTTGGAGCTGCCATATAGAGATGTGCTATCTAGAGTTGTCATCTAGATCTATTGTCTAGAGCTACCATCTAGAGTTATTGTTTGGATATGTTGTCTAGAGATACTACCATATGGAGTTGTCTTTTAAAGTTATCATAAAAAGAATTATCTATAAATGGAGGAAGCAAAAACTCAAATGAGAACAAGATAAGATATCCAACATAATGATACAAAAGCAAATATCGATGAAATGGAGGCTTTCGTATTGAAAGTAGATAGTCTTCCTTTAGGGGTAAGAGGACATACCGATTATTTGGGACAAACCCAAGTAGAAACCTACCTAGAGAGATCCAAAAGAAATATTGACAAGTGGGATGCATAAGACAATCAGGGTTTTAACATAATCAAGGGAGGATTTGGTGACTGATGGGCTTAAAGATTGGTAATATAAAAAACTCTACCAAGTATGGAGTAAAATGAAATGGATAAAAACTATGTGCTAGAGTGAGAGGAGGCATAGGAAAGGATCAAGAAAAGGAACCCAAATAATTCATAGATATCCTAATTGACTTAATGGATTTTATCCATTCCTTAAAAATTAATAGTTTACTAGATGAGAAGTTGAATATTCTAAAATGTATTTTAGAGCATGCATGTCACTACCTTTCCAATGCCCTAATAGGAAAGTTTGTAGGTGTACAATTGGCCTTGGAAAGCATTCAAAAGTATTGAATGTGTAGAGGAGAGATAAGTGTATCTTCCCTTCCTAGAAATTTTTTACTTTTTCATTTCATTTGTGAGGAATATTTACAAAGAATTTTTAATAGAGGATCATGGTTTAGGGGCTAAGCAAGCTTATACCTGGATGTTGGGCAAGTAAATTTAAGCTAAAACTAGAGTCCATATAGAGAGCCCCAATTTGGATCTATTTGTAAAGCCTTCCATTAGAGTTCTAGAAAGAAAATTTTAACAACTATAGCAAATGAGGCAGTATATTTTTTGGCAATGGATACTATCACTAGGACCAAATCCAAAACCTCTTTTGCTAGATTCTATACCAACCAAAACATAGATGAAACATGAAAGGAAAAATTTAACCTTGTATATAAAGGAGTAGAATATGTTCCAAAGATTAAGTATGAGAGCAAACCCTTTTGTTGTAGGGGGTGTGGAAAAATGGGCTATTTAGCCAAGAGTTGCTCTAAAAAATAACTGACTAGGGAACCTAGGGAGAAGTGAGTCTAGAAAAAAAACTTGGATGAAGACTCAATCCCAGGTGATAATGATGGCCCTGCATGTGGGTAGGAAATCTTAGGGATGAAAGATCCAAAATCACATGTCCACAGTTTTATCCTAAACTAAAAAAAAAATATAAAGCATAACCTAACACAGAATGAGAGATTCAAATATAATATTAGAAAGTAAAAAACTATTTTCTCAAATAAAAGGGGATAGAAGAGGATGTTATGTATTAATAAAACTAAACTTGTGGTGTATTAGTAAGGAAAACAACTATACTCACCAAGAAGCTGAAGTGGTGCTAGAAACCTAGCTTTAGGAAACTCAAGGAACTACCATAGAAAACCCCCTTAAACCACTAAATTATAGGAAATATATTTTTCCAATACCTAAGGATACTGGTATGCAAGACAAGGGAGGTCATCTCTCAAATTCAAACTAAACTCATATAAGGACTTCCCATTAACATTAGGAGTAAAAAAACCAAGAAGAAAGGAAGACCCCTAGTGAAAACATCAAAGGGGGCTTCCCTAAATAAGTAGGATGAGGGAGAAACCAACTTAAAACTCATTAAAAGCTAGAATAAAATTCTATACACTAGATCAAATCAAAATAGATTGAGAGGAGTTCAATTATATAATTAGGAAGCAAAGAGATAGAGAAAGAAATAAAAAAGGGTAAGCAAATACCCTTGGTCAGGATGGGTGTATCCACTCATAGTAGCCTGAGAAATGAGAGTCATTAGTTAAAATGCTAGGGGCATTAATGCTCCTAGAAAAAAAAGGTTTTATAAATTCTTGAGAATGAATTACCATTGACATAATATTACAAGAAATAAATCTATATGAGGTGGAAAGTAGAAAATCAAGAGATATGTTTTGGAAGCAAGTAGACTTTATAAATGTGAACTCTAGAGGGACAACTATGTATTGTGGAAATGATACTGGTAGGAAGGTTATAGAGTATTTTTTTTATTGTTGCACCTCTTGAGGCTCCTATTGGATACATTATTGATGTGGTTGTAATTGTACAAGCTATGGTTATAATTGTATAGGCTATTGTTGTAATTATATAGGCTATTGTTGTAATTGTATAGGATGTTATTGTAACTACTGAACTTGCAATTAGTGCGACTAATGAGGTGGCAATTATTATAACTGCTATGGAATTTTATGGTGTTGGTGTACTTGCTCTGGTTGTGGGTGTGGCTATAAATTTTGATATGGTTGAAACTATTACAACTGTTGCCATAACTCTTGTATGGATTATAGTTATAACTATTATAGGAATTATTACAACTGAGTTGCTTTTTGTGTCAACAATTAGTGTTACTCCACATTTTGTGTAGGTATCTACTACAACGCATGAAGATGCTACTGATCTACATATTATGATGGTAAATAGGTCTAAGAATTAATATTTTGATGATGTTGACTAGAAATATGTGCATGAACAAGTGCTAGGTTAGTTGCATTATTTATTGTTTTTTATGCTTGTTTGTAACTCAATTTTATATGATTTTTTGATTCTATGTAATATCACATACCAAATATGTTTTGTATTGGAGGGTATATCCTATTTAGAAAACACATATGTCTTGTTGTATTGTATTTTTCTTTATAGTTATATATTGTAAAAAAATAGTATTCTTATGCACTTGTCTATTTGTTGCTTATTTATAGAATAGATTAGAGGGTTTTGTGGGACCCCCAAAGGATGTTAGTTGGGAAGGAGTTTAGGCATGTGCTCATATAGGGTATTTTTAACATGAGGTCAAGACTTGGACTTTGATAATGCAAGGAAAAAAGGAAAAGAAAGTGGATATCTTGTTTTGAGAAATATCTCTTTTGTAAAAGGGAAAGGACAACCCTTTCAAAACCCTACCTTACCATCAGTACAAAAAATATATTCAAAGGGAATTCATCTAGAAGGCATCCACTTTTGGGGAGTGAATACATGGATTTGTATTGCTAAGAATATTTTAAAACATTTTCCAAAACCTATTTTGATTAAAATCTAAATCAAGATAATGGGTAGTGGAGTATGAAACTTGATGTTGTATATGACATGAAAGCGGGGATATTGAAAAATATTATAAAGTGGAAATGGTCAAGAATGAGATAAAAATAATTGGTCATGAGACAAACCCAAAGTTAATCTAAATCAAGATAATGGGTAGTGGATTATGAAACTTTATGTTGTATATGACTTGAAAGCGGGGATATTGAAAAATATTTTAAAGTGGAAATGGTCAAGAATGAGATAAAAATAATTGGTCATGAGACAAACCCAAATTTAAATCAAGAGGATAATATTATATGGAAGATTTTTTAGATCAAAATTTTTTCACTCCCCAAAAAGGTGGTCAAGAAATCCCCTTGCTACATTAGAAGGAAAAATTCATCACAATTTATTAGGAAAAAATATTAGAAAAATAAAGAAGAATGTACAATATGAGGAATTATTGTTATCAAAATATTACTATGCTTCACAAGTTAAGTAATTCCCAAAATCATAAATATCATCAATAATCATGTATTATATCAAATGAATAATAATATCATTAAAAAACACACACACATGCACACGCATGCACACTCACACCCACGCATATGCATACGCACACACACACGCACACGCACGCCCACGCCCACGCCCATGCCCACGCCCATGCACACGCGCACACACACACACACAAGGGAGGATTTGGTGACTGATGGGCTTAAATACTGGTAATATAAAAAACTCTACCAAGTATGGAGTAAAATGAAATAGATAAAAACTATGTGCTAGAGTGAGAGGAGGCATAGGAAAGGATCAAGAAAAGGAACCCAAATCAAGGAAAAATCCATCACACATAGGAAAGGAGGAACCCAAATCATCTTGCTACATTGGAAGGAAAAATCCATCACAATTTATTAGGAATAGAGAGAGAGAGAGAGAGAGAGAGAGAGAGAGAGAGAGAGAGAGAGAGAGAGAGAGAGAGATTTTTTATCCATCCTAATGATGATACATGTATGCTATCTCAAAATGTCCAGCAAAAAATCCTATCTCACGATGGATCCCAAAGAATCACAAACAAATATATCATCTCATCAAAGTTGGAGAACACACAAAAATTTGAGAACACACATAACAAAAATAATGATATAAAGTTGATTTATTGGAATATTCAAGATATGAATATAGCCCAAAAAAGAGTTATCAAATAATTAATAGGTTGTGATAGTCCTAAACTTATTTTAGTGTAGGAAACAAATATAATTAGTGAGGATTGTAAAGATGCATTAAAAAAATATTTAGAATATAGGGGACTATCTATAAGTTTCTACTATGTGATCTTGATGTATTGTAATGATATGGGATGATCGTAAATGGAATAAAAATTTGATAGAATCAAGATGTAACCAGGTTGATTGTATTTTTTGTAAGAAATAATAAATATGATAACTAGAGTCATATATATGTATGCTTCAAATATAGTTACTTTTCTATAGATGTTGGGAGAACCTTAGATTAAATTCATGTCAACAATTCATTCATAAATACAAGCTTTAAATTCTTAGGTATTATTCAATATAATTTTATTGCCTTTGAAAAATAATGGTAGTATTCTTAGATGATCTAGATCAATCAAATATTTTTCTTTCATTTCAAACTAAATGTTCTCTACTATGCTAAAGTTTTTAATGTTTATGGGATAATAAGGATATCGAGTAGTATCATGTGGCAAAAAATTGGATAGGCTTTTGTTATCCAATAGTTGGTTACAAAGTATACAATATCTTCAAATATTTTGTTGCAAATAGGGTCAAATCATAAATATGTTCAATTGATATGTAATCTAATCAATAATGGTCATCCAAATACGTATTTTTTCTAGTCCATATGGCTCCATGACCTTCATTTAATCCAAATGATTACATTATGATGGGATGAAATAAATTTTAAAGTATTATACATATGTAGAAAATCATTTAAAAACTAAAATATGTAAAGGGAAAAAATGAAAATCTAGAATATCAAAATCTTTGGTAAAATATTCAAAATAAAGGAGAATGTTGAATTTAATCTTAAGGATTTACAATAGATAGTAGAAATCAATGGAAAAAAAACAACATAATTATGTGCAATTAAAGTAGGGTTATGCGTAAGGGGTCGGCCCCAAAATGTATTTATAAAAAATTTGCGAATCAGTTTTGAAATCCAGGTGAATAGTGTCAAAATGCATGTAGAAGGTTCACTATTATTAGGGGTAATGTTGGAAATTTAAACTTAAAATGGTCAAATTATTATAAAAATGGAGCGAATCGATCCAAAAACAAATTTGCACCCAGAAATTTTTGTCTAAGGGACCCTAGTCAAGGGTCCCAAATATTAGCCAATTTCAAATTTTGAAAATCTTAATTTTTGCCAATTTGGTGATAAATAGCCGCTATGCATAACCCTGAATTAAAGCAACTATTTTTTTATAATCATTAATATTTTTTAAAAATAGTTGTCAGAATTATTGAGTTGTCATTGATGTCAAAGGCAGACTTGGTTGCTAGTAAACTGTAATGTGTTTGGGTAAATTATTCAAGGCAGATATATCCTTTCAAGGGTGATTTAATTATAGGTATGCTTATGAGTTTGGACGATATCAAAGGTTGACATATGTAAATTAAATATTTAAATTTCAAAGTGAAATATTAATGAAATGAGAAGGGTCGACCCCTTGTGTTTCAAAATAATATATTAATGTGAATTAAAAATTAAAAAGGTGGGCCGACCCTTTATGTTTTAAAATAAAAAAATGAAATATTATTTCTTTATATTTATATGCTCCTAGCCCTCCGGTTAATGAAAAATCAAGTATTGCAAGTTTGTCTGAGGTGCGATGATAGAAGAAGATAACGTATACTTGAGCTTACGATGAATGGAAGTTTGAGCTTGCAATGAATGGATGCTTGAGCTTGCGGTGAACGAATGCTTGAGCTAGCAGTGAACGATCGAAGGCTACAAATGGTGGTAGTCTAAAAAGTGTGAAATAACTTGGTCATCGTTGAATGGTCAAGTCGTGGATGGCAAAGCAAATTGAACCTGCAGATATAAAGATATAAGACAAATCTAAGAGGAGTTTTATGTTGGATAAGATTGCATTGTTCCCCATCCACGATAGGAAAAATCGAAGCAGCGATCCACAGGAGGCAATATCCATTCCAAGAAGTGTTGTGGAGAAATTGAAGTGTATGGCACATTTTGGTCGAACAACGGATAAATTTTTTTTATCTGTGGAGACTATTAGCAAATCTGCTCGAAAACTGACAGCATCAAGAGATAACGTCCATATGCTAACATTGGTGAATGAAAGTAGAGTTTTCATGGGAGATACCGTTTGTAGAGTGGTAAAATGAAACACCATGTACATAGTGGCCGAGAAGGGTAATGATGTGCATTCATAACCAAAAGCTCAATTACGGTGAATGTCTGACAATATGAGGTAATTCCTAGCAAATCCTTATTTATATTTTGAAAAGCATTTAAGTATATGGGCTAAATTTTATGAATGTGAAGAAGAATTTTGTTTGAAGCAAGCTCTTGATATTACCTATAGAATCCTTGAGAGTGTGCTTTAATTTGGAATAATAGTGAAGTATACGCTTTAGATGTTGGAAAGTATCGGAGAAGAAGAGTATTTGGAGCAAACCTGAGCTAAGTTATTGATCAAATTTTGGAGTAGACCTTAGTAGAGTTTTAATCATACTTTTGAGCAGAATTCGATGCTTTTAATGATCAAATTTTAGAGCAGACTTATGTAAAATTGTTGATCAATTTTTTATTCAAAGGTCAGTGCCTTCAGGTCATAAGTTGGTGCCTATGTTATTGAATAAGGAGATTGGTGTCTCCCATAGGTTGGTGCCTATGTTATTGTAACAAGTATATTGGTGTCTTTCGTAGGTTGGTGCCTACATGATTGTAAAAAGGAGATTGGTGTCTCTCGTAGGTTGGTGCCTACACTTTTGTATAATGGGATTGGTTTCTCCTGTGGGTTGGTGCCTACAAATTTTATTGAAGAAATAAAAACAATATTTTTTCGTAGTTTTCTCCCGAAAGGGTGTTTCCACATAAAATCCTTGTCTCTTGTGTGTGTGGTGTTTTTTGCATTAATTCATTATTATATTCATATTATTTCAATTATTGTTTTGGAAGAAAAGGTTTTATCTTATACTGTTCACCCCCCCTCTCAGTATAAGTGTGTGTTTCTTCAATTAGTATGAGAGCAGGTTACTTCGTGAAATCCTAACTGCTTGAAGGAAGATCCTACATGAACACACATGGCTTACCAAGAAGGTTTTCATCAAATAGAGCTCCATTATTCGATGGGACTAACTATATATTTTGGAGCATGAGGATGCAAACCTATTTGATGGCACATGGCTACGATATATGACAATCTATTGTGGATGGGTTCAAACCACCTACAACCCCTCCCACAGATCAAAATGGTAAGAAACCATTTGAACATAATGCCAAGGCAATGAATGCAATATTAAGTGGGTTATGTGAATCAGATTTTGCAAAATTTATGTGGTTTGTGAGAGAAAAATTAGGAGTGAATAGAAAATAATATATATTGAACCTTAGAAAATTGATATTACAATGGTATTTATAATGGTAACTCCAAATGACTTTAGGGAATATAGGGAAGTTAGGAAAATAGGAGAAATAGGGAGGAAAAGAGAAATGGAAATAGAATTGGTTTGCCTTGCTGCCCTTGTCGTCCAATACGCCCAGTTAGCTACCATACAAGGAGGTAAAAGGGGTAAGATCCAAAGCTTACAGTTGATACAAATTTTTACACCTTTTTACTCCTTTTACTAGCTTTATTTCCAACATTATCTCCCTTAAAATTGAGAGGACTGACTATACAGTATCCCAGTTTTATAAATTGAGCTTTAGCTATACCTTTGGTGAATATGTATGCAATATTATCCAAAGTGTTACAATATTTAAGCTCAACTATCTGTTGTTCCACCATATCTTGAATGAAGTGATACTTCATATCAAAATGCTTTGATTTGCTATGGTGGATTGGATTGTATGCCAACTGAATGACACTTATGTTATCACAATATAGTTGAGTTGGACCACTCTAAATTTCTCCAATCTCTTCAAGAAATTTTCTTAACCATAGGGCCTGAGTACTAGCATGAGTGATGGCTATATACTCAGCCTCAGTTGATGACAATGCTACAACAGTTTGTTTCTTGGAACTCCATATAATTAGTCTTGATCCTAGACTAAAGCAATTCCTTGATGTAGATTTCCTGTCATCTATGTTGCTGCCCCAATCACTATCACTGAAGCCAAATAATTTCACAGAATTACATTTTTGGTAATGGATTCCAAAATCCAATGTACTTTTTACATATCTTAAAATTCTTTTAGTTGCTTGTAAATGCAGCTCATATGGACTAGTCATAAACCTTGAAACTAGAGAAACTGCATATTGAATATCGGGCCTGGTGTTGGTGAGAAACATCATACTCCCAACCATGCTTTTGTAAGTGGTCATGTCAACCTTTGATGCTCCATCGTCCTTGCTCAATTAGATCCCATGTCCAGTTGGAGTTGCAACTGATTTGCACTGCTCCATGGCAAATTTCTTGATCATGTCTCGAGCATACTTGTGTTGACATATGAAGATCCCTTTATTTGATTGATGCACTTCCATGCCTAGGAAGTATCATATTAAACCAAGATATTTCATCTCAAACTATTTCATCATGGAGTTTTTGAACTCCATATTCATTTTATTGTTACTACCCATAAATATTAGATCATCTACATACAAACAAACTATGAGAATGTCTACTCCTTGCTTTAGGTAGTACAGAGTTGGTTCACTTTTGCTTCTAGTGAATCCATACTTGCTAAAATAGCCATCAATGTGTGAGTACCAGGATCTTGGTGCTTTCTTGAGGCCATAAAGTGCTTTCTTCAATTTGTAAACAAGGTTCTCTTTTCCTTGTTCTTGAAAACCTTGAGGTTGTTGAACATAAACCTCTTCTGTCAAGTATCCATTCAGAAAAGCACTCTTCACATCCATGTGTTGTACATTCCATCCTTTATGGGATGCTAAGGAAAGAACCGATCTGATTGTCTCTTGTCGTGCAACAAGAGCAAAGGTTTCCTCATAGTCAATGCCAAATTTTTGAGTAAAACCCTTTACTACTAGTCTCACCTTATGCATTTCAATGCTTCCATCAGCATTGTACTTGGTCTTGTAGATCCATTTACACCCAACACATATTTTTCCTTTGGGTAGCTTTACTAGCTCCCATGTATCATTATTGTTTATAGATGTTATTTCCTCTTTCATGACTTCTTGCTATACATTTTGAGTACATGCCTTCTCATAGCTAGCTGGTTCTAGCTGTGTACTAGCCAATATTATTCTGCCTCTTGATGGATAGTCTTTGTCCATATCCATCGATGAAGAACTTACTGATATCTATGGATAAGGACTTGGAGTGTTTGTTGAATTACTTGATGTAGTACTCCTGTATGGGCTTGGAAGGGGTAGTGTGCCTTTGATTTTCTTTGGATACACCTACTATACATGTGAAGAACTTACATCTTGGGACTCATCATCAAAAAAAATTCTTTGATGATCGCATTCTCCCCCTTCATCAAAAATTACATCCCTAGAGATTACAACTTTATGAGTCTTGGGATTGTAGAGTCTATATCCTTTTGTAGACTCACAATACCCTTCAAATATTCAAGCTTGACTTTTTGGATCAAGCTTCTTCCTTTTCTCGTCAGGAATGTGTACATATGCTAAAGAACCAAACACTTTAAAATGCTTTACATTAGGTTTCTTTTCGTACCATGCCTCATAAGGAGTGACACCATCTAAACTAGAAGTTGGACTTCTGTTTAGAATATATACACTAGTTCTTATAGCCTCTGCCCAATACATATGAGTTAGATGCTTAGAATGTAGCATCGATCTCACCATCTCAACTATGGTGCAATTTTTCCTTTTTGCCATACCGTTCTGTTGTGGGGTATAGGCAGTGGTAAATTGCCTTTTGATACCACTTGCTTTACAATATTTCAAAAAAAAATTTGAGGAATATTCACCTCCTTGATCTGTCCTAAGACATTTTACATAATTCCCACTTTGATTCTCTACATTGTTTCTAAAATCTATGAAGCAATAAAAAGCTTCATCTTTGTGTTTCAAAAAGTAAATCCAACACATTCTAGAGAAGTCATCTATGAAAGTGAGAAAATAAGAACTGTTTCTGAGACTCCGTGTTTGCATTGGACCACAGATGTCAAAATGTACTAACTATAGTGGATAGTTGGTTCTCCACGCTTGTCCTGTCAGATTGAGTGCTTTCCCAAAGCACATCCTTCATAGACCTCCTTTTGTTCATTGATTTTGGGAAGTCCTATCACCATAGCTTAAGGAGTTAGAAGTTTCAAGCTAGCATAATTAAGGTGACCATATCACAAGTTTCAAAGGATACTTGGATTTTTTATAGCTACATTTACAATTTGAGCTCCCCCTGGCTCATCAAACTTGAGAAGGAATAACCTGTTCTTGGTCATGGGGACCTGTGTGATGACACAATTACAATTATTCTTATAAAAAATAATACATTGTCCTTCATCAAATACAAGCTTGTAATTGTTCTCCATAATTTGTCCAACACTTAGCAAATTATGTTGGAGCTTTGGAGTGTAATAGATGTCATGCACTTTCTTTACTCATTCTTTGGTTGGAACCTCCATGGCTCCAATACCCTCTACTTGCAATATCTTATCATCCCCTAATTTGATTTGGGATTTATAAGTGGAATCGAGAGTAGCAAATAAATGTTCTTTACCACTCATATGGTTGGAACAACTAGTATCCAGAATCCATGTGTCATTTAGATTCTGTTTTGATTGGCCATATGATAAAAAAATATTAGAAATATCATCTTCTTCTCCATAATTACCATATTGACTACTACTGCCTTGTGAAGATTTTGACCAGTAGTCGCGAGCGAAGTGACCCGGCTTGCCATAGTTGAAACATGTTGATTTTGACTTGTCACTTCCTCACCCTTGATTGTCACTTTGTCCTTTATTTCCACCTCGATTCTGATTTCCACCTCTTTGTTGGTTGTCTCCTCTATATGAGTTGTCTCCTCTATTGAAATTGCCTCCTCTATTGGAATTGCCTCCTCTGTAGTTGCCTCTGTCTCTACCTATTTTCTTACTTCTACCTTGACCTCTTCCCCATCATATTCCATTATTTTCATTGGAATTGAAGGCCTTATCATCGCCTTCGTAGCTTGTTGAAGGAGTTTCAGGAAATCTCTCTTCATGTGACATTAACGATCCGATCAATGCATCGAATGTTAAAAGGAAAAGATCTTTGGATTCTTCTATTATTATGGCAATATGGTTCCATTTCTATGCAAGTGTTCTCAACACTTTTGTTACCATTGTCTCAGGCTTGATTTCTTCGCCTAGTGTAACCATTTTATCTACAATTAATTTTACTTTAACACAATAATCATCGAATTTTTCATCATATTTCATTCGGAGATTTTAAAAATCTCGCTTCAATTTTTTAAGCCTTACCTGCTTCACTTGATTACTACCCTGGAATCCATCACTCAATGCTTTCCATGCAGCTTGTGCAGTCGTACAAACAACGATGTTGGAAAATATGCTTTTCTCCAATGCAACTTGGAGATGAGAAAGAGCAGATGAGTTGCTCTTTTTCTCTTCTTTTCATGTTTTTTTGTCTGCGACACTAAGTTTTGTCTAGTCTGAGGGTTCTGTATAGCCCTATTCTATGATTTCCCACAAACCTCTACCTATGATCAAGGTCTTCATCTTTATAGACCAATACTCATAGTCATAACCATTAAATTTTGGAATAGGTAAGCTATTGTGTGAGGCCATAGTTACCAAAAAACTCTCTTTATTTCACGATTACAATAAAGTACTTTTGTTGTTTGAAAGAAGGATAGAAGAAGAAGAAAGAAGGAAGAGATTACAAATTTAAGTCAAAAATGACTTGTTATACTCTATCATTGACTGCTTGTTCCTCTTGATGTGGGGATGCTATCTCTTGATTTACAAAGTTATCTACCACTTCTTCTTCGTCGTCACTTATCTGTATGATTTTTGTAGATTTTGGTTCTACGATTTCTATTGAAATATTGTAGTGTGTGTACTCTGATTCTTGTGGTGTAGCTTGTATGGATTTTGATTTTTCAAATTGACTCTTGAATGAGTTATCTTCAAAATCCGCTTTGTACCCTGAGTTAGGATGCCTTTGACGTGCGATTACTGCATTTTGGAGTTGACTAAACACAATGTTGAGTCCATAACCTCTTACCTTTTCATAAAACCTTTTTTCACCTTCTCTTGCTAGAATTGCACATAAGGCATGATAACAGCCATTCGGTCTTATCACCAATACCCTTTACAAAAACAACTAAGCCTCTTAGGCTTATTACACACTCTTTCCTCTTAGGAAAGTTTTAACCTCTTTTACAATCTCTGAAATTTTCACAAAATGTGAAATTTACAAGGCTCCAATAATTGACAATATCAAGCCTCTAGGGCTTTTACAATAAAAATTTTAAAATTTAAACTTAATAAAAAAAATTAAATATTCATATTTAATAAAAAAATAACTTTATAATTATTAAAAACCTAAGTTTTAAAATAATTATAAATTAGTTTTAATTTTATTAAATTAATATTTAATAATTTTAAATATTCTAAAGTTTAAATGATAAAAAAAAATTAATAAAATTTATCCTCTAGCCCATTCGAACCCGTGACCTCTTGACTGTCACAAAAATTTTGACCAATGTGCCATGATGTCTATTTGAAACATAAAGGATCCACGATACTTTTCTAGCTTGTGCTTCTTGGAGATTAAAAAAAAACTAACTAAAAGCGTGTCTGGCGGGATTCAAACCCGAGACACCCTACTCACAAGCACTCCTCCTTAGCCGCTCAAGCTACACCCACGACTGGGTATGAAGGAGGAAGATTTTCTATTTGAAATGCAGTGGATGATGATTTTAATAAAAAAAATTGAAATTCTTTTGTCCCACATTGAACAGGACGGGGGCAAAAATAGGGTTTATAACCCTAGGCGGGCGATTAATGAAGCGATTGCCTTTGGGAAATCAACAATCACCCCTTTTGCCTCCTTTCGACCAATCACTCCTCACCACATTGCTCCCTTTGCTACCACGTTGCTCCTCCTCCTCATGCCATGTGTCTGTCCATGTCAGCTCCTAAGTCATCCTCCTCTCACCACGTGTTGCTCTGTGATAGGTCCTCCTGCATCGCTCCTGTCTTCGCATGCTTGTTGTGCTGGCCTGCTCTAGACTTCACCTTGATCTGCATGCTTTGGGATTCTCTCACCTTGAGCTACATGTTGTGAGCACCACCTCGACCTCACTTCAGGCTATGTGTTGTTGGCTTCTCTCACCTCGGTCCTCGAGCTTCCATTGCCTCGATCCTCATGCCCTCTTGACTTCGACTCTGATACCAGATGTGGTTTGTGAGAGAAAAATTAGGAGCAAATAGAAAATAATATAAATTGAACCTTTGAAAATTGAGATTACAATGGTATTTATAATGGTAACTCCAAACGCATTTAGGGAATATAGGGAAGTTAGGAAAATAGGAGAAATAGGGAGGAAAAGAGAAATGGAAATAGAATTGGTTCGCCTTGCTGCCTTTGTCGTCCAATCCACCCAGTCAGCTATCGTCGAAGGAGATAAAAGGGGTAAGATCCAAAGCTTACAGTTGAAACAAATTTTTACACCTTTTTACTCCTTTTACTAGCTTTATTTCCAACAAGTTATGCACTGCACCTCTGCGAAAGAAATATGGGACAAGTTACAAAGAACATATGAAGGAGACAAAAAAGTTAAAATGGCAAAACTTCAAACCCACAGAAGGGATTTTGAATACTTAAGAATTAGGAAAATATTTCCAAATATCTTCTTTGTGTTGATGATATTTTCAACACCATTCGTGAACTTGGAGAAAGTATTGATGACCCTAATATTGTTCAGAAAGTCTTAAGGTCACTCTCCATGAGGTTTTATGCGAAGGTCTTAGTAATTGAAGAAATGAAGGATCTTAAAACTTTAATTATGAATAAGCTACACAAAATTCTTATAGCCTATGATATGAGGACTAAAAATATCAAACATCCAAATGGGAGGACACATTTAAAGTTTCAAAGACAAAGAATAAGGAACCAGAGTCAAGTGAAGGATCGAGCAGCAAAGAAGAAGTCAACTTTGTGCAAAGAAATAAGAAGGGATCAAGTAAACACAAAGGTAAGTATAATTTGAAATGCTTTAATTGTGGTAACATTGGTCACTATGTAGCTAAGTACCCACAAGTTGAAAGTAGTAGCAGTGAAGAAGAAGAGGAATATAGGAAAAAGAAGGAAAGAAAATATCATCATGAAAAGAAAAAGAGGCACAATCAAAGCAAGCATGAGAAAAAGATCTATCAAAGGCACAAGAAGAGTCTTTATGTTGAAGAAGCACGCAGTTCTTCCAACAACAGTTATGAAAGCCTCTTCGATAGTGAAAGAGAAGAAATCCTATTTTTGGCTATGGAGGTGAAAGAAGATGCTCCTGTTGTTGAAAACCAAGAAAAGGAGAAAGATCCAAAAAATGAAGAGGAAGTCATAGTTGACATAGAAGAGGAACTTATTTTTTATTTTAAAGAGGTGAGGAGGCTTAGAAATATGAACTCAAGATTGAAGATTCAAGTACAATAGGATGAGAAGACAATGGTAAATTTTTTGCAAGATCTCATTGACTTAAAAATTAAAATTTAAGAGGCAAAATAAATTGAAGAAGCTATGACTGAGCAGTTAAAGGCAAAAGAGTTGGAATGTGAAAATTTGGAATATGAGATTGTCTCACTAAGGAAGGAAGTCAAAAAATCTAATGATAAGATACAACAAAATATTAGGTTTGAGAAAAGCACAGAAATCTTGGATGATATTATCAAAGCACATAGATCTTCAGTTATAAATACTGGATTTGGTTTTGAAGAAAGTCAAAAGAAAAAAGGAGTCAAGCTCAAAAGGAACAGAGGTATCAAATAAAATAATTAAAGAAGATCCTGAGACCTATTTTGATGTGTTGAGAAGTGGAAGCATCAAGAAGAAAAAAAACAAAGAATCATCATGGACCAAGGTCCATCACATAAACAACAATGAGATAACCATGCGGCCATATCCTCCAAGGCATTAGATAGGTTTCAATATTTCTTCTATGGTTATTGCTTTTCATATCACCAATTTGGTCATAAATCTGTACATTGCAAGGTCCATGCTAAATACAAATTTTGGCTTCACCAAGAGGAATTTCAATTCATTTGCACCTCTCATGGACTACAACATCATTTGTTACAAATGTGATAATTTTGGGCATACAACTAAATGGTATAGAACTGTGTTCCTTGAACTTCCAAAATCAAGAAAGAAGGAGGATGGTCAAACTGCTCAAAAGGATATGTCCCCCAAAGTTTGGAAAAAGAAAATGGAACAAGAAAATGAGAAGTCTATGTTGGTACAAACAACTCTTCATGTGCAAAATGAAGGAAATCAGTGGTACATTGATAATGGTTGTTCAAGCCATATGATGGGTGATAAAAGAAAATTTCTCTCTCTCAAAGAAATAAATGGAGGCACAATGAAATTTGGTGATAATGCTTCTACCAAAATTGTCAAAAAGGGAACCTTGAGCCTGGATAATGGAAGATCAAGGATAGATAATGTGTTATATGTTTAAGGGTTGAATCATAACCCTTTAAGTGTAACCCAACTATGTGATCAAGGGCATACACTCACATTTCACCCAAATGGATGTGAGATCATAAAATCCAAGATAGGAAAACTTATTGCAGATGCTTGTAGAACTACAAACAATCTCTACATGTTGAGTGAAATTAAGGGAGAAAAATGTATTTTATCACAAGAGGATGAGAGTTGGTTATGGCATAGGATAATGACCCACATGAACTTTAAAAACATGATGAAAAATAAGCAACAAAAAGGTAGTTAGAGATTTTTCCAAGATAGCCAAATCCCCAAGCATGATTTGTGTACAGTGCCAGCATGGTAAGCAAATAAGATCAAGTTTCAAATCAAAGAAATTCTCTTCATACAAGCCTTTGGAGCTAATTCACACTGATCTATGTGTCCCTACAAAGAAACAGAGCTGACAAGATGATAATTAGTTCATTTTGTTTATTGATGATTATTCTATAAAGACTTGAGTAACATTCTTAAGAGAAAAATTAGAAGCCTTTGAAAGGTTCAAAGCATTCAAGGAACTTGTAGAAAATGAAATAGGAAAAAATATCAAGTGTCTAATATCAGACAAATGAGGTGAATTTACTTCAAATGAATTTTTAGAATTCTATGAACAACATGGAATCAAAAGATAATACTCAGCAACAAGAACTCCATAACAGAATGGAGTAGTTGAAAGGAAGAACAAAATTGTTCAAGGTATGTCCAGGTCTATGCTAAATGATTCTAAGGTTTTTTATGCCTTTTGGAGAGAGGTGGCCCATACAACTATTTATATCATAAATATAGCTCAATTAAGAGTAAATCACCACAAACATACGTATGATATTTGGAAGAGAATACCAGCTACTTTGAAGTATTTCAGAATCCTTGAAATAAAATGCTACATTAGACGAGATGAAAAATATTTGGGTAAGTTTGATTCCAGGTGTGATGAGGGTATCTTCCTTGGATACTATTCAAAGAGTAAAGCCTATAGATGCTACAATAAAATATTGCATACAATTATGGAAAGCACAAATTTAAGAGTTGATGAATAAATATATCTAATAGAACCATCTCAAGAGATTGTGTATCAAGAAGGAGAAAGTTGAAAATATAAAGAAACTAAAGAAGCTGAAAATCATAGGACACCCTCAAGAACACCTTACAAAACACCATTCAAGGCACCACCTAAAACACCATCCAGATATGTGAAAAATAACCATCTAAAAGATCTGATTATTGGGAATCTAGATGAGAGACAAACAAGGAGGAAAATAATAGGTACAAGTGAGCATGCCAACTTCTCTTTACTATCTAAAGTTGATCCAAAGAATTTCAATGAAGCAAGTGAAGATAAATATTGGATTAAGAAAATGGAAGAAGAGTTAGATCAAATAGATAAGAGTGAGACTTTGAAACTTGTCCCACGTCCAAAATACAAGAACATAATCGACACCAAATGGATCTACAAAAACAAGTTGAATGAATATGGTCAAGTTATTAGAAATAAAACAAGACTTGTATGCAAAGGCTATGCACAAGTTGAGGGAATTTATTTTGAAGAGACATTTGCTCCTATTGCTCATCTTTAGGCCATAAGAATGTTCTTGGTTTTTTCAAGTTTCATAAACTTCAAAGTGTACCAAATGGATTTAAAATTAGCATTTTTTAATAGTTACTTAGATGAAGAGGTCTACATTGAGAAACCAAATGATTTCAATCTGATAGATAAGCTGGACTATGTATGCAAATTGAATAATGCTCTCTATGGACTAAAGCAAGCCCCTAGGTATTGGTACTTAAGGTTGGATAAATACCTCCAAGAATAGGGTTTCATAAAATGTATAGCTGATAGCAACTTGTACATCAAAAATGAAGGAAATGACCAATTAATTGTAGTGGTCTATGTAGACGACATCATTTTTGGAGGCAATAATAACAAGATGTGTCAGGAATTTGCAAAATGTATGCAAAGTGAATTTGATATGTCAATGCTTGGTGAGCTATCCTTATTTCTTGGTTTACAAATCTCATAGTTAGATAAAGGTATATTTCTCTCTCAAACCAAGTATGTAAAATAAATGTTGAAAAAAAATAGGATGGAGGATTGCAATCCTGTGAGTACCCCCATGATTACAGGATGTAAGTTAAGTAAATATGATGAGTCTCCTAAGGCTAATAAAACTTTGTATAGATCCATGATTGGAAGTTTACTGTATGTCACAGCTACAAGATCGGATATAATGCAGGCAGTTGGATTGGTGGCAAGATTTCAAGCTACACCAATGCAAACACGTGTACAGACAGTAAAAAAAATCAAGTATTTGAAAGGAACTATGGATTTTGGACTATGGTATCCCAAATGCGATAATTTCACTCTCACTACATAGATAGATGTGTATTATACAAGCAATGTGTATGACAGGAAAAGCACAAGTGGAGGAGCATTTATTTCTTGGATACTATTTGGTCTCTTGGCTAAGTAAGAAACAAGCATCAATGTCCTTATCTACTACAGAGGCAGAGTACATTGTAGCATCTGCTTGTTGTACACAGGTTCTATGGATGAAATAAACCGTAAGTGATTTCAAAATAGAGCATGATCATCCTATCTCCATATTTTGTGATAATACAAGTGCCATAAATATTTTACCATTGATTCATTAAAGGGCCACGCACATTCCAATCAAGTATCACTTTTTGAGAGAGCAAGTGACTGATCAACAAGTCAAGTTGGAATACATTACTACAAAGAAATAGATTGTTGATATCTTTACCAATCCACTTCCAAAGGAGACATTTGAGTATCTCAGAGGTAAGATGGGAGTAGTTTCACTCTAATCTCATTATCGAACATCTCAGTTAAGAGCAATTAGTAATGGGGAGTTGTCCAGTACCTTATCCTTTAGCCTCAAGAAGCCTTTGCCATTGATGTCAAAGGGGGAGAATTTCAATAAGGGGGAGCAATTTGGAATTTTAGTAAGGGGGAGCAGCTTGTCAGAAGGAGCAACTTGTGATCCTATTGTAGTAAAGGAAAATTTCTTTGTAGGGTTGCCATCAATGACAAAGGGGGAGATTGTTAGAATTATTGAGTTGTCATTGATGTCAAAGGTAGACTTGGTTGCTAGCAAACCGTAACATGTCTGGGTAAATTATTCAAGGCATAAGGGTGATTTAATTATAGGTATGCTTATGAGTTTGGGTGATATCAAAGGTTGACATATATAAATTAAAGATTTAAATTTCAAAGTGAAATATTAATAAAATGAGAAGGGTTCGACCCCTTATGTTTCAAAATAATATATTAATGTGAATTTAAAATTAAAAAGGTGGGTTGACCCTTTATGTTTCAAAATTAAAAAATGAAATATTGTTCCCTTATATTTATATGATCCTAGCCTTGCGGTTAATGAAAACCTAAGTCTTGTGATTTTGTCTGAGGTGCGAATGATTGAAGGAAACAACGAATACTTGAGCTTGCAGTGAACAAATATTTGAGTTTGCAGTAAACAGATGCTTGAGCTTGTGGTGAATGAATACTTGAGATAGTGGTGAACGATCAAAGGTTGCAAATGGTGATAGTCTAAAAAGTGTAAAATGACTTGGTCATCGTTGAAGGGTCGAGTGGTGGGTGCCAAAGCAAATTGAACCTGCATATATAAATATATAATATAAATCTAAGAGGAGTTTGATGATAAATAATATTGCACTATTCCCCATCCACGGTAGGAAAAATCAAAGTAGTGATTCGAAGGATGCAAGATCCATACCAAGTGGTGTTGTGGAGAAATTGAAGCGTGTGGCACATTTTGATAGAACAGTGGATAAAAAGTTTTTTTTTATCTATGGAGACTGTTAGCAAATCTACCTGAAAATTGATATCATCAAGCGATAACGTTCATCTGCTAACGTTGGTGAATTAAAGTAGAGTTTTCATGGGAGATACCGTTTGTAGAGTGGTAAAAGGGAACACCATGTACATAGTGGCCGAGAAGGGTAATGTTGTGCATTCATAATCAAAAGCTTAATTGTGGTGAATGTCTGAGAATATGAGATAATTCCTGGAAAATCCTTCTTTATATTTTGAAAAGCATTTAAGTATATGGTCTGAATTTGATGAATGTAAATAAGACGTGTGTTTGAAGCAAGCTCTTTAAATTACCTAGAGAATCCTTGAGAGTGTGCTTTAATTTTGAAGAATAGTTAAGTATACACTTTAGATGTTGGAAAATATTGAAGAAGTAGAGTGTTTGGAGCAAACCTGAGCTAAGTTATTGATCAAATTTTGGAGCATATCTTAGCAAATTTTTATTCAGACTCGTGAGTAGATTTTGGAGCAGACCTGTGTAAAATTGTTGATCAATTTTGTATTTGAAGGTTGGTGCCTTCAAGCTGTAGGTTGGTGCCTACGTTATTGAATAAGGAGATTGGTGTCTCCTGTAGGTTGGTGCCTATGTTATTATAACAAGGATATTGGTGTCTTCCATAGGTTGGTGCCTACATGATTGTAAAAAGGATATTGGTGTCTCCCGTAGGTTGGTGCCTACGCTTTTATATAAGGGGATTGGTGTCTCCTATGGGTTGGTGCCTACAAATTTTATTGAAGAAATAAAAGCAATATTTTTCTATGGTTTTATCCCAAAAAGGTGTTTCCATGTAAAATCCTTGTCTCTTGTGTGTGTGGTGTTTGTGCATTAATTCATTACTGTATTTATATTATTGCAGTTATTGTTTTGGAAGAAAAAATTTTATCTTATACTATTCACCCCCCCTCTCAGTATAAGTGTGTGTTTCTTCGATAGTCATATTGGGACCAAATATCATAAGATAGATAGCTTAATAAAGGTGATATGACACTAGATATTTTCACAATATCATAAAAAGTATTTTTCTTTTTGCGATACTAAGAATCTCTAAATTCTAGAGTGAAGAAGTATTAAGAAATAAGAAAATATTAAGAAGGAAGCAATCAATTATTTCAAATATAATTTACACAAGTTGGGTAGGATTAGGAGGACCAGGGTGAGATTTTGCAAAATATTCCATCAATTATCATTCAAATATAAAATTGAAATATTGGTAAGAAAGATCTTCATGGAGGATATCGAAGACAAAATTTTCTCTTTCCAACAATGCAAGGTGCCTAAACAATTTTTTTCGAGTTTTTTCCAAAAAAATTAGGATTGTTGGTTGTGGTTAAAGAGGCTAAGAAAAATGGCTATAATAAGTGAGATAAATTCACTTTTATTGTATTTATTCATAAGAAATATGAAAATTATATTTGAATAATTTTCATCCAATAAGCCTATGAAACATGATTTAGAAGATAATTTTAAAAATTATGGCAAATATATTGAAAAAATTCTAGATTATATTATCTCAAAGAAACAAGGAGATTTTTATTTTGATAATCAAATCCTTCATGGAATAATCATTACATGAGAGGTGATACATTCTATTTATTCCATAACTAGATAAATTTATAAATTTCGTTATGACCAAGGCATATGATAGGGCTTGACATAGTATTTTTAGAAATTTTAGTTTTGATCAAAGTTGGTACAAATCAATTAGATGTTCCAATGCTCCAAAATAATATATTTTGAATAATAGATTCCATATTTTGAATCATCCTAGTCTTTGTCAAGGTGACTCACTATGTGCTTTTCTCTTCATTATTCTTGTCAAGGCATTGGGAAGTACCCTCTCAAATGAAAAAGAAATCAAATATAAGAAGGTTGTAACAAATGCTCCCTTGGAATATCATCTCCATTATTTATGTCACTCTTAATTTAGGTTATTCATTAGTAAAAAAGGCTATGGAATTTAGACCAATACTATCATTCTATGATAAGGCTGCTAGATAGTTGGTTAATATGATAAAATAGAGGAGATTTTATAAAACACTACCCCAGATTTACAATGGATTATTACAAATATATTTTAGAATATAAAGTTTAAAATGACCATTAGCATATATAGTTATTATTTTTTTAGATAAAATAAATAAGAAGGAGCTATGAGACTCAATTTTAGAAAAAATTAAACTCGTCCTACTAGTGGGAAATGTAATTTATTAACCATTGGTAGGAAAATATAACTCATAAATACTACGTTACAATCTATCCATATATATTATATCACTTTAAATATGACTAGTATGTATGACAATTGAAAGATATTTTCTCTAGAAAGGATGTGAGGAGAAGTTTAGGTTTCCTCTTTTCAAATGGAACTCTTATACCTAGTCAGACCTCCAATTATAGACATGAGACTTCAAATTTACTTCTAGCTAGAGGTTGATTCAACATTTTTTATTGAGCATTAGAAACTCTGTCAAGGACCACTACTTCTAACCAATAACTTGTTTAAGATAATAAACATGAAAAAATGGTGGATGTAAGAAGTAGGAGGAAGTTCCAACTAATATGACACTTTCCCAATTTGTGAACCATCTTGTACAAGCCATAAAACCAAGGTTTTAACTCTTGATTGGACTTGGTATTTAGGGATAACTATTTATAAGGTTGAATATACAAAATACCATATCAACTATCACAAGTTGTTGCTCTAAACAATGTAGTTTTTATTGTTGTTTCATTTGATTCTATGTCTAGTATATATTATATTTGAGGATTTAATTCTTATTGTTGTTTCATATGAGATTCCATAACTAAAGCAAATCATCCACTTAAACCACATTGGAGGATCCTAGAACATAGTCTACCATAGATAGTGGTTTCTAGTCATATAATATCTCAAATGGGGACATCTTGATGAAAAATAGGGAAGAAATATTATACTACTATTTGGATAAAGAAAGCTAATAAACTGGTAATATGGTTTGTCTTGGGTAAAATATTTGAGTTTAGTATCCATATATTTATTTATAATTTCTATTTGTCCATAAATTTGCTCGAAGGAATTTGGTAAAGACCAATTTTTGCATGGCTTTGATCTTATTGGGATCCACCTCAAATCCTCCTTTAGACCCAAAATGATCTAAGTATTCAACCTATGAGACCCCAAAGGAGAATTTGGACCTTGACAAATAATTTCCTTCTATAATAGGTGGAGGATGTTTTCAACATAAACTATGAGCTTCCTAGGACTTACTATAAACTAAGATATCATCAAATAATATTGTCATAAATTTACAAAGAAAAGGATGAAATATAGAATTCATGGGTCTTTAAAAAGTGAAAGGATCATTATTAAGACAAAAACCAATGACTAGAACTCATAATAACCCTTACATGTGTATAAAGTATTCTTTGAACATCCTCATCGCTAATGCTAATTTGATGAAACCTTGAATGCAAATCAAACTTAATAAATTATTTAGCACCATGTAGTTCATCTACCAAAATATTAACAAAGGGATAGAAAACTTATCTTTAGTGGTAATATTATTTAGAGGGAAAAAATCTAGACACATGCACCAATAATTATACTTGCATCACACCACGATCATTAGGGATAAATAAGAACTAGTGCTTGGATGAATAATATCCTACTATAACATCTCTTGAACTATATTCTCTATCATTAACTTTTGGGGCTAGTGATAGTAGTAAGGATAAGAACCAATAGGATGATTTCCCATGATAATATGGATGGGATAATCATATGTATACTTAGATGGAATACCCGTGGGTTTATTGAAGATAATCATATAGTGATCCACATAAGACTGCATGTTGGAAGGAAGAGCTAGAAGAGATTACTCAATAAACTACACTTACATTCAATTAACTTAGCCAAAGAAGCTTCTGTCATCCTTCTTTAAGAAGATTTACATTTGGTGGAGTTAACTACCTCGAAAGGAAGAGCTTTAATAAACCTCGAGATGAATAACCTTGTTGTCTATTAAAATTCACACATATTTTTAAAAATAAATAAAATTTATTCATCCACTCAAATCTTATACATAAAGCATAGAAAGGGATGAAAGAGAGATATAATTAGTAAAAATATATAGGCACCGAAAATATTTACTATTTTACCCATAGATAAAAATCACAACACTAATACAATCAATGGAGTGGTGGGGGTATTTATACTAATCCTAAAACCCCAATTACAAAAACAAGTTTAACCTAAGTCAATATAATAAGAGGGATTTGGGTTAATTACAAGTTATAATGTAGGTGTCCATAATTAAATAATACAGCAAATTAAATAAATTTGTAAAATAATTTCTCGTAAGACTATAGAAGAATACATCATACAATGTCATCCTTGGCCATATAAGATTATACTTTCAATACCCCCTCATAATCTAAATTGATAGGCCAAGGAGATAATACATTAGTTATAACAATATCTTCCCTCTATAATGGATACTCTAGTGGACCTTTACACTTGAGGAAGACCCATCTGGATCCCCTTCTTCATATGGAAATGTATTGATGCAAAAATACCTTTGCACAAAAATCTCCTTATGTTAGACCATAGTCATCACTACCAATTTGAGATACTCTTATACATATCCAATAAAAACCTCTACTAAGACCCCATATGAGGAAGAGAAACCAAGAGTAGTCCCTCTCAAAGCCTACACTAATATTCTATAATCACATAACATAAGGATTGGAAGCATAGCTTTTTTTTATAACATATATCACCTTGTTCGAAAACTTCATCTAGCCCTTAGGCCACCTAATTTATGTCATGAAAAGAGGTTTTTTATGGACCTATTTATGAAAAAATATATTACAAAATTCCCAAAGCACCTAGATATATTAGATCTTCATGATTGAGCTGAATCAATAGCCCAAAGGAGGAAGAGAGATAAACTGAAGCATATTATGGATTCATTTTCAGTATTCCTTGAAAATACTAAAAAGTCATTACAATGATCACAAACCCAATTGTATCTCCCATAAATATAGATCAAATATTTTTATTATATAACATAATGTAATTTTTTATCTTTTAATGAGGGCAATAGGTCTTGATGCTAATAATAATATGAGACATCCCTCTACTTGTAGTAAGCCCTTGAACAAACACCACAAATGCAAATATATCAAAAATTATATAATTTAAAAAAAAAGGAGCTCAAAATGCTAAAAATTATGGCATATGGAAGTTTGGCTTCCAAAATAATCCTAAAGTGACATTTTTGAAAAACATTGTTTTTTTTTAAATTCCTTTAGATTTTTTTACAAGAAAAAATAATAAGAAATAGTTTTCTTCCTTTGATCCTTACATTAAAAGGTAGAATACCCTTATGCCATGCATGTCTAGCCTAACAACCAATACCATTGCTTGAGTCCAAAAGGGTTCCCTCTTCACCAATAATGACATCCTGATCCATAAGAGTAAAGAGTCCCAAACATTTAAATAAACATGGTGTGTAAGATTCAAATTGAGAATAAGGAATATACCTCATTTTTCTTCTTCCATCCAAGGCACTAAATCTCCCAAGTGGGACAAAAACATCTCATATCTTCCTATTTTGCAATGGCACCAAGTCCTCTTTGTGAGGAAATACTATTTGATTCTCTATGAAGAAGTCAAGACATAGTTCTAAATTCAAAATGGTATTACTTCTTCTATTATAAGTGGATTGTATCTATGAAAAATAGGTCAAAATTTTTCCAATAATAATGAAACATAACTTGGAGTAGGTGTAAATTCTCCAAAAACTATGGATAAAGGGAGAAAAAAATAATGGATCTTCATTTTGGCTATTTTGTTGAAGGTGCATATGAAGCTTTGAGAATTATTTTTTTTTATAAAATTCAAAAGAAAGATCATAGCTTCAAACAAAGTTTCCATGTGACCAAGTGAAGAAAATCCATACCCATTTTGACACCATGTTAGAATTCAAACCTATTTCTAGAAACTGATGGTAATTCTATGAGATTAAATCATAGGTATTTTTTCCTAGGATATTAATCACAATCACATAAAGACCACTCACATAAACACATCAATATTTCTCAATATAAAACTCAAAATATTATTCATAAATCATCAAATATACCAAGGAACTTGTTACAATGCATGGAGCTTTATCTCCATTAAATAACCTTATAAGATGACTCTTCAATACTCAACTATTTCTCTCCTTAAACATATCGAAGATGTATCCTTTCACATTCCTCACATATGACAAAACTCTCATGACTCTTCACTTTACATCTTGCCACATATCATGTGATTGTTCACTTGCATATTTGATATCGAACTCCTATGACTCTTGACTTACATTACACTTTGCACGCTATCATATTTCGCACACTTGCACACTTTATTACATAAAACTTGGACTCTTCTCACACATTGACACATACATTAGACAAAATATAATTCACACTCCCTAATATAATAATTACAAATGTAGCACATGCTACCAAATAATGTATTACATTATTTGGTGTGAAGACTTTTATTCTTCGATCTTCATCTTCTATTTTTTCCTTGTGTCCATCCATGGATTCTACCTATTGACTTTGCTTGATAATCTTACACTGTGTGTGGTCCAATGTCATATTTCCTATATTTTAGATAGGTCAAATAAATCATCATTATGTTGTTCATGTGGTAAAGATGATTTAAATTTTTCTGTGATAATCGTTTTGTATTTAGAGCAAATATTCCATTCTTTATTGAACCCGTGGCTTCAACTTTGTCTTTTTTCTTTATGACACATTTTCTATTTCTATTGATGTTTTTGAATTCTACTACCCTACCTCCATAAACCAATTGGGCTATAGAAATTAGGTAATTTGCTAATCCCGGTACATACAATACATCTTCAAGCATGAATTTTAAATATGAAAAACTAGGTGTAACATTTTTGGAACCTTGCACATGGTAAATATTATCATCCTCTATTTTTATTAGAATGTTTGGTCTAACTTGTAATGATAAAACTTATGTAAGTTCCTAGTCATGTGGTGACTAGCACCTGAATCTATGTACCATGTGTCTTCTTCTTTTATCATGTTTTGATGTGATCTTGTTTCATGCCTTTGATAAAATATTTGATTCTAAATATTTCTTCTCATAGTATTTGGCCCTTTGAATTTGTATGATCTTTGTGATACATTCATTTTGAACAATTTTAATTCCTTTGAAGTAAGATTCCTTCTTTGTCCAAAATTTCATTAAGCAATTTCTTCAAATAATTTCAAATTCTTCATCAAACAATCATCTCCTTATAACTTCCAAAATTAATTTCAAATTTATCAAATTTCAAATTTACCAATCTTCTATTTTCACAATTCATAAAATTAAACAAAGTTCAATTTCAATCTTCAAATCATTCAATCTCAAATATTTCTTTAATCTCAAATATTCATCAAAATTGCACTCCTTGTATCTTTCAAATTATTAAATTCAAATTTAATTTTTAATCTCAACTTTTATTTCCCAAATTTTCACATTCAATTTCACAAATAATCTTCAACGATATTCAATGATTAATCAATTTTCCAAAATACTCCTTTTAAATCCCAACTTCAATTTTTAATTTCACAAATTCACAATTCCTCCTTTAATATTCAATCATACAAATTCACAATCAATCATTCCATTCATTCAATTCTTCTCTCTCCAATTTAATTATTAAATTCAAATTCAACTTATGTCTCCCAAATTTAATTCTCAAATCCTCCTTCAAATTTCAATTTAATTATCACACCATTCACCTCAATCTTCAATTTAAAAAACAAATGCTTTGTTTCCTTATGCCTCCCAATCATTAATCAATTCCATCAATTTAGTTCCTTCTAACTCCCAACTTTAATCCTTATTCAGTAAATTAATCTTCCAATTTCAAATATTTAAATCACTTAGTACTCCTACAATTATCATAAAAATCAAAGTAACCTTAAGGTATTACCTTAAATTATGTCAAATTCTTGATTTTTTCTAATCTTTAGGTTTTGTACGTTGTCTATGTTGTCCATGCACTCTATATACACTATCGACACTAGGACTATGTTGTCCATACATGATTTTTGTTGACCAATATGACTAAGGATTACACAAGGCAATGGTACATTAAAGAATACGTGCAATATACTATTATTAGGTGCTACAAAGTATACCCAACGTCTTCTTACCTTCATTTTTGTAGTCTACTTTGATTCGCTTGGACTTCTTTCACGTTTTCATGTTTGGATTCACACTTGAACAAGCTTCTACTTCAATCCTCTTCCTCCTTTGACATTTGCATCTACACTTTATGTTGTTTCAAGCCACTTCAAACTATTTCAATTGACCATAAGTACTTCAACTTCACTAATCAAGCTTCATCATTTTATCTCCAACAATTTTTCTACATTATTAGACGTTCTACTCCTCACAAGTTATGTCTTCTCATGGCTAGAAAATACTCATAGTCTATGTTATGTACTTTACTTTCTCTCAAGCATCTATCATTGCTTTATCCATGCTTTCACTGATCTTGTTCATCGATTATTTCACAATACCTCATCTTGACCTCCAAATAGCATTCATCTTCTTCAATGCTCATCTACCTGAAGTTGTCTCTCGTTCAAAAACTCTTCTAGTATTTACTTTCTCTCAAGTGGCTTTATCTTCAGTTGTGTATCTTTTTTGCCAACTCTCCTTCTACTAGCAATCTTCCAATCACTATAACTTCAATCTTCCTCCATTAATCCCTTCTCTCAACGTGATCAAAGTGCAAATGGTAATTCTACTAGATTAAATCATAGGTAATTTTTCCTAGGATCTTAATCATATAAACACATCAATATTTCTCTATATAAAACTCGTAATATTATTCATAAATAATAAAATATATCAAATAACTTGTTATAATTCATGGAGCTTTGTCTCTATTAAATAACCTTACAATATGACTCTTCAATACTCAACTATTTCTCTCCTCAAACATCTAGGAGATGCATCCTTTCACATTCCTCACATATGAAAAACTCTCATGACTCTTTACTTTATATCTTTCCACATATATTTGGACTCTTCACTTGCATATTTGACACCTAGCACCTATGGTTATTGGCTTAATTACAAGACACTTTTCACTCTCTCACACTTTACAAACTTGCACACTTTATTACATAACACTTGGAATCTTCTCACACATTGACACATATAGTAGAAAAATATGATTCACTCTCCCTAATAAAATGTTTACAATTGTACCAAATGCTACCAAACACCGTAATATCTCCAACAAAAACAAACAAAAGCAATCCATCCACTCAAATCTTATACAAAAAGAATAAAATAGGTCGAAAGAAATATATAGATAGTAGAAAACCATAGGAAACATAAATAATCACCGTATTATATATAAATAAGAATCAAAACACTCTAATATAATAAATAAATTGGTAGGGGATATTTATACCAATACCAAAATCCCAATTACATAAACAAGTTCAACCTAAAGTAGAATAGCAAGAGCAATTTAGGTTAATTACATGTTGTAAGGTGGGTTTAACCACAACCCATAGGGATTACATGATTAAATAATATAATAAGTTAAATAAATTTATACAATGATTGCTCATAGGCCTCCATTGGTAATCAACACTTGGAACTTGTATTGGATGGCATTATTGATTTACAAAATCAAAATTTTTATTATATTATAGTCAATAAAAATATGTGTGCTACTTAAATAAATCAATACATTGACAAACTAAAGTTTGTTAAAGTTTTATACCTTGATGGTGTGATGGACCTACAACCCTATCAGGGAAAATTCTAAAAGGGTCATAGCATTTACATCTTGTTCAGAATCCTTTGCTTCAATGGGTGAGTCCTATTATGGAGGGTCCTAAACCTCATCATCTAAAACAACCTCATCCTTAGCTTCCAAGTGGAAGTTACTTCTTTCTTCATAAGTCTCAATGTGTAGATGGCACGATCTACATTAAAGATAGAATAACTTTGGTGGAAACTCCTCATTATTGTTATTAAAATATAATAATTTAGAATTTTATTCATGTTGTTAGGGACAAGAAAATTGGAGCTTCTCCTTATCTACATGATTCAAACATTCTATCTCATGAAAGGTATATGGAATAAGCATATCTACATCCATCTTGATGCTATCCCTAAGGCCTTGAAAAAAAACTCATACTACCACCATTAGATCTAAATTATAAGTATATATTTATAGGCCCATGAACTTAGTGTAATAGTCATCTATAAATATTGTCTTTTTAATTTATATCAAATAAAATACATAAGATGTAGAGGATCCCCTATCAAACTTGGGGAAGAATATCTTCTTGAACTTTGTCAATGAAGGATGGAAACCCTTGTCCTTATACTTATCCTGACACTATGGCTCAAATACCTATTGGAACTCATTATCCAATGAACACTCAATGTGATTAGGGATAAAAGAATGATGTTTCCCAAGGATCTAGTTCAATATCACATAGATTGAGTCTAGTTATCTTAACTTATCTTGGATTAAATCAAGTTATCTTTGCATCCTATATTGTTGCTTATCAATATTTGTTATCATTCTCTCTAGCCTAACATGCTCATGTGATAAATGATCATGAAAAATAGAAGAAATACCTGAGGTAAAATTTCAAGCATTGTTACCAAGGGGCATGGGGGTATTCATGGTGTTTAAAGTATAAAGAGCCCATGGGTCAAAGTTATTAATGTGATATGGGATAATACAGAATCATCCTAGATTTCTTGATTATCATTTTCTACTCATATAAGAATCCTAGTGAGTATCTATGCATTACAAATGCCTATTGATGCATACCCATCCAACAACCACTAAGGTTTTACTCATGAAAAAGGAAGTGATGTAAAAACCCTAAATAATTCACAACCCCTTCCAAAAATGTTAATAGAGAAATACCTCATTTTGATAATTTGATAGAATTCACCCATATGAAAGGATGTATATTTGGCCAAAGGAGGATCTAGCATACCCTTCTATTTTTTTTACATTGCCATGGGAATACAATATCAAAGCTCTACTACCAATTTTTATGAAGAAATTTTCAAAATAATAATAACAACAATAAAACCTAGATATACAAAACAATAAATATAGTAGTAAAACAAGTCATTCAAGTAATAAATTTAGATTCTAAATTACAACAAATCATAGTCATTTAGAGAAGGTGAAGTTTCATGTATGCACCAGAGGTGATTTAAGATTACAAGTATGACTAAATGAGACTACAACATAATCCCTCTATTTATAAAGAAAGCAACTACCAACCCTAACCCTAATCCTCAAAGGATGACTACGTTAATATGAGGGTCCAAGCTAATAATAATAAAGATAGTTGATGTGACTATATTAGAGTTGTAAAATATTACAAGTCTCAACTGTAAAAATATATGTGCTAAGACTTTTTGTTATAATATTTGAACATATATGTAAGGGTGATATGCACTAATGGAGTTAATAGAAAATATATGCATTGATCCATGGAAAAATAGAAATATCCAAAACTTGAGTTCATCAAACTTAATTTTGATAGTGCTTTCAAAGGGAAACCTTGGAAAGTTAGGTAGTGTTAGCAGGAGTAAATATGGCAATTTAATTGGGGGGTAAGATATTAATAATTGAGGGTTACTCATTGAATATTGTTAATTATCTCAACAAAAGGTTAGTGGAGAGTTGGAGAGAAGCATACATAGTAATAGATACACTAAGATATCTAAATGCATTGGATGAATTTCAAGTGGTACATGTCTATAGAGAAGGAAATGGGATGGTCGACTAGCTAGCCAAATGAGGAGCTCTCGAAGAGGAAGATAAAATATGGATACCGCCAGGTGGTATACATCCAAATATCCTCCATCTAGTGGTAAATAAGGGAGGACATTTAGAAATTCAAGCCAATGGATGAAAGTCCATATGTTTATAATATCCATAGTAAATTTGGAGATTTGTAGAATTGCATGCTACAAGACCATTCCCTTTGGATATTGTTGATGTTTGTTAGCTTGTAGATATAAGAATTTTGAGAGATTTGTTTGATGAGGGTTCCTTTTTTAAGATCTGCATGTGGATGGGCCCATTTTATAGAGTTCTATGAATTTTTTTATTGAGGGATCTATTTCTGAAGAACTATGGGTTTATTTGCAAACTCTGTCTTCTAGATATCTATGGACTTGCCTACTGAAGGTTCGACATTCAAAATATCTATGGATTTGCCTATTGAGGGACTCATTTTCTAGTGGACTTGTGATTTGGAAGCAAAATAAGGCTCTGAGAGAGAAGGGTTCTATTTTTTGGAGATCTATAAATTTATGTGGAGGAATCCATTTTCTAAAGATCTATGGACTTGTCTACTAAAGGTTCCATATTCTAAAGCTTATGAATGTAATGAGATTGGAGTATGGTGCATGTTTGTGTAAAAAAATAATGAATGTACTAAAGTTATGAGAGTTTTGATGTACCTAGAATAATTAGAATAATAGATGTGGGATGTTATTGTAAGAAAGCATATGAATATTTGTAAAAGGGTTTGGGCCATTTCAAAAATATTTATTTTATCCTAATAAAAAAATTATCAAATGACATTAGTTCGACTAGTTTAGATTCCTTAACTTTTAAGGAGGAAACAAAAGTTAAAATATTACCAAAAAATACATGTATAACTAAGAAGTTGATGTAAGAATAAAACCCCATTTCAATATCATATAACCGATTATAAAATTACTATTATTATTATTTAAACTAAAAAAATAAAACACACCTTATAAGTTAAATTTTAAGAACAAACTATTATGACTTTTAACACTTCTTATAAGGTATAGAATAAAATGATTATAAGCCCATTTAAGACACTTGAGGATGTCCATTTTGATCCCATGTAATGTATAACATTGAAAACATATCAAATCAAAATGAAATCTAGTTACAAATGCTTTTATTAAACTATATTATTTCAACAAGTTAAATTTCTAAAATTATAAGAACAAAACTAAGATTTCATGATATATGTATAATTAAATTATTCTAATATCACTATGAAAATGTGATACAATATAAATAAAATATATTTTAAAAAATAAAAAACTATTATATAATTAAATTATATTTTATTATGACTTAAAATGTTTATCGTATAATTGTTGGAGCTTTCTAACTACTTTTGTTCTTATAATGATGTCAAGGCAAGGAAAGACCATCATACTTATTTTGACCGCACCACTTGGGAAAAAATTGCTATTTTCAAATAAAAAAATAGACATACACTTTGAAGTAATGCTTAAGCTTTGACCACCATAAACATCACCAATGAAAATAAAGGTACAAAATGACATGTTTCAATGGGAAAACAGAAAAAAATATATATTTATAATATCTTAAGGCTATCATCATAATTTTAAGCTCCACCACTATCTTAGTTTACAAAACCATAGCCATTATATATACATAAATTTTGGTTGTCTACAGGGTCGATTTAATTTTTTGGATGGTCTAAAGTTAATGAGCTTCATCTTTACCAACGAACGAGGGTTTATAATTGTAGCATACGAATTTTATCTAGAATCATATCATACCCTACATCGAACAAAGGGTGTTACCAATCTCCTATACCATAAAAAAAAACTTTAATTTTGACTACTCTAAGGACATAAGCGAGACTCCAAAAAAAGGGACAAATATGAGAAGAAAGTAAATTAATTTTTCATGGACAATCATCCCTCCACATGGTGAAGTAGACTTTTTATTGGAAAAGATTAAAAACACTTGCTAAGAAGTTTATAAATGATTATCTAGGAAACAAGAGGAAAGCTATCAAATACCTTACTTTATTGTAATCCCTATTTATTCTAGGTAGAAATCTACTTAAAGATATCTAAAAGAAATATTTACAAGTGAATTATAGAATCCAATTAGGGTTTTTAACCAATCAAGGGAGAATTTAATGATTAGTGGGATCAAATATTGGTGAGATAAAAAAAACCCTACCAAGTGTGGAGCAAAATGAAATGGATAAAACTGTATGCCAAAGTGAGTAGGAGGCATAGAGAAGGATCAAGCAAAGGAACCCAAATTATTAATAGATATCCTAATTGACTTAATGGATCCTATCCATTACTTAGAACTAGTTAGTTTAGTGGATAGGGAGTTGAATAATCTAAAAGGTATTCTGGAGCATGCATGTCACTACCTTTCAAATGCCATAATAGGAAAGTTTTTAGGTGTACAAGTGGCCTTGGAAAGCATTCAAAAGTAGATTTTTAGGTGTTGGAAGTGTAGGGTAGAGGTAAGTGTATCTTCCCTTCCTATAAATTTTCTATTCTATTATTTCACTTGTGAGGAATACTTACAAAGACTTCTTAATGGGGGATCCTAATTTTATGGCTAAGAAAGCTTATACCTGGATGTTCGACAAGCATATTTAAGCTAGAACTAGAGTCCATACAGAGAGCTCTAATTTGGATCTATCTTTTAAGCCTTCCATTGGAGTTCTAGGAAACAAAATTTCTAACAACTATAGGAAACTAGGTAGAACGTTTTTTGGTAATGGATACTACTACTAGAACCAAATCCAAAACCTTTTTTGCCAAATTTCTGTAAACCACAAGATATATGAAATATGTAAGAAAAAATATAACATCATAGATAAAGGAGTAGAATATAGTCAAAATTTTGAGTATCATAATATACCATTTTGTTATAGGGAATGTGGGAATATAGTCAATATTTTGAGTATCATAATATACCCTTTTGTTATAGAGAAGAGAGTCTAGCAAAATAAAATAAACTTGGATGAAGAGTCAATCCCAAGTGATAATGATGACCTAAACATGGAGTAGGAAATCTTAGGGATGAAAGACCTAGAATCACAAGTCCATGGTTTTACCCTAGACCAAAACAAAAAAGAGGAAGAATATAAGACATAACATAACACAAGACAAGATATTTAGGCATAAGATTAGAAAGTGGAAAATAATTATCTAAAAAGGCATGGGATAGAAGAGGAGGTTATTGTTGGACCAAAATCTACCATACCTATGGATAGACGATGCTCCTCGAACTTTAGCCAATGTTTAGTATTGGATGAAATGATATTGCTCTCAATTTTAACCTCCAAAGAAGATTGACTCCTTGATATGATTATAATTTGGAAGGAAAAGGGTTAATAGGGTAAGGGTTAGAAATATTCAAAACATGATGGACAAGATATAGTATAACAACATTGGATCTCACTAAGAAACATTTTAATACAACTAATTTACATGATACTTAACAAACCAACCATTATCAAATGCAATTACAAATTCATTCGAAATAAAGAATTTTCTCTAATAGGTCTAAGGTGTAGACCAATTGGTTCGACCAAACCCTATAAGGGGGTAGAGGTCCAAGGTTCAAATATCGAGCCTCATTGGACTAAACACTTGTCCCTTTCCTAGTGCTTTTAGTAGTGTAAAAGGTTTTAAATGATTATGGCATGGTTGTTATAGGGGTGGACTATATGAAGATTTGTATGGTGGCTTTCAGGGCAGACACCGCAGAATATTATGGCAGCTATAAAATCTAGACAGCCTACCTGGATTTATGGCGGCTACCGATTCCACCTTGTAAATTAAAAAAAAATCTCTAATAATTCTAAGGACTTGACCAATTAGCAATCAAATAGCAATCCAAAAAGTGGAATTCGCTTTAACAAAATAGACTAAGAATTTAAGTGTAACAAAATTGACTTAAAGAAAGAAACAAATTCATAAAAACTTGTAATAGAGGCCAAACAACTATTGCTTCATTAATAGGTAGTAATGTTACATAACAATACTAGGCAAGGACCATAGAGCTGACCCCTGTATTGGAGGTTTCATAACTTAATTATAGGCTACATCTTGAAAATTGCAACATAAGTTTTTACAACTAGTTACAAGGTCATTAGAAAAATAGCTTGGTAAAAAATTCTAGAAGCTAAGGTGGCTATCTAAGATCTCATCATACATTTGAATTTGAATTCTTCTGAAGCCTGCTCCATTGATCTACAACTGCTCTCTCTAATTGGTTGACCAGTTAAAATTGATCTGTTAGAGCTATTACTTTCATGCTTGGGTGGCACTAGGTTGGCCAATTGAAGAGAACTAAAGCAATTAAAGTGTCTTCTTAGAATCACTTTAACTTTCAACATTGTTGCTTCGACTTTGTGCAATTGAAAATTTTGATTTTATGCATCTTGTACAAATTCGAGCTCGAAAAACTAAGGTGTTGATATCATCACCAGGGAAATATCAGCTTTGTGCATCTCAATTTTGGGCATTATGGCTTTGACCACTTTGCTTACACATTCTCAAACCTTTTATTTTTAGCGGTTATGTCATTGTTGAGGTAATTCTATCTTTGTGCATATCGATATCATAAATTATGGATTTGTGCAATTAGCTTCATTCTACTTATGTCATTGTCCACATGATCCCAACTTTATGTAATCACAATTTTGTACACTAAGGCTTTATACATTACCAGATTTACATGACATCATGTTGACATTATAGCCAGGCGAGATCCAATTTTATGCAATCGTGACTTTTATGTGCTTTGATTATGATGATAATGACTATATGCATTGACTTTGCATGGTATTGGGCTTTGATATGGCTATGTTGATTTCATTCCAAAAATATCATGTCTTTGTGCATCATGTCTTTGTACAACTCTTGAAACCGTGAAAACATAGCCAATTTTGTAAAAAAGAGCTTGGCCTTTTGAATTTCAAATGGGATCATGAATTTGACCTATGATTATGTATTAATAAAACTAAAATTGTGGTGTATTAGTAAGGAAGCAACTATGCTCGACCAAGAAATTAAAGTGATTTTATAAACCTAGTTTCTAAGAACTTAGGGAACTACCACAAAAAGCCCTCTTAAATCACTAGATGATAGGAAAGTTTTTTTAAATACCTAAGGATAATAGTGTGAGAGGCAAGGGAGATTCTTTCTTAGAACTAAAACTATATTCACATAAGGACTTCTCATCAATATTAGGATTAAAATAGACAAAGAAAAAAGGAATATCCCTAGTAAAAACATCGGAGGAGGCTTCCCCAAAGAAATAGAATGAGGGAGAAACCAAATTAAAACTCTTGAAAATATAGAAGAAAATGTCAGATATTAGAGCATATCAAAATAGATTTAGAGGAAGGACTTCATGTCCTTGAGAGAGAATTACCACCCATTGACTATTACAAGAAATAAATCTAGATGAGGTGGAAAGTAGAAAATCAAGAGATATGTTTCGGAAGCAAGTAGACTTTAGAAATATGAACTCTAGAGGGACAACTATGTATGGTGGAAATAATATTGGTAGGAAGGTTATAGAGGTTGTTGTTGCTATTGTGGCACCTATTGAGGCTCATATTGGATACATTATTGTTATGATTGTAATTGTACAAGCTATGGTTATAATTGTATAGGCTATTATTGTAATTATACAGGATGCTATTACAACTATTGAACTTGTATCTAGTGCAACTAATGAGGTGGAAACTATCATAACTACTATGGATTTTTATGTTGTTGTGCTTGATTTGGATATGGTTGTTGCTATGGGTGTTGATATTGTTGAAACTATTACAATTATTGCTATAACGTTTGTGTGGATCGTAGCTATAACTACTATAGGAATTATTGCAATTCATTCACTTATTATGTCAATAATTAGTGTTACTCCACCCATTGTATAGGCATCAACTACTATGCATAAAGATACTACTATCTACCTATTGTGATGTTAACTAGGAATAATTATTAATATTTTGATGATGTTGACTAGAAATATGTGTATGAACAAGCTCTAGGTTAGTTGCTTATTATTTTTGTGCTTGTTTGCAAGTCAAATTTATATGCTTTGTTTGACTCGATGTGATACAGCGTACCAAATATATTTTATTTTTGAGGATATGTCCTATTTATGCAACACATAGGTCTTTTTGGATTGTATTTTTCTTTATAGTTATATATTGTAAAAAACATAGTATTCTTATGCACTTGTCTATTTGTTGCTTGTTTATAGAATATATTAGAGGGTTTTATGGAACACCCAAAGAAAGTTAGTTGGAAAGGATTTTAGGCATGTGCTCAGATAGGGTAATTTTTACATGAGGTAAAGTATTGGACTTTTATAATGGAAGGGAAAAAGGAAAGGAAAGTGGTTTTATTTTTTTGAAAAATACCTCTTTTGTAAAAGGGAAAGGGAAACCCTTTCAAAACCCTACCTTAATATTAGTACCAAAAAAAATATTATTGGGGAATTCATCTAGGAGGTATCCACTTCTAGGGAATGAATGCAAGTCTTGTATACATGGGTATGTGTTGCTAAGGGTATTTTAAAACCTTTTCCAATTTCTATTTTGATTAAAGACTAAATCAAGATAATGGTAGTGGACTATGAAACTTGATGTTGTATATGACATGAAAGTGGGTACATTGAAATATATTAAAAAGAGAAAAAGGTCAAGAATGAGATAAAAGTTTATTTTTTTTTTTTTTTGGTAAGTAAGAGAATATTATAATTAACACCGGGTTTTAACTGGTTGACCCAAAACCATTTTACAAAATAGGGTCCACTGACCAACTGGACAAAGGCCAAGCCCTAAAAGTTTAAATTGACAACAAAAAGGGCCAAGACCTACTCTTCCATTAGAATACGACCAAACTAAACTATGGAAGCCTAATATTATGGCCATCAGAAAAGAAAGACGCAAAAAAGAACTAACAAAGACAAAAACTAATCATGCAAGCACCATGCAGAGTAGCTTGTGCCCATATAAAAATAATAGAATATGGTCAAAAAAAAAAAAAACATCCCATAGAATGGACAGCCAAGAGGCCAAGCAGTCTTCCTTGTAGTCCTCATCTAACTTCTTATCATCGTTCTTGCCATCATATTTAGATTTTGCCTTTGACTCCTTGTGCCCCTGGAACTGCTGGCTATAAAACAGAAGATTTAAGGAATCACACAAATCAACAGCTGCACTGATGAGGCCAGACAGACTCTTCAACTGGTTGATACTGTTGGAGGCTGATGAAATTGTCATCTTCTCCAAGACTATTATGGTGGGGTCTGGTGCCTCATTGTCAGGGATCTCCAACACTTTGTTATTTCTTGCTAGGGCCTTTTTGCGACATCGAATCCAAACACACCTTGGGAAATACTTGAGGCCAAAGCAGATTTTTCCCATGCATGAATTTGTAGATAAAAAACCTATATCAGTGCCCCACCAGCTACAAAAAACACTAGTCACATGAACAAAAAAAACAAATATGACAAAATCCATTATAAGGTTCAAATTTTTTTTTTTTTAAAATGCCCCCATTTTCTGTCATTGATCCACTTTGAGCCTTCCAATCTAAAGTTTTTCATTATCTATCACCATTGAGACTGCATGAGGAAGATTTTCAGTCCACGTGATCAAATTTGCTGCTACAATGCCTTCATTTGCCAGCCTATCAGCTGCCATGTTTGCTTCCGGAAGGTATGCAAAATTATGGCCTCAGGTCGGTCATGAATTAGAGCCCTTGCTTCATGGATGTAGTCATCAAATCTCCAAGGAGCTCTCTTAGTGTTCTTTAGAAGATTTATAATAATAAGAGAATCACCTTCCACCAACAGTTTCCCTGGATAATTCTCTGCCACCTTGAGGCTCCTCCAAACTGCCCTTGCTTCAGCCACATTGTTATTTTGAGCTCCAAGATGTTCAGCAAAAGCTACAAGCACCTCACCCTTGTGGTCTCTAAGTAAGCCACCAGCCCCAACTTCACTTGGGTTGCCCCTAGATGCCCCATCAAAATTTAACTTAATCCACCCTAGGGGGGGGTGGGGTCCATGTGATCATGGTTCTAGGACAGACTTGAGGATGATTGAGGCCATCAGTGAGAGGTAAGTTTAATGACTGGCCTAATGAAGCTTCAAAAGGATTTGGAGGTCTAGATGCTGCAAGCACTAAACAAGTATTCTCATTAGCATATGCTAAAAGTTTATGATCATGAGATAAACCCAAAGTTAAATCAAGGGGATCATATTATATTAGAATATTATTTAGATGAAAGATTTTCCACTCCCAAAAAAGTGGTCAATAAATCCCCTTGCTACATTAGAAGGAAAAAACCATCAAAAATTAATTAGCAGAAAACATTAGAAGAAACAAAGAAGGATGTACAAGATGAGGAATTATAATGTAAAAATTCAAATTTATAAGAAATTAAAATTATGAAGAAAGATGTGGAGTTAATTTCCAAATCAAATATGGTGGAAGAAGTTAAATTTTATCTAGGTGAGTCATATCCATTACTCTCAAATGACAACAAATTATGTCCTTGAAATGAAAATAAAATTAATGTAAAGGTTTTCCCTTGGACTTTATGGTCTTCAAGGTATCATAATCAAGAACATGTTGTAGAGGTTGTCTATTACACTTTAGTGTTTCTTGGAAAACAAAAGAAAAGTGTTAGTGTTGAGGTTTTCTCTTATACTTTAGAGTTCATGAAGTAGCATGAAAAGTACTTTCAATATTGACCATTGCACTTCAAGTTCTGTAGGATAGTATATACTTATACATGATAAGTTGAATTATGAATAGTTTACAAAAATAGAAAATATCGACAAGGATGAATACATTGAAGGGAATATATGAAAGAGAAGAAAACTATTAAATAGGAAGACACACACACACAAAGAGAGATAGATAGAGAGAGAGAGAGACCCATAAGAAGATTAATTTGGGAATCCAAAAATAAATATCACAAATGTTAATGAGAAGTGGGATTAAACTTGTAAATAAGAACAAAAATAAATTTTCTATGATTTTGTAGGATCCATTATGCAATAGGAATTTTTTGCTTGAAATTTTAAGATACCTTGTATTTCTCATCATTAGGGATGATAAAATCCTATAAGGTTGCATTTAAGGATTAGTTCAATATTATAATAATGTACATTTTAAAAACCTACATTAAAATTAAAATCCTAATATTAAAAATAAAAATTAAATTAAATTAAAATTAAACTTTTGATTTTCTTTTTAAATTTACATGGTGGAATCGATAGCCACCATGAATCCGGGCAGGCTATCCAGCTTTTATGAACACCATAATATTCTATGATGTCTGCCCCAAAAGCCACCACATAGATCTTCACACAGTCCGCCCCTATAACCACCATGCCACAATCATTTTAAACCTTTTATGCCACTGAAAGCACCAAGAAAGGGACAAGCATTCAGTCCGGTGAGGCCCGAGATTTGAACCTTGGACCTCCGCCCCCTTATGGGGTTTGGTCAAACCAATTGGTCTACACCTTGGACCTAAACTCCTGATATTAAATTAGGATTTTAATTTTGATTTAGGATTTGAAAAAGTATATTTATAAAAGATCAAACTAAACCTTAAATGCAACCTTATAGGATTTTCTCAATCCTAATGAGGAGACATGTAAGCTATCTCAATTTGTTAAGCAACAAATCCTATTGCACAACGGATCCCAAAGTATCACAAACAAATATATTACCTCCAAAATTGGAGAACATACATATAAAAAATTATGACACAAAGTTGATTTAATGGAATATTTAAGATATGCATATAGCCCAAAAAGGAGTTATCAAAGAATTAATAGGTTAAGATAGTCCTAAATTTATTTTAGGGTAGGAAACAAAATAGTTAGTGAGGATTGTAAAGATACATTTAAAAATATTTGGACGATAGGGGGTTATCTATAAGTTTCTCCTATGTGGTCTTAAGGAGGTATAAAAATGATATGGGATAATCATAAATGAAATAAACAATTGCTAGAATAAATATGAGCTATATTGCTTGTATATTCTATAAGAAATAAGAAAATAAAAAATAGAGTCATAAATATATATGCTCCAAATATAGTTACTTTTCTAGATATATGTTGGAAGAAACTTTAAATTCATGTTGACAATTTATTCATAAATACAAGCTTTCGATTCTCGGGTGTTCTTCAATATAGTTTTATTATATTTAAAAAATAATGGTAGTATTATTGGATGATCTAGACCAATGGAGGAATTTACTTTCATTTCAATCTAAATGTTCTTTATGATGCTATTCCTTACCATTTTTAATATTTATGGGATAATAAGGATATCGGGTAGTATCATGTGGCAAAAAACTGGATGGATTTTTGTTATCCAACAATTGGTTACAAAGTATACAATCTCTTCAAATATTTTGTTGCAAATAGGATCAAATCACAAACCTATTCAATTTATATGCAATCTAATCAATAATGCTCATCCAAATCCATTTTGCTTTTAGTCCATATGGCTCCATGACCTTCATTTAATCTAAATGTTTACATTGTGATGAGATGAAGTAAATTTCAAAGTATTATACATATGTAAAAATTCATTTAAAAACTAAAATATGTAAAGGAAAAAATTAAAAACTAGAACATCAAAACCTTTGGTAAAATATTCATAATAAAGGAGAATGTTGAATTTAATCTCAAGAATTTAAAATAGATAGTAGAAATCAATGGAATGAACCAACATACTTATGTGTAATTAAAGCAGCTATTGTTTTATTATCATAACATTAAAAAAATAGTCATATTGGGACCAAATATCATAGGATAGAAAGCTTAATAAATGGGATATAAATACTAGATATTTTAACAATATCACAAAAAACATATTTTTCTTTTTGTTAGACTAAGAATATCTAAATTCTTGACTAAATAATTCTTAATAAAGAAGAATAGATTAAGAAGGAAGCAATCAATTATTTCAAAGTTATTTTATACAAGTTGGGTAGGATAAGGAGGATCATGGTGATATTTTACAAAATATTCCATCAATTATCATTCAAAAGATAAAATTGAAAGATTGGTAAAGACGATATTCATGGAGGATATATAAGATAAAATTTTATCTTTCCAACAATGCAAGGCTCATGAACTTGATAGATTTATTTAAGTATTTTCTAAAAAAATTGGGATATGTTGGTTGTGGTTAAAGAGGCTAAGAAAAAATGGCTAAAATGAGTGAGATCAATTCACTTTTATTATATTTATTCCTAAGAAAAATGAAAAAATATTTTAATAATTTTCATCCAATAAGCCTATGAAACATGATTTAGAAGATAATTTTAAAAATTATGGCAAATATATTGGGAAAATTCTAGATTGTGTTATCTCAAAGAAACAAGGAGGTTTTGCTTTTGATAATCAAATCCTTCATGAAATAATCATTGCATGAGTGGTGATACATTCTATTTAGTCCACAACTAGATATAATTATAAAATTAGTTATGAATACGGCATATGATAGGATTCAATGTAGTATTTTTAGAAATTTTAGTTTAGATAAAAGTTGGTACAAGTCAATTATGTATTCCAATGCTCCAAAATATTCTATTTTGATTAATGGATTCCATATTTTAAATCATCATAGTCTTTGTGAACATGACCCATTATGTCATTTTTTCTTTATTATTCTTGTTAAGGCATTGGGAAGAGCTCCCTCAAAGGGAAAAAAATCAAAGAAAATAAGGTTGCAACAAATGCTTCCTTGGAATCTCATCTCTATTTTTTATGTCAGTCTTAATTTAGGCTATCCTTTAGTTAAAAAGGATATGAAATTTAGACCAATACTATCATTCTATGATAAGGCTACTAGATAGTTGGTTAATATGATAAAATATAGGAGATTTTATAAAACACTACCCTTGATTTACAATGGATTATTACATAAATATTTTAGGATTTAAAGTTAAAAATCACCATTAGCATATTTAGGTATTCTCTTGTTAGATAACAGAAAGAAGGGGGAGATTTGGAACTCAATTTTAGATAAAATTGAATCTTGTCCAACTAGTGGGAAAGGTAAGTTGTTAACCATTGGTGGAAAAATATAACTCATAAATACTATGTTATAGTCTATCCTTATATATTATATCACTTTCAATATGACTAGTATGTATGACATATAAATTTTAAAAAATGAAATATATTTTCTCTAAATATGATGTGAAGAGAAGTTTAGATTTCCTCTTTTTGAATGGGATAGGGTTTGTCAAGGAAAGTATGTTATAGAGACATGATTACAAAATTTATGAGTATGATCTTACTAATGTTTGGATAATATATAGGCTCTATTTAAAAATATATAGGCTCTCTATATGTATCAAAAATATTAAGAAAATAGTATCTACCTAGGGGATCAATAACATAGAACTTCATACTAGTTAGCTTACAACTAATTAAGAAACACATTGGGTGGTTGGTCAATGAGGGGGATTTTGTAAAAAAAAATTCTATCACTTCCATCTCTTATTTCTAATTGGCTATTGATTCTTTGAATTTTAGAGGTTGGAAAGTCAAAATGTATAGTAATATTAGCAGAAAATCTACATCTTAGATTTTTATTAGCAATATGGTTAAGGGAAAGAACCTCAAATGAGTAGCAAAGGAGGTCCAAAGATAATCCATGAGATTTATTTACACTTTTTTTTTGAAAATATGAGTTGATTTATAATTTGTCAATATTGAATACTCAATTAAGTTGGAATTCATGGATTCGGGTAGACAAAATTCCCTACTTCCAAGGATTTTCTCTAAAAGAAATTTGTCACTTGAGGTCCTCCCTGATGAATTAATATTCCTTCAATTATTGGTCCAAATCAAAATTCTTATGGGTGATAGCTTACAAAGAAAAAAATTTAATGAATATTTTAGGTGTACTTTTTGTAAGAGGAAGCTAGAAATATTAGATCATCTAGTTGTTCATTTTCTTATTGCTTCCATCATATGGACTATATTTTCATTAAAATTATGAGGATCTGTTGGCATTTTTGCCACACTAAAAATAAATTTTTAAAATCGTCCAAGTATGAAATGCATCCAGTGGTAAAATAAAAATTGGATGAAATGATATTTAGATATTTTTTTTTGTAGATCCTTTCTCAAGCTTTCCAACGATATATTACAATAGACAATCGGATCAACGAATCAAAAGTTATGGCTCCGGGAAGTTGTACCACCAAAAATTATTTTCGGGCACTTTTCTGGAGAAAATCATTTTTGGGGAGAAAATCATTTTTGGGAAAAAAAATCATGTTTAGGTAATTTTTTGGTGAAAATCCATTTTCAAGCAGTTTCATTAGCAAAATTGATTTTCGGGCAGCACAATTAATTTTTTAAACATTATTTTCGGCAAAGACCAGTTTTGACAAATGACCAAGGGGTAGCCAAAATTAAATGTCGTCATTTCCCAAAATGATCCGCTCTTATACAATGTTGCTGATTTTTGAGGCACCACCCATGAAGGTGAAAATTCTATCAATGATTCTTGTTGAGTCCCAATATGCTACCAGTTGTAAATGCTCGTTGATTTCCAAGGCACCATTTGATTGGTTCATTGTTGTTGCCAAGGAAGAAAATACTGCCAACCATGCCATCGACTTGCTACCATTACCACCATTTTATTTAATGCTTATTAAATTTTAGGGGCGAAATCCTCTATAAATACTGTAAAACTTGATAAGTTTGATGGAGGAACATTTTGCTAAAAAACTCTTTGAGTTTTAACTTCTACCTCAATTGAAATACATTTTTCTCTGGTTCCTGGATCAGTTGTGTATGTGATTGCTTTTTGCCTAACATTTCTGTTATATTCATGTCTTTGTTAGATAGATTGAATTCTGCATTTAAATTTAATTTATGATGAAGAAGTGAATGTTGAAATGTTAATTGGAAGTCATATTTGCGATCTGTGATTGGTTCTTGTATTGTTCTTTTTGTTAAATGTTGGTTAGAACTTGACTTGGTTATTTAGCTGCTAGTTCATCCCCACTCTATTTTTTTGGCTTACAACCATATTTCCCATCTCTTTATGTTAATTTCTATCCCTAAGCTTTATATTGATTTTTATATTAGTAAGGGATCCAACCCTCTCTAGATCTTGGTCTGAAGGACATTTATTTCCTTCAACTTTTCAATATTTGTCGAGTCTAGGGCACACACATTTTATCCTTATGCATATTCGTGACCAATAATTTTTGGTATGCCCGGTGGGACGAACAATCTTCATGTTTTAAGGGAGCCTGATTTTGATGAATCTCTGGCTTACCTTCATTTGGAAAAATCACCTGGTGACTCTATTGAGCTAAATATCTAGATCTCATGATCGGTGGATCCCTTTTGTGCTGAAATAAGATACCTTGAAGGACCCAAGGTTTGATGAGTAGCCTTGACCTCACAAACGGAGAAAAGAATGTTCGCCTAGCGACACAAACTCAACGGTAAGGAATGTGATCTCTGAGGACCACTACTATAATGGCACATGTATGCTATCCCAGCTAGGATGATCCTGGTCCTTTGAATCTCCAAAGTTGGCATGAGATTTTTGAAAGTGCCCTGAAGACCCTAATGAAATACAATGGCATTGAGGGAAAAGATTGAGAACACCTTGAAGATATTGCTACTCTAGCGACCCTCCATGGCATAACCCACAAATATGTCATGATCATACTTATAGTCTTGTCTCTAGAAGGAAGGGTGTTGTAGTGGTGCAAAATGCTTGGGCATAAGAGCATCTGCTCATGGATGGACTTAGTGGGAGCACACCTCAACAATTTTATGGCTTTCAGGATCCCTTTCAACTCCTAATGCACCTCTCCACCATCATGAGGGCACCTCTAGAGTGCATCATGGACTTCAATGTCTGATTTTGGAGGATTTGGAGGAGAATTCTAGAGGAAATATGACCGACACCCGCCCAATCCCACATGTACTATGTTCAGGCTTTCCACTCAAACATAAGCCTCCTCCTACTGCAATCTGGGGAACATATATTCCTTCAAGTCTTTCAACAGGTAGTACAAGCAGAGCGGCTCCTGCTCCAAGTAGGAAAGTTGTAGTGGAGATAACTTGCTTCCCCATCACTTCTTCTAGTGGTTGCTACCCTCGTCCATCTCGCACAGTACCCACCATCATGGTCATCACAAACTGTATAGAATTTTGGAATACAACTATTCAGAGCATAAGAGGTGGATATCTCCCAATGCCGACAAAAGGAATATACAAGCATTACCCCAGTAATGAACAATATGGTAGCTTACAACTTCCTTCAGGAGAAGGATCGGGAAGAAGAGAAGGGTCTAACAACAAGCTCTAAGTGTGAAGAGGGCACAATTTTACATCCTTTTTGTATCCCTGAGCATAGCATGCAAGTACTCGATCGAGACCCAATAAGCATATCTCATCAGGAGGCTGAACCTAAGGAGATCCTGAAAATAGGGCTATCACCAAAAAAATATTGCTATCACATCAAGGAGTCTGAGGAGCACGTACCCACGACCTCGCAACCAATGGACTCTCAAAAGTGATGACATTGGAGCCAGACATCACCACAACCGATACTTTAATAAGGCTCCCATGTGGTAAATATTTTTTCCATATTATTCATTAATTGTATGAGTACTAGCATGCATGATAACCTGCCACGTTACATCTTGTTTACAACCTAAAAAATTTTGAAAAGATGTTAGCCAAAATTTAAAGATTGATTGAAGTACAATTAGATTTGGTTTGGACACTACAGATTCACTGGGTAGGCACCCAACACCAATTTTGTGGTGGCGGCATGCCAATCATGTCGTAAACTTTTGTGTAAATAATGTAAATAGGTCGGTTGATAAATAAGGTGGGGAGAGCACAAAGTGGTGTGATTTGGCATCATCAAATCTAGGTGACTCAAAGTGGAAGGTACTCTCTTTGTTTGCATTTTCTTGTGTCTGCATTTTATTGTGACTTTGTTGCCCAATGGATAAAGGCCCTGGGATCGATTTGCATTCAGATAAGCTGAATATCCTGTGAGCTACCAAAAGTGTTGGCATTTTCACCACACTAAAAATAAATTTTTAAATTCATCCAAGTATGAAATGCATCCAGTGGTGAAATAAAAATTGGACAAAATGATCTTTAGATATTTTTTTGTTGTAGATTCTTTCTCAAGATTTCCAACGATATATTACCATAGAAAATCGTATCAACAAATAAAAATTTATGGTTCTGAAAAGTTGTACCACCAAAAATCATTTTCGAGCACTTTTCTGGAGAAAATCATTTTCAGGGAGAAAATAATTTTCAGGGCAAAAATAATTTTCAGGCACTTTTCTGGAGAAAATCATTTTTAGGGAGAAAATAATTTTGGGGGCAAAAATCATTTTCTGACATTTTTCTGGATAAAATCATTTTCGAGGAGAAATCATTTTCGGGGCAAAAATCATTTCCGGGCACTTTTTTGGAGAAAATCATTTTCGAGGTAAAAATCATTTTTGAGCACTTTTCTTGACAAAATCATTTTCAGGGCAAAAATCATTTTTGGGCACTTGTTTGAAGAAAATCATTTTCAAGGCAAAAATCATTTTCGGACACTTTTTTGGTAAAAATCCATTTTTGGGCAATTTCTTCAGCAAAATTGATTTTCGAGCAGCACAATTAATTTTTTAAACATTATTTTTGGCAAAGACTAGTTTTGACAAATGACCAGGGGGTAGACAAAATTAAATGTCATCATTTCCCAAAATGATTCGCTCTTATACGATGTTGCTGATTTTCGAGGCACCGCCCATAAAGGTGATAATTCTATCGATGATTATTTATGAGTCCTAATATGCTACCACCTGTAAATGCTCACTAATTTCCAAGATACTATTTGATTGGTTCATGCTACTACCGAGGAAGAAAATATTGCCAACTATGCCACCGACTTACTACCATTGCCACAATTTTACTTAATGCTTATTAAATTTTAGGGGAGAAATCCTCTATAAATACTGTAAAACTTGATAAGTTTGATAGAGGAACATTTTGCTAAAAAACTCTTTGATTTTTAGCTTCTATCTCAATTGAAAGATGTTTTTCTTTGGTTCATGGATCAGTTGTGTAAGTGATTAATTTTTGCTTGTCATTTATGTTATATTCATGCCTTTGTTAGATAGATTGAATTCTGCATTTGAATTTAATTTTTGATGAATAAGTGAATGTTGAAATGTTAATTGGAAGTCATATTTACCATCTGTGATTGGTTCCTGTGTTGTTCTTTCTGTTAAATGCTGGTTAGAACTTGACTTGGTTATTTAGCTGCTAGTTCATCCCCACTTTATTTTTCTAGCTTACAGCCATATTTCCCTTCTCTTTCTATTAATTTCTCTCCCTAAGCTTTATACCGATTTTTAGATTAGTAAGGGAGCCAACCCTCTCTAGAGACTGGTCTGAAGGACATTTCTTTCCTCCAGCCTTTCAATGTTGGTCGTGTCTAGGGTGAACACACATTTTATCCTTAGGCAGATTCGTGACCAATAGGATCTATTAAGTTATTTCTTCAAATAAAAATATTTTATAAATTGTTGGATTAATTATTCTAAGGCTAAAGCACTAAGCATTTTATGGAACATTGGTCCTACCATTATATGTTGAAAAATGTCTTGAAAGAAATAATAAATTTTAAAAAATGAATATTAAAATCATATTCAATTTTAGATTTGTATTATTACCTCTATTGCAAATCCTTTATAAGCATGGTTCTTATCATTATGCAATGAAACAACTTCCATTAATAGCAATAGTAGTAGTAAAACTTAGAAATGTGAAACAAAAAATATTCAACTGGAACAAAATTCAAATTCCATAGTAGTAAAATAAGAAATTCAAGTGATAGATCTAGATTTTGAATCACAATAAATTATAGCCACTCAGAGAGGATGAAGTCTCATGGCCACTTAAAGAGATTTTTTTTTTATATATGCACTAGAGGTGACTTAAGATCAAAAGTATGATCAAATGAGGCAACTACAACACACCTCCTCTATTTATAGAGTAAAAGAACCATTAACCCTAACCTTATTCCTCAATGACAAACTAACCTATTCTAGGGCCCAAGCTAACAATAATAAAGATAGTTAACATGGATCTATTAGGTCCATTACATCGGTCCTCACTCAAAAATATTTGTTCTCAAAGCTAGGAATAATTGGAGAATGCTTGTGGGCTCCCACATTGCATCTTCATTTGGTATATCCTAGCACTTGATGAGGAACTCTTTTACCTAGTGAGACCTCAAATTATAGAAACGAGACTATATATTGCTTCTAGTTAGAGGTTGATTTATTGTTCTTCATTGAATATTAGAATCTCTATCTAGGACCACAACTTCTAACCAATAACCTATTTAAGATAAGAAACATGAAAAACATGGTGGATGGAAGAAGTCGGAGGAAGTTCAAACTAATATGCCATTTTCCCAAATTGATGAACCACCTTGTAAGAGCCATAAAAACAAGGTGATAAAGTTCTATTGGACTTGGTCTTTAGGGACAACTATTTATAAGGTTGAAGCCACAAAAAGCCATATCAACTATCGTAAATTGTTGCTCTAAATGATGTAAGTTTTTTTATTGTTTCATATGATTTTATGTCTAGCATAGATTATATTGGAGGAGCTCTAAAACAAGCTGATGCTACTAAAGTAAATCATCTACCTAAACCACTTTGGAGGATACTAGAACATAGTCTACCATGGACAATGGTTTCTAGCCATATAATGCCTCAAATGGGGACATCTTAATAGATATTTAAAATTTAAAATGGTTTATTTTCAATCATCATCATATTTGTAGTTCATTTAAAATTTAAAAGATTTGATAGATAAGCATGTGTGCACTTATCTACATATATTTGATATAAAGTTATATTGAGGGATTTCTAGGCAATTTTATGCTAGGTACTAATACTAAAAAATAATTTAATTCTAAAACTTACTAGATAAGATTGGATTCTTAACTTATAATTTTATAGTAAAAACTTTATTCCATTTTATCAATTACCTACTCTCTCTTTTTTAACATGTAATCTTACCAGCTATGATTTGAAGGTTACTATCATCATAAAAGAATATAATGGCATGATTGACTTAATAAGGATTTATCTTTCTACTTCATGATTATAATTTAGTTTTAAAATTTTAACTTATATTACATATTGAATTGAAGGTATATTAATTTATTTGATTTTATTTTAAATATTTTTGTTGAATGATAAAATAATATCCTTATTATGATGAGGTGTGAGCTTAATTTATAGGTTGGAACCCATAATTATATGAGATAAAATTAATTGCCTTATAAAATATTTGAATGTTACATATTAACTTAGGTGTTATTATTTAAAATATTTAAATTTAAAAGCAAATATAATATAAATAATTGTTTAAGAATTAAAAAAATGTTAAAATGTATTTTATTATTATAGATTGAATAATTAATAAACTTGAGCATATATATTTTATAGCTATATAAAAAGAATAATCTACAACAATTAACGACTGTAAATATAACTTATTAGAGTAACTAGCTTTACTATATATTTATATTTTCTAAAGGAAAAAATCTAAGACAAAAAAGGCTTATAAAAAATATAATTTTTTTATAAGTGTTAATTTAAATTTTTTAATAAGATAATTTAAATGAAAAATGATTAAATGGTATTAATTTAACTAATTTGTATTCCTAAAATTTTACGGAGGAGATGAAGGTTAAAAGTTTTTTTTTTATACATAGGGGAGTTGATTACAATCATACTATTTTTAGTAACTGACAAGCGTAGGGTTCAAACCACAAGGGTTGCTCCCAACAATCCTATTCCATCTCATTGTCGTTGACCCGACATGAGAGGGAGACCACTGGTCGCTCAAGGTTCGCCCAGGGTTTGTATCATCGTTGGTCTGATATGCACTCAAAGGATTCAAAGTAGACTACTACCTTTGCAAATTGGTACCCCAAGATTTGAACCTAGATATTTTCTCGGTAAGTGTCTGGCCAGACAAGCAATTACCAATCCACCTAGCCCTTGGGGGCTAATGAAGGTTAAAATATTACCAAACAATACATATATGATTTTTTAACTGATTTAAAATAGATGAAACTCGTTTCAATCTCATATAATCCATTAAAAACATGAAAAAGAAAATTATTTAAATTAATTAAAAAAAATCAAGAATAAACTATTATTAGTTTTAACACTTTTTGTAAGATATAAAATAGTTCTAAACCCATTCAAAACACTTGAGGGTGACCCTCTTGATCCAGTGTAAGTGTATAACATTCAAGAAAATAACAAATCTAAATGAAATTTAAATATAAAAGCCTTTTAGAGGGCCTAAGCCTCACCATGGTAGAGAGAGCATGAGCCTCACTGTGGCAAAGAGGGCCTGATCCTCACCATGGCAGAGAGGGCATGAGCCTCACCGTGGCAGAGAGGGCCTGAGCCTCACCATGGCAGAGAGGGCTCATGAGGGTTTCCTCCATGAGGGCTTCCTTCGTGAGGGTTTCACTCCTACTCTAGCTTCAACGCTCTGAAACCCTTTGAGTGGGAGGTCTCCTTTCTCCCATTTTGGATCTGGTTGCTAGGCATGCTTAGTTTCTTTGTTGTGGTTCATGATCAAGGTGTTTTACTTGTTGGGGGTCTTGTTGGTATGTTATGCTCTCTTATGTAAACGTATTATCACACTTATATGGGGTAGAGGGCTGAATACTGACCCAAACATATAAGGGTGATCCTGGGTTGTTATAATACAGTAGAAAATTTTAGTTTTTGACACCTTGGTTGACTCTCGCTCTAGTTGGTGGGTGTTTTGGGTGGCTGTATTTCTTAGATTGTTTGCTAGTTTCGGGGACTTGGTTGGATTGTGCAACATTTCTTTTGGGTTCGGTAGCTTCATGTCTTTTTTGGCTTTCCAGGGAGAGGAAAGGGCCATCTATCGACCCAAACCCATTGGGGTAAGTTTGGTATGGTTTTTGGCTACAACAATATGGTGGTGTTCCCTTAGCTGACTTTGGATCTAATGGCTTGGCTGCTCTAGTTGAATGGTGCTTGGATGACTTTGTTTCTAGGGTTCTCTACTAGTAGTGGATTCATGGTTGGTTTGTGCTGCTTTCTTCTAGGTTCGGTAATTTTTTGTTGTATATGGCTGTTCCAAGGAGACAAGGCCAAATACCAATCCAAATTTTGTAGTGGTTTTCGACTTTTAGTGCCATGTCTCTGGTGGATTTCCTAGCTTCGATGGTCTGCAAAGATCTCTTTCTCCAATTCCAACAATGGTGGTGTGTTTGATCCTAGGGTTCTAAGGCTTATTTTTTTAGGATATTACCCTTCTCCCTCTCAGGTGTGGTGGAAATTTTTTCTATCTCCTTTTTCTTATACTTGAGAGCAGTTGTTCTTGAAACTTTTCTGGTTGGCTCCAATGGGATTTACGGGTTTCATGGAATTTCTTATGTAGATCTTCGGGATGGTTTTTATGCTATGGATTTTGTTTGTTGGTATTTCTAGTGTTGTTTTCTTAAACTAGCTATTCTCATGAGGGGTTCTCTTTATATGTATTTTTTTGGATAGATTTGTTGATTGTGATGATAGGATTCCTCTGTTCTTCTTTCATGTTAGGCGGTAAATGCTTCGATTTAGGTAGTTTTTATTTGTAATTTTTTTTTGACAGGTAACATTTTCATTATTCTACTATTTTTCTCTATTGCTTTAGATTTAGAGCACACAATGGTTTGACCATGGGACAATCTCTTGTATTTTCTTGATAAAAATATGTGGCTTATTTGCTAGGAGGTTGTTTCATTGGATTTTTGGGTTTGATTCGTGGAATCCAACTCAGTCTTTCTTGATGTATTATTGCTATATCTAATATTTGGGGGTGCCTTTCAAAACCCTACTTGTAATAGGTTTGGGGACCCTTTTAAAACCCCTTCTACTATCAATCAAAAAAATCTATAAAAGCCTTTATTTAATAAATGGTATTATTTCAACTACTCTTTTTCTTATAATGATGTAAGGCAAGGAAAGGGCATTGTACCTATTTTTACTGCATTGCTTAGTAAAAATTTGCTACTTTCAAATTAAAAAATAGGTATAAGCTTTGATGTAAACCTTAATATTTGACCACCATAAACATACAAATAATAATAAATTAATTTAAAAAAAAAATGTATATAATATCTTAGGCTATCATGATTATTTCAACACTAGCTTATTTTACAAAACCATAACCATTATTTAATATATTAAAAAATACATGTATAACTTTTGATTTTTATTATTTTTGCCATTTTAAGGATACAATGAGACTTGCTCCGGTAAGAGGAACAAAGTTAAGAAGAAATTAAATTAATTTTGCATGGACAATCATCCCTCCACATGGTGAAGTAATCCTTTTCATGGAGAATACTAAAAGCACTTGTTAAAAAACGTATAAATGAATGTAAGATATGTTCAAGAAACAATAGGAAATATATCAAATCCTTTAATTTATTGCAACCTCTATATATCCTTGATAGTAATTGATAGTAATTGAAAACATAAATCCATAATTTTTTTTTAATAAGTTATGTGTGATTTTTATTAGGGTCTATTTTTGTTACAAAAATAAAACATTACATTGTTTTCATTATATTTGTAACAAGTTATATTTTTTTATTAGGTGGTAGAAGGGGTTTTGAAAGGGTCCCCGAACCTTTTATAAAAGGGGTTTTGAAAGGGTCCTCAAACCTCTTACCACTTAACAAATATTTTCAAAGAAAACCCAAATAGGAACACACTAATATTTGACCCTCAAAGGGAGAAGCATTCAAACACAAGAGCACCTACAATTGAGTCAATCATGGAATGAAAAATTACCACCTAGGAGTGCCCAAAATTGAAAATATCATCTCATTCAAAAGGAACTTCTAAATTTGAAAAAAAATCAAACTTCCCACCCAAGATAGGAACCTAGGATTTGGTAATCCAATCCATCAACATCGTGCTAAACCAATCATGCATCTGGAACTGTTGCAGCAGGCACGAGGGAGATCTAAAACAATAATTCACTACCTATGATTGACAAAAAGGTGCCTAGAATTAAAGACATCAACCCTCCTTAAAGAAGCACAAAAATTTGAAATAACTTCAACTTCCCACCCAGAACGAGAACCTTATAACTAGTAAACCAGGCTAACAGAAGTAGTCACACAACGATCCTACAATTGGAATAATTGTAGTAGACAAACTTGCAACATGGTCTATCAACTGCAACATCCAGGGTTATGCACAGTAGTGAATTATCATAAATTAATGAATATTAATATTTTTAAAATTTAATATTAGCTAATATCGGGACCCTAGACATCAGCCCATTCACTCAAAATTTTTGAGGGTAAATTTTTTTAGGGTTGGTTCGCCCCAAAATTATAATACTTTTACTATTTAAATTTTAAATCACCAATATTCCTGCTTAGATTTTGGACTGATTTACCTTAAAATTATATATAATTTTATTAACCTAGAAAAATTCACCTATTATACCCTCACTTTATATACCTAAACATATATGTTAAAATTTGTTCTCCTTGATTGGAAACAAAAAAGCCAAAAAATAAGCAAAAGCAGATAATTCAAAAAACGAGTGGAAGCAGAGAAACAGAGGAAAGACTACATATGAATGATGTCATGGTAACAGATAAGTAGACAGAAGACTACAAACTATAGATAAAAAACTACAAACAAAAGACTATAGGCAAAAGACTATAGATAGCAAACAAAAGACTACAAAAAATATATATAGGCAACAACCAAAAGACCACAGACAAAAGACTATAAATAGCAAATAAAAGATTACAGATAAAAGACTATAGGCAATAGACAAAATACTACAGGTAGCAGACAAAAGACTATAGGCTATGGATAAAAGATGATAGACAAAATACTATAGGCAACAAACAAAAGACTATAGGTAGCAGATAAAAGACTACATACAAAAGACTATAGAAAACAAATAAAAGACTATACATAAAAGACTATAGGTAGTAGATACAATACTATACATAAAAGACTACATGTTATCGAGAGGCCTAGGTTCAAATCTCTCCCCTCACATGTTGCGAATATGTTGTATATAAAAGGTTCCTCATCAAAAAAAAAGAAAACTACATACAAATGACTATAGACACCAAACAAAAGACTACATATAAAAGACTATAGAAAACAAATAAAATACTATACATAAAAGACTATAGGCAGTAGATACAATACTATAGGTAACAAACTATAGAAAAAAGACTATAGACAAAAGACTATAGAGAAAGACTATAGAAAAAATACTATAGATAGTAGGAAAAAAATACAAACAAAAGATTATAAACTATAAAGAAACAACTGCAGACAAAAAGACTATAGACGATAGATAAAAGACTACAGAAAAAATACTATAGATGACTAAGTAAAGACTATAGAAAAAATTCTACAGATAAAAGTCTACAAACAAAGGCAAATGTGAAGGCGATCGGTGTCATAACGAGCACTACCAACAATAGGTAGATCACAATTTCTTTCTATGCTCCACTTGTTTGCCATAAATTTTTGTAATAAGGACACGATTCTTTCTTTTATATTTTAATTATTTTGCATTATGTTGGAATATTTTGGTTCAAAAGATTATTGCAAGCTATTAGGTAGTTATTAATAGTTATTTGAAGATCATATGGGTACTTCAAAGAAAATTAAATTTAGAAAATCACTAGTTAGGCCTTATTTGATTACTTTTGTTTGTGTCTATAATCTCAGTGGCAGCAATGAATGTTAGTTTTTATTCATCAATATTTATACCATAGAACAAAATAATATTTTTTTTACCTTTCCTTTGAAAATTTTATCTCCTTTCAATGTAAGTTACAGAAGTTACAAAAGCATATTTCCTTTGCCTACCCTTTTAAGTGCATGTTGTTAAAATGTTAGCAAGAGACATCCACAAATGGATGAAAAAAAATCAAAGATCATTGCAATAATTCAAAGCATCATTTATGCTTCAAAAAAATCATCGGTCATTTATGCTTCAAAACAAATCAACCTCTACAACAAATCGATTGCTCCTCTACAACTGATCGACACTTATTTAGATCGGTTGCTCTTCTATAATCAATCAACTTTATCAATTGATTTTAGAGATGAAAATGATAAAAAAGAGTGTATATTAGTTGTTTATTATCATTTTTAAGTGTATATATCATCAAGCTAGCTGGTTTAAAAAAATTGTAAATGGAGCTCTAGATCAAAAGATATACCTTCGAGAAGGTTGCAAGGTCATCTGCAGCCTATAGGTTGCATGGTTGTCTCATGCCTATAGGTACGATATGACCCTGCAACCAATAGTATCATGCCTCCTAGAAGGTTGTAGGGTCATCTACAACCTATAGGTTATAGGGTCATCTCATTTCTATAGGTACGAGATGACCCTGCAACCTATAGACTCATGAATCTATAGGTTGTAGGGTCGTTTCATACCTATAGGTCTGCATCCTATAGGCTGTAGATGACCCTACAACCTTCTAGGAAGTATATATTTTTATCCAAAGCTTCATTTTCAATTTTTTTTTTTAAAACCACCTAGATCAATGAGATATACACTTAGAACTTAGTAAAATCCTCAATAAACCCTTATTTTAATCAACTCTTCTTTGGAACGGTTGCACTTATATAATAAATCAACTTTATCAATCCGTTGAAAAGGTGAAAATGATTAAAAAGAGTGTATAGTAGTTACTTATTATCACTTTAAAGTATATATCTCTTCCAACTATGTGGCTTTAAAAACAATTTGAAAATAGACCTATGGATCAAAATGTATACCTCCTAGAAGGTTGCAGGATCGTCTACAGCCTATAGGCTCATGCCTATAGGCATGAGATGATCAGGTCATCTCATGCCTATAGGCTACAGGGTCATCTCATGCCTATAGGTATGAGACAACATGATCGGGTCATCTACAGCCTATAGGTTGTAGAGTTGTCTCGTGCCTATAGGCTTGAGACGACCTTGTAACCTATAGGTTGTAGATGACCGTGCAACCTTCTAGGAGGTATATATTTTGATCTAAAGCTCCATTTTTATTTTTTTAAACCACTTAACTCGATGAGATATACACTTAAAACTTAGTAAAATCCTCAAGAAACCCTTATTTTAATTGGTTCTTCTTTAGATCGGTTGCTCTTCTATAATCAATCAACTTTATCAATCGGTTGTAGAGGTGAAAATGATAAAAAAGAGTGTATATTGGTTGTTTATTATCGGTTTAAAGTGTAAATATTGTTGAGCTAATTGGTTAAAAAAATGAAGCTCTAGATCAAAATATATACCTTCTAGAAGGTTGTAAGGTCATCTGCAACCTATATATTTATGCCTATAGGCATGAGATGCATGAGATGATATAGGCTGCAAACGACCCTACACCTTATAGGAGGTATACCTTTTGATCCAAAGCTCTATTTTTAATTTTTTTTAAACCACCTAGCTCGATGAGATCTTCACTTAGAACTTAGTAAAATCCTTAAGAAATCCTTATTTTAATTAAATATTTGGATCGATTGCTATTCTATAATCAATCAAATTTATCAATCGGTTGCAGAGGTGAAAATAATAAAACATACTGTATATTAGTTTGTTATTATTAGTTTAAAGTGTATATCTTGTCAAGATAGGTGGATTAGAAAAATGAAATTGAAGCTCCAGATCAAAGGATATACCTCCTAGAAGGTTGCAAGCTCATCTGCATCCTATAGATTGCAAAGTCATTTCATGCCTATAGGCACAATATGACCCTATAGCCTATAGGCTACAGGGTCATCTCCTATAGGGTCTTTTGTTGTATCATACCTATAGGCATGAGCCTCTAGGCTATAGGGTCATATCGTGCCTATAGGCTACAGGGTTGTATCATGAAATGTCATCTATCGTCTCATGCCTATAAGCATGAGAATATAGGTTGTAGGGTTGTCTCATGCCAAGGTCATATCTTGCCTATAGGCATGAGCCTATAGGCTATAGGGTCATCTCGTACCTATAGGCATAAGATGACCTTGTAGCCTATAGGTTGCAAACGACCCTGCAACCTTCTAGGAGGTATATCTTTTGATCTAGAGCTATGTTTCCAATTTGTTTTTTAAAACCACCTAGCTCGATGATATATACACTTAGAACTCAATAAAATACTCAACAACCCTTATTTTAAGTGGTATAAATATTTTTCAATTGATTCATCTCATTTTTATAATTTTTGCTAGAAAAAATGCAATTCACCATCTCTTCTACATGAGTTTGGATACAATTTACCTCAATTTTGAAACCGATTCACCTAATTTTTATAAATATATTTTGGGCCCAACCCCTTATGCATAACCCTGGGGAAATCCACATACACCACCTTCGACCAACATATCAACCATCTAGAATAGATTTTATAGGATCCCTTTCATTAAGCATTCATGGCCCAAAACCTATAAAGGGTGTTGTCCCAAAGGGCAGGGATGGTTCAAAAGTCCATGATCTCTTCTCCTACCAAGTTCCTACACAAAACTATAACAAAATTCAAAAATATTTTTTTCTTGCCCCAACCAAAATTCAAGATTTTGGTACCACTCTGGATTTTGAATCCTTGCAATAGAAGACTGAGGGGGAGAAGCCGAAACTAGGATGGGATTTTTTCAATCAATAAAATAGAAAAATCCAAAATTTTTGAGCACCCAAAATATTAAAAGTAGCAATAATAATACTTATATCAGCCACCACCATTTGGAACATGTTCCCACTCAACTCCTCAACTTTAGGAAATAGTTCCTATAAGGATCTGAAGGAAATATCCTAAGATATAGGTGGGGTACAATTAGGACCACTAAAAATAAAATATAGAGCTAGAATATTGATTGTATCAATGAAAATATCCAACATCCCAACTAGGATAGGGATAACACTGATGTCTAATGGCTCCAAGCCATAAGTCTGAAAAATCTCACACGATCCTTTAAATGACCCCAAATTTTAGATAGAGTTGATCTAGGGTTAGCAACCCAAATAAGTAAGGATAAAATCTCTATCACAACCAACCAAGCCCTAGATAAACATACTAGTAGGAAGAAAACTGGATACTCAAGTCCAAGAACATAAACCTCGACCCTAGAAAACATAGAGTCAAGCTTCCCCAAGCCTGGTTTTTTCTCAAAGAAAACTAGAAAAATGAATTCCAAAAAATAGGGCACAATGGAAAAAAATAGGTATGGTAAGAGCTATGTTGAAGGGGAAGGCTCCAAATAACACCTTGCATATTGTTGAGCCCAACCACCCAAATGTGACAAATAAACCACCCACCAATAAATGGCTCGCCAAGAAATACTGGCCTACGGCCTAGCAGAGCTAGAAATAATAGATCTAGGGGGTCTGGGGGTGCGAGTACACTCCAATCATTGTTGGTACAAGACCCCTCAGCAATACCTGAACCAACACCCTCACCCAACCCTGCATCTTCATGTGGTCCTGCAATCTCTCACAAATCAGCCCAAGCTTCACTCCCTCTCATCACTCCCTCTCTATTATATCTGAATATTATTGTTACATTGTAACAAGTTAATTAAATCATATTCAACTATACCTTTTTATCAAAGATATTTTTCATTTACCTTTATATCAAAGATATTATCCATCTTCCTCCAACTGCTAAGTTTTCACAATCAACTCCTTTATATTAGATGCCTCTAAAATTTAAATTATATTAAAAAGAAATTTAGCACCACTAATGGCTAAAATATTTTCTACCCAACTTCTATATCTATAAATATTTTGTTTATAACAACCTCACAATTTCTTAATACCATTTTTTAGGGTTCTTATTCATTCCCCTAATATTCCAAGATATTATTTTCATTGTTATTTGTGTTTTTATTTGTGGGTTTAGCCCCACTTCTTGTTAACACTTGTGATGTTTGCTTTTGTTTTCCCATATCAATAATTCTTTGGATTTTTTTTCTCTTTGTTTTTGCTTCTTGGGTCTTCCTATCTTTTTTTATTCCCAACAATACTTTCATCATCATCAATATCTTCAATCTTATCACATTGCTCATAGTAAGACTTCTCATCTTTAGGTTTGTCTTGTTCTGAAGGAATTGAAATGCAAGGAATAACCTCAAAAGCACAATGTTCTTTGTGTTGCCCTAGAAACCCTAAAGTTCAAGGATGCTCTTATGTAGCAATTACCTTCTTATTCTACCCTAAAACCCCTAAATTGTTATGGGTTTTCTTCAACCTCAAATCTTTATTATTTTGCTCTTGAAACCTTAAATTTTAAGGGATAACATCTTCACCACTTTCACTTTTATTACCTAGAGAGGATTCTATACTACTTAAGGAAAATAAAGATGATTTACTTGAAATAAATTTGACCTCTTTTACTGTCTTTGATTTAGGATTTTTATCCACATATTCTTTTGCATCTTTAATTCCTTCTGAACTTGCCAAATTATATTGTAGATAGGCTTTCTTTACCTCTTCTTTTGGAGTGGAATATCCTTGATCTAATCTAGATTCTATTACTATATGATTTCCTTACTTCATCTTGAAGTTTATATTATGGCTAGATTTTTTTCTTTTTCTTCATAGTTTTCACTTTGTAAACTCTTGCCACGTGTCCAGTCTTATAACAATTGTGGCAATGAAATGTGATATTTTCATAATCTACTTGTTGATCCCATTCTTTTGATTTGAAATTAATCTTAATGTATTGTGGCAAAGGTTTTTAAATATCCATAACAAAACATATTCGAGTATATATATCATGTTTTTGCTCCTTAGTAGTTGGTCCTTTCTTGATGAATTCCCCTAGGGTATTTCCAATATTCTTCAAAACATCCTTATTTATAAGCTAATATGAAAGTCCACAAAGCCTCAATCGCACTGAAAGCTTTTTAATAGCTTGTCTCAATAGAAAAAAATTTATTTCATGATCTCAAATAAAGTGCATCTCTTCCCCTAAACCATGGGCCACCAACCATTATTTTATCCCTAATTTTTGAATTGGAAAAGATGATGAGGAAAAAACCTTTAGGAAGAAAAGTCACAATATAATTTAAATTCAATATCCACTTCCACTTGATCCAATTTTGAATCTCCAAAAACCCTAACCATGATCTATAGAACTTACATATTAACCCTCTAGTTTTAAGAACCATTATATCATGCTCAATCATCTCATCCTTGATACTTCTAGTGTAACATCTGCTACTTGGATTGAACTTGTCATGTATTCGCTCTTTTGCTTATCTCCAACTTGGGCCTCCATACTTCCAACCAGGGCATCCTTACTTCCCATTAGGGTTTTCAAGTATGAATTTCCTTCCATAATAGCTAATGGGGCTCGCATCTTGCAATCCCTCTTGGTTTGCATTCCCTCTCAGCTCACACTCATTTTTGGCTTGCAATCTCTCCTAGCTTGCACTCCCTCCTGGCTCATAATTATCCTTGTCTCTTATTTTTCTCTATGTTCCTTCGCTTCAATATTTTTTTAGAAATAATGTTTAATGTATTCGTTTTAAGGGTTTGAAGCATCGATGCACTCTGAATGAACCTATCACTCTTTTACCATGACTGAATCTTGACTCACACTCCCTCTCAGCTCACACTCGCACTCGAATTGCACTCTCTCCTACCTCACACTCACTCTTGGCTTACACTCTCTGCTTGCACTCCCTCCTAGCTCACAATTGCCCTTGTCTCTTCTTTTTATTGATATTCATTCGTTTTAGCAATGTTCCATGCATTCATGGTAAGGGTTTGAAGTATTCTCCAATCATTTCTAACTTTGAGGACAAAGCTTTATTGGAGGAAATTCATATAACAACTCCAATATAGCCAAGTCAACTATCTTTCTAGTGTTAGTTTGGTCTTGGGATTAGGTTAGTTGACCCTTGAACATTAAGGTTAGGATTGGTTATTTTAGTCTATAAATAGAGTTATATTGTAGTTGTTTGATAATTCATACATGGTTTTATGTCACTTCTAGTATGCATATGAAACTTCACTCTCTCTATGTGGCTATGAGACTTTGCTCTCTCTAAGTGGCTAAGATTTACACTAATTTGGAATATGGAATTTATTACATGTGATACTTGATTTTTTTGTATAAAATTTAATTTATCGTTCCATTAAGTGTGTTTTATTGTGTATTTTTTAGTTTGCTATTGTTGTTGCTATTTTGGAAATTGTTTTATTATGGTAATTATATTTCTTTGGGTTATAATATATCACATAAATATGATTTTCATATAATATTCTATTAATGACTTTGTGACTAGACATTAATAATATAGTTTTATAATTTTTTTAATATAGTATGTTTAAATATATATTAACAAATAATAATTAAAAATACAATTAAAATTGATAAAGAATAAGTTTATATTAATATTAAATTAAGAAGTTTTATTTATAAAAAAAGAACAATATTTTGGATAATTTTAAACCTGACTTTCTATATAGTAACTTATCACGTAATAATAAAAAATAAAATAATCACTTTTGCTTTGAAAGGTGTTTTAAATAGAAATTTTTATGTATTGATGCATCCAACATGAAAAAAATATTTATTTATTTTGCGTAACACATAATCTAATTCACTTAAAAAATAATCTTCCATATAAATTTAGGTGTAATATGTAACTAATAAATTTATATTTGATTTTTTAATTTAAATATTAAATAAATTATTATAAATTGAATAAAATATCATTAAAGATAATAGACTATAATCATAAACAATACGCTGTAAATATATTGCTACTTATCAAAAAAAAAAAAAAATCATAAACAATATTATAATAAGTATTTATTTAAAATAAAATAACATAAAAAAATGAAATAGATCTTTAAATATATTATTTAATCAACATAATATTTTTTTTCCTAAAAAATCGTAATTTTATATTAAGAATGTATGAAATTACATTCTTCATATACCTCTTTGGCATTTCTTCAAAATTTAAATAGTGACCTCAAAATTAGGTCATTTATACATCATAAGTAGCTATCTCTATCATGCTAAGTTCTATCCTTAGGCACCTTCTCAATTTATCAAACAATATCCTTTAAATCATCAACTTCTGAGTTTTTTGAAAAAGTTGCTTTATCTTTGCTTGCTTTAACTAGAGTGTATTAATCCCCCTAGATAGAGATTTGGACCAGTTGCAGTGTATTACCCTCATTGAATTCTTATACTAAGCACATACCTGGATCAATCTGAAGTGCCTCATTTGAGAGTTCATTTGTTTCCCTATTTAGTTCTCTATAAATATGCCAAAAAGTAAAAGCTTCACTTTGATCCAAAACTTCTTTTATTTGAAAGAATATGGGTTGTAGAATCATGTTTTCCATCCTAAAAACACCAAGCATCTAGTTTATTACCACCTGCGAGTCTCCAAAATTTTGATTTTTTTGTATTCCATTTTATTCTGCCAACTGAATCAACAATTTGAGGGTCATAATTTCAACATGATTATTAGAACCTTCTCCCAATCCAACCTTAAATTTAAAATAATGAGAGTTAGAAATATATAGTAATCCTCATCCTCCACAAACTCTAGGGACCCCTTGTCTATCCCCATCAAAAAAAACCAAAGCCCCTAATTTGTCAATCTTTGGAGGGATAATTTGTTTGTTTACCTTTGTTGTTACCGAAACCTTATATTTTTTGAAACTTTCAATGATTTGGGAGGATACCTGCCAAGTAGGATTCTCTTGATCCTAAAAAATATTGCATTCCTAGTTAACCATACTCCCTAAGACACAAACAATGGGAGAGCTATAAAACCTTTGTAAGACCTATTTTCAAACCAATATTTTAAGCACTCTCCTAAGGAATATTCTTTCCATCCTATAGAAAGCTTTAACTATGTTATAACCTCCCTCCAAACCTATCTAGTAAAGGAGCAAGCAACCAATAAATGATCAATTATTTCATTGTTTGACTTACATAAATGACACCTTCCTAGACCATTTCTTCTTCTGTAAAACCTCCCATGTTAGAACCTTATTTTTCATGGCAAACCACAGGAACAATATTGTCTTCAATGTGGCTTTCTGCTTCCAAAGTGTCTTCCACCACCATGTTGGATTATCATTGCTATCTTCCAATAGAGTCTTATATCCCAACTTTGGAGTGTACTTCCCCTTAGATACATTCTTTATCGAGACCAATTGATAAATTTCCTCTTGCAACTTGATATGTCTAGCTTTAAGTCTCCCCACATATTCTTTTTACTGGTGTGCCTCTTGGCCATAAAGCCCTAACATTTTTACTTCCTTCCATCCATAACTCCAATTTATAGAATATTATGGGTTAGTTGCTTGGGCAAGATTTACAATCTCTTGTGCTCTTAGGGTCTAGATTATATTATTTGGTAATCTGTGCATATCACCACAACCAATCCAAGGGTCTAATATTAGTCTTATATTTGAACCATCTCTTATTTTCTAGGTAAGCCAATCACCAACAATATAAAAGGATTGAATCATTTCCTTCCAAAAAATTGAAACATTACATGTCTAATTAATCGGGGCTCTTATCCACTCCTCAACTGTGAGTGGCTCTAAATACTTTTCATGTATAATATTATTCCATAAGCCTTCCTTTTATATTATTTTCTAAACACACTTTTTTGCTAGAGCCTTGCTAAATACGAAGATGTTCTTAAGTCCCCATCCTCAATTTTCCTTGGGCTTCGCTAAGGATTACCATTTAACCAAGGGAATACCTTCTATTTCCCTTTTTCCTATCCATAAGAATATATAGCTTAACTATCTAATTTTTCCAAAACTCCTTTTGGTATATGAGCCAAATATTGCCAGTATATTGGTATTGCCTCCAATAAAGACTTCACCAAAGTCAATCTCCCCCCAAAGAGAGCTATTTGTTACACCAAATATTAATTCTTCCTTCCACTTTATTTATCTACCAATTACAGTCTTGTCTAGTGTAGTCATTCGGTTTCAAAAAGAACCCTACATATTTAAACCCCTCTTGAAGATCAAATTTGTTAAAGGAGAAAAACTAACCTATTATTATGGTTTTATTTTGATTTACACAGTTAAAGGAAGTGCTTGACTTCTATGCATTAATCTACATACCTGTTGCTAGATATAAAATATCTAAAGACTATTTTAATTTTTTTACAACTCTTACTATTCCATCTGTGAAAAGGAGAACATCATCTAAAAAAAGTAGATGGGTGACTTCCATTGTTCTACCTATTTTAATTCTCTTTATTTCTCCTTCCCTCTTGGCTTCTATAATACACCTACTTAATCCCTCAACTACCAAAAGAAATAATAGTGGTGACAAGGGGTAACCTTGTCTAATATCTCGAGAAGCTTTGAAGAACTAAGAGGCTGACCCATTAACCAAAATTGCAAAAGAAATAAAACAAAGACATCCCATAATCCAGTTCACCATTTGCACACAGAACCCAATATGAGTAAGTATCATTTTTAAATATATCCAATTTACTCTATCAAAAGCCTTGGAGAGATCCACCTTCATCACCATTGTTGGTAGTTTCTTTGATTTTATGGTATGAATACTTTTCTAAGCAACATCAATTGCTTCATGAATTTGTCTACCATGTAGGAAACCAAATTTCTCAATAGATATAGAAGTAGAGAAGAACCTTTTAATTCTTGAAGCAATTATTTTTTCTATGATGTTATACACACAATTACACAAATAAATGGATCTAGAATCATCAAAGGAAGAAGCATTATCATTTTTTGGAATAAGAGCAATGAAGGTAGAGTTGAAAACTGCATTTACCCTTCCTTTTAGCCTAGATTCCTCGATAACCTTGAGAAGGTAATATCATAGAGCCTGAGAAAGAATTCCACAGTCCACCCATAAGGTCCTAGGCTCTTATCTTTTTAGAAGGAGGTTAAAAAAACTTTGAGCTCTTCCTTTGAGACTTCCTTAATCAACTTATCATTGGCTTCCTCATCTATAAATCTAGGAAATAAAGAAGTTATTTTAACTATTTTAGCTATATTAACTTGACTAGGATCCTTGTACAGTTGACCAAAATACCTTACACCCATGTCTAATATTCTTTTAAAGGAGGAGACTTTACTTCCATCTTGTCCATGTAACTCCCAAATTGTATTTTGTTGATTTTTGTGGTTTGCAAAGCTATAAAAAAATTTAGTGTTCTCATCCCCATTTGTAATCCATAGTGCTCTACTTTTGAGCCTCCATCGTGCTTCTCTCTCTACCACAATCTACTCATCTCTTGTTCCAAAATTTTATACTTAATCCTTATGTCCTCATCCATTTATTTTTCAAAGTCATATACTAGAAACACTGCAAGCTCCTCCTCAATATTCCTTAGTTTTTTCTCATCCATTAGTTTTTTTATGGGCCCATTGAGCCACTATTGCCTTAACCCTTTTTAAATTTGTTGTAAATTGTATACTAGCATATTCTCTTAGACTAGAATCAAACTTCACTCATTTTGATTTGACTAGAGTTACAAAGTTATCCTCTTTTAGCCATTTAGAATTAAATTTAAAAGGACAATGTGGTTTTTTCCCCTTTTTTGTTAAAAGAAGCATGATAAGGGAGTGATCAGAGTCACCTCCAACTTCAATTTGTAAGTACCATTTACCAAAATATCTTCTACTAAGAATATGTTTTATCTCTTATAAATTCTATCAATTCCTGTCCTCATGTTTCTCCAAGTTGGAATAGATTTTATAGGCACCAAGTCTACCAACCCCTTGGATTCAAACTTTTAGATGAAGTAATTATCCAGTGGATTAGTTCTAGCAAAAAAATCTCACACTTCACTCCTCGAGAGAGTTAAGTTTAAATCACCTCCTAAAATTAAATTATTAGCTTCTAAAAACTTTTGATCCATAAACTTATCCCAATACTGCATCTTGTCTTTATAGGGGCCATACATGTTCAATATTATCATTGTTTCCTCAAGATCCACTAAAACGAATTCGGTCCCTACTCTTGAGTCAAGCAATGCAAATTTGGCTAGCCTAAACTAATTTACCTTCCACCTTGTAGCCACTCCTCTTGAGGCCTCTACAACATCAAGGGCCAAAAAATCTCATTCTTTAAGCAATTTACTGAGATCTTCCATCCCTTTCATAGCTAACCCTTTTGTCTCTTGAATTAGCAAAATCTCTAGATTATGAATTTCGACCAACCTACATACAACAAATTTTTTTACACAACTGCCCATCCCATCCCATAAAATTAATCATCTCTATTTACCAATATTATGTTAACACCATTCCCAAATCATAAGTCTATAAGGTCACACTTATCATATATAAAGATAATCTTCAAGCTAGATAAAATAGATTGATTGATTAGAACCTTTTTTATATGTTCGAATCTATTTTGATTGAGGAAATGTTAGGTTGATTGAGTCCTCAAAAATGTTATTGGATCAATTCATCAATTAAGGTCACTATATTGATTATGAATTTTAAATTTAATAATAAAATAAAGATAAAAAAACAAACTTTTTAATATTTGTATTATGTGAGAATTTTTTTATGAAAGATATTTTTTATTTAATATATAAATATTTAACTATATTTTTTTATTTAAACATGGTGTACAACCTTCATAAAATTTTAACCTTAAATTGCTATTCAAAGTTTCAAAGTCTTATTTAATTTTGCATACACTTTTTTATATATACATATAAGAATCAATAACACCTTTACCTATACAGAATTGGATTGAACTTGGATGCCACCAACCTCTTGGGTAAGATGAAGTTGGGTAAGATGAAGTTAACAGGATCTCGACCCTCTAGAGAATCGAATCAAGACAACCAACCAACAAACACTTGATCACTACCAACCAATCTATCCCCTTATGGATACATTATAGTTTGAACCTAAGTCTCCCAAAAAAACTCGAGATCCTAACCACTACGTTATCCTAAACAAACACTTTTGCATACATTTTTATTTGAAAAACCAATTTTAAAGGTAATATAAAAATATTAGTGTTGTTTACATATACATTTAGAGTCTTGAAAATACTCAAACTTAACTCATCTTTACAAATATTTTAAACTTTAATTTTTTAAAATTTAAATAATATAATTTAAATTTGGTTGACAATTAAAAAATACCCTGTGACATTTTATTTTTGTGTAAGAAAGAATATAGTTACACCTAATTTAGGTAATTCACGTGACATTGATAGGGAATAAAGGGTAGGCATAGGTTATGGAAACCTACGTAGGCATTCTCATGAATTATTATTAAATGCTCATTATATGTTCTCTACTCATTGTCCATGAATATCTTCAACATGTATATACATGTCACTATAAGAGTAGATCCAAATTGTGATAGATGTGACGTAGACACAATAAGTTCAACAATCTAAAGGTGTACGGTGATTGATAGATGACTCCTCTAATTTTAAAATGATGAATGGTTGATTATGGATTCTAAATAGTTTTGAATTATGGAAAGTCACCTAACTTAATCAATTGTAAATGTTGCATAATTTATTTTATTTTACCATTTAGATAGTATTATTATTATCGTTGATATTGTTTTTGAAAGGAAACAGTAACTTTCTTAAGGGAAATTAATACCGCCTTTTACCTACAACGAGACTTGACCATCCAAAAAAATGAACTAATTTACCGGCGAACACTCGAATGCATTTTATCTAAGATAGTTGTATTGTTTTTTTTTTTTTTTATTGTTATACAGGATCTAGGTAACGTTTTTCTTATTTTATTTTTATGAATACAGTTTAAATCTAGAAAGCTACTATTATACCCTCGTCTGTTCTATTTCAGGTAAACTTTTACTCTAAATAAGAGACCTTGAAAAGGTTCGAGATTGAAACCGCCAACAACACTCAACACTATAGTTAATATTGTTAATAACACATTAAAAAGTTCACTTTTAGGTGGCCTTTGTTTTTGAAGGTAATTAACGTGTGTCATATTATTTATAGCTTAAAAATGCTAAAAAGTTATTTTAACTAAAAATGAATATATAATTTAAGGGTTTTTTTTGCTCGCATGTAGTTGTTGTTTATTTTCTCTTTCATTGGCCATCACATAGCTAGTGCCCTTACAGGATTTACACACACTGTACCATTTTGTGTAACTACTTCACCTCGGACAGGGGGCTTCTTCCCTTTCAATGACTACCTCCCAGGAAGTCATTTCTTTAGTTAGTGAAGTTATAGCTGCAGAGAGCCATGGCACCAATAAAACAACCTAGGAAGTTTATCCTAAAGGTAGTTCCTCTATGTCGGACATAGTCCTACCCATGCAGGATTTTGATAAAGCTTGCAACTAGCTTGAGAGTCACACCCTGGTTGGGTACTTTCTAGGGAGGATTCCTAGTGACTTGTTAATCCGTCAATGGGTTCAGCAAGTCTGGCATCCATATGGCATAAAATTTGACCATATTCAAAACCTTACTAAAGGTTTTTTTCATTTTCAGTTTGTCGATCCACAGCATGTCATTGTAGTTATGAGCAAAGGTCCTTGGTATGTTAGAAATACCCTTTTAATTCTTTAGCCCTAGCACCATAATTTTATAGTTTCTGCTGATGTTTCCTTGTGTGTCCTAGTTTGGATGGAATTCCCAGGTCTCCCTTTGCCCCTTTGGCCATTCTTGCCATAACTTGTTGCACCCATTGAAAAGTTTGTGTGCATGGAGCCACATAAATTCTATGTTGTGCGGCCATACAAATGCATCTGTGTTGAGATTGATCTCTCAAAGGACCTTAAGGATTCTATTGATATTCAGGTTGGTGAGACCCATTTCCAACAATGGGTGGTTTATATCAATCTCCCCAATACCTATTATCGGTGTCAGTTTGTAGCTCACAAGATAAAAGACTACCCTCTTATGGAGGGTCAATTCAAAAATCGAGCTCCAGTAGAGACATCAATACCTTCAAATATAGTTAAATCTGCCCCTCCCACTAATGGAGGGGAGGAATGGACATCTATCACTAGGAAGAATGGTAAAGGTAACCGATCACAACCTTCTATGGGAGCTGGTAAAAAGGAGCCTCAACCGAGCTCTCAATCAAGGAGCTCTCATGCAACCTCTACAGAAGGAACTTCTATTTCTCTTCTTGTAGGTACCTCTAGTGGTAATAACAAAAATGTTTCCCCAACTCTTCAAGCCTCCCAATCGACTAAGCCATCAACTATGCCAGAGTCCATCCCCTCAAGTGGATGCCCTGTCTCTCCACCTAATATGCCTAGTGAAGTTCCCTCACGAAACCCTCGTCGCTCTCGTAGTCCAGTTAGGGAGACCTCAAGCATCCCTTTGGAGAAGCGATGATAGACATATTTTTTCGTGAAAACCATAATAGGTTTCTCACAAACACCTTTGAATCTTTGGTAGATTTTGAGGACTCTGAGGTCTTCGAAGGAAATATGCTCCTCGATCGTGTCTCATGAAGTGCATGTCTTGGAATGTCAGGGGTTTGATAGATCCTGTGTGCAAGTACATAGTGTGTCAAGGTTTGGATGAATTCAAGACCAAATTTGGTAGTATTGATATTCTTTGCCTTCAAGAAGTCAAAGTCACTAACTTTATTTTATCTAGTACTTGCTCCTTTCTCTAGCCTCGAGGCCACACCTTTCATACTATGCATGACATAGGTAAAGGAGGGGCAATCATCTACCTTTTGGAACCTTATCATTCTAGACTGATCTCTTGGGGTTGTGACCCTTCTAATCATGTCGTCTGGGTTGTGATGGAGATTGATGGCCATCTTCTTGGTGTGCTCAACATTTATGCGCCTAACGATACCAATGACCATTGTGCACTTTGGTGGTGGGTGACGCTCTCTCTCCCCCTTGTTGTTTGGTTGCTCTATGGAGACTTCAATATGATCGAATTCCCACATGACAAGGTGGGTCTTCTTCCCATGAGGTGGGCCGCAAGGGAAAGAGAAGCATGGTTTTTCATGAAAGAAAATTTGGGGCTCTCTGACCCCAATAGCTACTTTTTACCCTCTTCATTCCCTACTAGTGTCTGGTTCACGTGGTCTAACAACCAACAGGGTGAGAGTCATGTTTTGAAAATATTGGATAGAGCCATGCTCTTAGATTCTAATATTTTCTCCTTTGAGCAGCCCTCATCTTCTTCTCCCTTTGTCTCTGTCCACCTCGAGCTTTGCTTGTCTGACCATTCTCCCATTTCCTTTTCCATTATGGTTTCTTCTACCCCCACTCCTCTTTCTCGATCACAATTTTACCTTAATACCTCTATTTTGCACCACCCCATGTTGAGGGCCTATGTTATCAAAATTTGGAACCTAGTCCCTAGACCAAAAGGGGCCTCAGGCTGGATTGATTGGTGGAATGTTGCTATCCAATGCACTGCCAGCTTCCTACGCTCGCTTGGGCATAAGATTGCTAAGTTTCATCATTGCTCCAACGTTACTCTTAAGCGGGAGTTGGAAGTGGCATCAACTCAACTTTAGTCTAATCCTTTCAATGAGGAGCTTCAGAGGCACCTTGCTATGGTTAAACACCAACTTATGATGGTAGAGCACTATGATGCCAAAGGGGTGCAAATCAAGGCGAGGTTGCACTAGCTCAAATTTGGAGATAGGGTGTCCAAGGAGTTCTTTCATCGCTTGCATCCTCGTAATCAATTTTTGGGTATTAAAGCCCTTAACATTAATGGAGAGCATGTTTCTAAACTTCCTAATATTCTCTCTACTTTTGAAGAGCACTACCAAACTGTGTTTGCGGCTCAAGCCCGCTCCTCGCAATGTGACTAGGCTCTTAAATCCTACCTTTCTGTTGTCCTAGAGCGGCTTTCTGAGTCTCAAAGAGCTACCTATGAAAAGACCCTCTCTTTGAAGGATCTAGAGGAAGCTCTTTCTCAGATGGCCAATGATAAGTCCCCTAGTCTTGATGGTTTCCCCTATGAATTCTACAAGTCCCTTTGGGACACTGTTGGGCCTGATCTTCTCAAAGTCTATCAGGAGGCCTTCTCTAAGGGTTCTTTGGGCCCTAGTATTAATCAAGGGATTATTAAATTTATCCCCAAGGCTGGTGATCCTAAAATCATCACCAATTGGAGGCCTATTACTCTTCTTAATGTTTCCTATAAGATCATTGCCAAAGCCCTGGCTTTATGCATCCACCATCTCCTTCCTATTATCATGCACCCAAAGCAAATTGGCTTCATTCGGGGTAGGTTCATCCTTGACAATATTATTGTTGTCTGGGAAGGCATGGAGTGGGCTCGCAATTCCAACCAATGATCATTGTTCATCAAAATTGACTTTGAGAAAGCCTATGATAGGATCGATTGGTCATTCATTCTAGCCATGCTTAAAGCTCTTGGTTTTGGGCCTTGTTTCATTAGTTATGTGGAAATGTTGTTTGTTGAGGCTTCAACTATTTTATCCATTAATAGACACAAGTCCTCAGCCATTGGGCTCTTTCGATCCATTAGACAAGGTTGTCCATTGGTGCCATCCCTTTATGTCCTCGTTGTTGAAGGGTTTGGCTATTTACTAGCTCACCATGTTGCTCAAGGGTCTATTCGAGGAATTTCTCTCCTCGGAGGTGAGACTCAGTTGATCAATGGTCATTTTGTTGATGACTCTTTCCTCACTCTTATTGAGGAAGAAGGTGTCATTCATCAGGTGCTTGCTTGCCTGGACACTTTTTGTCTAGCTTCTAGATCCTCCATTCAATGGAGAAAGACTCAATGTTATAGGTAGTCTCTTGACCCAATGCCCCACTGGCTTAGTCAATATCAGTGGAAGATCATCCAAGAGGGGGAAATATTTTATTTTTTAGGTATTCCTTTTGCCTTTAACAGTTCGTTGCCAGAGTTGTGGAAGTATGTTATTAACAGGGTGGAACAAAAACTTACCTACTGGTCCACCAAGAAGCTCTCCCTTGCTGGTAAATTCTAAATTTGCACCAAAGTCCTTGCAGCCACCCATGTTTATTATTCTTCCTATTGGGTCCCATCCAAAAACTGCTATAAGAAGCTTGATAAGCTTCTGTGAGACTTTTTATGGTCCTCTTCCAATAATGGTTTGGGATTCCACCATGTTTCTTGGGAGTATTGTTGTCTTCCTAGAAGCCATGGTGGGCTTGGCATTCACAATACCCAACATCAAGGTTTGGCCCTCTATGTTAAGTGGGTCATCAGAGCCCTCATAGGTAATGAGGCCTGGAAGATTCTCATTCGACACTATATCAGTGAAGGTTCCCCTTTTGGCCATAAGAGTTGGAGGGGCATGGGGTTCCCTTCCCTCCTTGTTGCCCTGTGTCTATCAAAGTGTCAGGATCCTTTGTCATTAGGAGCATTTGGAAAGCTTGGGAGAGTGTTAAGCCTTGGCTTAGATGGAATGGCCAGAGCTTCTGGCATGGCCTCTCCATCAACCAGATGAATGTTTGGTGGTCGCTTGTTATCACCTACTAGGGTTCTCCACTTGCGTAGGTTCCCTGGGTTCATGCGCTTAGATTCTTTCACAAAGGTGTGTGATGCATCACTGATTTCTTTTCTCGTCCTACCAAGGATTGGCTCCCTTGGGATGACTTTAGAGCCAAATTTGGGCTTAGTCACTCTGACAGGGATACTTTTGAGGCTGTCAAGGCTGCTCTCCCTGACTCCATGTTACACAAGATTTTTGTGCTTTCGCAACGACCTTGGTGGAAGGACTGGAAGTGGTATCTAGACACTCCACTATGAAACTATAAGGCTCGATTGGGGTATGGATGGCTATCTCCTTGCCTCCCCATGATTGATAAGCTCAATCAATGGTGGAAGGTCTCCTCCCCTCGGCCTATTTGGATGCATAGGTTCCAGACTGCTTGGGCTCCTTTCTTGGAGCCCAAAATTTCCTATTTTTCCTAGAGTCTTTTGCACCAAGGGCTTCCTGTTGGGGAGCGTCTCCAACATTTAGGCATCCCTAACCCTTCTTGCCATTTTTGTCTTCAATCTAAAGACTTTGTCCATATTTTTTGGGTTTGTGCTCATGCTCATTCCCTTTGGGAGTGGCTTTTTTCCTTTTTAGACCCTATTCCTTCACCACGTTTGAGTGGAAGCATATCATTTTGGGAGACCCCCCACCCTTGTCAGCTATTTTCTTTGAAGTGTGGCACTTGTTTCGTATGGTGACCATGTTCAACATATGGAGAGCTAGAAATGATTGTATCTTTGGTAAGTGTTCTTCCTCTTTGCACATCTCTGTTTTTGAGAAGTCTAATATTATTTCTTCTATGTATTTTTAGATTACAGTTCAAGCCAATAAGGTGGCCATGGAGCTCACTCATCTTCAGGAGCTTATTGATCAGTGGGGAACGCATCGTGCATAGTCAATCGGGTTCCTCTTGAGCAGGATACTCCTCGAAGTCGATCCAGGTCCAAACAATAGTGTCGCTCGCTCTCAAACTGCACTCCTATCCTAGCTCAAGGTCCTTATAGAGATGGTCGTGGCTACTTGACTATTCCTCTCTCCCCCAACTCCTCGACTTGATGCCTGGGACAATTTAGGAGCTTTGATGATTGTTGCCAACCAAGAGCCATTTTTTTATAGCTAGGAGGATGTTCCCAACACTTCTAGATAGGGGAGGGACTCAGTGCCAAAGTCTCTTGATGCTTTTGTTGGGTGGGAATCAGTCCCAAGGGTGGCTAAACCCATATAATGGAGCCTCATCATTATGTAATCAGTTAGTTTTGTTGGCCATCAGTTCTGTAAGGTAGTGTTAATTAGCTGTAAATTGTTTGCTTGGGTTCCCACTCTATTTTGATGGGGATGGTTTTTTGGTTGATGGTGTTAGCCACATGGCGTGTTTATCTGCCTCTCTTTTTTTGTTTGTAAAAATGTATTCTGTTAATTTTTTAATATAATGCTTTTTTACATCAAAAAATATACAATTTAATTATTATTATTATTTTATAAAAATATAATAAAATTTTAATATAAGTTTATTTTAAAACATAATAATATAGAATTTAAAATTATCAAAAGAAAATAAATTTATGGTAAGATGTTAAATGTTTCATAAAAAGTGATTATCAAGAATAAGATGATCAAGCATGACATAATAATTCGTTGAAGCAAAATATTAATATATAAATTTAATGGATATTGGCTAAATGTTTTAAATATTAAAAATAAGTCAAAAGAAAGTAGAGATTGGGTTTATATTATTCAACAATTTTCCTTCCATAAAACATTTTGCATTGTATTTTCTAGTTTAGAAGGCCCATGATTTATAGAAAACAATGGCTTGTATTTAATATTATGAAGTGAAGAAATTTTTATATAGATGAAAAATATTAAAATATTTATAGTATGGGGTTAGTCTTTTAGGTTATCAATAAGGAGGGATTGAAAAATATTGGGAATATTCTAGGGGATTTCACATTGATAAGATATTTTAGGTCATATTATGTAATGAGGTCTATAATCTAGAGCTACCATCGAGAGTTGTTGCTATCTAGAGTTATCGTCTAGATTTACTGTCTAGAGCTACCATTTGGATCTTTTGTCTAGAGCTACTATCTAGAGCTACCATCTAGAGTTATTGTTTAGAACTGTCGTCTACAATGCCTACCATATAGAGGTATCATTTAAATTTATTATAAAAAGAGTTGTCTGAATATGGAGGAAGCAAAACCTAAAAAAGGAATAGGATAAGATAACCAACAAAATGACACAAAATCCAATATCCATGGAATGAAGGCTTTAGTATTGAAAGCAAATACTCTTCCTTTAGAGGTAAGAGGACATGCTAATTATTTGGAACAAACCAAGGTAGAAACCTACCTAAAGAGAGATCCAAAATAAAGATTTACAAGTGGGATTTAGAAGCAAATTAGGGTTTTTAGCCAATCAAGGAAGGATTTAGTGACTACTGGGGCTAAAGACCAGTAAGATAAAATACCCTACCAAGTATGGAGAAAAATGAAATGGAAAAAAACCCCATTCTAGAATGAGTCGTAGGCATAGGGAAGGATCAAGTAAAGGAACCCAAATAATTTATAGATACCCTAATTGACTCAACAAATCATATCCATTGCTTAGAACCGATTAGTTTATAGTATGGGAAGTTGAATATTCTAAACGGTATTTTGGACCATGCACGTCACTACATTTCAAACACCATAATAGGAAAGTTTGTAGGTGTACAAGTGGCCTTGGAAAGTATTCAAAAATAGATTTTTAGGTGTTGGAAGTGTAGGGGAGAGGTAAGTGTATCTTCCCTTCCTAGAAATTTTCTACTATTTCATTTCACTTGTGAGAAATATTTACAAATAATTCTTAATAGGGGCCCCAAATTTTAGGTCTAAGCAAGTTTATACCTCGATGTTGGACAAGCAAATTTAAGCTAGAACTAGAGTCCATACAAAGAGCCCAAATTTGGATCTATCTTCCAAAACTTCCATTGGAGTTCTAGGAAACAAATTTTTTAACAATTATAGGAAACTACGTAAGAATTTTTTTGGTAATGGAGACTACCACTAGGACTAAATTCAAAACTTCTTTTGCTAGATTCTATATCAACTAGAAGATAGATGAAACATACAAGAAAAAAATTAACCTCATAGATAAAGGAGTAGAATATGTTCAACAAATTTAATATGATAATAGACCCTTTTGTTTTAGGGAGTGTGGGAAAATGGGCCATTTAGCCAATAACTACTCTAAAAAATAATTGAGTATAGAAACTAGGGAGAAGAAAGTCTAGCAAAAGAAAATAAACTTGGATGAAGACTCAATCCTAAGTGATAATGATGGCCTAAACATGGAGTAGGAAATCTTAGGGATGAAAAACCTAGAATCACAAGTCCATGGTTTTACCCTAGACCAAAACAAAAGAGAAGAAAAACATAAGATAAAATCTAACATAGGACAAGAGATTCAGGCATAAGATTAGAAAGTGGAAAACAATTATCTAAAAGGGAAGGAGATAGAAGAGGAAGTTATGTATTAAGAAAACCAAACTTATGGTGTATTAGTAAGGAAAACAACTACGCTCGACCAACAAACTAAAGTGGTGCTAAAAACCTAGCTTCAATGAACTTAGGGAACTACCACAAAAACCATCTTAAACCACTAGATGATAGGAAACATATTTTCCAATACCTAAGGATAGTGGTCTGAGAGACGAGGGAGACCCTTTCTTAGAACCAAAACTAAATTTGCTTGACTTCCCATTAAAATTACGAGTGAAATAGACAAAGAAGAAAAAAGACACCTAGTGAAATCATCAAAGGAGGATTCCCCAAAAAAATAGGATGAGGGAGAAACCAATTTAAAACTCGTGAAAAGGTAGAAGAAAATACCATACATTGGAGTAGATCAAAATAGACTGAGAGGGAGGACTTCAAGTCTAGAATTAGGAAGCAAAGTGATAGAGAAATAAATAAATAAGGGTAAGCAAAGAGCCTTGGTGTGGATGGGTGGATCCACTCCTAGTATCCTAATAAATGAGTGTTATCAGTTGGAATTCCAAGGGCATTAATGCTCCTAGAAAAAAAGGTTGGTAAAATCCTTGAGAATGAATTACAATGCATAGACTATTATAAGAAACAATCTAAGATGAGGTGGAAAGTATAAAATCAAGAGATATGTTTTGGAAGTAAGTAGAATTTATAAATGTGAACTCTAGAGGGACAAGTATGTATGGTGGAAATGATACTAGTAGGAAGGTTATAGAGGTTGTTGTTGCTATTTTTGCACCTATTGGGGCTCCTATTGGATACATTATTGCTATGGTTGCAATTGTACAAGCTATGGTTATAATTGTATAGGCTATTGTTGTAACTGTACATGATGCTATTGCAACTATTAAACTTGTAATTGGTTCAACTAATGAGGTGGCAACTATTATAACTATTATGGACTTTGATGTTGTTGTGCTTGCTTTGTATGTGGTTATGGCTATGGATCTTGATATGGTTGAAACTATTCCAATTATTGCTATAACTTTTGTATGGATTGTAGCTACAACTATTGTAAGAATTATTGCAACTAAGTCACTTTTTATGTTAATACCTAGTGTTACTCCACTTTTTGTGTAGCCATCCACTACTATGAATGAATATACTACTAGTCTGCCTATTTTGATGGTAACTAGGAATAAGTAGTAAGATTTTGATGATGTTGATTGGAAATATGTGCATGAACAAGCACTAGATTTGATGCTTATTGTATTTTGTGCTTGTTTGCAGGTCAAATTTATATGCTTTGTTTGGCTTGATGTGATGCGACGTACCAAATATATTTTATTTTTGAGGATATATCCTACTCAAGCAATATGTAGATCTTGTTGGATTGTATTTTTATTTATAGATATATATTGTAAAAAATATAGTATTCTTATGGACTTGTTTATTTAATAGATTAGAAGGTTTTGTGGGACACCCAAAGAAATTCAATTGGAAAAGAGTTTAGGCATGTGCTCATATAGGGTATTTTTAACATGAGGCCAAGACTTGGACTTTGACAATGCAAGGGAAAAAAGAAAGGAAAGTGATTATCTTCTTTTGAAAAATATATTTTGTAAAAGAGAAAGGAAAATTCTTTCAAAACCCTACCTTACTATTAGTACACAAAAAATATTCTAGGGGAATTCATCTAGGAGGCATCCACTTCTATGGAATGAATGCAAGTTACGTATATATGGATTTGTGTTGCTAATGGTATTTTAAAACCTTTTCCAAATTCCATTTTGATTAAAATCTAAATCAAGATAATGGGTAGTGGACTATGAAACTTGTTGTATATGACATGAAAGTAGGCACATTGAAATATATTAAAAAGGAGAATGGTCAACAATAAGATAATTTTTTTTTTATCATGAAACAGACCCAAAGTTAAATCAATGGGATCATATTATAGTAGAAGATTATTTAGATCAAAGATTTTCCACTCCCAAAAAAGTGGCCAAGAAATCCCCTTGCTAAATTATAAGGAAAAATCCATCACAATTTATCAAGAGAAAATATTAGAAGAAACAAATAAGGATGTACAAGATGAGGAATTATAATGTGAAAGTTCAAATTTATAAGAAATTAAAGTTATGAAGGAAAATATGGAGTTAATTTCCAAAGCAAAGGTGGTGGAAGAAATCAAAATTTATCGAGGTAAGTCATATCCATTATTCTCAAATAGCAGGAAATTGTGTCCTTGCAATAAAAATAAAACTATTGTAATGCTTACCCCTTGCACTTTACAGTATTCAAGTATCATAATCAAGAAATTGTTATGGAGGTTGTCCATTATACTTTAGTGTTTCAAGGGAAACAAATAAAAGTGTTAGTATAGAGGTTTCCCCTTACACTTAGAGTTTATGAAGTAGCATAAAAAAAAGTACTTTCAATATTTACCATTGCTCTTCAGATTTTGTATAGTATGTACTTAAACATAATAAGTTAAATTGTTAATAGTTTACAAAAATATAAAATATCAACAAGGATGAATACATTGATGGGAATGTATGAAAAAGAAAAAACTATTAAATAGGAAGGACACACATAGAGATAGAGAGAGACCCATAAGAAGATTGGTTTGGGAATATTGAAATAATTATCATAAATGTTAATGAAAAGTTGGATTAAACTCGTAAATAAGAACAAAAATAATTCTATTTATGATTCTTTAGGATCCATCATGGGATAGGATTTTCAATGGATGAAGTATTTATTTTCCTAAAAAAGATAAAAAGTACTTGTTAAAAAATTTATGAATGAATGTGAGATATGTACAAGAAACAAGAGGAAAGATATCAAATCCATTAGCTTATTGCAATCTCTATCTATTCTTGATTTACAATGGGAGTAAAAATCCATAAATTTTATCGAGGTTCTTTCCAAGTCAAAGGAAAAAATTACAACTATTGTGGTGGTGGATTGTCTTTCAAAGTTTACTTATTTTATGCCCTATAACATCCTTTCATTATCAACAAGGTTTCTACCATGCTCCTCGATTTTATTTTCAAACTATATCATATGCCTAGGTCAGTTGTCACTAATTATGAAGCTATTTTAACTAGCAAATTTTGGAAGAAATTGTTCATTCTCAATGGTACTCAATTGAACATATCCTCTTTTTATAACCCTTAGTTGGATGGCCAAACAAATATTATGAATAAATGTTTGGGTACTTACCTTCGTTTTTTCACCCAAGATAAATTGTATCTATATGTTCATTGTCTTTCTTTAGTTGAATAGTGGTATAATATTTCTTATCATTTCTCCCTTAAGGTATCTATATTTTAGATATTGCATGGCTAAAAATGTTAATTCATGGTAGACTATATTCCAATATTCTTCAAGATAGCTTACATAGATGATTTGTTGCAATAGCATCAACTTGTCCTCCAACTCCTTTAAGATAATTAGTACCAAGCCCAAAACTGAATGAAGTAGTGTCAAAACATGCACCACATGGAGTGATCAGTTATAGTGGGAGACATGGTCTTTTCACAACTCATACCTTATAAGTAGTTTTTCCTAAATACCAAGTCTAGTCAAAAGTTGACATATTGATTCTATGACCCATGCAAGGTGGTTTGTTGTATTAGATAAGTGGAATATTAATTGGAGCTTCCTTTGACTTCTTACATCCACCGTGTTTTTCATATTTCTTATCTTAAATAGGCTATTGGTCAAAAGGTGTAATTTCAAACAAAGCTTACAATACTCAATGCAGAAGGGTGAATCAACCTCCAACTAAAATCTATTTTGTAGTCCCAAGTTTGTAATTTGTCTCACTAGGTGTAGGAGTTCCTCATTAAGTAGTAAGATCTACATAATGAAAATTCAGTGTGGGAGCTTGTGAGCATTCTCCAATCATTTCTAGCTTTGAGGACAAAGCTTTATGGGAGGAAATCCATGTAATGAATCCAATATATCCAAGTCAACTATTTTTATTATTGTTAGCTTGGGCATAAGATTAGGTTAGTCAACCCTTGAGCATTAAGGTTAGGGTTGTTGGTTATTTTAGTCTATAAATGGAGGAGTTATATTTTAGTTGTTTGATAATTCATACGTGGTCTTAAATCACCTCTAGTGTGCATATGAAACTTCACTCTCTATGTGGCTAGGATTCACATTGATTTAGAATATAGAATTTGGATATTACATTTTTTGGTATAGAATTTGATTTATAGTTCCATTGAGTGTGTTTTATTGTGTATTTTTGAGCTTGCTATTGTTGTTGTTATTTTAAAAGTTGTTTCGTTATAATCATTGCTTTTCTTTAGATCATACTATCTCATAGAAATATGATTTTCATTTAATATTGAATTAATGACTTTGTGATTAAACATTAATAATATAGTTTATTGAAAGTTTTTTAATATTATGTTCAAACATATATTGATAAATATTAATTAAAAATACAATTAAAATTGATTAAAAATAAGTTTAAATTAATCATAAATTAAGAAGTTTTATTTATAGAAAAACAATGTTTTAGATAAACTTAAACATTTCTAAATAGTAACTTATGATGTAATAAGAAAAAGTAAAACAGTCACTTATTCTTTGATAGATGCTTCAAATAAAAATCTTCATGTATTGATGTATCCAACATGAAAATGAAAATATACCCATGTGTTGTAGGTGAGTTGGAGAGGGTAGGGCAATCCTTTGAGGGAGGTCCCCGGTTCGAATCTCCACCCTACCAAATGTACATCGAGTATCCAAAATCCAGTTAATAATCCACCCTACCAAATGAACATCGAGTATCCAAAATCCATTTGATAATGCGGGTGCAGTCAAGACCAGGCGCGACTCCCGAGTGATTTTGATGGTGTAAAACCCCCTTGTCATGGTTTCTCAAACCAAGGCGACTCCACAAGAAGTTTTTCGCTAAATTCAAAAAAAAAAAACATAAAAACATTTGATAATGCTGGTGCAGTCAGGACCAAGCGTGACTCTCGAGTGATTTTGATGGTGTAAAACCTCCTTGTCATGGTTTCTCAAACCAAGGTGACTCCACAAGGAATTTTTCGCTAAATTAAAAAAAAAACATGAAAATAAAAACATAAAAACGATATTTATTTATTTTATGTAATACATAACTTAATTTACTTAAAAATTAATCTTTCATAATTTTAATTATTTAATATGTAACAAATAAATTTATATTTAATTTTTAAAATTAAAATATTAAATAAATTAACCTATCATCAAAAATAATTTATTATAATCATAAACAATACTATAATAAATATTAACTAAAATAAAATTACATAAAATTTAAATAAATCTAAACATAATATTAATCGTCTTTATTTACCACAAATTTATGTTAAAACCATTCCCAAATTAGGAGTTTATAGTCTCATTTAACGTTTATAAAGATTATCTTCAACATAGATAAAACAAGCACAAGTCTAAATTGAGTTAGACTGATCATTTGCCTTTTTTCTTTTTGATATGTCCTAATTTCTTTTGACTAGGCAAAAGTTAGGTTGATTGGATCCTCAAAAGGTGAAGGTGATTTATCCTTTAAAAAAGTTAGTGAGGGTAAATTCATGAATCCAAGGATATTATTGATTATGAATTTAAAAAAAAAAATTAATATTTATATGAGATAATTTTTTAAGAGAAAACGATGTTTATTTAATATATTTTTACTCTTTTTAGTATAATTTAAATATGGTATGCAATATTGTAATGTAAAATTTGACTTTAAATTTTTATTCAAAATTTAAAAATTCTTAAAAATCTTATATAATTTTTACACATACTTTTATTTTCAAAATCAATTTTAAAAATTATATAAAAAATTAAGGTGGTTTATATATAAACTTTAAATCTTAAAATTAATAACAAAACTCAAACTTAACTCATCCTAATAAATATTTTAAACTTCAAATTTATAAAATTAAAAAATTGTGATTTAAATTTAGTTGATAATTAATAAATACCCCTTAAAACTTTTAGGTTTAACATTTTATTTTTGTGTACGAAAGAAGATACTCACGCCTAATTTAGGTAATTCGTGTGACATTTGATAGGGAATAATTGTATGATTGCTAGGAGGGTAGATGTAGGTTATGGAATCCTATGTAGGCATTCTCCTGAATTATTAGATGTTCTCTTCTCATTGTCCATATATATCTATAAGGGTAAATGCAAAAATTATGATAGATGTGACGTTGACACAATTCTTTCACCAACCTACCGTTGTAGGGTGATTGATAGATGACTCCTCTAATTTTAAAATGATGAATAAATAGTCGGTCAACTAAACTAAATTAATCAAGTGTAAATATTGCATTAATGGTTTATTTATTTTACAATTTTTTTTTATACAATTTAGATATTATTATGGAAGGAATGATATTTGATTGTTCAAGAAATCTAATCACCTCACGGATAAACACTTCAAAAAGAAAAAAGAATGATAACATTTTTTACTTGAGATCTGATTGTTCAAGAAATTGAATCAATTTATCGATAAACAATTCAAAACTATCAACCAAGACAATAGTTAATATTATTAGTAACACATTAAAAATTTCACTTTTTGTTAGGGGTAACACATTAAAGACTTTGGCTCTTCTTCGGGAGGTCTAAGGTTCAAACGGTAACATGGGTGAGTGTGTGAGAGGGTAAGTGTGTTCACCAAAAAAAGTTCACTTTTAGTGACCTGTTGTTTTCAAAGGTAATTAACGTACTTGTCATATGATTTATATTCTAAAAAGTTGCAAAGGTTTTTTTTTTTTTCTTCGGTACAATGAGGTTTGTCTCTTCTTCGGAAGAAGATTCAAGGTTTAAACCGCAATGTGTATGTGGTTGTGTATTAATATCCTATTGATAAGCTTAGCCCTCAACCTTACAATGGATCATGACTAAGAGGGATTGCTAAGCCTTATGCTTGGTTTATCACACCAATATTATTATTTCTATTTTATGAAAATATATTAAAATTATAATATAAGTTTATTTAAAAGAGTGAACCCTTATTTTACTAAATTTATTATTATTATTATTATGAAAAAGAAAATAAATTTATGGTAATACTTATTTAGATGCTAAGTGTCTTGTTAAAAATGATTATTAAGGATAAGATGATCAATCATAACATAATAGTTCTTTAAAGCAAAATATTAATATATAAATTTAATGGATATTGACCAAGTGTTTGAAAAATTAGGTCAAAATAAAGTAGGGATTGGGTTTATATTATTCAATGATTTTCCTTCTAAAAAACTTTTTTCATCGTATTTTCTAGTTTAGAAGGCCCATGGTTTATGGGAAACAATGGCTTGTATTTAATATTAAGAAGTGAGATATTTTTATATAGATACAAAATCTTAAAATATTTCTAATATAGGGTTAGTCTTCTAGGTTATCAATAAGGTATTAAAAAATATTGGAAATATTCTAGGGGATTTTACATTGATAAGATATTTTAGGTCATATTATGTAACGAGGGCTATAATTTATTTGGAGCTATCATCTAGAGTTGTTATAATGAGGGTTATAAGGGAGGATTTAGTGATTATTAGGTCTAAAGACTGGCAAGATAAAAAAATTCCTACCAAGTATGGAGTAAAATGAAATGGACAAAAACCATATGCCAGAGTGAGCAGGACTCATAGGGAAGGATCAAGCAAGGGAACCCAAATCATTCATAGATATTCTCACTAACTCAATGGATCCTATCCATTGCTTAGAACTGGTTAGTTTAGTGGATGAAAAGTTAAATATTCTAAAAGGTATTCTCGAGCATGCACGCCACTAACTTTCAAATGCCATAATAGGAAAGCTTGTATGTGCACAAGTGACCTTGGAAAGCATTCAAAAATAGATTTTTGGGTGTTGAAAGTGCAGGGGAGAGACAAGTGTATCTTTTTTGCCTAGAATTTTTCTACTATTTCATTTCATTTGTGAGGAATATTTACAAAGAATTCTTAATAGGGTCCCCTAATTTTGGGGCTAAGCAAGCTTAAACTTGGATGTTGAACACGCAAATTTAAGCCAAAACTAGAGTCCATTCGAAGAGCCTCAATTTGGATCTATCTTCTAAGCCTTCCATTGGAGTTCTGGAAAACAAAAATTTTAACAACTATAGGAAACTAGGCAGGAAGTTTTTTTAAAATGGGTACTATTACTAGGACCAAATCCAAAACCTCTTTTGTCAGATTCCATATCAACCAAAAGATAGATGAAACATCCAAGGAAAAAGTTAACCTCATAGATAAAGTAGTAGAATATGTTCAACAAATTGAGTATGAGAACAAATCCTTTTGTTGTAGGGAGTGTGGGAAAAATGAGCCAGTTAACAAAGAGCTACTCTAAAAAATAACTGACTAGGGAAACTAGGGAGAAGAGAGTCTAGAAAAAGAAAATAAAACTAGATGAAAAATCAATCTCAAATGATAATTATGGCCTAAACGTGGAGTAGAAAATCTCAGGGATGATAAACCTAGAATCACAAGTCCATAGTTTTACCCTAGACCAAAACAAAAAAGAAGAAGATAAGGCAGAACCTAACATAATATGATAGATTCAAGAATAAGATTAGAAAGTTCAAAACAACTATTTAAAATGGAAGGGGATAGAAGAGGAGGTTATGTATTAATAAAACCAAACTTGTGGTGTATTAGTAAGGAAAACAACTATGTTTGACAAAGAAACTCAAGTGGTGCTAGAAACCTAGTTTCAAGGAACTTAGGGAACTACCACAAAAAGGCCTCTTAAACCACTAGATGATCAAAAAGATATTATTTTAATACCCAAGGATAGTGGTGCGAGAGATGAGGGAAACCCTTTATCATAACTAAAACTAAATTTACCTAAGGACTTCCCATAAAAATTAGGAATAAAATATACCAAGAAGAAAGGAAGATACCTAGTGAAAACATCGGAGGGGTATTCCCCAAAGAAATAGGAGGGGGGAGAAACCATTTAAAAAATCAAGAGAAGCAATAATATTATGTCAAATATTGGAGATCAAAATATATTGAGAGGGAGGACTTCAATTCTAGAATTAGGAAGAAAAGAGATAGAGAAAGAAATAGAAAAGGTTAAGCAAAGAGCCTTGGTGTGGATGGGTGTATCCACTCATAGTAGCCTAAGAAATGAGTATCATCAGTTGGAATGTTAGGGGAATTAATGCTCCTAAAAAAAGGTTGGTTAAATCCTTGAGAATGAATTAACCTCCATAGACTATTACAAGAAACAAATCTAGATGAGGTGGAAAGTAGAAAACCAAGAGATATGTTTTGAAAGCAAGTAGACTTAAAAATATGAACTCTGGAGGGAAAATTATGTACGATGGAAATGATACTTGTAGGAAAGTTATAGAGGTTTTTGTTCCCATTGTTGCACCTGTTAAGGCTCCCATTGCATACATTATTGCTATGGTTACACTTGTATAAGCTCTGGTTATAATTGTATAGGCTATTGTTGTAACTGTGATGCTATTAGCTTGTGCAACTAATGAGGTGGTAGCTAATATAATTGCTATGGAATTTGATATTTTTGTTATGTTTGCTTTGGCTATGGTTGTGGCTAGGATGTTGATATGGTTGAAACTATTACAATTATTGCTATAACTTTTGTGTGGGCTATAACTATAACTATTGTAGGAATTATTGCAACTAAGTCACTTTTTGTGTCAAGAATTAGTGTTACTCCATCCATTGGGTAGGCATCTACTACTATGCATGAAGATACTACTGATCTACCTATTATGATCTTGATTACGTTGACTAGAAATATTTACATTAATAAGAACTAGTTAATCTGCTTATTGCTTTTTGTGCTTGTTTGCAAGTCAAATTTATATGCTTTGTCTAACTTGATGTGATGTGAAATGTATTTTATTTTTGAGGATATATCCTATTTAGGCAACACTTAGGTCTTGTAGGATTGTATTTTTCTTTATAGTTATATATTGTAAAAAATGTAGTATTCGTATGCACTTTTCTATTTGTTGCTTGTTTATAGAATATATTAGAGGGTTTTATGGGATACCCAAAGAAAGTTAGTTGGAAATGAGTTTAGGTATGCGCTCATATAGGGTATTTTTAACATGAGGTCAAGTTTTGGACTTTGATAATGCAAGGGAAAAAGGAAAGGATTTGGTTATCTTCTTTTGAAGAGGCTATGTTGCGGAAATATTTTGTGTCCCTTAATATGAGTCATGCCACATTTATTGATCACAAACAATATCATAGAATTTTGTGGATCTGTAGCTTTAATTTAGGAAAAAATTATTAAAAATACTCTAGACAGACTGAGTTAGGTTAGGATACCCATGAATTAAGCTTATAATGTTTCTTTATATGCTCATGTTCATCCAGATAAACAAAATATAGTAAAGTTTTTAACTATAGAAAAGTTTTTAAACTGTTAATAAGAAATAAATAAGGGGAAAGAAATAACTGGGTTAATTAGATCCATTCAAATAATGTAAATGATGCAACTAAGACACACAATGAAATAAAGTTATATTTATACCTTCAAATTATGTAACATACAAATGTGACCACAAATACACAATTGAGCCAAAGAAAAGTCCAAGAAGAAGTTGAATTTTTATTAATTTCTTGAAAAATATATTACAGTTTAGAGTCTGGCAATGTGCTCAGATCTTTGTGAACAAATACAAAGGGTTCTCTTTGTTCAAATGATGTAACATAGGAACTCCATTCTTCATCCTAAGAATAGTGATGGAGAATCTCTAAGCTTCCAATCTAATTACTAGAAATGATCTCAACTAACTTGTATATCCTGAACAAGACCTGCACAATCAAGGGGAGGAATGAGGGGTGGAAAACAAGACACAAGAGGAAATATAATTAACAGGACAAGGGCACTCTTAGTATACCTCTTAGTAAAAATGGTTGTGCAAAACATGATCCTTTTCTTGACTGCAACAATCCCTCTTATAGTCTCTAAGTGTCATATTTTTGTTATATTTATGCTCATCAAATTCTTCGACATGGTATCATCTTAGCCCTTAATTGGTTGAGTGTGCTACAACAAAATTACAATTGTTTTGAGTTGTTTAACATTTGATTTCTTCAAACCTTTCTCAAATTTTTTTAGGTGGACAAAGTTGTATTAGACCTCTTGGGGTACCACGATGACTTGAACTATTTTTCTCTTTGGTTTTCTTGACATTTTAGGTCCTAGGCCCTTCGCTACTTGTTGATCCTTTTGTTCTTGTGCTCTTTTATTGTAGCTTCTTTATCTTTAAATTTTTTGATTATCCTCTAAGTTGCTTTTGACAATACGGTAAGTTGTTCTACCAATTTCTCTTCATCTGTGTCATCACATTTGAAGTCCTGTATTCTTTTAGCAACTAATTTATAAAATCCTTCTACATTGAGGAGCTCTTTGAGGTTGATGTTGACCTATTTTATCTTTTCATCTATTTGTTGCTCCCAATTTTCTAGTTCCTTAATTGTAGCCTTCTAGCATGTCCTCCCATTCAGGAAAGATGGTGACCGTGTCGAGTTATTATTGATAGTCATAAATTTTTCCATATGAAGTAGTCACTTGCTTGGTACTTATAGGATCATATTCATCCTTACATATTTTATAAACTTGGTTGAGGGTTGTTGCTCTCTTATCTACCTCCTCTAGGAGTGGTTTTATTCTCTTATTTCTGTTTATTGCTTCTTCAAAATCTTTGCAACTCTTGTTTATTGTATTAATTTTGGCCCTTAATTCAACAATGATTTTATCTTAATAATTCTTAGTAAAAAGAGAATTATCAAAATGCTTGATTGTTTTTGTCTATGATGCTTGTTCTTGACTTATGTTAATCTCATCTTGCATTTTCTCATTTTTTACCTACAATTGTTTTACTCTGGTCATTAGAGCTTCATTGCTCTTGTATAGGCTTTCTACTATGGCCATATGAGTCTGGGCTTGAGACTTTGCTAAGACCAAAGGATTTTCCTAGTATTGGATTGTTGCTTCCCTTGTAATTTTATCCATTTGAATGGATGTGACCCAAGCTATCGGTATTGTTGCTTCAACTATTACAAGAGGCTCAACTGAGATTTGAGTTCCATGGTTATCTATCTCTTCTACTTTGTATTGAGTCTCCTTTAAATATTTCTCTTCTATAGCCTATATCTATCTCTCTTCTTCAGGATTAATATGTATAGCTTCTTCTTCTACTTGTGTCAAGGTGAAGCTTTTATGATATGCTGAAGAAGGAAGGGCCTCCAACCTTGTCATTTTTATCCTTGGGGAACCAGGAGGAAAAGCAATTTTATTATGATGCCCCCTAAGAAAATTGGATAGTCCTGCTTGTTGGATCCACTTGAGCACTATTGATGAAATCTTACATTCTTCTTTGTCTGTCACTATGCTGGCGGGGATTACTTGAGGGAGTTTTACTACAAGCTCAAGATTTTACTTTGGAGCCATAAATTCTTTAGCAAGCTCGAGAGGGATGACCTACATATGTGTAGAGAAAGCAGTGACTACCTCTTTGCCCTTCATTGTAACTAAGGTAGTGTTATGGTAATATTGAGTAGATGAAGGGTCCTCTACTTTTGCTTCTACTATATTAGTCATTTCCATTAAAACTTCTAATTTATTGGGCTCTCAATTTATAATATCCAAGATAGGGTCTTGGTACTTTTCAGGGCGTATTGTTGGAATCAAGGGGGTGATTCATTTGACTGTAGCATTTCTCAATATATTCAAATCAACAAGATTATTTTTTCATGAGGGGAATCCTTTAACCTTATAAACAATAATTATTCCTCAAAGGGTGCTCAATATTATAGCTATAAAATTAAAATAGGTAAAAAGGAAAAATTAAGTGTATGTGCCTTTGAACCTTAAAAAAACAAACTTTAAGGTGCATGATAAGGTAACCATGGTGGGAGGGACTTACACAAATGGTTAATATAATGTAATTATGAGGATAAGCCTAAGAACAATGAAATATATATTCATGAAAGACTAAGGTTTGTGGGGGCCTTAAGACGTAGGATTTTAGATATTGAAAAATGATTATTATGCGCTTGGATGAATAAATTTTGACCTAGCCTAAGATATTAGGAGATTAATTGGTACACATATTTTTTCATTTACCTCCCACCAATCAAAGGCCAGTGCCCGAGATTCAACGAGTCAATTAGGGTTTTTTGTCTTCTTACGATGATGCACTATATGTCATCCATTTTGTACCAATAGGATTCTAGCACCAGAATTTGGGTGGGTGAATTAGGATCATCCACCTTCACTTCAATGGGGCTCTCTAAGCTGTTCATATCTAGACCATCACATGGTGGCACCCTTCCTCCAATGGGTGAATTAGAGTCGTTCACCCCTGCTTTGGTGAATGATTATAAGCCATTAATTGTTTGGCCAATAAGATGTGTGCATATGATATTTGGTGGGTGAATCAGAGTCATCTACCTTTTTTTGGTAAGTGAATCAAGGTTGCCCATTTTTGAGCCAATCAGATCTCAACACCCAACTTTTGGCAGGTGAATCAGGGGCATCCACCCTTATTTGACGATGTATTATGGACCATCCATTAGTGGACCAATAGGATGTTGGTGCTGGTGTTCTGGCGTGTGAATCTGGACCACTCATTTTATTTCAATAAAACCTTAGGATAAATTTTAATTATTTGAGAATTCATCCAATGTGGCCATAACCTTAGAAGGATTTATCATTTGGGATATGAGACTAAGATGAAACTTAGGAAAATGTTATCTTAAACCTTAGTGAAAAGCAATTTATAATGGGTCTAAGGTGTGGGCCTATTATGTAAAAATTAAGTGAAAGGGAGGATTTTAAGTCTACGAGTTACCAATGACCTACTAGCCTTCAGGGATAGGAAGCATTATTTTTTGAAAGATCTCATGGGCATGAAATTTTTATGGTAGTATGAAATGCGAAAGGGGGGAAAATGCATGGTCAGGATTATGAATAGTGGTTAATTATCATAAATTGATGAATATTAGAATTTTTAAAATTTGAAATTGGCTAGTATCAGGACCCTAGACTTCGGCCCATTCATTCAAAATTTTTGGGAGAAAAATATTTTTGGGGTTGGTTCGCCCTGAAATTATAATACTTTTACTATTTAAAGTTTAAATTGATAGCCTTTCCACCTATATTTTGAACTGATTTGTCTTAAAAGTATATATAATTTTATTAACCTAGATAAATTTACCTATTATAGCCCCACTATATATACCTAAACATATATGTTAAAAATTAGTTCTCCTTGAAAAATAATAGATAAGCCCAAAAATGAGTGAAAGTAGAGAAGCCAAAAAATGAGCGAAAGTAGAGAAGCAAAAAAAAGACTAAATACGAACGATGTTGTGGCAATAGAGAAGCAGATAAAATACTATAGACTATAGACAAAAGACTACAGGTAAAATACTATAGACAATAGATAAAAAACTATAGGTAACAAAAATAGACTACAAACAAAATACTATAGGCAATAGATAAAATACTATACGTAGAAAACAAAAGACTATAGGTAGCAGAAAAAAGACTATAGGAAGCAAAAAATATGACAGACAAAATACTATAGGGAGTAGAAAAAATACTATAGGTAAAAGACTAAAAACAAAATACTACAGATAAAAGACTATAGGTAGTAGACTACAGAGAAAATACTATAGGTAGCAATGTTAGAGTTAGAGTCTATTACATCATTTGGATCATGTAAATGTACCTTCCTAGGTACATACTTAGGACATTAGATTACTTTAGGGGGAAGTTATCTAGTTACTTCATGCAATGTAATAAATGCACAAGTGTCAATGTGCAAGTTGTAAAAGTGCAAGGTGTCCCTTGTACAACTAGTTAGAGTGTTGGGCAAGGAATCTATCTTCCACTATAAGAGGCCCTCATTGTAAGAGTTTGATAAGCAAGTCAGTAGGTAGTAGGAGTAGTGGGTGACTCCATTAGTGATGGAGCACATTATGGTTCTGTAGCATCTTGCATGGAGTGTCCATTTCCTCCATAGCAATATTGTATTCATTTTTATCATTTCTATTTATAGCATATTTTAGAAATCTCGTGAGTTTACTTTCTTTCATATTTTAGCATCTTGTGATTGTCATATCTCATTGTGATCTACCTCAAAATCTAATAGTGGTATCAGAGCCATGGTAGATCTAGTCATAGTAGGTCAATAGGAATACCACCATTATTATCGAGTCTGAGTTTTTTGTCAACCTGATGCGCCATTGGACCAGTCACTATCAAAAATTCTTAGAAGAGTCTAGGTGGTAGAATTAGGGAGAGTCACAAGTGAGGACTGAAAGAAATCTTAATTTTAGAAAGTACTGAGATTGTATTTGACTAGAGTCTCTCCATAGAGTTACAGGAAAACTCGTGAAGACTAGGACTCAATATTCAACCCACTAGATTGATAGATCATCTAGTGAAGATCATCCAGAATATCTGGAACTTGGTAACTATTACCTGAAGGTTCTTCTTACTACAGGGAACTAACTCTCAGATGATTGAGACACCTCCTACAATAGAAAGCTAGGAGATTTCAACTTCATTTCTCGAAGGTCGGAGTGCCTTCATAGTGTAGAGATTAGTTGTTGTAAAAGAAGAATACTATAGAAGAGACTCTAGGAGAAAGAGTCATAGTGAAGACTAGAGATTGAAGATCTCTATCGGTAAAGTCAACTTCACAGAAGAAAATGCCATAGAAGCCTTGATCTAAAAAAAGGCCATAGAAGCCTTAATCTAAAAAGGCCACAGAAGCCTTAATCTAAAAAGCCACAACCTAATAAAAGGCCATAGAACCTTAATAAAAAGGCCACAAACCTTGATCAAAAAAAAGCCTTAATCAAAAAAGGGCCATAGAAGCCTTGATCCTAAAAAAGACTCCAGAAGGGAGTACCTAATTTAGAAGTAGATTCAAATTTTAGTACTAATCATTTATTGTAGGAAAGAGGAGTTCTAGTGAAGTTGAGAAACTTCCTACATCAGAGTTAGGAAGAGTATTTGCTTTAGAATCATCCAACACCTGAAGCGAACCTGAAGGTGAAGAGATCAGGTGAAGATCTCATTGAAGAAGCTTCCATTCTTGGAAGGATGAGAAGGACCAGGAGGAACCTATTTAGATCCAGAAGTAGCAGAATCAAGAGATCCAGGAAGGAGATCTCAATTCCAAGAAGAAGGCCTCAAGGAAGACCAAAGCAACTATAGAATCGAAGACCTAGGAGAGGTCTCAAGGAAAAAGGCTTGGAGAAGCCTTGTTGCTGAAGCAAGATCATCAAAGAGTTCCTAGAAGAACTCATTGGAGAAATTCTCCATCAAGGAGAAACTTTCTCACAAGGGAAGATTTGGGACAATTGTCACCATCCGACAACAAGCCCAATCAGGAGAAGAAGAATTGGCAAGGAGTGCCAAAGAAGATACAGAAGACCTCAAGACATTTAGAGTCTTGAGAAGAAGAAGATCCTGCTTGAAGTTAGAATTCGACAAGAAGACTCGAAGACAAAAGGAGTTTGTCAAAGTCGAGAGACTAGAGGATTGCCCAAAGAATCCTTTGAATCCACAGCAGAAAGGAGAAGACCAAATCACCAAACCCTAGGCTCATGAAAGGAAGTTTGAGATCTCTTTTTGGTGAAGGAGGAGCTACTTGGAAAAGCTATCAAAAAGGTAAGCAACTATTGGTGCAAGTGAATTCATTATTCAGATTACTCAACAGATTTGTTAAAGCACCTTATGTTAGATCAAAAATTGCAAAGAGGAATATTGCATTATAAGTCTTCATAGAAGTGCAAAAAGGAAATTTCATTTTAAGGTTCATTTGCACATTAATTTGGAGTTGATTAGATTACAAAATTACAACTATCTATCAACTACCTATCTTATATCTTGAAAAAGAAGACTGGATCCTACAACTGTGTTTGTAGTGAAATTTGTAGATTATATTTGAAAAGTTGTAGTGGAATTATTAAGAGCATATTTAAGAAATCAGTGGAGCAATAAGGTGAATTTATTGTTACCATTTATAGTGCATCTATTAAGCACTATTCTAGTTAAACTTTTAACTAGTTGCTCTATATTTGTTTGTGTTGATTAAGAAGCACAAAAAATTGCAACACTTTAGTGGCCAAAAGAAGCCACCATTACAAGCAGAAAGGTGGAGTAGAAAAACCACCATTGAAATCCTTGAAGGAAGCCTCAAATCGAGACCTTAGTAGTCTCAAGACTCAAGGAGAATAAAAGGATTCTTTCTTCAAGCACAAAGTGCAAGAATCCTCACTTTCAATAACTTGGATTGACTATCATCCAAAAGAATCAAGAAGGATTATAAATATTCTTCATTTTAGGTGTAAAATTATATATTACAAAAGGCACCTCCTTTGTTCCTTGGAATAACAAAGGCTTTACCATTTACAGGGGGGAGAAGGACATCTTTCATCTAATAGGTTTATGGCCAAGTGAAGGAGCTATCCAAAGCTCACACAAGTAGTACATCTATGACCAAAAAGGAAGAGCTATCGAAGAGCTCACATGTCCAGGAGTTGAGGTGTTTAAAAACACCATTCTTTCCATCAGAATCAGCCCTATAAGGTAGTGCATCACCTACAATAGTGGAGCCATTGGAAGAAGATATTAACACTCATGCATACATAGAAAGGAGGACAATATTCAGTGAAGGAATATCTATATAAAATATGAAGCATTGGGTGTTCTAACCAACGGTAAAGGAAGGAAGAAATCAACATTAGAAATCTGCAAACAAGTGTAGAGAGAGGAAGCTATACCTAAGGCATCCATTGAAGCAAGCATCCACCAAGAGAAGAGATCGAAGGTGTGTCGAGAAGCTATCCAACTATAGCCATCTATCACCCTCTCCAAGCTAGCTAGCAAAAGAAAGCTTGTGTACCAAGGAAAAGCAAGCTCACGTAGGGTGCAAAGATAAAGGAGAAATTAGGGTTACTTGGAGCATTAGAAAGAAAGCTTGCATGCACAAGCCACTTGGCATGAACTCTCTACATCTACCAACATTCAAGCACTCACCTAAAGGGAGTTACACTCAGTTGGAGGGAGTTGAGATTCATTGGAGGTTACCACCAACCTCATCATTGCCAAAGGAACATCTATCACCACCAAAGAAATGCTCATTGTCGAAGAAATGCTCACTACCAAAGAGCGCTCATTATTGCCAAAGAGATCTGGCTCGTAATGCTTCATGTGACACTTGTCATGAAGCCCATCCTTCTTAAGATATCAATCTAGGAGAGCGAAGGACACAATAGTAGAACGCAATCAAGCAAAGCAAGGAGCAGTCAAAATCAAGTTAATGCTTCAAGGTGAAACATCTATACAGTGTAAGGAAGATAGTAAAGATGTTGTCATAAAGCTAACATTTAGAGAAGACCAATGAAAGGTATTTGAAGCCATCAGATTGTAGAGGTGTTCGATCACCATTCGAAGGAAAATTTACGTCGATCAAAGAGGGCTCTGAATTGCCCACAAGCGCTATGCAACACGTAGCAACGGATCTATCGATGTACAATAGTGAGGAGCGATTGAGGTAAAATATTTATGCTTGTCTTAACATAAGGTTTATGGAGTTATAAGGAAATATATTCTTATTAAACAAGCATACTTTAGATTTATTATTTGCAAAAGTTATCAAGGAGGAATAAGGGATATTATAATTGTTAAAATAACTTGCAAATATTATTTTCTAATTTTTCCAAACTTGGGAGTTATAAGGAATACAACATCAACTTAGGAATTGGAAATTAGAAAACATTAAATCAATCAAAGAAGGGTATTTAAAGAGGTTTATTAAAAGTCTTCAAAAGTTGGTTTTTTATAGTGTTGTCTCAAAACACTTAAAGAAAGGAAAATAAATACCAACTTCAAAACCTCTTCAAAGAATTGAAAATAGTGCTTAGTTCAATAGGAGTAATAAGGAGATAGAAAATTTATTTTTTGTATTTACAAAATTTTACAAAATCAACTTAGACTTGAACTACAATTTACAAAAGCACTATATTGATAATACATCCTATCCAAAATATCCTAGGGAGTCATAAGGCATTCTACAAAACTTGGTAATATTAGCATCAAACAAAAATTATCAAGTTCAAAATTTATTGGGTAGATGTAAGCTTGATACAAAACCTAAAAACTTATTAGGTTTGTAAACTCTCATCATTAGGGAGACATAAGGAAGTCCACAAAATCTAAAGAGTTGATAAAGGGAATACAATGACTTCCAACAAATTTTTCCTAGTTGAATCTCAACTACTCAAAGGGCCAAATTATTTCTCATGGAAGAATAAAGTAAAAGCAATTTTGATATATGAAAAACTTTGGGATATTGTTCAAGGGAAAACAAAGAAACCTACCATAGGAGATACAAAGATTCAAAAATTTGAGGAAAATGATTCAAAAGCTCAAATGATCATAACATTTGCTATCACTGATGAAATACAACCCTATATCAGTTCAACAAAAACATCTTCTAAAGCTTGGACAAGCTTAGAAAAAATATTTGAAGGAAAGAATAAAGCCACCATTCTTCATCTACAAACTCAACTACATTCCTTAAAAATGAGCAGTGGGGAAAGCATAGAACTTTTTCTAAGGAAGGTAGCAGATATTAAAGGGAAATTGTTAACTCTTGGATAAGAGCCTAAAGATGAACTTCTTACTCAAGTAACCATGAGAGCACTTCCAGACAACTATAAGCATTTGGTCACATCTCTACAAATCTTAAGTAAAGATACTTCTTTTGATGACTTAGTCAATATTCTTCAGGAATATGAAGTTGAACACACTGTGAAAGATGAGATGACTAACACTGCATTGACATCAAAAGATAATCCATAGGGAAATATTGCTTCATCAACAAAAGGACGAAGAACATGGTACTATTAGATATGCAGAAAGAAAGGTCATAGCACCGGTTATTGTAGGTACAATCCTAGAAACTAGAATCAAGGAAATCAGATAAACAATGGGAACCAATTTCAATCAAGACAACATCAAAGGAATCCTTGTCAACAGCAATTTTAGTGACCAACCAATTATCCTCAATTGGAATACAAAAAGGGAAATAAAAAAGGACACCTGGCTCAGAGGATAGAAGAAATTGAAGAACTAGATGAACACTCAAAAAATTATGAGGAGAAAGCTCTATCAACAAATGTAACATTTTTTCTTGAATAGGTTACAAAGAATCCAGAGAAAGGATACAAAGTTCAAGATGAAGATGAAGATCTATATTGAAGACCAAAAGTCTTTAGTACCCAAATAATGTAATATAGGGGGTGTTAGAGTTAGAGTCTATTACATCATTTGGATCATGTAAATGTACCTTCCTAGGTACATACTTAGGACATTAGATTACTTTAGGGGGAAGTTATCTAGTTACTTCATGCAATGTAATAAATGCACAAGTGTCAATGTGCAAGTTGTAAAAGTGCAAGGTGTCCCTTGTACAACTAGTTAGAGTGTTGGGCAAGGAATCTATCTTCCACTATAAGAGGCCCTCATTGTAAGAGTTTGATAAGCAAGTTAGTAGGTAGTAGTAGGAGTAGTGGGTGACTCCATTAGTGATGGAGCACATTATGGTTTATGTAGCATCTTGCATGGAGTGTCCATTTCCTCCATAGCAATATTGTATTCATTTTTGTCATTTCTATTTATAGCATATTTCAGAAATCTCGTGAGTTTACTTTCTTTCATATTTCAGCATCTTGTGATTGTCATCTCTCATTGTGATCTACCTCAAAAGCTAACAAGGAAACTACAGAGAAAATACTACATATAAAATACTATAGAAAAAATACTACAGATAAAAGACTAGAAAAAATAGTACAAACAAAAGACTATAGATGACATAGAAACGACTATAGACAAAATACTATAGATGGCAGAAAAAATATTACAGGTAGTAGACTTTAGAGAAAATACTATAGACAAAAGACTATAGAGAAAAGACTACAGACAAAAATTATAGAAAACAAAAAAAATACTATAGATAAAATACTACAAACAAAGGTGAAGTCGAAGGTGATCAGTGTCATAATGAGAACTACCAATAACAATATGTAGACCATGATTTCTTTCTATGCTCCACTTGTTTTCCATAAATTTTTTAATAAGGACATGATTCTTTCTTCTATATTTTAATTCTTTTACATTATGTTGGAATCTTTTGGTTCAAAAAAATATTGTAAGCTATTAGGTAGTTATTAATAGTTGTTTGAAGATCATATGGGTACTTCAAAGAAAATTAAATTTAGAAAAATCACCAATCAGATCTTATTTGATTACTTTTGTTTGTGTCTTTAATCTAAGTAGTGGTAGCAATGCATTTTAATGTTTCATCATCAAGATATGTACCATAGAATAAAATCATATTTGTTTTGCCTTTCCTTTGAAAATTTTATCTCCTTTCAATGTAAGTTATAGAAGTTACAAAAGCATATTTCCTTTGCCTACCCTTTTAAGTGCATGTTGTTAAAATATTAGCAAGAGACATCCACAAATGGATGAAAAAAATCAAATATCATTGCAATAATTCAAAGTGTCATTTATGCTTCAAAATAAATCAATCTCTACAACAGATCGGTTGCTCCTTTAAAACCAATTGGTTCTTCTTTGGATTAATTGCTATTTTGTAATAAATCAAATTTATCAATCTATTGAAAAGATGAAGATGATAAAAAATACTTTATATTAGTTTCTTATTATCAATTTAAAGTGTAAATCTCGTCGAGCTATATGGTTTAAAAAAAAAATTGAAAACAAAGCTCTGGATCAAAAGATATATCTCCTAGAAGGTTGCAGGGTCGTCTTGACCCTGCAACCTTCTAGGAGGCATGTATTTTGATCTAGAGCTCCATTTTCATTTTTTAAAACCACCTAGCTCAACAAGATCTACACTTAGAACTTAGTAAAATATTCAAGAAACCCTTATTTTAAGTGGTAGAAATATTTTTCAATTGATTCACCTCATTTTTATAATTTTTGCTAGAAAAAAATGCAATTCATCATCTCTTCTACATGAGTTTGGACACAATTCACCTCAATTTCGAAACCAATTCACCTAATTTTTATAAATACATTTTGGTCCCGATCCCTTATGCATAACCTTAGCCTAAGGTTTAGGACTTAGGAGTAATATCTGATGAAGCTTGAACCTAGTGGCTTATAAGGGGAAATATTAAATGGAGGCCAACGACTAGGGATTTTAAAAAGTGACCTTAGGGATCAAAGTTTCAAATTTTATGGACTAAGACCTATGGACTTATGACTTAAAAAAATAAAATATTGAGGTCCATTTAAGGACAGGCATATTCTAAAACAAAAATTTACAAAGGATTACTAGACATGACTATATATAAAAGGAACACTTTGAAGTGTGCTGGCAAACTAGAGGATTATTGGAAAAAGTTGAAAGCCACCAAGTTTAGAGAAAAATACCTTTGACCTCAAAAAAATAACCTAGACCTATGACTCTACAAGACTCATCAAAAAATTTATATTAAGGGTAACGCATAAGTTAGATTTTGAGGATCCAACACAGGCTCTGACTAGGACAAGTGGTGAAAAATTAAAGCAATTGAGAATCTTAAAATCTCTAGTTACACTTTTCTAAAATCGCCTAAAAACAATTTGAAAAAGATACTGAAAAACAAACATTCTTCTACCTAATCACCTAATGCTATAAATTGAAAACTGAAAAGAAAAATGTTGCAACAATTGACCTTAAGACAAGAACCAAAAAAAACATTCCTAATCATCTAAACCTTCAAAATATTTGCAACCCGTGTTTATTGTATTAATTTTGGCCCTTAATTCAATAACGATTTTCTCTTTATACTTCTTAGTAAAAAGAGGATTGTCAAAATGCTTTATTGTTTGTGCCTGTGATGCTTGTTCTTGAATTTTGTTAATCTTAGCTTATGTTTTATCATTTTTTTCTTGTAATTGATTAACTCTGGTCATTAGAGCTTCATTTCTCTTATATAGTCTTTCTATTGTGGCCACATGAGTCTGGGCTTGTGACTTTGCTAAGGCCAAAGGATTTTGCTAGTATTGGATTGTTGATTCCCCTATCATTTTATCCATTTGAAGGGATGTGACCTGAGCCATTGGTATTGTTACTTCAACTATTACAAGAGGCTCAACTAATATTTGAGTGCCATGGTTATCTAGCTCTTCCACTCTGTATTGAGTCTCCTTTGGATCTTTTCCTTCTTCTATAGCCTATATCTATCTCTCTTCTTTAGGATTAAAATGTATAGTTTCTTCTTCTACTTGTGTCAAGGTGAGGCTTTTATGAGATGCTAAAGAAGGAAGGGCCTCCAAATTTAGCTTTTTGATCCTTGGAGAACTTGGAGGAGAAGCAATTTTAATCTAATGCCCACTAAGAAAAATGGATAATCCTTCTGTCTATTGGATATTCTTGAGAACTATTTAGGAAATATTGTTTTCTACCTTTTCTATCACTATGTTGGTGGGGATCACTTGAGGGAGGTTGACTGTAAGCTCAAAATTTTGCTTTGGATCCATCAATGCTTTAGTAAACTTGAGAGGGGTGACCTACATATATGTAGAGGAAGCAATGACTACTTCTTTACCCTTTGTTGTGACTAAGGTAGTGCTATGGGAAGACTGAGTAGCTGAAGGGTCTTCTAATTTTGCTTCTACCATATTAGTCATTTCCATTAACACTTCTATTTGCTTGGGCTCTTGATTGATAATCTCCAAGATAGGGTCTTGGTACTCTTCAGTACGTATTATTGGAATAAAGGAGGGGTTGATTTGACTGTAGCATCTCTCAATATATTCAAATCAGTAGGATATTTTTTTCATGGGGGAATCCTTTAACCTTATAAACAATAATTATTCCTTAAGGGGAATCAATATTGCAGCTATGAAATTAAAACAAGCAAAAAAATAAAAAAATAGCATATGTGCCTTTGACCCTTAAAGAAAAATGAACTTTGAAGTGCATGATAAGGTAACCATGGTGGGGGGGACTTTCACAACTGGTTAATATAATGTAATTATGAGGATAAGCCTTGGAACAATGAAATATATATTCATGAATGACTAAGGTTTTTGGAGGCCTTAAGACTTAGGATTTTAGATATTGGAAACTAATTATTATGCGCTCGGATGAATAAATTTTAACCAGGCCTAAGACCTTAGGAGCTTAAGTTGTAATAGTATTTTGTCATTTACCTCCCACCAATCAGAGTCCAACACCCAAGATTTGATGGGTCAATTAAGATCATCCATATTCTTGCAACAATGCACTATAAGCCATCCATTTTGGACCAATAGGATGCTACCACCCGACTTTGGATGGGTAAAACAAGATATTCTGCTTCCACTTTGGTGGGGCTCTCTAAGTTATGCATCTCTAGACCATCACATGGTGGTGCCCTTCCTTCAATGGGTGAATCATAGTCATATTCCCCTGCTTTTGCCAATGACTTCAAGCCATTAATTTTTGGCCAATTAGGTGTGTGCATCTAATCTCTCATGAGTGAATCAAAGTCATTTGCCCTAATTTTGGTGAGTGAATCAAGATCACCCATTATGAGCCAACTGGATCTTAGTGCCTAACTTCTAGTGGGTGAATTAGGGGTATCTACCCTTCTTTGGTGATTCACTATGGGCCATATATTATTGGACCAATAGGATGTTGGAACTAGTGTTATGGTGCACAAATCTAGATCACTTATTTTATTTCAATAAAACCTTAGGAGGAATTTTAATTATTTGAAAATTCATCCAATGTGGCTTTATCATTTGGGATATGAAACTAAGATAAATTAGAAAATGTGACCTTAAACCTTAGTGAAAAGGAATTGATAATGGTTCTAAGGTGTGGGCCTATTATGTAAAAATCAAGCAAAGGGAGTATTTTGAGTCTATGGGTTGTCGATGAACTACAAGCCTTAAGGGATAGAAAGCATTATTTTTCAGAAGAATTCATGGGTGTGGACTTTTTTATGGTAGTATGAAATGCGAAAGGGGGGAAAATGCATGAGTGGCCTAAGGTTTAGGACTTAGGAATAATATCTGATGAAGCTTAGACCTAGGGGCTTATGAGGGGAAATATTGAATGGAGGCCAACGACTAGGGATTTTTCAAAAGTGACCTTAGGGACCAAAATTTTAAATTTGGAGGACTAAGACCTATGAACTTATGACTTCACCAAAAATAAAAATTTTAGGATATTTTAAGAACAGACATGCTCTCAACCAAAACAAAAATTTGCAAAGGACTACTAGACATGACTATATACAAAAGGAACACTTTGAAGTATGTTGACCATCTTGGGGATTATTGCAAAAATTTGAAAGCCACCAAGTTTAGAGGAAAATAACCTTGACTCAACAAAATAACCTAGACCTAGGACTCCACAAGACCCATCAAAATTTTGAAATTAGGGGTAACTCTTAAGTTGGATTTTGAGGATCCAACACAGGCTCCGACTAGGACAAGTGATGAAAACTTGAAGCACTTGAGAACCTTAGAATATCTGGTTACACTTTCCTAAAATCACCTAAAACAAACTGAAAAAGACATTGAAAAATAAACATTCTCCTACCTAATCACCTAATGCTATAAAATGAAAACTGAAAGAAAAATTGTTGCAATAGATGGCCTAAAGACATAAGAACAAAAAGAATTCACTTTCCTAATCACCTAAAGAAATACTAAAGGACTTGAAACACACTTTTTTTTTTAAAGAAGTACAACTTCATTCTCTTCTGACCCCAAAATAGGGTTGATACAACTTCAGATGTTGGCCATTGATTGGAATCTATATTTGTTCTCCTTCTAGAGTTTATAGCCTATAAGTGTGTTGTCCAATAGTCTAAATTATCTGATATGGCCCAAGCCATTTGGGCTCTAGTTTACCTTTTTCACCATGCTTATCATTCTTGGGGTCCTAATATATCACTATATCTCCTTCAAGAAATGGTTTACCTCTTGCCTTATTATTGAAAAGTTGCATTGTTTTCTATGTTTTCTTTATCATTCTTGTCAAGGCTTCTCTTCTATCTTCCTGTAACTATGCAATTTGATCTAATATTCTTTGTAGAGCATCTGGATTTTCATGATCTTGGAGAAGTAGAGATAAGGTATTTCTCTCTATATGAGGCAATAGAGCATTCTCACCAAACACTAGCTCATATGGGGACTTTCCTGTGTTTCTTTTGATAGATAATCTATCTGCCCATAAAGCATATTTTAACTCATTGTCCCAACCTCTTTTGTTCTTGCCTAGTGATCTCTTGATCCTGGTAATCAGATTCTTATTTGAGGACTCAACTAGACCATTTCCCTGAGGATAATAATTTGCAGCATGAGAAAGTTCTATACTATACTTGGCATAAAATTCAATCATTTCAAATGAGGTGAAGTAGTTGCCATTATCTATAACTATCTTCTTGGGGACCCCAAATCTAGTCAATATGTTTTCTTCAAGGAATTTTATTACAACCTTAGTGGTTGACTTCTTGAGGGGAGCTGCTTCCACCCACTTAGTAAAGTAGTCAGTAGTTATTATGATCCACCTATGACCTCCTAAAGGAGTTTGGATTAATTTCTCCAATCAAGATCAATTCCCCACTATGTAAAGGGAGCTTCAATGATAACTGGCTTCAAAGGCATGGTTGCTAAATGTTTCTTCCCTACAAAAACTTGACAACTATGACAACTTCTTACCAATTGGTGAACATATTTAAAGAGGGTAGGCCAATAATAACCAACTCTCATTATCTTATTGGTAGTGGCCTTTGGTGCAAAATGACCACCATAAAATCTAGAATGGTATTCTTTCAATACTTGATGGATTTCTTTTTCAAATAAATAGAGCAATAATACACCATCTGGATGTCTCCAATATAGTTTACCTTCTTGAACATAGTATCTTTGGGACTTGTTGCTTGACAGACCTCATCTTATTTTGAGATATTCCTCTTGGGAAGGATAATGTCTGAAGATACATCAATATATCATCATACCATTTACACTCAACATTGTCAATTCTTTTAATTTCATGTTGTTCATCAACTATGATAGTATTGTTCATATCTTCCCCTTCTCTGTTAGCCATATATTTTGCTAGACCCTACCCTCTAACAATATGAACTACTTTGAACTCTACATCATACTGCAATAGTTTAACCATCCATCTAGCAATACTACCTATTGGTTTAGACTGAGTAAGGACATCTTTTATGGCTATGTAAGGAATGTAGGCTATTACTTTGCTTGACCCAAATATACTCTTAAAATACTCCAATGCTCTTATTAAAGCATAAGCATGTTTCTCTATCATGGAATATTTTAGTTGAGCTCCTTTCAGTCTTGTGCTCATAAAAGCTATGGGTATTTCATTATTCTCATCATCTTTCTAAGATAGAACTACAACAATAGTATGCTCTGATGCAAAGGAATATATATTGAAGTCTTTAGAATAGTTAGGACAATTTAACACAGGGGCTGTAGTAATGGCATATTTAATACTTTGAAAAGCTTTGATATTCTCTTCTATCCACCTTATGTCCCCATATTTCTTAATCATGTCATTAATAGGCTTTGCAATTTCAGCAAAATTGGGGATAAACCTCCTTACAAAGTTAATCTTTCCAAAGAAAGATCTAACTCCTTTTATATTTTTAGGAGGGGGGATTTTAGCTATAGCTTCTATCCTTTGTGGGTCAATGCTGATGCCTTCTTTAGATAAACATGTCCTAACAACTTCCCTTGTGTTGCTCCAAATATACATTTCTTTGGATTAAGAGATATCCCAAATTCTTTACACCTATTAAACATAGTGGCTAAGTGTTCAAAGTGGTCTTCTAGATTCTTAGAAAACATTGTTATATCATCAAGGTATACAACAACTATTTCAAACATGAGACCTTTGAAAGCAAAATCCATAGCCCTCTGAAATGTAGCACCTACATTCATTAATCCAAATGGCATTCTGAGATATTCAAAGGTTCCCCAAGGTGTAGTAAAAGTAGTCTTATATCTATCCTCTAGATTAACCAATATCTAATTATACCCTGAAAAACCATCTAGTAGAGACATTCTTGATGATCCAACTACTACTTGCAATAATTGCTCCATGTTGGGGAGTGGATAGTTGTCCTTGAGTGAACTTTTGTTCAAATTCTTAAAGTCAACACATAGCCTAATATCTCCATTTTTCTTCTTGACTGGTACTAAATTTGCTATCCAGGAAGAAAATCTCACTTTTCTAATTATTTTAGCATCCAATAATTTTTGTACTTCTTTTTGCATAATTGGATGTAATGTGGGGTTGAATTTTCTTTGCTTTTTCCTGAAGGGCTTTGCATCTTCTTGTAGAGGTATTATATGAGTCATAACATCTGTATTGAATGTCCTCAAATCTTCATAACTCCAGGCAAAAACATCTTTATTCTTTTTCAGAAAGCTAATGTACTATTGTCTTTCCTTTCCTAACAAAGCTTTATTTATTTTTACAAGCCTAGGCTCTTCCTCTATTCCAATATTAACATCATCAACTTTAGATTCTTGAAAGAGTGGCTTATAAGCTTTGTCAAAATCATCAAATAAGATTTCTAAAGAAACAAACCCCCTAGGGATTCTATTTGTTTTTAATTGGATAACTTCAACTGGCTCTCCAATTACATCTTTTAATTTCTCTTCATCCTCTTCCTCACATATTACATCAACAAATTGATTCTGAAGAGTCATGAAGTCTTTAATGTCTACATCATCCTAAAATACTTGAAGATAGACAACATTATCTGGTATAGATGGCTTATAGACAAAAATAGTAGGAAATCTATCCATGTACTCTATATCAATTTCTGGATAGTCTGCACTAGATGCATTTATGGCCAATAAATCTACAACATAATTCTTCTCTCTTGGAATATACAAGTTAAATGCTAAAAATTTATCTATTTCATCTAGTACTACTTGTTTATACTATTTTAATCTTGGATGCTTAGCCTGATATTTTTCTTTTACCTACTGAATGATTAATTTTGCATCTCCACTAACAGTCAAGTAATTGATGCCTAATTCTTTGGCTTTTTTGAGTCCTAACAATAAAGCTTCATATTCAACCACATTATTAGTGCAAGGGAATTCAAGCCTATAAGGGATACCTAAGTAGTTACCTTTAATATCAATCAAATTAATCCTTGCACCAGCCCCAATCTGTGACTTTAGCCCCATCAAAAGTCATGGTCCACATTTTTGTAGTTAGAATCCTAGTAGATTCTACATCAACCTTTGCTCTAATTTTTGGATCCATATCTTTAGCATTAGGAACTTCTTTTAGAAATGGTGTATGCCAAACTGAGTATACTCCCATTTCTTTCTCCTCAATAGAATTAACCAAATTAATCATAGTATCATCAGATTTTCTTAATTCCATAGAATACTTGTTAAAAGGTTCTCTCCTGAGAGTAGCATTTTCTTTTCCTAATAGGGGAATGGTAGCATAAGACCAATCTAACTGAATAGAACCACCTAGTTTTTCAGCCCAATGTCTACTTAGAAGTAAGGAAAAGAAAGGGTCCACATCCACAACTGCTACATCCATTACAATACCTTTCTTTGGATATTGATCTAGGAATACTAGCAAGCTAGTTATTACTCCTACACATGGTATCTGTCTATTATCCATTACTAAAATAGGAGGAGAATCTCTTGTGCAAATAAGTCCTAACTGATCTGCTATTTGTTTAGGCATAATATTGTGTGAAGCACCACTATCAAGCATGCAATTGTGAATAACATATTGGTCCCCTAATTTTGATTTATACTTGAGAGACACATAGAATGGTTTGACTAAAGAAGGTGTTCTAGTCTCATGACTTTTTGGTCTTAGGGCATTACATGTCTGACTTCTTGTTTATTCTATTAACCCAAAGGCTTTGCAGACTTGATCTCTATATTTTGGGACTATCATTAATTCACCAAAAGTAATATTGACCTTTTGTCTAGTTATCTCTGAACCAACATCAAACTTGATTTTCTTGACATCAAATGCTTTTATATATTCCTCCTTTTGTTGCTTCTGTAAATATTCATCTACTTCAACTACTTCAGGAATGAATTTTTTATCTTTTTGTTGTTTGTCTGTATAGGAAAATTTGTTTGGGCCTATATGCCCTTTATTTTCTCTAGTAGATGTTTCTTTATGCCTTTCTTGGCACTATTCTATTCCTTAGATTTATGGTATGGATTCTTTCCAATTCCTCTATCTCTTCTATTGTTGGGATCGATTTTCCTTATTTTATTTTATTATATATAGAATCTAGTGAATTTTGTACGATCTTTACATTATCAACAACCAAGATATTAGGATGATGGTTTGAAGCATATAAATCCATATTTTCTTCAAATAATTTTTCTCTAGACTCATCATCTTGAGTCCAACAAACATTAATCCTTATATCTTCTTTAGATTCATCCTCAAGATCTACATTATTATGCATACTCAGATAAATTCCACAGTCAGCTGAATTATGAGGAGCATCACAAGTAGAACAATAAAAGAGAAAATTTATTGTTACATTAATAGAAGGGATGGGGTTTGGGACAACATCTAGATATTTTTCTGTTTCTCTCTTTTTCCAACCATTTCCATTGTTTCTATTTTTGTTTCCTTCTTCTGAGTTGTTATTATTCCAACCTCTATTGAAGTTTCTTCTAAAAGGAGGTCTATTATCTCCCTATTGTTTTTCACTTTGAGAGTGTGAAGATTCTGCATTATTCTCTTTTTCTCTTTCTATCCTTGCTAATATGTTGTTCATTGTATTGAACATTTCTATCATCTGATTAGCTAGCCTTTCCATAGGGTCTGGCTCTATTTTCTTTAATATATTGAACCCTACCTTCTTGGGTTTCTTATCAAGCTGATTTAGTTCTAAAGAGTAAGGTTTCATTTTACCACTATCAATCATATTTCTTTCAATCTGAATTGCTTTGTCCATGCATGCATCAATAGTATTCACTTGTTCTTATCTTAGCTCATAATTAAATTCTCCTGGAAATGCATTCTTGTAAAAATAGATTGATTGAACATCATTGGGTCTTAACCCAAAAAGGATTTATTGACCCGCATTTTTTATATGCTTGCCAACATGTGGAACACACACACACTACGGATGTTCCCTCTTGAAAAGGAAAGATATTTTCTCCAAGGTTTAGGTAGGTTGGGTCTCAACCGCGCAGGTTTCATTTGGATGGGGCTATGTTGGTGTTTCACAAGTTTTTTTGGAGAGGGGATTTGTAGCAACATTCAATACAAATTAGATTTGAGTTCATAAAGCATCCACAAATCTGCACAAACTCAAAAATTTCTAGTAGTAAACTAACTATAACATAAAGATAAATCCTACTCTAACACTAGTCTAACCAGGAGGAGTAAAGAAAATTTAAAAAGGATAAGGTTAGGAAGAAAGAACCTAATTTGCCTAATATCACTACAACATGTAACAGAGAAATTTGAGCATGAATAAAACTTTCAAGTAGCCAGTATTCACATAGTTGCAGAGAGGGACGATTGTAGAAAAAGGTAATTACAACAACAGTGTACACACAAACTATTGTTACCTCAAGATATTCAACAACTATATTTATTCATGAAAAGATATTTTAGATATTTGCAGTAGAGATTTAAGGGAACTCAAAAAAATACCAAAAAATAAAGCTAATCTAATGTTGCTATTAAGTTTCTAAAATTTTACAGAATTGTTTTTGGACTTCTTTACAAATGAGTGGAAGTTTATTTTATAAGCCGAGGAAAACAAAATTTTCTCCATTTTTAAATTTTAAACTTCCATTAAAATAATAAAATAAAATTGAAGTCTTCTTTCAATTATTTGTATGATTATAATGACATAAATGATTTCAATTCATTAAATCATGCATTCCATGTGAAAATGGGATATCCAAATATTTTTTTATTTGTTGGATCCTTGCACGGTGGAAGATAAAAGTCGTGCCTAGTCAAAAAGCCTTACAAAAAAAATTTGTACATCTATTGGGGTTGAGTAGCCCTCATTGTAAGCTTTCCAAAGTATCCAGTTTGAGCTCAATCGGAGTTCTAAATGAAAAGTTATGGTCTTAGGAGGATTACTTGTAAAAAAGCAAATATAAAAAAAGTCAATCTGTGCGGGAAGATGTCATTTAATAAATTACTTATGTTTTCTAATAGTATTTGAATGGGATTTTGAAATTTTGGGATTTCAAGGTTTTTTAGAATTTCAAAAATATCATTTAATAAATTATTGTGGGTTTCAAATAGTCTTTGAATGGGATTTTGGAATTTTAGGATTTCGAGGTTTTGAGATTTGGTAAAATTGCATCTCACCAAAAACTTCAAAAGTTTTAAATTCCGAAGAAGGAACTTGTCCAAGACTAAATAAGACTTGAAACACACCCAACCATTAGAAATTGTTTTTTTTTCTTTGGTTTTTTTTTAGGATGAACATAAAATTGAAACCCAAAAATCTGCAAAATCTAGATCCCACTGAAAACACCGAAAAAAAAAAAATAAAATTGAAATATTATAAACATGAGCTCACTAATTTTTATAGCCTTAAAGGTCCACAAAAATATTATATAAAATTAATTCTAGCATGCAAGAAAAGGGGGGTCCTGTTTAGAGTGCAAAATGGGGACGTGTTGTCTAGGGAGAACAGGAACTTATTCCTAATCTTGATAAATATTCTGTTAAAATTCTCAATTGATTCATTCCTTTTTTTTTCATTGTAGCTAATTCAGTTAAAAGAGACTGCTCATTTTTCCTTTCACCATATTTCTTTAGAAAATTTTCCTCCATCTCATGGAAATTTTGGATTGTACCAGCTAAAATAGTGTTGAACCATTCTCTAGCATCTTTTTCTAATGTTTGCAAGAAAAGCCTAAGGACTACATATTCTTCATTCACTTTGAGGCTATCCATAGCATATAAAAAATATCTAATGTGATCTTCCCCAGATATAAAATTATTCCCTTGAAACTTGGGTAGATATTTATGAGCTTTTCTAGGTAGGGGATTTAATGCAAGGGGTAAGACAAAAAGGAGGTATCTATTGGTTCTCCATTGATGTATATTAGGTTATGGATTGGCCATGTTAAATACAAGGGTAATTTTAACAACATTTAGAGTAACGATAATAGAAGGAATAACAATAGTGCTATTAAAAGTGGAGCCAATGTTAACAGCATAGAATCTGAATTATTTTTAAAAACATAAATTTTAGATGAGGGAATTTTGTTATGAGTTTGGAGAAGTACCTCTAAATTTGATAGCTCTAATAAATCTTTCGAGCATTCCTTATCATAGATGCTAGGACAAATTGCTCCTTATTTCTTTATTTCTTGAATTCTAGGTATTAACCATTCAAAGTCACCAACACGGTATGTGCAGAAAGAACAAGGATGTTATGGTAAATATTGCTCGATATTGATACTCTCAGCCTCACAAAGTATTATACACTTTAAGGGATTTGGGTAAAATGATAAAAGAAAAGACAAGAAAATTAAACAACCAACAGAACCCATGATTGTTGTACATTGATTTTTTGAAAATACAAAGAAAATCCACAAAAACTCAAGTTGTCCCCACTAATGACGTCAAAATATGTTGTGGAAATATTTTTTGTTCCTTAATATGAGTCACACCACAAGATATTTCTTGATCACAAGCAATATCACAGACTCTGGTGGATCTGCCACTTTAATTCAGAAAAATATTATAAAAAAGACTCTAGACAGGCTGAATTGGGTTAGGATACCCCTGAAGTGAGCTTATAATATTTCTTTATATGCTCATGTTCATCCAAATAAATAAAATGTAAAAATTTAATTCTTTTAATTTTGTTCTTTTCTACTTGACTCATATCAAGTAGATCAATAATTTATACCTAAGCTTCATCGCAAAAAGAGTTTGTTGTTGCAATTCTATCAAGTATCCTCAATGATTTGTTCTTGTACTCTTTTCTTGTAGCTTTGTTATCTTTGAAAATTTTGATTATCCCCTAAGTTGCTTTTGACAATATAATAAGTTGTTTTGCCAACTTCTCTTCATCTGTGTCATCACATTTGAAGTCCTATATTATTTTAGCAACTAATTTATCAAAGCCTTCTACATTGAGGAGCTCTTTGAGGCTAATGTCGACCTATTTTATCTTTTCATCTATTTGTTGCTCCCAACTTTCTAGTTCCTTAATTATAGCCTTCCAGTGGGTCCTCTCATTCAAAAAGGTGGTGACCTTGTTGAATTCTTCTTGACAATCATGAATTTGCCATCTAAAGTAGTCACTTGCTTGGCACTTATCCGATCATATTCATCCTTACATATTTCATAAAATTGGTTGAGGGTTGTTGCTCTCTTATCTACCTCATCTAAGAGTGGTTTTATTCTCTTATTTTTGTTTATTGCTTCTTTAAAATATTTGCAACTCTTGTTTATTGTATTAATTTTGGCCCTTAATTCAATAATGATTTTCTCTTTATACTTCTTAGTAAAAAGAGAACTATCAAAATGCTTGATTTTTTGTGCCTATGATGCTTGTTCTTGAATTTTGTTAATCTCAACTTGATTTTTTCATTTTTTGCTTGCAACTAATTTAATATTATCATTAGAGCTTGAATTCTCTTATATAGGCTTTCAATTGTGGCCACATGAGTCTAGGCTTGTAATTTTTCTAAGACCAAAGGATTTTCTTGGTATTGGACTGTTGCTTTTCCTATCATCTTATCCATTTGAAGGGATGTGACATGAAATATTGGTATTGTTGCTTCAACTGTTACAAGAGGCCCAATTGAGATTCGAGTTGCTTTTTTATCTGGCTCTTCCACTCTGTATTGAGTCTTATTTGGATGTTTCCCTTATTCTATAGCATGTATTTGTCTCTCTTCTTTGAGATAAAAATGTATAGATTCTTCTTCTACCTATGTCAAGGTGAGGCTTTTATGATATTTTGAATAAGGAAGGACCTCTAGCCTTGGATATTTGCTCCTTGGGGAACTTGGAGGAGAAGCAATATTAATATGATGCTTCTTGAGCAAATTGGATAATCCTCCTACCTATCAAATCCTCTCAAGCACTATTAAGGAAATCTTACGTTCTTCTATATCTATCACTATGTTGGTGTGGATCACTTGAGGGAAGTTTATTGCAAGCTCAAGCTTTTGCTTTGCAGTCATCAATGCTTTAGCAATATCGAGAGGGGTGACCTACATCTATGTAGAGGAAGCAATGAATCTCTCTTTTCCCTTCATTATGACTAAGACAGTTCTATGGGAATATTGAGTAGCTAAAGGGTCCTCTACTTTTGCTTTTTATATATTAGTCACTTTGATCAACATTTCTATTTGCTCGAGCTCTTGATTGATAATCTCCAAGATAGGGTCTTGGTACGCTTTAGGGTTTATTTTTGGAATCAAGGGGCTGATTTATTTTACTGTAGAATTTTCCAATATATTTAAATCAGGAGGATAATTACCCATCATCTATATCTAAGTATGTGGTTTTCTCTTTGAATAGTTCTTCCATATGAGTCCCATGGATTTTCCTTTCCTTATGACAACCTGCATTGTATTCTCAAATAGTCCCCCTCGGTGGCTTACCATCCAATTTATCATTTTATCCATGATAATATTATTATAATAGCCATAAGGGTCATATGGTTGCCATTTTTTCATTGAGCCTGAGACTCTTGAACTGGATTCCATTTCCACTGATATGTTTAAAGATAAAAAAGAAATCATTGATTTCTTCAACATGTTCTGTGGTGTGGATGAGGAGGTTACTAAGGCTTTCATGACAACTTGGGACAACGACTTTGTTTCCATCCATGACATGCAGTTCTAGATTTTATTCAAGTTGCTGGCGGACCTGACGAGGCAAGATTTTGATGAAAAAATTATTAGAAGAAACAAGAACAACTGGGAGGCAGAGTTGACATATTTTAAAAAAAATCACCTATTCACAAGAAGGTAATTTTTTTTTGTTTAGCCATCACTTGTCAATGCCCTGGAAAGAAATTTTAAAGCCTATAATGCAATATTTTACTTATGAAAACCCTGAGTCCCAACTATGTTGTTATCATCTAGCCTTTGTAAATCACTTTCAAGATTAAAAAATGATGAACATTCCTGCCACCTTATTCTGGTCCATGGACTATACTATCACTACCAATCGATCCAAGAAAGATGAGGCCAAACCTTGTCACCAAGGTATTTTTAAAGTCCTATACAAGTTCCTCCTTCTGCATTTCCCTTCAGGTAACTTCCTGCCCATGATTCTGAGAAAGAGAATTCTTCCTCAACCCCGAGTCCAAAAAATACTAGATCCAAAAGAAAAGACAAAGGGGGTAAATCCGTTTCTGAGTTTTTCGCCAGGAAGAAGGCCAAATTTGAAATGACCCCTGTTCATAGTTCCCAGAGGCTAAAACATAAAGAAATTGCCAAAACCCCTCTGTACACCTTTGTAAAAACTCCAAAAGATAAGTCTAATTCTCCTGACCTAGTTGAAAGGTATCTTCACAAGTTGGTTGTGCATGCAACTTCAGCCACCATTGATCATCTTGAAACTGCTCATTTGGCCATTGAAAAGGCAAAGAATAGCGCCATGCACTAAGCCTCTTGTTTTTTTGTGAAATTTTTGATAATGTTCCAGTATTGACTGGCACTGAGGTATCCTTTGATACCAAAAATGATGTCAAAGATGCTGTCAATGATGATGATGTAATAGAGATTGCTAAGGATGCATGTACCATTGTTCTTAAGGATAGTACTAAAGAGATTTAAAAAACATATGCGAAAGACGCTGGCCTGGAAGGTGTTGCTTCGTCTCTCATGCAGATGGACATTACCCTTGATGGTTGAAGGCTTTTCCTCTACTTTTGGGTTCCTCTGTGGTGAAGGATCGCTTCTTTTTGAGTTCCTATATGGTGGAGGATCACTTCTTTTTGGGTGTTGTCATCTTTCTGCCTGTTTCTCTCTGTTCCTTTCTGTCAAAGGCTGCTTCTTTTTGTTCCTTTGAGTCTGAGGTTGTAATTTTTTGTTTCAGCAAGCAGTTTTGTGGGTCCTTTTCATCTGCTCCTTTTTGCTTCTTTGATGTACAAGGCATTGGGGTGCCTTTAAAATGCCCTATTTTTAATATAATTATTAATTTACCAAAAACAATATGGTTGAGAGGTGATTTCAGTGAAGCCATACAAATCCATTTTCTGTAAAGATTCTAGTAAGTTGTGATACCCCTTATATACATAATATCCCATCTTACAAGGGATTTTCACCTAGGGGATTTTAGCTTGTTTCTTCATTGATCTTGTTTTGGTCTCCTCTACAACCTACCTAACAATATCTAATGTTGTGATTGACATAAGGCAGAATATGGGTAAGGCTTTTGGGGGAATTTTTGACCTGTATATCCTTATGTAAGTGATATCTTCAGTGAGAATTAATCCACTGCATTATTTTCATGTAAGAACATGGCCATACCTAAGCCAATTCTTTGAGGATTTTTACCATAGAGCTTGAGATAGATAGCTAAGATGAATTTACCAAAAAAATTGGTATAACTAGACCAACCCTCTTGTATCCATGGGAGTCTCTTCTGAATAATTTCTTGATACACTCCCCATTCTACAATTTCTTTCCTATCCATATACCCTATTATTAAATGTACAAGAAAGGAATAGTGCAAAAAATGGGACATCACTTCCCTCTGCTCTACAATAGCTTTCTATAGTTCTTGGAGTTCTCTATCTATGGTGTCATTGATCATGTTTTTCCACTTGTACATGGTTGGTTTTCCTTTTCTATTACATTGAACTATTAAATACATGACCTCCTTTTCCACCCAATTCAAATATTTGTCCCCCATTAGTATATTGATTATATCAACGTAATCTTATGTAGACTTACGTACAGGAAAATATGATGATACTTATTCAGTTAAATTGAACAACTTAGTATAAAAGGTAGTTCTAATCATATATTGGGCTTGAGAATTTAGTACCTGTTTATCTAGAATCCTTTTGGCCTCCTTGCACTAAAATAATTTTTTGATCTATTCTAGAGTAACTATGAAGAGAGCTCAATTTACATGATCTTTTATTGCTCACCTTTGGTTCATATGCCATCACCAACTAGGATAATATGTTAGAAGAGTAATAGACCTTAGGGTATATCAATCTTCCTAGGTTGCATGTCCATCTATTATTGTATGGGTTAGGTATGTTTCAAGCCTTGTATGCTCTTTTGAGGAGTCCTTTTAGCAAGGTGGGATGGCATTGGTAATATTCTTCAATTGGGTGGCAGCTAAAAACTTGAGTCTACTCTACTACCCATTGTTGGTCAACTATGAACTACTGATCTAGGCCTGATAAGCTAGAAAATAGTTTTGCTTCTCTATTATAAGCTTTGCCTGGTAACCTTTGGAATGGTGATGCATCAATTAAGTCTTCAATTTTCACCATGGTAGTAGGAATTTTGGGAGCAGCAGTAGAAGAATCCATTGAACTCATCAAGATTTTAGATTCACAATGATTGTTTACAATAAATAAAGACTCTAACAACTTTGTATATTCATAGTGGGATAGTAAATAGCAAGCTAGGTAGGAATTAAAATTATTTTGGGGGAATTTTTCCATATGCTCTATAATTAAACTTTCAACCACTATCTTCACCTTTCTACCATCCAACAATTGCCACATTGCTTTCTATAATGACATTACCTATAATGAAACTATATTTTTATGATTACTTTTTGTAATTGGTCGTTGATCTATACACTTTTTCAAATTTTATCTCCCTATTGAATCTTAGCTATTTTAAGGTGCATGCCCAATAAGATCTATGGAAAATATGTACTTGTTTTCATACTTTGGCCTACATGTCTTCAATTCCTATTCACTAGTCTTGTCTAAGTTATTACTACTTGTTTTAAAATATGTATCTGTTAGATGGCTACTTTAATTTCATCGCTTGATTTGGAGGTCATTTAACTTTGCCACTAGCTATGGCTGTTAGGTTTAAATTTTTTTGGAGCCATAAATTCTTCACCAAAGTCTACAAGTGTTGCTCGTAGAATTACTTTAGATCTCGTAATTCAACTTATTTGTTTATACTTTAATAAAGAACTAGATAATTTCAATTAAAATAAACTCAAATATTGAACTTACAATGTTTCACCAAGGTACAAGTCTCTTGTCATTTATTCCTACCAATCAGAGGTCAATAACCAAGATTCGACAAGCCAATCAAGGCCATATATATTTGAACCAATCAAATCTCAATGCTAGACCTCTGGTGGATGAATCATATTTGTTCACCCTTTTTTGGTGATGCGATCTAGACTGTTCATTTTACATCGATCAGATATCAATGCTAAAGCTACAACTTGAATCTAGGTTGTTTACCTTTTTTTGGTAACATGACCTAGGCCTCTCATTCTTAGGCCAATCATGTTGAGGCATCCTACTCTTGATGACCAAATCTCATGGTGCCATGTGGCATAACTTTTCTTTTAATTATGTAGGTTTGTATGGCTAAAGTATTCAATTTTTTAAGAGAAGGGAGTGCATAGACATAAGGGACTTTAGAACCTAGGAAAATATGATAATTTTCATTGGGGGGAATATTTTAACATTATAAACAATAATTATTCCTTAAGGAGGACCAGGGTTATGCATAAGGGGTCGACTCTGAAATCTATTTATAAAATCAAGGTCAATTATCTTGGAATCATGGTGATATTTGTAGAAGTATACATGGCGAATTGAATTTATTTATTTCCAAAAATTTTCAAATCGTGGTGAATTTCATTAAATTGTCTCCAAACTTTTCAAACCGTGGTGAATTTTTCTGTGTTGGGGGCTATGAATTTCGGTTTACAAAATCTAAAAAATGTAATACTTAAAAGATTTTGGCCGATACGAAATACTTTAGGTCGACATGACAACCGATAGCATAACGATCGACTACAGGCATGATGATCGCCTACATGAATGTCGGTTGATTGCAGGAATGTCAATCGGCTATAGGAATACTGATCAACTATAGGAATGTCGATCAGTTGTAAGAATGTTGATCGGCTGTAGGCATGATGATTGGCTAGAGGCATACCTATCAGTTGGAGGTATGATGATCAGCTATAGGTATGTTGATCGACTGTAGGCATGCTGATCGACTTTAGGTATGACATTCAGCTACAAGTATACTGATCAACTATAGGCATGACGATTGGTTGCAGGCATAGTGATCAACTATAGGTATGTCGATCGACTGGAGTCATGAGGGTCGGCTACATGCATTACGATTGGCTATAGGTATGTTTATTAGATGGAGTTATGACGGTCGATTGTAGGCATTACGATCGATTGCAGGAATGTCGATCGATTGCAGGCATGATGAGCTGCTACAAGCATGACGATCGGCTGTAGGAATACCGATCGAATTTAGGTATGGCGATCGACTATAGGAAAACCTCTACAACCAACAGGTAAATTTTGATCGACAATCCTTACAACCGATAGGCTTATACTGACATACATGACTCTAGAACCGATCGACTTATACCGATAGACATGACTCTACAATCGATCAACGTATGCTGAAAGACACGGCTCTGCAACCGATTTACTTATGCCGATAGACATGACTCTGTAACTGATCTTATACCGACAGACATGGTTCTACAACCAATCGGATTACACCGACAGACATGGCTTTGCAACCAATCGGCTTATGTGCATAAACACGACTCTGCAACCGATCGACTTATGTCGATAGACCCGATTATGCAACCAATCGGCTTATGATGATAGACATGGCTCTACAACCGATCATCTTGTGTTGATCGACACTCCTTTGCAACCAATCGACTTATTTCGATAGTCACTCCTCTGCAACCTTCACAAGTTTTTCGTTGTTTTAGAGCTATTTTTGAGTTAGAGTATTTTTGATGTATGTTTATCGATACCCAATATAGTATATATACAGGTAGTATATGAGGCGATTTGAGCGGGAAAAATAAAATCATTTTTAATTTGAAGGTGATTTTGACAGGAAATATAAAATAATTTATAATTTGAAGGCGAATTGGGCGAGAAAATAAAAATCATATTTAATTTGAGGTCGACGAATTAAAATAAAGTTAGGTTCATGATTATCAACGATGGGCAAATTTACCCCAAAAAAATTCCACCCCGTAAATTTTGGGCGAATGGGTCCCAGTGAAAGGATCCAAAATTAGCCTTTTCAAAATTTTAAAAAACCTAAATAGAGCAAATTTACGATATTTCGTGCTTATGCATAACCCTGAGGAGGACTCAATATTGCTGCTATAAAATTGAAATAGAAAACAAAGGGAAAATTAAGTGTAAGTGCCTTTGATACTTAAAAAAAAAATAACTTTGAGGTGCATGAAAAGGTAACCATGGTGGGGGAGACTTACACAAATGGTTAATATAATGTAATTATGAGGATAAGCCTTGGAACAATGAAATATATATTCATGAAAAACTAAGGTTTGTGGGGGCCTTAAGACTTAGTATTTTAGATATTGGAAAATGATTATTATGCAGTTAGATGAATAAATTTTGACTTGGTCTAAGACCTTAGGAGCTTTAGTGATACACTTATTTTATCATTTAACTCTTGTCAATCAGAGGTTAGTGCTTGAGCTTCAACAAGTCAATTAGGGCTATTTATCTTCTTACAAAAATGCATTGTCAGCCATCCATTTTTGGACCAATAGGATACTAGCATCTAAATTTGGGTAAGTGAATTAGGATCATCCACCTCCACTTCAATGGGGATATATGAGTCGTTTATCTCTGGACCATCACATGGCATCGTTATTCCTATGAAGTGTGAATTAAAGTTATTTGTCCCTGATTTAGCAAGTGATTCTTAGTTATTAATTTTTTGGCCAATCAGATGTGTGCACTTGATCTCTAGTAGACAAATTAGAACCATCCAAACTTGTTTTTGTGATTGAATTAGGGCCTCCCAATTCTTGAGCCAATTAGATCTCAGTGCTTAACCTTTTGTAGGCAAATTAGGGGTGTTCACCCTTCTTTGATGATGCACTATGGGCCATCCATTCTTGGACCAATAGGATGTTGGCACTAGTGTTATACTGCATGAATCTGGACCACTCATTTTATTTTAATAAAACCTTAGGAGGAATTTTAATTATTTGAGAATTCATCCAATGTGGCCATAACCTTAGAAGGATTTATCATTTGGGATATGAGACTAAGACAAAAATTAGGAAAACATGACCTTAAATCTTAGTGAAAATGAATTGATAATGGGTCTAAGGTGCGGGATTATTATGTAAAAATAAGAAAAATAAGGGATTTTTCAGTCTACGGGTTATCAATGACCTACGAGCCTTAAGCGATAGGAAGAATTATTTTTTTGGAGGACTTTATGGGCATGAATGATTTTATGGTAATATGAAATGTGGAAGGGGGAAAAATACATGGGCGAAGGTTTAGGACTTGGGAGTAATATTTGATGAAGCTTGGACCTAGGGGCTTATGAGAGGAAATATCAAATGGAGGTCAACAGCTAGGGATTTTAAAAAAGTGACCTTAGGGATCAAAATTTTAAATTTGATGGACTAAGACCTGTGGACTTGTGACTTCACAAAAAATAAAATTTGGATGTCTTTTTAAGAACAAGCATCTTCTAATTTTTTTTTTTGCAAAGGACTACTAGACATGACTATATATAAAAGGAACACTTTAAAGTATACTGACCAAGTAGAGGATTATTGCAAAAATTTGAAAGCCACCAAGTTTAGAGAAAAGTATCTTTGACTTCAACAAAATAACCTAGACCTATGAATCTACAAGACTCATAAATTTTTTTAAATTAGGGGTAACTCTTAAGTTGGATTTTGAGGATCCAACAAGACCTATTTTGTAAAATGGAAAGGGAAACCCTTTCAAAACTTATGTTACTATTAGTACAAAAAAATAGTTTATAGGAATTTATATAGGATGCATCCACTTCTAGGGAGTGAATTCAAGTTTTGTATACATGGATATGTTTTGCTAAGGATATTTTAAAACCTTTTCCAAAATCTATTTTGATTAAAATCTAAATCAAGATTCTTGTGAGTGTAGTCTACCTAGCAAGGACACCACTTGCATTATCGGTGATGTGATTCGGGTTCAATCCCCATGGTGGATGTGTATAAGAAGTATTACTCAAAAAAATCTAAATCAAGATAATGGATAGTGGACTATGAAACTTGATGTTGTATATGACATGAAAGTGAGCACATTGAAATATATTATAAAGGAAAAATGGTCAAGAATGAGATACAATTTTTTAGTCATTGGACAAACACACAGTTAAGTCAAGGGTATCTTATTATAGTAGAAGATTGTTTAGATCAATGTTTTTTGACTCCCAATAAGTTGGCCAAGAAATCCCCTTGCTATATTAGAAGGAAAAAACCATTATAATTTATTAGGAGAAAACATTAGAAGAAACAAAGAAGGATGCACAAGATGAGGCATTATAATGTGGAAGCTCAAATTTATAAGAAATTAAAGTATGAAGGAATATGTGGAGTTAATTTGCAAATCAAAGGTGGTGGAAGAAGTTAAATTTTATCAAGGTGAGTCATATACATTACTTTCAAATGACAAGAAATTGTGTCCTTACAATGAAAAATAAAATTAATGTTAAGATTGTCCCTTGCACTTTACGGTCTTTAAGGTATCATAATCAAGAAATTATTATGGAGGTTATCCATTACACTTTAATTTTTCTAGGGAAATAAAAGAAAAGTGTTAGTCTAGAGCTTTTCCCTTACACTTTAGAGTTTATGAAGTAGCATGAAAATACTACTTTCAATAGTTTACAAAAATAGAAAATATCGACAACAAAAATAGAAAATATCGACAAGGATGAATACATTAATGGGAATATATGAAAGAGAAGAAGGGATCCATCATGCAATAGGTTGAATTTAAGGATTAGTTAAATCTCTATAAATGTACATTTTAAAAACCTAAACTAAAATTAAAATCCTAAGATTAAAATTAAAAACAAAGTCAAATTAAAATTAAACTATTGAGATTAAATGAGTATTTTAATTTAATTTTTAATCTAGGATTTGGAAAAAATATATTTATAAAAGATCAAACTAAACCTTAAATGCAATCTTATAGGATTTTCTCACTCCTAATGATGAGACATGTAAGCTATCTCAAATTTTCAAGCCAAAAATCCTATTGTACAATGGATCCCAAAGAATCAAAAACAAATATATCACCTCATCAAAATTGGGGAACATATATATATATATATATATATATATATATATATATATATATTAATGATATAAAGTTTATTTAATGGAATAGTCAAGATATGAATATAGCCCCAAAAAGAGTTATCAAAGAATAAATAGGTTGTGATTGTCCTAAATTTATTTTAGGGTAGGAAATAAAAATAGTTAGTGAGGATTGTAAAGTTGCATTAAAAAAGATTTGAAAGATAGGGGCTATCTATAAGTTTCTACTATGTGATCTTAAGGAGGTATAGTAATTATATGGGATAATCATAAATGGAATAAACAATTTCTAGAATCAAGATGTAGCTAGGTTTCTTGTATATTTTATAAAAAATAAGAAAATGAAAATTAGAGTCATAAATATATATGCTCCAAATATAGTTACTTTTCTAGATATATGTTGGAACAACCTTAGTTTGAATTTATATAAAAAATTCATTCATAAATACAAGCTTTTGATTTTTAAAGTGTTCTTCAATATAATGGTACTATTCTTGGATGATCTAGATCAATAGAGGATTTTGGTTTCATTTCAATCTAAATGTTCTTTATGATGTTATTCCTTAAAATTTTTAATATTTATGGGGTAATAAGGATATCGGGTAGTATCATGTGGTATAAAACTAAATAGGTTTTTATTATCCAGAAATTGGTTACAAAGTATACAATCTCTTCAAATATTTTGTTGCAAAGAGGATCAAATTGTAAAACCTATTCAATTGATATGTAATTTAATCAATAATGCTAATCCAAATCCATCTTATTTTTAGTCCATATGGCTACATGACCTTCATTTAATCCAAGTAGTTAGATTATGATAAGATGAAGTAAAATTTAAAGTATTATACATATGTACAAATTTATTTAAAAACTAAAATATGTAAAGGGAAAATGAAAAACTAGAATATCAAAACCTTTTGTAAAATTTTCAAAATAAAGGAGAATATTGAATTTGTTGAGGGTGATGTCAAAAGTCACCCATAATTATTATTTATTAAATTAGTTTTATATTTTGTGTTGGAAATATGAGCAAGGTTTGTTGTCATTGATGTCAAGAAGAAAGCAAGGTTTGTCATCATTAATGTCATGAGGATGATGACCAAGTTTCAATGTCATCCATGCATTTATGTCAAAAGGTTGATGTCCAAATTCCGGTGTTATAAATGTCCTCCAGTGGTTTTTCCAGCAAGGCAAGAAGTAGGTTGATAAAAATAATAATATTATAATATATAATATTATAATATTTTTCGGTTATAGTTTGGTGTGAAGAGAAACAAAGGTTGTGGAGTGATAAATTTATTATTTTCCAAAAGACCCATGTGAAATTTTATAATGCCCTAAGTTTTAAATTATTTAAATTTAAATATTTTACCTAAAGGTAAAATTTAAATTTAAATTAATTTAAAGGGCCATAATTCAAATTAAATTTGAAATCGAATTATTTCATCCATCGACGTGTTTGAAGATATTGCCATGCATATAAAAGGGGGTAAGAACCCACCTTAGTAAAATCATCCATGCGATCGATTTGAATGAAAAATGAATTCATGCACCAAAGGTCTGAAGGGAATCACATGTGTTAGAAGCTTTAAGGAGGAAGACTAAGGCATAAGTGTTAGTGGAGCGCACTTCTCAAATGTAGAAGCATTGGTAGCATAGTTGGCAATGAGGGCAGTGGTAAGTCGCTCATAAGTGATAGGTTGCAGGTTCGAATCTACGTGATAGTGTTTTGGGTAAGGTAGAGTTGGTTTTCATTTTGTTCGCACCATCGAAGGAAGCTTAAGAGGGAGGCATGAGCCTCATTCATTGTGTGTGGGCACGTAGCCCACTTGGTGGGTGCATGCTATGTGGAGGCACTTGGGAGAAGGGGATCGATGGTTCGAATCCCATCGAAGTCCTTTTTGTTGCAATTAAAAGGTATGTGCTCATTTGCTAAGGTTTGATATTGCACACGAAATGCATAAAGGTGGAAATTAAATTTTTAATTTCCTAAAGGTTTTTATTATTAAAATTTGCATAGTTAAAAGGGTTTATGAGTTATAAAAGGAGATAAAAGGGTATGCAAAGTTTTAATTTGGGTGTTTGATTTTTAAGTGGTTAAAAGGAGTAATAAGGTGTGCCAAGGGTGTTAGATGTTTTTGTTGAAATAAAGTTATATTATAAAAATTGATTTGAAAGGAGAAATAAGGTATAGTTGATTTTTGATATTTTGACTTGGTGAAATATTTTTGAAAGAAAATATTAAGGACAGATTTTTGCTATCTAACCTTTGAGATTGGCAAAAAGAGTGAGTGTGATTGAGACAGGTTTTGAGAATCAAATCTTCTTCAAAACAAAGGTATGGGCATATCTTCCTTGTGAGTGAAATATTGTTGGATGTTGTGAATGCTAAGTTGGAGTGAAAAGGATTGTTTGATAAGCATTGTTGAGTTTGGTTTTGAGAAATCCAATGTTGATTGATGTGGGTTTTCTGGAATGAAAGTTGATACTAAAACCTTGTTTGATAAGCATTGTTGGAAATATTGAGTATCATTGTTATGTGAAGTTGAGAACTATCTTGAACTAGGGTTTGTGAAATATCATGAGTATCATTGTTATGTGAAGTTGAGAACTATATTGAACTAGGGTTTGTGAAAGATCATGAGTATCATTGTTATGTGAGGTTTGTTTGATAAGCATTGTTGACTAAGCTTTCATTGAGTGATTGGTTGAGTGGAGTTGATTGGGATTAGTTGATTGGAAGTGTTGGAGTGATAGTTCAAGTTCTATGAAACAAATTATTCTTTATTCTTAATTGATTTGAAGAGAGTTTGGAAGTAATTGAGTGTTGTGTGAGAGTGAAACATATTGAGTCTCTAACCATTCTCTATATGTTTCTATGGTAAAACAAGAGAGATTGAAAGTGATTGAGTATTGTTGTGAGTGTGAAGCATATTGAGTCTCTAACCATTCTCTATATGTTTCTATGAGATTAAAACAAGATTTTGTGTGAAGCTTGTTTGTGTGATTGAAGAGGTTTTTTATAATAGATTGAGTTGAGTTGAGTAAGCTTTTGTGGAAGCTTTACACAATTTATAAGTCTTGGTGAAGACTTAAAGTAAGTCTGGAAGACTTCAGTGAGATTTAGAGAACTTTGGATAGATTTGAGGTAAGTCTTTGAGAAGACTTGTGAGTAGAGTTGATTGATTGATTTGTTCAAACCTTGAGTTAAGGTTTGGGGAAGATCTAGCAGAGTTGATTTGTGATTGAGTCAAGCTTTGTGTTAAGGCTTGAGGATAGATTTGAGGATAGAGTTTGTGTAGATTTAAGGACAAGTTTGTGCTAGATTAGAGATAAATATTGAGCAAATTTGTGCTAGACCAAAGGACTATGTTTAGTAGATTTGAGATAGATATTGAGCAGATTTGTGCTAGACTGAAGGACTATGTTTAGTGCAGATTTGAGATAGATATTGAGCAGATTTGTGCTAGATCGAAGGACTATGTTTAGTGCAAATTTGAGATAGAGCTGAGAGTAAGCTTTGGAGGTGATAGAGTAGAGGATAGTAGTCTCTAGTGGATAGAGATCCATTAGCCAAGGTAGAGAGGATAAAGGTCTTCAGTGGAGAGAGATCCACAAGCCTAGAGTAGTGGAGGTAGTAGTCTTCTAGAAGATCACCACCAGAGAAGAGGAGAAGGAGTTCTCCTATGGATAGAGATCCATAAACCAACTAAGGGGATTGGTGTCTCCTATGGATAGAGATCCATGAACTTGATTAGGGGATTGGTGTCTCCTTTGGATAGAGGTCCATAAACATTGTAATAGGGAAAGGATTCCCAAGAGATTTGTTGAGAAAATTTTAGTGAAATATTTTCTCCATGGAGTAGCCCACATTGGGTGAACCATGTTAAATTGGTGTCTCTATTATGTGTGGTGATTTATGCATTGCTTTGATTACTATTGTTGATATTGCATTGATATATTGGATTATATAGCTTGAGTAAAGAAAAGTAAAAAGTGGTCTTATACTATTCACCCCCTCTCAGTATAAGCTTGTGTTCTTCAATTGGTATCAGAGTGGGTTCCTTCGAAAGAGTTTAACAACTTGAAGGAAAATCTTACAAGAACACAGATGGATTCTAAGGATGGATCTTCAAGGAATTCAACACCATTGTTTGATGGGAACAATTATGTACTTTGGAGTATGAGAATGAAGATTCACCTGATGGCACTTGGAAATGAGGTATGGGAAGTAGTTGAGAATGGATACATACCGCCAGCTACTCCACCTACAGATAAATATGGTAAGCTTCTACATCATTACAATTCAAGAGCAATGAATGGAATTTTGAAAGGTTTGCATGAAACAGAGTTTATAAAGGTTATGCACTGCAAATCAGCAAAGGAAATTTGGGATAAGTTGCAAGGCATATATGAAGGAGATAAAAAGGTCAAAAGGGTAAAGTTGCAAAATTACAAAGGAATATTTGAAGACCTAAAGATGAAGGATGAAGAAAACATTGTTGCATACCTACTTCATGTAGATGAGGTTGTTAACTCCATGCAAGGACTTGGGCTTGAAGTTCAAGAATCTGATGTTTGTGATAAGATTTTAAGGTCACTCCCAAAAAGGTTTAGTGAAAATATTTTAGCTATAGAAGAATCAAAAGATATTGATATTTTGACAAGGGATGAATTACATGGCATTCTCATAGCTTTTGAGATGAGAATAAAAGAGGAACCTATTTCTCAGAAGGAAGCAACCTTCAAAGCTACTAAGAAGACAAAGGGTAAGAAGTCAGATTCAAGCAATGAGTTATCTAGTGATGAAGAAGCAAATTATGGCAAAAGGAACAAGGACTCAAGAAAGTATAAAGGTACAAAATTAGTTAGATATTTTCATTGTGGAAAGTATGGTCATTATGCATCTGATTGTCCAGAAGCTGGAAATAGCAATGATGAAGAAAAATAGGATCATAAGAACAGGGAAATAGAAAAACACAGGTACCAAAAGAAAAGTAGGGATGGACAAGGCAAGCAAGGAAAGAAATTCTTCCAAAGGCATAAGAAGAGTTTCTATGCAGACAAGGTAGGTAAGAGCTCAAGTGATAGTGATGAAAGTTCCTCAGATAATGATAAATATGAAGTACTATTTCTAGAAAAAGAAAAAGAAGTGATTAGAAAAAGGTCACCAATGATTCTCAAGTGTTTTAGATGTGGTAACTTTGGTCATCTTGAAGATAGTTGTACAAGGAATGGATTTAGTTTCAGTGATGATGAATATGAAGATACACTTGAAGGACCAGAAGAGAATCTACTTATGGCATTAGAGGAAGAAGGAGGTGATCCTATAGAAGATAAGTCAGAAAGGAATGAAGATGATCCCAAAGGCAAAAAAATAGAGGAAGAATCAGAGAAAGGAGAAGTTGATCTTGAGGGTGAGCTTATTCATGCCCTTGATGCATTAAGGGAGGTAAGAAAGCAAAACTCAAAACTCAAGCTTAAATTTCAAGAATGTGATGAAGAGAAAGGAAAGCTTATAGAGGATCTAACCAACTCAATAGCTAAGACAAGGAGGTTTAAAGAGAAGTTAGAAGCTAAGGTTTTAGAGTGTGAAAGGTTAGAGCAAGAAGTAGCTTCACTAAGGAAGGAAGTAAAAGAGTCTAAAGATAAGCTACACAAGTTTGGAAAGAGCTCAAAAACCATAGACAAGATTATCAAGGTACAAAGGTATTCATCAAATAAAATAGGACTTGGATTTGAACAGGAACAAAGAAAACAAGGAGAGGAGTCAATCTCAAGCTTCGAAGAAGAAGAAGCTTCAGAAGAAGAGAGTGTAAGAGAAAGTGAGACTTTTGAGGATGAGTTGGACAATAAAGAGTTCAACAGGAAAAGGAACAATGCACAAATGAGGAACAGATGGAACAGGAAGCAACACAGGGTAGAAGAGACTAAGAGACCAATGGGGTCAAGGCAAGGTAGTTTCAATGGATGATGCTTCTCATGTCATAGGTTTGGGCACAAGGCTTCACAATGCAGGACACATGGAAGACAAGAATATGGGAATTTCAGAAACAGGCATCTTTTTCAAGGGTATTGCTACTCTTGTAATCAATTTGGTCACAAGGCAGTAAATTGTAGGGTTCATGATAGAAATGGATATGGCTTCACCAGAAGAAACTTCAAGATAGTTGCACCTCCAAGGAATAACAACATTAAGTGTTATAAGTGCAATAATGATGGGCATACAACAAAGTGGTGTAGAGCAAAAATTCCAGAGACAAGCAGGAACAGGAATAGTTAGAGGAATCAGAAGGATCAATTGAGGAAGAAAGTGGACAAAGGTAAAGATCAGTGCTTGTTGGGAGTAGAAATACTCCCACCCCAGAATTAACCACCTCAAGAGGAGGTGGGGGAGGGGCTAAGCTAAGAGTCTCATTCTTAGCCCCGAGCCCCAAAGGTGACCCTTTGCCATTGATGTCAAAGGGGGAGAGATTTGAGTTAGGGGGAGAGCATTCAGTCAAGGGGAGCAGTTTCTCAGGGGGAGCAGAATAGAAAAAGGTAAAGGAAATGGTAAAAGAAAATGGGTTGCCATCAATGACAAAGGGGGAGATTGTTGGAAATATGAGCAAGGTTTGTTGTCATTGATGTCAAGAAGAAAGCAAGGTTTGTCATCATTAATGTCATGAGGATGATGACCAAGTTTCAATGTCATCCATGCATTTATGTCAAAAGGTTGATGTCCAAATTTTGGTGTTATAAATGTCCTCCAGTGGTTTTTCCAGCAAGGCAAGAAGTAGGTTGATAAAAATAATAATATTATAATATATAATATTATAATATTTTCTAGTTATAGTTTGGTGTGAAGAGAAACAAAGGTTGTGGAGTGATAAATTTATTATTTTCCAAAAGACCCATGTGAAATTTTATAATGCCCTAAGTTTTAAATTATTTAAATTTAAATATTTTACCTAAAGGTAAAATTTAAATTTAAATTAATTTAAAGGGCCATAATTCGAATTAAATTTGAAATCGAATTATTTCATCCACCAACATGTTTGAAGATATTGCCATGCATATAAAAGGGGGTAAGAACCCACCTTAGTAAAATCATCCATGCGATCGATTTGAATGAAAAATGAATTCGTGCACCAAAGGTCTGAAGGGAATCACATGTGTTAGAAGCTTTAAGGAGGAAGACTAAGGCATAAGTGTTAGTGGAGCACACTTCTCAAATCAAGAAGCATTGGTAGCATAGTTGGCAGTGAGGGCAGTGCTAAGTCACTCGTAAGTGATAGGTCATGGGTTCAAATCCATGCGATAGTGTTTTGGGTAAGGCAGAGTTGGTTTTCATTTTGTTCATACCATCGGAGGAAGCTTAAGAGGGAGGCATGAGCCTCATTCATTGTGTGTGGGCACGTAGCCCACTTGGTGGGCATGTGCTATGTGGAGGCACTTGGGAGAAGGGGATCATGAGGTTGAAACCCATCGAAACCCTTTTTGTTGCAATTAAAAGGTATGCGCTCATTTGCTAAGGTTTGATATTGCATCCAAAATGCATAAAGGTGGAAATTAAATTTTTAATTTCCTAAAGGTTTTATTAATTAAAATTTGCATAGTTAAAAGGGTTTATGAGTTATAAAGGGAGATAAAAGGGTATGCAAAGTTTTAATTTGTGTGTTTGATTTTTAAGTGGTTAAAAGGAGTAATAAGGTGTGCCAAGGGTGTTAGATGTTTTTGTTGAAATAAAGTTATATTATAAAAATTGATTTGAAAGGAGAAATAAGGTATAGTTGATTTTTGATATTTTGACTTGGTGAAATATTTTTGAAAGAAAATATTAAGGACAAATTTTTGCTATCTAACCTTTGAGATTGGCAAAAAGAGTGAGTGTGATTGAGACAGGTTTTGAGAATCAAATCTTCTTCAAAACAAAGGTATGGGCATATCTTCCTTGTGAGTGAAATATTGTTGGATGTTGTGAATGCTAAGTTGGAGTGAAAAGGATTGTTTGATAAGCATTGTTGAGTTTGGTTTTGAGAAATCCAATGTTGATTGATGTGGGTTTTCTGGAATGAAAGTTGATACTAAAACCTTGTTTGATAAGCATTGTTGGAAATATTGAGTATCATTGTTATGTGAAGTTGAGAACTATCTTGAACTAGGGTTTGTGAAAGATCATGAGTATCATTGTTATGTGAAGTTGAGAACTATCTTGAACTAGGGTTTGTGAAAGATCATGAGTATCATTGTTATGTGAGGTTTGTTTGATAAGCATTGTTGACTAAGATTTCATTGAGTGATTGGTTGAGTGGAGTTGATTGGGCTTAGTTGATTGGAAGTGTTGGAGTGATAGTTCAAGTTCTATGAAACAAATTGTTCTTTATTATTAATTGATTTGAAGAGAGTTTGGAAGTAATTGAGTGTTGTGTGAGAGTGAAACATATTGAGTCTCTAACCATTCTCTATATGTTTCTATGGTAAAACAAGAGAGATTGAAAGTGATTGAGTATTGTTGTGAGTGTGAAGCATATTGAGTCTCTAACCATTCTCTATATGTTTCTATGAGATTAAAACAAGATTCTATGTGAAGCTTGTTTGTGTGATTGAAGAGGTTTTCTATAATAGAGTGAGTTGAGTTGAGTAAGATTTTGTGGAAGCTTACAATCAGATTGGACAGAGTTGAGGTAAGTCTTGGTGAAGACTTGTTGGACAGATTTGTGTGAGCTTTTGTGGAAGCTTACAATGTAGATTTGAGATAAGTCTTGGTGAAGACTTGTTGAGCAGATTGGACAAGTTCTAGTGAGGACTTGTAGAGTAGATTTGAGGTAAGTCTTGGTGAAGACTTGTTGAGCAGATTGGACAAGTTCTAGAGAGGACTTATAGGATAGATTTGAGGTAAGTCTTTGAGAAGACTTAAGATCATATTAGAAAAGTTATAGTGAGGACTTGTTGGATAGATTTGAGGTAAGTCTTGGTGAAGACTTGAGAGCAGATTGGACAAGTTCTAGAGAGGACTTGTTGAATATATTTGAGGTAAGTCTTTGAGAAGACTTGAGAGCAGAGTTGATTGATTGATTTGTTCAAACCTTGAGTTAAGTTTTGGGGTAGATCTAGAAGAGTTGATTTGTGATTGAATCAAGCTTTTGATATTCTCACAATGACACCGAGAGGGGGGTGAATCAGTGTAGCTATTAAAATTCAAATCTACAACACTTAATGCTGAAGCAAAGAGAACTTAAAAATAGGTAAAGCAATTTTCACAAGAGAGCACACCACAACACACAATGTAACGAGGTTCACCAATTTGGCTACTCCTCAAAAATGACTGCTTGGACTCCAATCCAAATCCAGCCTTTGCAAAACACCAATTTTACAAACACTTTACCAGCACCCACTGGAAGGAGCACCAACCCCTTATTTTTCTGCTTCAATAGATAGGAGCACCAACCCCTAATGCCAAGCACCAACTTGGACTGCAATTCTGAATTATCTTAATGACATAAAAATGCCTTCATTGTTTACACGACCCTGACTGGTCTGCAATTAATCAAACTCTGCACTCTCTCACGGCTCTGCTTATTTCTCTCTCGGCCCTCTTCTAACCCTCTTTACACAACAATTTCTCACATACAGCAGCAACCTTATTCTTCACGCAGACCTGCTTTTATATCATATTAGTCTCTATTTTTAACTTCCATATTTACGCATGCAACCCGTAACTGTTCCTTTAATATTCTCTTCTGCCACTTGTCAACTGTAACTTCTTCTTTATGTAACTCCTTTTGTATTTATAGAGTGGGCATTTCGTTAAACACGTTACATGCAACATATACCTCTACCATGACTGTTCGTCTTCTTTTCTGTGCATGCATGCATTTTTTGATTCTATTTATGCGACTGTTCGATTTCTTCTTCTTCGATTGTTCTTAAAATAGTTGCATGCTTTTCTTTTGTAATTGCTCCTGTAACTGTCGCATTGACTCCAGTTAACTCTTCTTATTTTGGCTGCATGCTTTTCCTCTACAACTACCCCTTTAACTATTGTTCTGCTTTAGTTAACTGTCAGTGATCGTGCTATTGCGACCTATCGTGAAATCGTGACACTTCTGTCTCTTTATGCTCTTCTCGCCCTTTATCCATGAAAACTCAACATGTCATGAAATCATGACATTTTCTGCCTCCTTGTTCACCTCTTGTCTTGCACCCATGAAAACCAGACATGTCACAAAATCGTGACACTTTTCGCTTCCTTGCACTTCTCTGCCTTTCGCCCATGAAAATGAAACATGTCACGAAATCGTGACACTTTCGCTGCCTTGTGCCTTTTCTATCTTTGGCCCATGAAAACAACATGTCATGAAATCATGACACATTCACTGCCTTGTGCCTTTTCTATCTTTGGCCCGTGAAAACACAACATGTCACGAAATCGTGACACATTCGCTGCCTTTTGCCTTTTCTATCTTTGGCCCACGAAAACACATGTCACGAAATCGTGACACTTTTCCTCCTTGCGCTTTCTCTTCGAACATATCACGAAATCATGACACTTTTTCTCCTTGGACTTTCTCTTGAACTGTCATGAAATCGTGACACTTTCTCTCCTTGGCGCTTTCTCTTCGAACCTGTCATGAAATCGTGACACTTTCTCTCCTTGGCACTTTCTCTTTGAACCTGTCATGAAATCGTGACACTTTCTCTCCTTGGCGCTTTCTCTTCGAACCTGTCATGAAATCATGACACTTTCTCTCCTTGGTGCTTTCTCTTCGAACCTATCATGAAATCGTGACACTTTCTCTCCTTGGCGCTTTCTCTTCGAACCTGTCATGAAATCGTGACACTTTCTCTCCTTGGCACTTTCTCTCGAACCTGTCATGAAATCATGACAGTTTTCTTTGCCTGTGCCTTCTCTCCAAACATGTCATGAAATCATGACAGTTTTCTTTGCTTGCGCCTTCTTTCCAAACATGTCACGAAATCATGACAGTTTTCTTACTTGCCTTCTTTGCTTCCAACATGTCACGAAATCATGACAGTTTTTCTACTTGCCTTCTTCTCTGACAACATGTCACGAAATCATGACAGTTTTTCCACTTGGCTTCTTTGCCTCCAACATGTCACGAAATCATGATAGTTTTGCCAGCATTTTCTCTCTCCTTCGATATGTCATGAAATCATGACAATTTTGACCGCATTTTCTCTCTCCTTCGAGATGTCGTGAAATCATGACAATTTTGACAGCATTTTCTCTCTCCTTCGAGATGTCGCGAAATCGTGACAGAAAACATGTCGCGATATCGTGACAGTTTTCTTACTTGTCTTTTTCTTTGATTTTTTGAATCTGGGCCACTTCTGTCTTCTTGGAAATTCACTATACATGTTTTGACTGACCTCTGAACTCCTGTCCACTGCATCAACTGCATCAACTGATCTATCTATTTGTGTTGACAACAATGACAATACTTTTGCTGCACCTTGCTCAACAATCTCCCCCTTTGGAATTGTTGGCAACACTCATGCACTCTCCTATAATTCTTCTCCCCCTTTGACAATAATACCAAAGGGCTACTACAGACTCCCCCTGAGTCTATGCACAACATTCTCAGATACACATTGTTATAGTTAGCAAAAATCATGAATATGAGCAAAACTATAAACATAGGCATAAATGCTCCCCATGAGAATGTGATCCCAATTGATAGTCAGTTCTTGGGAAATGTGACTACTCCCAACTTACTCCGAAGGTACTCAAAAACTTCCTTTGGCAATGGTTTTGTGAATATATCTGCTACTTGCTCTGTAGTCGGAACAAAATCCAATTTGACCTCACCTTCTGCAACTTTATCCTTCAAGAAGTGATACCGGATTGCAATATGTTTGGTTCGAGAATGCATAACCGGATTCTTTGATATGTTTATAGCACTGGTGTTGTCACATTTAACTGAAATTGGCTCTTTGAAGTGAATACCAAGATCTTTCAGGGTTTGTCTCATCCATAATATCTGTGTACAACATGTTGTTGCTGCAATGTATTCTGCCTCTGCTGTGGATAGAGAGACTGATTCTTGTTTCTTGTTGTGCCATGCTACCGACTTGTCTCCAAGATAAAATGCTCCTCCACTGGTACTCTTTCTGTCATCAATACATCCTGCCCAATCTGCATCAGAATATGCAATAAGAGTGAAGTCCTTACCTTTTGGGTACCATAACCCATACTCCATAGTACCCTTGAGGTACCTAAAAATCCTCTTCATGGCTGTCACATGAGTCTCTTTGGGACTAGCCTAAAATCTTGCCACCATGCATACTGCCTGTAAGATATCTAGTCTGGTAGCTGTCAAATACAATAGACTTCCAATCATAGATATGTACATGGTTTGATCTACATCTGGAGATTTGTCATCCTTGCTCAACTTGCAACCTATTGTCATGGGAGTGCTAACAGGTTTACTATCCTCCATTGTGAACTTTTTCAACATTTCTTTCACATATTTAACTTGAGAAATAAAAATGCCCTTTTCACTTTGATTGACTTGCAGTCCGAGAAAATAAGAAAGTTCACCAATCATAGACATCTCAAATTCTTTCTTCATTTTATTTGCTATGTCACTACAGGACTTATCATTGCTGCTGCCAAAAATGATATCATCTACATAAACAACAAGGACAATAAGATGGCCATTCTCTATTTTGACATACAGATTGTTGTCCACCAAACCTTTCTTGAACCCCTGTTGAATCAGATAGTTATCCAGCCTTGCATACCATGCTCTGGGTGCCTGTTTTAAACCATACAAAGCTTTCCTCAACTTGCAAACAAAGTTGGGATTATCACCGAGTTGGAAACCATCTGGCTGCTCAATGTAAACCTCTTCTTCCAGTTTTCCATTCAGAAATGCTGATTTTACGTCCATTTGATATACCTTGAAATTTTTATGAACTGCTAAAGCTAGAAACATTCTGATTGCCTCTAGTCTGGCTACTGGTGCAAAGGTTTCCTCAAAATCAATACCTTCAACCTGTGCATAGCCTTTACAGACCAGTCTTGCTTTATTTCTTACAACCTGTCCATCTTCGTTCAATTTATTTCGAAAAATCCATTTAGTACCGATTACATTTTTATTTGTCGGCCTTGGTACTAACTCCCAGGTTTTGTTTTTCTCAATCTGATCTAGTTCTTCATTAATTGCTTTCATCCAACTTTCATCTATGCTTGCTTCAACAACATTTTTGGGCTCAATGTTGGATAATAGAGAGTAGTTCCGTACTACTGCTCTTCTAGTCTGAATACCAACTGTTGGGTCCCCAATAATCTATTCTCTGGGATGATTTTTCTGCCAGCTGCCTGTTTTGAATTTCTTGTTTTCTTCTTCTTCTGAGTCAATTCTTAAATCAGCTAGGTCAATTTTTTGATTCTCTTCTATTTCCATTTCTTCATCTCCTTCAATGACTTCTTCATAAATAGGGTAGTTTTCTTGATAAGTAGTTTCTCGATCTCTACCTTCATCAACTTTAACATCTGCACTCTCCACAATTTTCTTTAGCCTCTTGTTGTAACATGTGTAGGCTTTGCTTTTTGTTGAGTAACCAAGAAAAATACCTTCATCAGCTCTATCTTCAAATTTATCGAGATTATCTTCAGTTCGTTTGATGTAGCACTTGCTGCCGAACACTTTGAAATATCTTGTTGTTGCCTTTCTGCCGAACCACAGCTCATACGGTGTTTTGCTTTCATGCATCCTTAGCATGCACCTATTTTGGATGTAAACCGTAGTATGGACTGCCTCTTTCCAAAATCTATCAGCTATTTTGTTCTCAGCCAACATTGTCCATGCCATTTCCTGCACTGTCCTGTTCTTCCTTTCTACAACACCATTCTGCTGAGGTGTTCTTGCTGCTGAAAACTGTCTTTTGATCCCATATTTTTGATAGTATTCTACAAATTCTTCTGAGATAAATTCTCCTCCTCTATCTGATCTTAGGCATTTAATTCTTTTTCCAGTTTGATTCTCAACCTATTTTTTAAAAATCTTGAACATCTCAAAGGCATCTGATTTAAGCTTTAAAAATAGTACCCATGTCATCCTGGAGTAGTCATCTATGAACAACATAAAGTATTTGTCACCATTTATGCTTTGTGTTCTCATGGGTCCACACAAATCAGTATGTATTAGATCTAAAGGCTTACTTGGTGAAGTATTCCTTTGATTTGAATGTGGCTCTAGTTTGCTTCCCTTTTTGGCATGAAGCACAGATGCTATTTATTGGTTTGCCAATGGTGGGTATATCTCTTACTGCCCTTTTTGAACTTATTTTTACCAGATTGTCAAAGCTAATATGATCGAGCCTCTTGTGCCACAGCCAATTTTCATCTTCCTATCCAATCAAGCATGCTCCTTCTGAAGTTTTTGAGAGAGTATATAGATTTCTAGAAGTCCTTAATCCAGTAGCTATCAGCTTCCCACTGTGTGCTTTTCTGACTTCACAGCCCTGCTTCTTAAAGATGACTTCATGACCTCTATCACAGATTTGACTTACGCTCAGTAAGTTGTGCTTCAAACCAATCACAAACAGAACTTCTTTGGAATTGATCTGTCCATCACTTATCTTGACTGATCCTTTGCCAACTATCTTGGCTCCATCATTATTTCCAAACTTTACAGAGCCCCCTTCATATTTCTGTAATTTTTCAAATTTTTGTTTATCTCCTGTCATGTGACTGGAGCATCCACTATCCAATATCCATGGTGCAGATTTGTTCTGTGCTTTGAAAGTTGTCTGAACAATCAAGGATTCCTTTTCTTCCTTGGGTCGCTCCTTTTCTTTCCACTCTGGTTTGGCTACAGTTTTGGTTACTTGTTTAGACTTTTCTTTGTCAGTAGCCTGTGCATGTTTTTCTGGGAATTTTTTGTTTTGCCTTAAACTGTTTGGTTGAGTTCTTCTTCCTGATATCTGTTTGCTGCATATGTGCTTCTACAGTTTCTTGCAATGTGTCCAAAGTTATGACAGTTATAGCATTCTACTGCATAATCCATCAAGGGTGAAAAGACATTTCTACTGGTGAAATTTCTTTGTCCTATATTATGAATGCAATCTGAAATCTTATGACCGTAAGCATTGCATTTAAAACAATAACCAGAAAAGGAATGATTGAACCTGGGAATTGGTCTTTGCCATTTTGTAGTAGGAGCCACAAATTTTCTTCTCCTTTGATGTGTGACTTTTATGAATCCCTCATTGTCAGCACTCTTCTCGTGCCTAGCACTGTTGCTTTCTTTTGCCTGATTCATTTTTCCTTGATCAACCTTGATCTTATCTTCTTTCTTTACTTGTTCTACTATTATGGCCTTTGATCCACTTGACGATTCTCCTTCGACAAAGCCCAAGCCAAATTTGATGCCCGTAGTCCTCTGACTATTTATAATCTTTTCAAGCTTTGCAGAACTTCCTTCAAGTTTGTGATAGCAACTTAATTTTTGATTCTTTTCTTCTAGCCGCATTCTTAAGACAACAATCTCTTCTTCCAGTTTGCAGCACTCATCTATTTTCATGGTTAATTGAACTTCGAGTTCTTCAGACATTTTCTTAAATTCTTCTATCTGTACTTTCAAACTGCTTATTATGTCATTCGCATCCTCTAGCTTTCTTGAGACCTTTTTATTCTTTTTCCTTTCTGTACTCAACTCTTTAAGTGCAGCAACCAACTCTCCTTCCAGATAAACTTCAGCCTCATCCTTACTTTTTGTATCACCTTCCTATTTTTCTTCTATTTTTGCTTCTTCAAATGCCATGAACAGAGCTTCACCTATTTCTTCTTCAGAATCTTCACCTGAGCTATCTTCAGAAGAGCTGACATTCTTGGATATGAAACTTTTCTTTTTGAAATTGCTTTTCCTAAAATTTGGTTTCTTCTTCCAGTCACTTCTTTCTTGGTGTGACCCTTCATCACTTTTGGTTTTCTCATTCATTGGACACTTAGCTGCAAAGTGACCGACCCCTCCACAATTGAAACACTTAAACGGTAACTTTCCTCTATATTTTCCTTTTCCCTTTGTAAGTTTTCGAACAAAGTTGGCTTTCATTTCATCCGATGTCTCTTCATCCTCAGATTCTTGTTCAGCTTTTGTATTCTTGTGTGCTTTAAAAGCAGCTTCTCTGTCTATGGGCTTAGTTTGTCCTATTCTCATTTCGTATGCAGTCAAAGAACCATGCATCTCATCCATGCTAAAATTATTTAGATCTTTAGCCTCTTCTATTGCAGAAACTTTAGAATTAAATCTTTTGTGAAGAGTTCTAAGTACCTTTTTCATGACAACCGCATCTTCGATTTCTTTGTCGAGTCCTCTGATTGCATTAATGATTCCATTGACTCTCAGCATATAGGCCTCTATGTTCTCATCGTCATTCATTTGTAATGCTTCGAACTGAGCTCGATGAGTTTGCAGCTTGGCTTCCTTGATCTTGTTGTCTCCTTCATGGATGCTCTTCAATTTGTCCCACATGTCTTTTGCTGATTTATAGCTCATGATCCTTATCAGTTCACTATCTACTAGCCCACACATTATGGCATTCTATGCTTTGGAGTTATTCTCAAACTTCTTCTTCTCAGTAGTATCTGTTGGAGGAGTAGCGGGTACTGTGTATCCACTTTCTACTGACTCCCAAATGTCGTATCCTAACGCACTCAGATATGTCTGCATCCTGAGTCTCCAGAATGAGTAATTAGTTCCATTGAACAAAGGAGCTTTGTTTGATGAGAATCCTTCATTACCTGCCATTGTGTTCCTTCCAAGATCACCTTAGCTGATTAAGCTTTGTTCAGGAACCTTGCTCTGATACCAATTGATATTCTCACAATGACACTGAGAGGGGGGGGTGAATCAGTGTAGCTATTAAAATTCAAATCTACAACACTTAATGCTGAAGCAAAGAGAACTTAAAAATAGGTAAAGCAATTTTCACAAGAGAGCACACCACAACACACAATGTAACGAGGTTCACCAATTTGGCTACTCCTCAAAAATGACTGCTTGGACTCCAATCCAAATCCAGCCTTTGCAAAACACCAATTTTACAAACACTTTACCAGCACCCACTGGAAGGAGCACCAACCCCTTATTTTTTGCTTCAAAGATAGGAGCACCAACCCCTAATGCCAAGCACCAACTTGGACTGCAATTCTGAATTATCTTAATGACATAAAAATGCCTTCGCTATTTACACGACCCTGATTGGTCTGCAATTAATCAAACTCTGCACTCTCTCACGGCTCTGCTTATCTCTCTCTCGGCCCTCTTCTAACCCTCTTTACACAACAATTTCTCACATACAGCAACAACCTTATTCTTCATGCAGACCTACTTTTATATCATATTAGTCTCTATTTTTAACTTCCATATTTACGCATGCAACCCATAACTATTCCTTTAATATTCTCTTCTGCCACTTGTCAACTGTAACTTCTTCTTTATGTAACTCCTTTTGTATTTATAGAGTGGGCATTTCGTTAAACATGTTACATGCAACATATACCTCTACCATGACTGTTCATCTTCTTTTTTGTGCATGCATGCATTTTTTGATTCTATTTATGTGACTGTTCGATTTCTTCTTCTTCGATTGTTCTTAAAATAGCTGCATGCTTTTCTTTTGTAATTGCTCCTGTAACTATCGCATTGACTCCAGTTAACTCTTCTTATTTTGGCTGCATGCTTTTCCTCTACAACTACCCCTTTAACTATTGTTCTGCTTCAGTTAACTATCAGTGATCGTGTTGTTGCGACCTATCACAAAATCGTGACACTTCTGTCTCTTTATGCTCTTCTCGCCCTTTATCCATGAAAACTCAACATGTCATGAAATCATGACATTTTTTGCCTCCTTGTTCACCTCTTGTCTTGCACCCATGAAAACTAGACATGTCACAAAATCGTGACACTTTTCGCTTCCTTGCACTTCTCTGCCTTTCACCCATGAAAACGGAACATGTCACGAAATCGTGACACTTTCACTGCCTTGTGCCTTTTCTATCTTTGGCCCATGAAAACACATGTCACGAAATCGTGACACATTCATTGCCTTGTGCCTTTTCTATCTTTGGCCCATGAAAACACATGTCACAAAATCATGACACATTCGCTGCCTTTTGCCTTTTCTATCTTTGGCCCGTGAAAACAACATGTCACGAAATCATGACACTTTTCCTCCTTGTGCCTTTTCTCTTTGAACATGTCATGAAATCGTGACACTTTCTCCTTGGACTTTCTCTTCGAACCTATCACAAATCATGACACTTTCTCTCCTTGGCGCTTTCTCTTCGAACCTGTCATGAAATCGTGACACTTTCTCTCCTTGGCGCTTTCTCTTCGAACCTGTCATGAAATCATGACACTTTCTCTCCTTGGCGCTTTCTCTTCGAACCTGTCATGAAATCATGACACTTTCTCTCCTTGGCGCTTTCTCTTCGATCCTGTCATGAAATCGTGACACTTTCTCTCCTTGGCGCTTTCTCTTCGAACCTGTCATGAAATCGTGACACTTTCTCTCCTTGGCGCTTTCTCTTCAACATGTCATGAAATCATGACAGTTTTCTTTGCCTGTGCCTTCTCTCCAAACATGTCACGAAATCATGACAGTTTTCTTTGCTTGCGCCTTCTTTCCAAACATGTCACGAAATCATGACAGTTTTCTTACTTGCCTTCTTTGCTTCCAACATGTCACGAAATCATGACAGTTTTTCTACTTGCCTTCTTCTCTGACAACATGTCACGAAATCGTGATAGTTTTTCAACTTGGCTTCTTTGCCTCCAACATGTCACGAAATCATGACAGTTTTGCCAGCATTTTCTCTCTCCTCCGATATGTCATGAAATCATGACAATTTTGACAACATTTTCTCTCTCCTCCGAGATGTCACGAAATCATGACAATTTTGACAACATTTTCTCTCTCCTTCGAGATGTCGCGAAATCGCGACAGAAAACATGTCGCGATATCGCGACAGTTTTCTTACTTGTCTTTTTCTTTGATTTTCTGAATCTGGGCCACTTCTGTCTTCTTGGAAATTCACTGTACATGTTCTGACTGACCTCTGAACTCCTGTCCACTGCATCAACTGCATCAACTGATCTATCTGTTTGTGTTGACAACAATGACAATACTTTTGCTGCACCTTGCTCAACAGACTTTGTGTTAAGGCTTGAGGAGATATTTGAGAATAGATTTTGGTGCAGAGTTGAGGACAAGTTTGTGCCAGACCAGAGACAAAGATTGATAAGATTTGTGCTAGACCGAAGGACTGTGTTTAGTGCATATTTGAGGGCAATTATTGAGCAGATTTGTGCTATACCAAAGGACTATGTTTAATATAGATTTGAGATAGAGATTGAGCAGATTTGTGCTAGACCAAAGGACTATGTTTAGTGTAGATTTGAGATAGAGTTGAGAGTAAGATTTGAAACTAATAGAGTAGAGGACAATAGTATCTAGTGGATAGATATCCATTAGCTATGGTAGAGAGGATACATGTCTTCAATGGAGAGAGATCCACAACCCAGGGCAGTGGAGGCAATAGTCTTCTAGAAGATCACCAGCCAAAGCAGAGGAGAAGGAGTTCTCCTATGGATAGAGATCCATGAACCAGCTAAGGGGATTAGTGTCTCCTATGGATAGAGATCCATGAACTTTATTAGGGGATTGATGTCTCCTTTGGAAAGAGGTCCATAAACATTGTAATAAGGAAAGGATTCCCAAGATATTTGTTGAGAAAAATTTAGTGAAATATTTTCTCCGTGGATTAGCCCACATTGGGTGAACCACATTAAATTGGTGTCTCTATTGTGTGTGGTGATTTGTGCATTACTTTGATTATTGTTGTTGATATTACCATTGATATATTGGATTATATAGCTTGAGTAAAGAAAAGTAAAAAATGGTCTTATATTGTTCACCCCCCCTCTCAGTATAAGCTTGTGTTCTTCATTTTGTATAAATGATTAGGAGATAGACGTTATTATTTCAAGTCTAGAATCAGTTAATAAATCAATCTATATTAGATTGGATAGTTATATTGAGCTAAATTCAAGCTTTAGATTGATTCCTAGAAAATAGAGTCAACTGGGAGTTAATTTTGAGGTAAATCATCTTCATGAAGAGATCATCTCAAATCAAGTTCAGTTAAGTGATTTATACTAGAATTAATGTCTAAATTTAACACATGCAAAAAATATCTCTAAAATGGGTTCAGTTAACTAAAAAGGCACCATGCAAGGTGGTCATAACTAGAGCTAGTGTTTTTAATTCTTGAGTTGTTTCAAGAGTTTGATTGATCAAGGTTTATTTATCATTATTTCTTTTTATAATTAGACTCATTTTAATAATAAGAATTAGCATTTTTAGATCACGTATTAGTATGCACTATTTTAGAGCAGGTTTATGTCTTTTGTGTGTATTTTTATTCAAGTCTAGATCTATCTTTAGTTTTTGGACCAACAACATAGTTTGTTGATATTGGAGCTTTTTGTTAAGGATATTTCATCATTTGATATTCATAATTGGTTTAGCTTAATCACTAAACACTCCTGGACTATTTTTGGGTGATATCCATGCTCCATTAATGTTCATTTTGTCTTAGATCAAATTATTTTATTGTTGATTTTTTGGATCTCTCCACCACTAGAATTTACATTTGGTATCAAAGCAGAGTTTTTAGTGTCATTTTAGTATTTGTATGTGAAGCTACAACAATAGAGGATGGATATTTTGATTCCTAATATTCTTTACAAGAGTTTGGATTATAAATATTTGTGGCTATTCGTTTGTTATCATAGCAACAAATAGTAAATCCTTAAATATACCCTATATTCAAAGGAGACAACTTTTAGTACTAGAGAGATCATTTGAGGAGGATATTTATATAGAAGGGAATTCAAAAAAGTATAATTCAACCATATACTCCTCCTGATGATTGGAATGTTTTTCCTCAAGATCAAAAGAAGATATTGGAAGATGAAAAAAATAATTATGCTTAAGCTTTCTTCTACTTGCAAAGTGCAATAGATCCAAGCATCTATCCAAGCATGGCTAGTTGTAATAATGCCCATGAGGTATGGATAACCTTAGAGAAATCATATAAAGGCTTAAAAAAAATAAGATCAGCAAAGCTCTCCACATTAAGAATCAATTTTAAACATATGAAAATGCATGACGATGAGAATATTGGAGACTATTGTATTATAATAAATGACATAGTGCATAGAATGAGAGTGTATGGTGAAGATATGGAAGATATAATAGTATTAAGAAATATTTTGATATCCATATTCTCAAAGTGGCTCCATATTGTTATTACACCTAAGGAGTGTAAATATATGGACCAAATTACGATTGAAGAGTTAGTGGGTTCTTTATTGTCCCATGAGGATAACATGAAAATCTACTCAAATGACTTGAATCATGCACTAGAGACTAAAGTATGGGTTTCATAACTAAATGAAAAGACCTCAAATCAAAAAGTAATTTTTCCCAAATTTTAGATCAAAAATGAAAAAATAAATCAAATTCAAAGAGGAAGAGTAAAAAGGTCATCACTTATCATTATTGTAAGAAAATGGCTCATATGATAAAAGACTACAAGAAAATAGCAGCTAAAAACCAAGCAAATTCAAACCAAGATGGGGGTGAGAAAAATGTCTACCAAGATAAGAATAATGATGATAAAATTAATTATTCTCTTTCATGTAATTCAAATTTGGATGATAAAAAAGATATGTGGTTTCTTGATTCAGGATGTTCTAACCACATGTCATGTTTTAAGGATTGTTTTGAAAAGCTAGATGGTTCATTCAAGAGCCAAGTTCACCTAGGATATGGGAAGGTGATTCATGTAGAAGGGGAATGGAGTATGCCTATCACCATAAAGCACAAGAAGGGTGATATCAACAATATTTATTTGGCTCTAAGAATGAAGTACAATGTCATGAATGTTGGACAACTAGTAGAGAAATGATTCAAGCTACTTTTTGATAATGGAGAATATTTGATATGTGATAAAAGGTAAAGTAAAAAATTGATTGGAAAGTCTATTATGTCAAAAAATAGAATGTTTCCATTGAGAATAAATATGTTAAATCATAATTCTTACTTTTTATACCATTGAGTATTTAAGCATGGTGTGGTACTCTAGATAAGGTCATTTAAAATTCAAAATTTTGCATGTTGTTTTTAAAAACAAGATGGTTTATGGTCTTCCAAGGATTGAATCCAAATTGAAGGAAGCATGCAAGGCATGCATACTTGGAAAAAAACATAGAGAAATATTTCCAACCAACAAATGGAGAGCTACTAGGAAATTAGAATTGGTAGATTCAGATTTGTGTGGGCCATCTTTTGTCCTACCATAGCTAATGATTTGTATTTTTTTCTTTATTAATGATGCTCCTAGACTAATGTGGGGTTTATTCTTGAAGACCAAATATGGGGCATTCTCAACCTTCAATACCTTCAAGGCATTGGTTGAAAAGGAATCAGGTTGTTCTATAAAGGTGTTTTTATTTGAAGAGGTTGAAAAGTGGGGTTACATCGGGGACCACACTCCCTGTAAATTGAACTTGGGTCTTTTATAGGATACCCCAATACATTTTTGCCATTGCAGTATCTCTATCGAGACTAAAAATATTAGGGTAAAGCATGGTTGTTTATGAGGGATCTTGGTCCCATCGTACTAAGTGGGGTTTGAACCTTACACCTCCCAAAGAGAGGTCAAATACCTTACCACTATAGTAAGCTTACAATTTTTCTATCAACGTGTTATGAACTAATAGAGATGGGGAATTTTGTTCATAGGAATTTCTAGATTTTTGCTCTTTGCATGGAATAAAAGGCATTTTACTGCTCCCTATACACCATAACAAAATGGTGTTGTAGAGATGAATAATAGGATCATATTGAGTCAACAAGAATCATGTTGGGGAACAAGAAGTTGGAGAGGAAATTTTGGGCCAAAGAAGAGCAAACAATAATCTACATCCTGAATAGAAGTCCCACAATGGTAGTGAAAAAAAGTCACCCTATGAAGTATGGTATGGTATGAAGCCCATGCTGGCTCATATTAGAATGTTTATTTGTTTAGAATTTATTCACATTGATGATGCTAAAATAAAAAAAATTATACCCCAAGAGTGAGCTTCACATTTTTACAGGTTATAGTGATGGTAGTAAGGCTTACAAGTTTTCCAATGCTGTTAATAAGAAAGTTGTTGTTTCTAGTGATCATAAATTTTTTGATAATGATGTATTTTTTGATCATAACTAGAAAAGTGAAAATATTATTAATGAAGAGGGTTATAATTTTTATATATAAATGGAGTTCAATCAAGATCCTCCACAAGTTCCTAGTGTTAATGGCAAAAATAGTAGCTCTTCCCAAGAGACTAGTTTACCATCAACTTCAACCCAAGTAAAAAACAAGAGATTGTTGCTTCCACATCCAACCAATCATATTTTGGATCAAAACTATCATAGGAGAAAAACAAGACTTCAAAATCAATCAAGTAATAATCTTGAAGATGAATTGACTTACTATATTTTATCTTGCATTTCAAGTGAATCTAGGAACTATGTAGAGGTTAGTCAAAGAAAAGAATGGGTTGATGCCATGAATGTTGAGATGGATGCAATTGAGAGAAATGATATATGGAATCTCATTAAGCCTACTAATGACATGGATTTCATTGGTATAGAATGGGTCTACAATACTAAGTTCCATAGTGATGAAACAATAGACAAACAAAAATCTAGACTAATAGCAGGGTATGCACAAATATATGGCATAGGCTATGAGGAGACATTTGTTCCTATGGCTTGCCAATATACTATTTTTTTTTTTTGTATTTACATGGTGGAATCGGTAGCCGCCATGAATTCGGGCAGGCTATCCAGCTTTTATGGCTGCCACAGTATTCTGCGTTGTCTACCCACAAAGCCGCCACATAGATCTTCGCATAGTCCGCCCCTATAACCACCATGCCACAATCATTTAAAACCTTTTACATCGCTGAAAGCACCAGGAAAGGGACAAGCGTTCAGTCCGACGAGCCAATATACTATTATATTGATGCTTTTAGTTATAACTTAGAAAGGATGGGAAGTTCACCAACTGGATGTTAAGAGTGCATTATTGAATGGTGACATTGAAGAAGAGGTATATGTCGAGCAACCACAAGGTTATGCAATAAAGGGTAAAGAGCTTTGTGTATACAAGTTGAAAAAGGTACTTTATGGGCTGAAACAAGCTCCAAGAGCTTGGTACTCAAATATAGATGGATGTTTCTTAAAAAATGGCTTTGAAAGGAGTAAAAATGAACCAACTCTTTATATGAAATTTTTTGACACTAACATGTTTTATGTTTACCTTTATGTTGATGATCTCATTTTTACAGGAAGTTCCAAAGCTATGATGCAAGAATTCAACGCGAGTATGAAAAGTGATTTCGAGATGTATGATCTTAAAAAATAAAATATTTTTTTGGCATGGAAGTACAACAAATGGAATATAAGATCTTCATATGCCAAGCCAAGTACGCCCAAGACATGTTGAAGAAATTTTAACTTCTATACTGCAAGGTGGTTTATACTCCTATTGCTAGTGAGGATAATATTATGATAGAGTATGGGAGCCCTCTTTTTTATGAGAAGAATTTTAGAAGTATGGTGGGTGGATTGATGTACTTTACATCCACAAGACCTGATATTACCTATGCAATTTCACTAGTTTCCCAGTTTATGAGCCTGCCAACTCAAAGGCTTATGCAAACGGTGAAACAAATCTTTAGATATGTGAAGTGAACCTTTGATCATGGCATGCACATCAGATCAGAAAGCACTTCAAGGCTTGTTGTGTTAAATTTGTACATGACGTTAATACTAATGAAAAGATTTAAATAGAATGAAGAGCATCAAAATAAATATGCAAACACAAAACATGAGAATCAAAAAGGAAAAAAACCCCTTAGAGGATGTCCAGACATTCCAATTTTTTCCATTAGCAATCTCAAATAAATACTACATTGCATCTTCTACAAGGCAAACCCTAGAATCTACCACTACCAACTCACATGTGCATACAAGGTGACACCTCATCCTTACATACACATTGACACCTCATCCTTAGACTTTGAACCATATTACAAATGTGTGATTACATAAGCATTTAATGCCAACATTCCCCCTTAATGATATATTTGTAATTCTATAGTACAAACAATATTCTTTTTGACATAACCCTTCATGGGCACAAGTTAAAATTGATCCTTTGAAGGCAATTAGCCTTAACTTTGTTACTACCAACCTCTAGACCTATAACTTCCACTAGCTATATCTAGTCATTCCAAGACCTAGCCACCCTACAAGATACCTCTAGCCTTCTAAACACATTAGCTTGTTACCCTTAGCTATATACCAATAAATTAACAAAAAAATTCTAAAAAAAATACTTTTTAAAATATTACAAATATTATTGAATCTAACTCTAAGAACATTACACTAGGCAACCACCACTAGCATCCACACTAGTCTCTTTTAGGTACAACTACACTAGTTACAATAGCATTAACAACCCTACAAGCTACACCAGTTATAGTAGCTTCTTCAGGTATAAGCTACACTAGTTACAATAGTTAATACTTACCCTAAAATTATGGTACAACCAATAAACCATCTCAGACATTCTTCAACGACTTTGAAAATACAGATCTAAGGTTTCAAATCTACACAACACACTAAAATAGAAAGAATACCAACTGCAAAATGAAATCTCATGCGTGGACACCTCTGTAACTTACACAATAAAACCACTATAATAGGTATTTTTAGCCTTAAACTCCAACACCTATTTTAAAAATAAACATTTGAATATAGATAAAGCATAGTGTCATCATCAAAGCTCACCAGATTTACCATTGTTGAAGCTCACACTCATGGAAAATAAACATCAAAATACAGATAAAACACAATATCATCATTGAATCTTGACAGGTCTATCACTACCAAAGCTCACTAGATTTGTCGTTGTCAAAGCTCACCAAATATATCATTTTTAAATCTCACCAGATATGTCACTATCAAAGCTCATACTCACAAAAAATAAACATCTAAATATAGATAAAATATAGTTTTGTTGTCGAAGCTCATCAGGCCTGCCACTACCAGAGCTCACCAGATCTACCGCTGGTAAAGCTCACTAAATTTACTATTGTTGAAGCTCACTAGATCTATAATTACAGAATCTCAACAATATTTAAATATCAAACCTTAGTATGAACAATCCTTAATCAATATCTTTCATTGTTGAAGCTCACGAGATCTACTGCTATCAAATATCACTAAATTTATTGTTGTCGAAGCTCACCAGATCTATCGTAAGTCATAAAACCTTGCATCTCTTCATACAATACCATAAAATACCTAGGTTTAAGACCATAGGCTATGATACCAAATGTTAAAACTAAACTTGTCATTGATACAAAATAACGAGAGCTAAACATAACAAGGAGAAATAAAACAAATAAGAAAACACAAAACCATTTTAGAATAACAAGGAAAAAACCCCCTTTGGGGATGTCCAAACATTCCAATTTTTTCCATTAGAAATCTCAAATAAATGCTACATTGCATCTTCTACAAGGTAATTCCTAGCATTTATCACTGCCAACTCACATGGGCATGTGGGGTGACACCTCATCCTTACATACACATTGATACCTCATCCTTGTACTTTGACCCATATTAAAAATGTGTGATTACATAAGAATTTAATGCCAACAAGTTGGATATGTTGATTCATATTGGGGAGGTTCTATTGATGACAAAAAATCTACTACTGGGTATTTTTTCACCTTGGAAAGTGGGTCCGTTTCTTGGTCATCCAGGAAGCAAACTAAAGTGGCTTTTTCTTCCATCGAAGCCAAATATGCAGTCCTTACTTCAGCTTGTACAAAAGAGATTTGGATGAGGAGAATGTTGAAGGGTTTTGGTGAGACTCAACATGAGCCTACAAAAATATTTTGTGATAACATTGGGGCAATACAATTGTCCAAAAATTTAGTTTTCCATGCAAGGACCAAACACATAGAGTTGAAGCATCATTTTGTTAGAGACTTGGTACATGAAAAATATTTTGTCATTGAGTATGTTAAGAGTGAGGATCAAGTTGTTGATATACTTACAAAGGGGTTGTTGAAGGTGACTAATGAAGACTCAAAAAAATGTTGGACATTTCTTCCTTTGAAATCAAAGGGGGTATTGTGAGGGTGATGTCAAAATTCATTCATACTTATTATTTATTAAATTAGTTTTATGTTTTAAATAATTTATTAGGAGATAGATGTTGTTATTTCAAGTCTAGAATCAGTTAATAAATCAATCTATATTAGATTGGATAGTTAGGTTGAGTTAAAGTCAAGCTTTAGATTGATTCCTAGAAAATAGAGCCAATTAGGAGTTAATTTTTAGGCAAATTATCTTCATGAAGAGAGTGCCTCAAATAAAGGCTAGTTAAGTGAGTTGTAACTGGAATTAATGTCTAAATTTAACACATGCAAAAAATATCTCTAAAATGGGCACATTTAACTGAAAAGACACCATGCAAGGTGGCCATGACTAGAGCTAGTTTTTAGAATTCTTGAGTTGTTTTAGGAGTTTGATTGATCAAGATTGATTGATAATTATTTATTATTGTAATTGGACTCATTTTAATAATAAGAATCAATATTTTCATAGCACACATTGGGACGTACTATTGTGGAGTAGTTTTAAGTCTTTTGTGTATATTTTTTATTCAATTCTAGATCTATCGTCAGTTTTTTGACTAGAAACATAGTTTAATGATATTGGAGTATTTTGTTAAGGATATTTCATCATTTTATATTTAGAATTGGTTTATCTTAATCACTAAACACTCTTAGACCATTTTTGGGTGATATCCATGCTCCATTAATGTTCATTTTGTCTTAGATCAAAATTATTTTATTGTTGGTTTTTTGGATCTCTCCACCACTAGAATTTACAGAATTTAATCTCAATGATTTAAAATAGATAGTAGAAATAAATGGAATGGACCAACATACTTATGTGAAATTAATGCAACTATTATTTTATTATCATAAAAATTTTAAAAATAATCATATTGGGACCAAATATCATAGGATAGAAAACTTAATAAAGGTGATATAAGTACTAGATATTTTAACAATATAACAAAAATGTATTTTTTATTTTTGCTAGACTTAAAATATCTATATTATAGATTGAATAAGTATTAATAAAAAATAATAGATTAGGAAAGAAGCAATCAATCAATTATTTCAAAGATATTTTACATAATTTGGGTAGGATAAGGAGGATCAAGGTGAGATTTTGTAAAATATTTCATCAATTATCATTCAAAGATAAAATTGAAATATTGGTAAGGAATATCTTAATGGAGGATATATAAGATATAATTTTATATTTCCAACAATGTAAGGTGCCTGAACTTGACGGATTTATTTCAGTTTTTCCAAAAAAATGGGATATGTTGGTTGTGGTTGAAGAGGCTAAGAAAAAATGGCTATAATGAGTGAGATAAATTCATTTTTATTATATTTATTCCTAAGAAAAATGAAAATTATTTTAATAACTTTATCCAATAAGCCTATGAAACATGATTTCGAAGATAATTTTAAAGATTATGGCAAATATATTGGGAAAATCCTAGATTGTGATATCTTAAAGAAACAAGGAGGTTTTTGCTTTTGATAATTAAATCCTTGATAGGTTTATCATTGCATGAGAGGTGATACATTCTATTTAGCCCATAACTAGATATACTTATAAGATTAGTTATGAACAAGGCATATGATAGGGTTCAATGTATTTTTAGAAATTTTAGTTTAGATCAAAGTTGGTACAAATCAATTAGATGTTTCAATGCTCCAAAATATTCTATTTTGATTAATGGATTCCATATTTTGGATCATCCTATTTTTTATCAAGGTGACCCATATGTCCTTTTATCTTCATTATTCTTGTCAAGGCATTGGGAAGAGATCTCTCAAAGGAAAAAAAACAAAGGAAATAAGGTTGCAACAAATGCTCCCTTGGAATCTCATCTTCATTTGTTATATCAATCTTAATTTTGGCTATCCTTTAGTCAAAAAGGCTATGGAATTTAGACTAATAAAATAATTCTATAATAAGGCTACTTGATAGTTGGTTAATATTATAAAATATAGGAGATTTAATAAAACACTGCCCTTGATTTACAATGGATTATTACAAATATTTACAATGGGGAGCTTTTGGACTCAATTTTAGATAAAATTTAATTTTTTCCAACAAGTGGGAAAGGTAAGTTGATAACCATTGGTGGAAAAATATATCTCATAAATACTACATTATAATATATCCATAAATATTATATCACTTTCAAGATGACTAGTATGTACTACATCTAAATTTAAAAAAAAAAAAATGAAAGATATTTTCTCTAAAAATGATGTGAAGAGAAATTTAAGTTTCCTCTTTTTGAATGGGATAGGGTTTGTAGAGGAAAGTATGTTATAGAGGAATGATTAAAAAATTTATGAGTTTGGTATTAGGGGCAAACCCTAGTTGGATATATTCAAACATTAGTGAAATAATAAGATAAACAATATTACTTAAAAAATATATAGGCTCTCTAGATGTAGTAAAATATTAAGAAAGTAATCTTTACCTAGGGGATCAATAACATAGAACTTCATACTGTTGTGAGTATTATATTATTTGGTCTAATGTATGTGTCACTTTGTGAAAGTGCAATGTGTCAAAAGAGAGAGGAGTATGAAGAGTCACATTGACATGTGGCATGTTGAGAGCTTGTCTTAATGACAAGAATGTGAAAGGTTGCATTTCCCGGATTTGTAGGGGAGAGCAACAGTTTGAGGACTGAAAAGTCATGTATTGTATTATATTGGAGATAACTCTCCATTGTTGTATCATATCATGAGCATGAAAACATAATACATTGAAGATCTATCTTTTGTGATACAATTTTGTGTCAATCTTTATGTGTGTTATTATTGTGATATTGTTATGTTTCAATGCATAATATTATGATCCTGATTTGTTAACATGAAATAGTGTCAAGTTCCAACATGGTATCAGAGCAAGGTTGAGAGAGCTATGGAGAAACCAAGGTTGAGAAAGCTATGGAGAAAGCAAGGTTGAGAGAGCTATGAAGGAATGATTGAAGTTTTTTTTGGGACAATCGTTGACATGCCCATTTGAGGTGTTGGAGGTTTTTTTGGGGGGTCATTATCCTCACCTACCCTCCTTTTCAACAAAGGGGTCATGTTGTTTTTTGTTTTTTTCTATAGTTTGCAATTTTCCCCCGCAGCCTGTGCCCTGCCTGGTTCAAAAAAGTAACTGTATCACCCTACTGTGTCATATACCATCGTTGCACCACCATGGAAAGTAGGCTGCTCCATCTTTGTTTTTCAAAAATAGAGAAAAACCCTGCAGGAATTTTTTTGAAATGGAGAAAAACACATATTGACTTGATAGAGTTTGAATTTTTGGCTCTGGTTTGAGAAGGCTTCTGTATCCTCACTATTTCTTCTCTACGGCCATGCTTACCATTCCAAACCCTTCATTATGGAAAAGGAAGTACACCATTTACCCAAAATTGATGAAGGGTGGCATGTATCTGTGCAAAGCGGATAAATTTGAAGGAAAGATAAGGAGGACAGGCGCGCATTTTTTTCCTTGGTTTGAACCTCTAGAGAGAAAACCCTTACGCCTAACTGGACAAAGCCGTTACACCACCTGTGCAGTTGATGAAAAGATAGAGCCGGTCTGGTTTACATAGAAGGAGTTAGTTATTGCTTAACCGAACGAAAGGAGGTGACCAAAGGAAGACCCAGGTGGCTACGAAGGAGAAGTCACTGTGTAACAACCACCGAAAATGTATTGTTAAAATCATTTACCTGTGTGTAAAGAGCATTGGCTTCCCCTTTCATGCTAGTCATTGCATGTATGGTATTGTCATGGCCGTTACTAGGGGGTTTGGCAGTGGATATTTTGCATAGGAGATCACCACCACAAGGGTTTCTACCTAAACAACACCACATGGAAAAATATTTAGAACCAACGCCAGGTGAACCGTTGCCGAGTGTGAGGTGCACCAACGCCAGGTGAATCGTTGCCGAGTGTGAGGTGCATGCTGCAATCACCCAACCAGTGGAGCGGAGGGATAAGGTAAAGGTTTTCCCGAGAGGAGACCTAGGTGGATTGGTAAGTTGGGGCGCTTACCGAAAGGAGACCTAGGTTTCAATCCCACGGGCTTGCCCATGCACATACAGTAGCCCATCCGATTCCTCTGAGTGGTGCGTCAGATTGATGACGACGGTACAACCTTGTGCGTCCGGCGGTCCCCGTCTCACACCAGGTTACCATGTACCGAGACGATGGAAGTCCTGGGAGCCTTCGTAGATAGTTTGAACCCTACCAGCTGTGTTGGTAGTTACTAAAAATCGTGATTGTAACCATTGCTTCTATATATAAAACAAAAAAGGTAAAGGTTTTTCCAAATTTAAAATTTGTTCTTCATCGGAGAGATAAGGGCTTTATAAAAGGAAGGGCAAATATAAATAATAATAAAAAATAAATAAACAATTTTTTTTAGCATAAGAAAATAAAAAAAAAGTTTTTAATTTGAATTTGTTTTTAAGGAGGTAAAAGAAAAATAAAAAATAAAAAAATTAAGTTTAAGTTTATTTAGATGAGATATAAGTTTTTTAAAAAACATTTTTTTTTTTTTTAAATTTGATTTTTTAAGTAGGGAGATAAAAGGTTTTCTTGAAAAAAAAAACTTTTAAAAAAGGGAATTTAAGTTTTTTTTTTAATTGTTTAAATTTTGGGAGGTAAAAAGTTTTCTACCTCAAAAGAAAAATTACATCAAAAGGGGGAAAGAACAAGAAAAAATGCCAAAAAACAAAAAATAATATTTTCTAAAAACATTTGTTCAAGAAGCCAAAGAAGATGAAAAAGATGTGTCAAGACAAAGTGTGGAAAGATTTACATTCCATTATTGAAGAAGCCAAAAAAGGAGAATATTTATTACTTCAACAATGCATGCAAGGAATCCTTAATGATGCTAATGATAGTAATGAAAATTTTGTCACCATACCTATTGTTTTATGGAAAGTAATATACAAGGGAATAATTACTCTTAATATTTCCAAAATCAAAGCACAAGGAAACAAGCCATTTATGAAGGATGTTGTTTGTGACACTAATGATTTGAAGTCATTTTGTGACACTAATGATATGAAGCCCATAATGGTGGATAAATGTTGTGACACTAATAATTTGAAACCCATAATGGTGGATACATGTTGTGATACTAATGATCTTTGTGAGCAGAAAACATATGCATGTTGTGATCTCTTTCCAAATGAAAGTGATTTGAACATGGTTTGTGATTGTTCAGAGAGAGCCTATGCCATTGTAATTTATGAGGACACAAACTCAAATGATGATAGAAATGGTGATGCTCAAAATTGTATTGATCAATGTGATGATGGTCTTGGCAATTGTGAGAAGCACGCTAAGGAATTTGGTTTCAAATTGCTACAAAAAATTAGCTACAAACAAAAAGGTATGGCAAAGCATGAACAAGGCATGAAATAACCACTTGTACCAATAATAAGACCAAAATATGACAGGTAATAGTGATACACAAGACAAGTGAATAAAAAACATTCAAACACAAAATTTGTAACAAGTAATAGTGATAGCAAATTTGTAACAGGAAAAAGTGAAAATAAATTGAGAAAATTTGTAAGAGGTAATAGTGATAGCAAATTGGTGACAAAAAATAAATGTGAGCATTGTGATAAATATGGGCATAGGATAGAGAAATGTTGGAATCTCTATTCTTGTAAATTTTGATTCGGACATAACCATTCACATATGTTTTGTCTACAAAAAGAAATGAAAGAATGTAGATTAAAAATAAATTGTAGATGGATTGATCTGAATGCTTGGGATAAGCTAAAAGGAATATTGTATGGTTTCTTTAAAAGGAAACCAAGTGAGATAAAAAGTTGATAAGATATAGAGATAGTGGTACATAGAGGATGAAGATAATTTTGATGAAGGAGGAATGTGTAATCATCAAATTTTATAACAGGTTTTTTACCAAATAATGTACTAAAGGGGGGTGTTGTGAGTATTACATTATTTGGTCTAATGTATGTGTCACTTTGTGAAAGTGCAATGTGTCAAAATAGAGAGGAGTATGAAGAGTCACATTGACATGTGGCATGTTGAGAGCTTGTCTTAATGATAAGAATGTGAAAGGTTACATTTCCTGGATTTGTAGGGGAGAGCAACAGTTTGAGGACTGAAAATTCATGTATTGTATTATATTGGAGATAACTCTCCATTGTTGTATCATATAATGAGCATGAAAACATAATACAGTGAAGATCTATCTTTTGTGATATATTTTTGTGTTAGTATTTATGTGTGTGTTATTATTGTGATATTGTTATGTTTCAATGCATAATATTATGATCCTGGTTTATGATTTGTTAACATGAAATAGTGTCAAGTTCCAACACATACTAGATAGATTACAACTAATCAAGAAACACATTAGATGGTTCGTCAATGAGAGGGATTTTATAAAGTTTTAGTCTATCACTTCCATCTCTTATTTCTAATTGGCTATTGATTCTTTTAATTTTAGAGGTTCAAAAGTCAAAATGGATAATAATATTAGCAAAAATTTTAGATCTTTTTATTAGCAATATGGTTAAGGGAAACAACCTCAAATGAGTAACAGAGGAGCTCCAAATATGATCCATGATATTTATTTACTCATTTTTAATGAAAATATGAGTTGATTTATAATCTATCAAAATATATTGAATACTTGATTAAGTTGAAATTTATGGATTTGGGTAGTCAAAATTCCCTACTTCCAAGGATTTTCTAGAAGAAATTTTGGTCACTTGAGGTCCTCCCTAATGATTTAATATTCCTTCAATTATTGATACAAATCAAAATTCTTATGGGTGATAGCTTACAAAGAAAATAATTTAATGGACATTTTAGGTGTCCTTTGTGTAAGGAGAAGCTAGAAATATTAGATCATCTACTTGTTCATTTTCCTATTGCTTCCATAATTTGGGCTATATTTTCAATAAAATTATGAGGATATATTAAGTTATTCCTTCAAATTAAAATATTTTATAAATTTTTGGATTAAAATTTTTAAGGCTAAAGCACTAAGCATTTTATGGAACATTGGTCCTACCATTATTAGTTGAAATATATCTTGAAACAAATAATAGAATATTAAAATCATATTCAATTTTAGATTTTTATTATTACCTCTATTACAAATCCTTTATAGGCATGGTGCTTATAATTATGAAATGAAACAACTTCAATTAACAACAATAGTAGTCGTAAAACATAGAAATGTGAAATGAAAAATATTCAATTAGAACAAAATTCAGATTCCATAGTAGTAAAATAAGTAATTCAAGTAACAGATCTAGATTCCAAATCACAAAAAATTCTAGCCAGTTAGAGAGGAAAATTTTTCATATATGCACTAGAAGTGACTTAAGATCAAAAGTATGATTGAATGAGACAACTACAACACAACTCTATTTATAGAGTAAAAGAACTAGTAACCCTAACCTTAATGCTCAATGACCAACTAACCTAATCTAGCGCTCAAGCTAACAATAATAAAGATAGTTAACATTGCTATTTTAGGTCATTGACATGGATCCCTACTCAAAAATATTTGTTCTCAAAGATAAGAATAATTGTAGAATGCTTGTAGGCTCCCACATTGCATCTTTATTTGGTAGATCCTACCACTTGATGAGGAACTCTTATACATTGTGAGGCCTCAAATTATAGAAATGAGACTTTAAAATTACTTCTAGATAGTGGTTGATTCACTGTTCTTCATTGAACATTAGAAGCTCTATCTAGGACCACAACTTCTAATCAATAACCTATTTAAGATAAGAAATATGAAAAACATGGTGGATGCAAGAAGTAGGAGGAAGTTCAAACTAATATACCACTTTCCCAATTTGGTGAAACACCTTGTACGGGCCATAAAATCAAGGTGATACCTTTTGATTGGACTTGGTCTTTAGGGACAACAATTATTAAGGTTGAAGCCCACAAAGAAACCACATCAAATATCATAAATTGTTTCTCTAAATGATGCAAGTATTTTTGTTGTTTCAGATGATTTTGTGTCTGGCATAGATTATATTGGAGGAGCTATGGAATAATTTGACTACTAAAGTAAATCATCTACCTGAACCACTTAGGAGGATCCTAGAACATAGTCTACCATGGATAGTGGTTTCTAGCCTATAATACCTTAAATGGGGATATCTTGATGAAAACAACTAAGAAGTATTATATCACTATTTGATTAAAGCTAATGAACCTAGTAATATTGTTTGTCTTGGATGCAACAATTGAGATAAGTAATAAAATATTCATTCATAATTTCTATTTGGCCATCTAAGGGTGATAAGAAGAGGATATTTATTTAAGTACCACTAAGAGTGAGCACCTCCTCCCAAAAATTACTAGGGAAAATTGGGTCATGATCATTGATAATGGATATGGGCATACCATATATTTTGAAGATAGAGTTAAGAAAAACCTTAGCTTGTTGGTATTGAATGGGTATTGGAAGACACACAAATGAGCACACTTCAAAAGGTAACCCACCACCACAAAGATCATTAATTTACCTTTTTTATTTGGGAACAAAATCCAATAGGTGTGCTCCCATTGGAAATCAAGAAAAAGTAGGAATTGTAACAAGCAAAGATATTTAACTATTATTCCTTGTTTCTATAGAATACCTCATATTCAAACATGAATTTATTGACATCTACTTTCATTCCTTACCAAGAAGAAGACTATTTCACCCGCTAATAAGTTTACAAAAACCTAGAATGCCCTATGAGTGGGGAAGCATATAATTGTTCTAGATTATTGTTATTGACCTTGAAAGACAAAGGGATATTAAGATTATTCTTCTTCTAGATGAGCCTATTAATATATGATAATAAGGAAGTGGGTGTGTTACCAACCTCCATATTATTAATGACATGAATAGTCTCATAATTTGAATTCTATTAATCATGAAGCTATGAGAGCCACTATAGAAGGGGACTACACTAATAAAAATTGCTACTATGGTCAAATTTGATAATAAAGTGATGGCCCGGAAAAAACTATTTTATTTCTTTGCGACATGCAAAATGGGTGATATCTACTTCTCATAGGTGGATTGGCCCAAATTCTTGACAAATATTTACAAACTTTTAAAGATAAAAGGGTGTCTATCTTGCATTAAAGCAACTCCAATACTCATTCCTAAAGCATCATACTTAATGAAAAAAGGCTTTTTGAAATTAGGACTAGCCAAGACAAGAGTGGTGCATAGAACCTCCTTTAAGATATTGAAGGATTGTGTAGCCATATATTACCAAATAAAATCATTTTTCTTGGTGAGAGTAGTAAGAGGAGAAGTAATCTTTACATAGTAGTAGATAAATTTCCTATAATACTTGATTAAAACTAAAAACATCAAATTTTATTGAAGGAATTTAACTCCTTATTAAGACACAATATGACCTAAGTATTCAACCTATGAGACCCCAAAAGATAATTTAGACCTCTTGACAAATAATTTCCTTCCATAATAGGTGGAGGACATTTTCAACATGAACTATGAGATTCCTAGGGCTTACTATAAACTAATATATCATCAAATAAGACTATCATAAATTTACAAATAAAAGGATGAAATATAGAATCAACGAGGCTTTAAAAAGTGGAAGGAGCATTATTCAAACAAAAAGTAATTACTTGAACTCATAATAACCCTCATTTGTATGGAAAATAGTCTTGGGAGCATCCTCCTCTCTAAACCTAATTTGATGAAACTCTGCATGCGAATAAAACTTGATAAAGTATTTAGCACCATGTAGATCATCCAAAAAAATATTAACATAGGAATAAATTATCTTTTATGGTAATATTGTTGAGAGGGAAAAATCTAGACACATGCACCAAGAAATGTACTTGCATTGCACCATGGCTATTAGGGATAAATAAGAATTAGTGTTTGGATGAATAATATCCTACTCCAACATATTTTGAACTAGATTCTCTATCTCCAACTTCTGGGGCTAGGGACAGTAGTAAGGATGAGTACTAGGAGGATGACTTCCTAGGATAGTATGGATGGGATAATCATGTGTATGCTTAGATGGAACACCTATGGGTTCATAAAAATTTATCACACAGTGATCCACACAATATTACATGTTCCATGGAAGAGCTAGAAGAGATTACTCAGTAAGTTGCACTTACATGCAATTAACTTGAGAAAAATGCTTTTGTCATCCTTCTTTAGGAACCTTTCTATTTGGTGGAGCTAATTACCTAGGAAGGCAAAGCTTTAATAACATATATATGAATAACCTTACTGTCTATTGAAATTCACACATATTTTAAAAAATAGATAAAATTTATCCATCCACTCAAATCTTATGCATAAAGCATAGAAATTTATGAAAGAGATATATACTTGGTAAAAATCTATAGGCACCATAAATAATTGCTATATTATTCATAAATAAAAATTTCAACACTAATACAATGAATGAAGTGGTGGGGAGTATTTATAATAATCTAAAAATTACATAAACAAGTTTAACCTAAGTCAAAATAATAAGAGGTCTTTGGGTTAATTACAAGTTATAATGTATATTTAACCATAACAAGGGTAACTATGGACCATAATTTAATAATACAATAAATAAAATATATTTATACAATGATTGCTTGTAAGCCTATATAAGATTACATAATACAATGTTAGCCTTGGCCATAAGTAAGATTATACTTTAAATACCCCCTTGTAATATAAAATCATTGGCCAAGGAGAGAATACATTAGTTATAAAATATCTGTCCCTATAATGGATGCTCCAATGGGCCTTCGCACTTAAGGAAGACCCAACTAGATCCCCCTCTTCATATGGAAATCTATTGATACAAAATACATCTGCACAATAATCTCCTTAGGCTAGATTATAGTCATCACCACCAATATGTGATACTCATGTACATATCTAATAAAAAACCCTACTAAGACTCTGTGTGAGAAATAGAAGCCAAGAGTACTCCCTCTAAAAACCTACTCTAATCTTCTATAGTCATGTAACATAAGGATTGGAAGAATAACTTTTCTTTTTATAACATATACCATTTTCTTCAGAAACTTTAACTTGCCCTTAGGCCACCTAATTTATTTCATGAAAAGAGGTTTTGTATGGACCTATTTATGAGAAAATATATTACAAATTTTAAGAAGCACCTAGACAAAGAATACAAAGAAAAATGAGACCGTCATGATTAAGCTAAATCAATAGCCCAAAGGAGAAAGAGGGATAGTCTTAAGCATATTATGAATCCTTTATTTGTATACCTTGAAAAGATAAAAATTATTACAATTATCACAAATCCAATTGTATCTCCCCTAGATGTAGACCAATGATTTTGATTATATAACATAATATAAACTTTCTCCTTTTAATGGGGGCAATAGGCCTTCAAGACAATCATAAAATGAGATGTTCCTCCACTAGTAGTAAGTCCTTGAACAAACACCACAAATGCAAAGATCTCAAAAATTATGCAATTTAAAAGAAAAAATGCTCAAAATGCTTCCATATGCAAAAATTATGGCCTTTTAAAGTTTGCCCTCCAAAATAGTCCTAAACTAACATTTTTGAAAATTATCAATATTTTAAAAATTTCTTCTAATTTTTTTGCAAGAAAAAATAATAAGAAATAGTTTTTTCCTTTTTTCCTTACATCAATAGGTATAATACCCTTATGCCATGCATGTTTAGACTACCAACCTTTGTCATTGTTTGAGTCCAAAAGGGTGCCCTCTCCAATAAGAATGACATCATGATCCATAAGAGTAAAGAGATCCACCCATTTAAATAGACATGGTGTGTAAGATTCAAACCGAAGCAAATGAATATACCTCCTTTTCCTTCCTCCATCAAAGGCACTAAAGCTCCCAAGTGGGACAAAAACATCACAATTATTCCTCCTTTGAAATGGCACTAAGACCTCTTTGTGAGGAAACAATATTAGACTCTTTGTGATAAAGTCAAGGTACCCTTATAAAGTCAAAATTGTAATACTTCTTCCATTGTAAGTGGATTGGATCTATGGAAAAGAAGTCAAAATTATTCCAATAATGATGAAACATAACTCAGAGTAGGTGAAATTCTCCAAAAAATAAGATAATGGGAGAAATAAGAAAGATTAGATCTTCCTTTTGCCTCTTTTGTTGAAGATGCATATGAAGCTTTGAGGAGTAAAATTTTATAAAAGTTATTAAGAAATATCATAGCTTCAAATAAAGTTTCCATGTGACCAAGCGATGAAACTCCATACCCATTCTGACACCATGTTAGAATTCAAACCTATTTTTAGAAATGAACAAAAGCAATCCATCCACTCAAACCTTATACAAAAAGCATAAAATAGTCCAAAAGAGAGATATAAATAGTGGGAAACCATATGCAACATCAATAATCACCATATTATATAAAAATAGGAATCACAACACTATGATATAATAAATGAAGTGGTAGGGGGTATTTATACCAATCCCAAAATTCCAAATACATAAACAAGTTTAACCTAAGATGACATAACAAGAGGTACTTAGGTTAATTACAAGTTGTAAGATGATTTTAACCATAACAAGGTAAACCATAGGCCATAGATATGATTAATAATACAATAAGTTAAATACATTCATATGGTGATTACTCATAGGCCTATACAATATTGAATCATATTTTGTTGGAATTGGTCATAAGTTAGATTATACTCTCAACATTATCTTCCATACATTGGACATATATTTATGGGAGATTAAGAGTAACATCCCCTAGGTAAGACAACCATTGAGCTTCTAAGATGGCATCTACTCTACCTAGTTCATTGCATAAATATGGTTAGACTATGTATAGGATCCCATTCAGATATTAATATTTGTAATACATCCAACACATTGAGTCATGCCTCCATTAGTAATCAACACTTGGAACTTGTATTGGACGACGTTATTGATGTACAAAATCATAGTTTTGGTTGTCTTATAGTTAATAAAATTATGTATGCTACCTAAATAAATCAATATACTAAAAACTAATATTTGATAAAGCTTTATATCTTGATGGTGTGATGGGCCTACAATCCCATTAAGAAAAATGTTGAAATGGTCATAGTATTTAAATCTTGTTCAAAATCCTTTGCTTCAATTGGTGAGTCCTATTATGGAGGTTCCTAACTTTCATTATCTAATACAACCTCATACTTAGCTTCTAAGTGGAAGTTACTTATTTCTTCATAATTCTCATCTTATAAATGACACGATCTACATTTAAAATAGAACTTTGGTGGACACTCGTCATTATTGTTATTGAAATATGGTCATCTGGGATTAAATTCATGTTATGTTTGGGGATGAGACAATTGGAGCTTCTCTTTAGCTACATGAATAAAATGTTCTACCTCATGGAAGGTATATGGAATAAGCATATCTACCTCCATCATGATGTTATTCCTAAGGCTATGAAAAAAGGTTGATACCATCACCAATAGATACAAATGATAAGTATATATGTACAGGCCCATAAAATTAGTGTAATAGTTATCTATTGATCTTGTTTGTTCGATTTGTATCAAATAAACTACATAATAGGTAGAGGATCCCCTATCAAACTTGAGGAAAAACATCTTCTTGAACTTTAGCCATGAAGTATGAAAACCCTTGTCCTTCTACTTATCCTAATACTATGGCCCAAAAACCTATTGGAACTCATTGTCCAATGAACACTCAATGTGAGAAGGGGTAAAATAAGGGTGTTGCCCAAGGATTTAGTTCATTATATCCTATATTGAATCTAGTTATCCCAAATTATCTTGGATTGATCAAGTAGTCTTTGCACCTTGGATTGTTGATGATCAATATTGGTTATCATTCTCTGCAACCTAACATGCTCATGTGACAAATAATCATTAATATTAGTATAATGCATTAGGTAAAGGTAAAAGTATTATTACCAAGAGGCATGGGGTTATTCATGGTGTTTAAAGTAGCAAGAGCCCATGGTTCAAAGTTGTTAATATGATATGGGACACTTTGGCATCATCTTATATTTCTTAATTATCATTTTCTACTCATATAATAATCTCGAGGAGGATCTTTGCATTGCAAATTCCTGTTTATGCATGTCCAACCAACACTCACTAAGGGTTTGCTCATGCAGAAGGAAGTGATGGAAAAACCTTAAATAAGTCACCAACCCTTTCAAAAAATGTTACTAGAGAAACATCTCATTTTGATCATCTTGATGAGAAGATAAAAATAAGATATGTCTCCCATAAGGTTCTTGGTTCCCCTAATACTATTTTAAATGAAGTTTTGGAAATATAAATAACAATACCTAATTCACAATATTATAGAAGAAAATTATACTAGAATATGAAGCCACAAAAAATGATAGAATTCACCCACATGAAAGGGTGCAAATTTGGCCAAAGAAGGATCTATAATAGTTGGCATGCCCTTCTATAATTTTTTACATTGCCATGGAAAGACAATATCTAAGCTCTAATATCACTTGTAATGAAGTAATTTTCAAAAATAGCAATAAAAATAAGAAAATATAGACATGCAAAACAAGAAATATAGTAATAAACCAAGTAATTCAAGCAATAAATTTAGATTCCAAATCACAATAAATCCTAACCACTTCGAGAGGGTGAAGTCTCATATATGCACCAGAGGTGATTTAAGATTACAAGTATGACTGAATGAGATAACTACAATATAATTTATTAATTTATAAAGTAAAACAACTACCAACCCTAACCCTGATGGTCAAGGGATGACTAAGTTAATCCTAGGGTCTAGACTAACAATAATAAGGATAGCTAATTTGACTATATTAGAGTCATTACATGTTACAAGTATCAATCATGGAAATATATGTGCTAAGTCTCTTTGTTATAATATTTGAACATACATGTAAGGGTGATATGCAATAATGGAATTGATAGAAAGGATGTGCATTGATCCATGGAAAAATATAAATATCCAAAAGTTGAGTTCATCAAACTTAATTTTGATATTGCTTTCAAAGGGAAACCTTCGAAAACTAGTTAATGTGGTGATATTTTGAATAATGAAGGCAAAATTATCCTCACTTAATCATAATCATATTCAAATTCAATGAACAGTTATGTAGGGACAAGGACACTTCTTACATGGACCAATAATTTCATTGAAATTGATGGATATAATGTTGAGAAAAATAGATATGGAGATTGGATCAATAACAATAATATTTTTTATATTCATCTATTATGATGGAGGTATTATCTTGGAACTGTTAGTATATTAGTAGAGAAGGAAAATTGATGATTAGTTATTTATTCACTCATTATATTTATCTTTGTCTTGGAAAATTCAAATTTTAGGAGGTAGATGGTCAAGGGAGACTTTTTCTATATTTTATGGAGAAGAATTACATGTTTGAGGAAGAAGAAAATTAATTTTATTATAGATACAAACTAAAAATGGTCCATGGAAATGTTGCTTTAATATGGTCTACTTGACCTAATAGTAGATGCAATCTAGAATTTATTTTTCATTTCTTAACTTTTTTCATTAAGAAAACTACACAATATTTTATGTGGAAACAAATTATTATTGTCCACTTGCTTAATTATGTCATGGTGATCTATCGTTTACTCTTTTTTTTTTTTAATAATTGCATTCCATGATAAGAGATCTTATCCTCGTTAATGGGAATATTAAACAAAATTTTACATACAAACAATCTATCACAAAATAATTTTCTTTTCTTCTATAATAAAGTAAAGTAAAATAGTTTTTAACCTCCACAAAGCCATATGTCATATGGGATAATCGTAATAGAGGATATTATCCACCTAATATGTGTTTATCCTAACAAAATTTGGTTATTGAAGCATAGTGTGTAACTCTACCCCTATTGATCTCCTATATAAATTAGTAGTGAATCATAGAACTTTATGAATTATATCCTCAATCATTATTCTTGTTTATTTCAAATAAGTTCAAGAAGGTATTGCCTGATTCTAAAAATATATAAAATTTGCTAAACTTATAATATTTGAAGGATAATTTTAATCATCTATATCCTTGATATAATTAGGAATAAAATATTTATAAATGTCTCAAGCCCATTCACTACATTTTGTTTCCAAATTTCCTTTAGTAGATTTATCTCAACACATCAAAATCGCCTAAGTGCCTCATACATTATATTTAAATAAAAGAGTTATAGAGTAAGTGCAGCTTGCACAAAATGAACATCTTATTTACCTTTCTTTTTTGTATTATTGACAATTAATATTTTATTTTCGTAAATAGATAAGTGATATATTTATTTTCATCCATAACCTTTTATCTTATACCTTGTAACTAAAATACAATAAATATATATTATGTATTCCTCTTGATTCCTATAGGTTTAAATGTAACCCTTATTTGATACAATTTGTTGATCGTTGTGAATTTTACTCAAGGATGGCTCTAGTAATTATTATTTTTTCTAATTTATTACTTTTATGAAATTCATTTCAATTTTTACTTTTATATTTTTTTTTTATAAAAGAGGGGTAAAAATTTATTAGATCAAAGAAACCTTACATTAGAGAACAAACAACTAGCAAAAATAGCCAACAAAAACCTCAAACAGACATATCCTCAGCAAGTAAATTATGAAGTTGCTGAGAACAGTCTAAAGGGAGGTTATCCCAACCCTTAATAGACCAATTCCCCTGAAACTGAGAAGCCCATTTGGCCAAACAATCCACAACCCTATTCCATTCCCTAGGAATGTGAACAAAAGAGATAAACTCCAAATTACAACAGATTTGAAGAATCTGTCGAACAACCAAAGTCAACCTCCAGTGAACATTATCAAGATGGTGAGTCCTTAACAAATTTATAATAATCTGTGAATCAGACTCACAGATTATCCTCCGCCAACCCATAGCCAACCCTTGTTCCAAAGCACAATAGATAGCAAGAGCCTCCATATAATTATTAGAGTGTATCCCCTTATAGCTTGAAAAAATGAAACAAGCATTCCCAGCACTATCTCTCCCAACTCCTCCGATACCAGCATGCCCAGGATTACCTCGATAAGACCCATCCGTATTGATCTTGACCACCCCTAGATGAGGAGGATGCCATCTCCCATCTCTCTGCATTTTTTTCCCATCTCGATTTCTAGATGAAATAACATGACGAGGACCATTCTCCACAAATCCCAAATTTTGCATCATCAAAATCTCCGACTACACCAAAGGAAGACTAATCTGGCATGTGGAAGAGACAGTTTTCTGGATCATACCAATGATTCGCTGCCAAAGCTGATGAACAATAAGCTTGTTATCATGAAAAATTCGTCGATTTCTTTCCAACCAAATCTGCCATAGAATGCAAGAAGGACCAATAGTCCAAGCAACCTGGAGAAAGAAAGACTTAGCGGGAGGTCTCCCTAAACTCCTCCGGAACTCAAAAAGAGAAGAAGCATGGGCACAAGGCTGCTTCCACACCTCCCACCAAAGATGCCAAATATCCCGTGCAAAAGAACACTGAAAAAGAAGATGACCTGAAGACTCTTCACTGTTCGCACATAAAAAATAAAAATGTCCTTGAAAACCTCTCTTTTGCACATTATCCCAGGTAAGGCATCTATTGTGAGTAGCTAACCATAGATAAAAATTGCATTTAGGCCAAGAGAACTTAGACCACACTTGCTTCCACCAGGGCACCTCATCATCCCCAAAATGTTGTCGATCCAATTCCCTGTATCCTGAAGCCACCGAATAGACCCCTCTAGGATCCACCTATAAAATATGAGTATTCACCTATAATTTTATTTTGTAAAAAGTGTTTAATATTTTGTATTAAACATATAAAAGCCTCATTCATGAAATAAGTTTTAATTTTTACTTTTATTTTGAAATATAAAAAAATTAGTTAGACATTGATTATACTTAAAGATATTATTTATGTAATTTTTGAACTTGAAGTAAATTATCCTTAAAAATTTTATTATTTACATGTTTCTTGTAAGCCATAACTTTGCACTTTCATATTGCATAGAATATATATTTTTTGATAAGTTGAAAGAATTAAATTAGAACATGGTTTTGAAACAGGACCCCAAAATCGTGATACATAAGCAACAGTGCTACAGTAATACAATAAAACCAAAGATAAATCTCATGACCAAGGGGGAAGTCCCTAAGAAGTAGAACAAGGGTCAAAAGACACCACAACTACTAGAACATTGAACCAAAGACAAAGGAGGCCCCAAGCCCTCCTACAGAGGCAACGAGTAGATAGCAAAACTAAGAAATTGCAACAGGAGAATTCCATAGCAAACAAAATTTGAAAGGCCCACTTGTTTGACATAAGTAAATATGAGAAATATTGCGGGGACCTTTACCGTGATTCTAAGGAGGGCCCACATAAAAGTACAAACAAAATGTATAACAAATTTTGAAACAAATTTAGCACCCATGAGCTTTATCACTTCTGGCCAAGTCACCAATGTTGGGGGAATGTCATCATACCAAATGGAGAGGTCTTCAATGGTGGTTCCCATGTTGGTATGGAATATATATTTCAACATTAAACGTACTTGATCATAAGTGTAGGAATAGAGGTAATTCCAAAAATCTTACTAGAAGAATGAGCCTTTAACAAGAAGTGCATATTTCAAATCATTGTTAATCATCATCAAATTTTTAGTTCATTTAAAATTTAAAAGATTCTATAGATATACATGTGTGCACTTATCCACATATATTTTATATAAACTTATTTTGAAGGATTTATAGGCAATTTTATGCCAGGTGCTAATATTAAAAAACAATATAATTCTAAAATTTACAAGATAAGATTGGATTCTTAACTTCTAATTTTTCATTTTATCAATTACCTATTTTTTTTTTTTTAAATACTTTTACATGTAATCTTACCAACTATGATTTGAGGATTACTATCATCAGAAAAGAATATAATTACATAATTGACTCAATAAGGGTATATCTTTTACTTCATGATTATAATTTAGTTTTAAAATTTGACTTATGTTACATATTGAATTGAAGGTATTTTAATTTATTTGATTTGATTTTAAATAATGTTATTGAATGATAAAATAAGATCCTTATAATGATGAGGTGTGAGCTTAATTTATAGGTTGGTACCCATAATTATATGAGATAAAATAATCACCTTATAAAATATTTGAATGTTACATATTAACATCAATATTATTATTTAAAATATTAAATATTTAAAAGTAAATATATTATAATAATTGTTTAAGAATAAAAATAAAATGTTAAGATGTATTTTTTAAAGTTATAGATTGAATAATTAATAAAACTAAACATATATTTTATAGTTATATAAAATAGAGTAGTCTACAAAAATTAATGACTATAAATATAACTTATTAAAGTAACTAGCTTTACCATATATTTATATTTTCTAAAAGAAAAAATCTAAGACAAAAATCCTTATAAAAAATATAAATTTTCTTTAAATGTTTATTTAAATTTATATATCATATAAATTTAAGTTAAATGTTTATTTAAATTTATATATCATATAAATTTAAGTGTTTATTGGTTCTTCTCCTACATGGGATATAGTTTTAATAAACTTGACCTTTGATCTTTTGTTACATGTGTGGCACATTCATTCCCAAGTCTATGGAACTTCCAACACAACGAGATATTATTAACAGACTTCATTAGCTTTCTCATATGGTTTAGGATATTTAGAAGGTCCAACAAGAAACTAAAAATAAGGCAGTTAACAATGATGAACAAGTTCAAGATTTGATTACTTCTATTTCTTATTTAAAGACTTCAAAAGATATCACACAAGACATGCCCATAATTTTTCCATATAATAGGATCTCCCACATATGAGTGTGTTGATATCTAATGTATTGCAACAAGATATAGCTATAGTCATTTTGTTGCTATTAGCTTCTATTATTATGTATATTCAGTTATGGATGTTTGACTCCTTATCCACCTCATTTTACTTTTAGATGGTGGATAGTGTTAGCACCATAATATTATAATGTTTTGGTTAATTGATTAATATAATCTAGTTTTTCCTATAAAAAAAATAAATATTACTTGAAATAAAAAATGATAAAATGGCATCAGCTCAACCAATTTATATTCCTGGAATTTTAACGAGGAGATAAAGATAAAAATATTACCAAACAAAACATGTATAATTCTCAAGCTGATGTAAAATGGATAATAACCCTTTCAATCTCGCATAACCCTTTAAAAAAATAATAATTATTTAAATTAATAAAATAAAACAGTGAAATTTCAAGAATAAATTATTATTAGTTTTAACACTTTTGTAAGGCATAATTTTTTTTATTGATAGAGGAGTTTTTAAAGGACCCAAAACCTTTTAGAGAGATAAATAGATGTGAACCCAACTTGGATCAAAATTGGAAGCCAAAAAAAAACAAAAAAGCATCCAGAAAAACCCATCCAAACCATTCAAAAAGATAAAAAGAGAAACCTAGCAATTCCCAACAAACCCAAAAAATGAACAGGAGAAACTATCAAAACAAGCAAACCATGAATAGGAACCATGCAAACCAGAACAAGAAACCATAACTATCACTTGAGCTAACATTGACCTGCATCTCAAAATTCTCATGAGGAATCAAATACCATACGGGAAGTGATTACTTCCAGGCCAGGGGTAAGGAAGTATCATTTGGGGTCCAATAAGTTTACTTGGACCACCATACTTGCTAAAGTAAACAAATTCCATCACCATGGTTTACCTCCATGAGTCCCACTAGGAAGTCAAACCACCAAATACGAAGGGATTCTTCTAGAACTCCTTTGTTTGCAAGTAAATTTATTGTTTTATTTCCTTCTCTATACACATGTTGTATAATGATGTTTGTGTATTTGCCCTGTAAGCTTTTGCATTTGTTAATTCTATTGTGAACACTTCATGACGAGACTTGATTTATTTTGAGCCAATTGATAGCAAGCATGGAATCACCTTCAACAATGATGTGGTCACAATCAAAATCATGCATAATTATCAGACCTTGGTACATGGCTCTCACTTTTGCAAGGTTGTTGGACTAAATCCCAATATTATTCGCATAAGCAAAGATTATTTGACCCCTATCATTTCTGATAATACCCCCAACATCTGCCATTCCAAAATTCTCTTTTGTTGCGCCATCAAATTTTAGTTTTAACCAACCAACCGGAGGAGGATTCCACTTAATAATAGATCTATCAATACGGGTTTGGGAGGCCACAGAAGGATTGCACTTAAACTTGAACATATTAAACAAACAATTTTCAAGGCTAGTTTTAAGAACTTCAAATGTAGAAACAAATTGGGTATTCTCTAAGACAAAAGTGATGACACGATGGAAAATAGACCACAATATTTTTCTTAAACTATTAAAAACTCTATTATTACGCTCCAACCATACTTGCCACAGGTAATGATGCAGACAAGTGGACCAAAGGAACTTTAGCTGGGGATTGAAAAAGGTATTTGGCCATTGTTCGAACAATTGACAAAGGGATATGACAAAACCCACACAATTCTAAAGATATCAAAGAGGGAGTTAAATATTCCAATGGATAACGAACATTCCAAGAACAAATGAAAGGTTAAATCCCAATTAGACTTACAAAGAACACAACAATTGATGATGTACATGCCTCTTTTAATAATATTGTTAATAGTTAAAATTTTATTATGAGAGACAAGCCAAGAAAAGAAACTCACATTTGGAATTAAGTATTTAATCCAGACAAGCTTTGCGCAGGCCCATGACTCTATTGGAGGATATTGAATGTGATATGCAGTTTTTACTGTGAATTGACCATCCTCACAAAGTTTCCAGACATGAGTGTCTCTGGATTGGATGCTTGGAATGACACAAACCCTTAGCAATTTTGATATTTCTATTGCAGTATTTTTAAGTTCATTGCTAATGTTATTGGTAGGAATAATTTTCCATTGCCTGCAGTTGAATGTCTGAGAAATAAAATTAGTCACTCTATCTCCAAACAAATGGTCTGTGACAAGTTTCAGAATGGCAAGACTTGGCTTGTTGATTAGCGGATGGTTTTTCATCCAGGAGTCTTCCCATAATTTAATATTCCTACCAGATCCAAGTCTCCACCTTTGGCCTTTTTTGATAATTTATCTAGTATGGATGACCGAGTTCTAGAAGTGAGATCCGTTGGGAATGGGAAATTCTTCCAAGAAGGAATTATGTTGGAGATATTTGCCTTTGATTATATCCATCCATGAGGCTTGAGCTTATTTAACAATTCTCCATCCCTATTTGGCCAATAGGGCCAGGTTCATTTGGTAAAATTTCCTGAAGCTTAGTTCACCTTTTATCTTTCTTAAAGTAAACTTTATTCGAAGATATCAACGATAGTATCTTGAAGTTTTCATTCCTGAACCAAATAATTTTTCTTTGAATTTTCTTAATCTTCTAACATATTGAGACCAAGACTTTGAAGACAGACATGAAGAAGACCGGAATGCTTTGGAGGCTTGCTTGGACAAGAGTTGCCTTGGCAACTTGACTCAACAGGGTTATTTTATAGCTATCTAATTTCTTGAGAAATATGTAAATAACATTGTTCCACATCACATCTATAATATTGTCGTGAAATAGGGTCATGCATAGATATATAGAAGGAAGACTTGAAATGCTGCATCTCAATATTCTTGCTATATTTTGTTGCTTGCAAATAGGGGTGTTTAAGAAAAATATTCTACTCTTGTCAAAATTGACCTTATGACCAGTAGCTTCATAAAAGTTTAAGATGGTTTTGATTATTTTTGCTTTAGGAACAAAAGAAATGGTGGCCAAAATTGTATCGTCTACAAATTGTTGGTGTAACAACCCTGTACTATTAGGATACCTAGGAATAGATATTTGGGGATATATTATTATATTGTATAAGGGTTGGCATGGGCCACACATAACCCAAGGTTGATTGTATTATAATATTATATTATATTATGATATAATATTATATTAGTAGTAGGATCCCCAAAGTAGAATGAGAAGATGGATATATAAAGAAAAGATATTTGTCATTGTGATCATCATGGAGATCAATCATATGTAATCGTCTTTACCCAGAAGTGGCTTATTGGACTTTACCTTCCTTAAGTGGCTCTCTCATATTGGGAGATCTTGTGGAGTTATTCCTTCTTTAAGGATTATTATTGGTGTTTTCCTACCTTAAGGGTATTATCTATCTCTCTATCATTTGTGGATTGTTATTGTGGATAATTATTTGTGGATGAATGATTTGATATTTCTGCATATTCATGAATGATTTATGTTAATGATAATAAAATTTTGCAAGAAGTGGTATCAGAGGAACAATTTTGGCAAAATGAGGATTTTTTTTTAATTGCAGAATTAGGGCAGATTTTTTTTGGAAAAAAAATATCTCAACTTTCAGGAGCCATATCTCTACGAAAGTTTATCCAATTCAGGTGATTCTTGGATCAGTTTATGCAGAATTTGAAGAGCTTTAAAATGAGTGGTTATATGAAGGCAGATATGACCTTTTGAAGTTAGGCATATAGAATAAGGGTAGTGACAAATTTTTAAGTCATAAATTTTTTGGAAGACAAAATTTGTCAACTCGAGTAAGCAAATCAGTTACAATTTATTTTGTTGGAAGAAAAATTATAAATCTAGTTGTCTATGTGGAATTTTAGCTTCAAATCAGTGGGGAGATATATTTCTATGAAACCCTAGCTCATAAAACCCTAAGTTGCATGAGGGCAAATTTATTTTTTGGAAAAACATCTCATTTTTTAGGAGCCATATCTTTGTGAAATTTTATTTGATTTAGACGATTCTTGGATCATTTTATGTGGAATTTGAAGTCTTTAAAATAAGTGGTCATATAAAGAAATCTGAGCAGTATTGAGAAAGATACGACCTTCTAAAGTTAGTTATCTGGAACAAGGATAGTGATGAATTTTGTAGATTTTTTCTAGAAAAACGTCTCATATTTTAGGAGCCATATCATTGCAAATTTTTATCCGATTTAGATGATTTTTGGATCAGCTTGTGCAGAATTTGAAGAGATTTAAAATTAGTGGTCATGTAAAGGAATATGAGCAATATTGAGGAATATATAATCTTCTAAAGTCAGACATCTAGAACAAGGGTAGTGATGAATTTTCGATTCGTAGTTTTTTTTTAAGATAAAATTTGTTAGCTCGGGTCAGCAAATCAGTTGCAATTTATTTTGTTTAGAAGAAAAATTATAGTTCTAGTTGTCTCTATGGAATTTTAGCTTCAACTCAGTGGAAATATGTTTATTTTCATAAAACCCTAGTTTGCATTAGGGCATGCTATATATTGTCAAAAAACCCTAGTTGCATTAGGGCATCAACTATGGCACTACAAAAGTTTAATGGAGAAGATGATATTGATGTTAGGGATTGGTGGAAAAAATTTACATGGTTGTATCAACCTCTTTGGAAAATTATGCTTCCTCACTATCTTGGAGGAGAAGCTCTCTCTTGGTGGTATAGTTTTAATAGTGCCCATAAAAATAACTTCACGTGGGATGAAGTGGAGCATGCATTCTTGAGTAAATGGGAACCTATTCAATTACAAAGAAAGTTAGATGTTTGTAAGAGAGATATTGAGGGAAGGAATAAAAATATAGATAGCTTGATGGATGTCATCAAAGACCTTGAAAAGAAACTATAGGGAATTCAAAATGAGCGAAATGAAATGAAAGGAGAATGGGAAGTTTTCAAGAAACAGAATGAAGACTATGAAAAAGAAATAAAATTACTCAAGGAGAAAGAGAAAAATGTTAAGGAAGATAGTGAGAAGAATGAAGCCACATCTAAAAGCAATAGAAGGATCAAAAGGGTTTAAATTCATCTAAAATTTCTATTTTGCAGGTTGATGGAAGCATTCAAAAGGATCAGGTTATTATTTCCATTGACCCTATTAGCATATATAATTTTATTAATATTGCTTTGGCTAAGAGGTTGCAGGTTGAAGCAAAAAAAATTAAGGACATACATTTGGAGGGTGAAAATTTACAGATTTTTGAAGATTTGAAGATCACCATGGATAAATATGTTTTACATTCAGATTTTCAGGCTATAGTGATGGATGATGAGGATATTGTTCTTGGTTATCCTTGGTTAGATTTTTTTGGTACTGTTAAAATTAATGTGCAAAAGAATTTTATGGAGATTTGGTACAGGAAAAAGAAGATAACATTACAGGATATTTTTTAGTTTGAGCAAGGATCCAAGGAAAAACAAGAAATGGTTGTAGAGAAACAAAATGAATAACAAATATAAGAACCTAAAATAGAATCCAAGAAGATAGTAGCAATCGAGCCCATGGAAATAATAGTAACAGAATCCAAGGAAGATTTGATAGAAGAGCATAAGGACACACCAAACAAAGGGAACATGAAATAATAATGTGTAGAAGAATTTAGAACAATGGAGCCAAATGTTGAGGATTCAAAGAAGGTAGAATATCAAGTTAAGGTTGCACCATATTGCTATCCACACCACCATGAGTAGCAACAATATTGGATGTATGGTTCAAGGCAGCAATATTATGGTTCTACATATAATTAGAAGAGCACCAACTATGGTAGTGTTTGGCAGAGAAAGCATAGTGATCATGGTTTTTAGAGTGGTTCATCATCATCAAGGAACAAGTGGACCTATAATTCAAGTTATCAAAATATAGTAGCAGAAGCGTAGAGCCAACAAAGAAAATTTGGATATTTAAGTAACAAAATGGCATACCAACATCAATGTGTTTCACTTGAATTGATGGATGATCGATATTGGTACCGGTTTCTAACATTGCTTAGAAAATCATATTATCATGTTTCTTCATATGTTTTGAGGATGAAACATTTGTAAGGAGGGTGGCATGTTAGGATACCTAGGAATAGATATTTGGGGATACATTATTATATTGTATAAGAGTTGGCATGGGCCACACATAACCCAAGGTTGATTGTATTATTACATTATATTATATTATATTATATTATATTATTATATTAGTAGTAGGCTCCCCAAAGTAGAATGAGAAGATGGATATATAAAGAAGATATATTTGTCATTGTAATCATCATGGATATCAATCATATGTAATCATATTTTCCCACGAAGTGGCTTATGGGACTTTATCCTTCTTAAGTGGCTCTCTCATCTTGGGAGATCTTGTGGAGTTATTTCTTCCTTAAGGATTATTATTATGGATAATTATTTATGGATGAATGATTTGATATTTTTGCACATTGGTGAATGATTTATGTTAATGATAATAAAGTTTTGTAAATAATATAATCAACCTTGGATTATGTGTGGCCTGTGCCAACCCTTATACAATATAATAATATATCCCCAAATATCTATTCTTAGGTATCCTAACATAGACCTTGAAGATGGCTTGATGCCAGAGAGGAGACCAAGAGAGCTCGCTTGTTTGAGGGATATCCTAAGGGCTTCGGCCATAATTATGAAGAGGAAGGGAGAGAGTGGGTCCCCTTGCCTTAAACCTCTGGAGCTCTTGAAAAAACCTTTTTAAGGTATAAAATAGTTCTAAACCCATTCAAGATATTTGGCTGCTTCTAAAGGTATACAGTCCAAGTCGGCACATGTCTCATAGCCGGTAAAAAAATATATGAAAAGGAAAATGTTGATCCTACAATTGAGGCTCCTTAGTCTCAACAGAGGGATGCAATAGTGCTTGCTTTAGATTCCTTTAGTACATTTTCCCCAGCTAACACCAGGCACTCCCACAGCCCGATAAGGGGATCTATAGAAGAAAATATTGCTCTAGAGAAGCAACTTCAGATGACCAATGTTCAGTTGGATAACAACTATAGTGTGTTGGAGTGTCTTAATGATAATGAGGATATGTTGTTGGATGCAGATCCATCATCGATGGAATTTATAGTTCCTCCAGAGGAAAAAAAACCTAAATTTCCCTCCCTTTTTGTGTGGTTTCGATACTCTCGTAGTCCTCAACAAGGGAAAGAATATGAAGATACTTTACTTGAAAAACATATTCACCCTTCTGGCCCAAAAGTTGCAATGATTTTGCTTTGGGAAGACACCGATCTAGCCCAAAAGTTTTGGTAGACCTAAGGCCTAGAGTTACATTTTTACAGTTTAAGGTTTCTAGTTTATTTTGCTATGTATTCACCCTTTTAAGGGTTTCGTTTTGTAAGGGGGTGTTGAATAACTGGGTTACCTCTCTATTTAAGGAGATGTTTTTCTGGTTAGCCACGTGGCGTGTTTATATGCCTCTTTTTTGTTTGTAAAAATATATTTTGTTCTTTAATATAATACTTTTTACATCAAAAAAATAAATAAATAACAAATCAAAATGAAATCTAATTACAAAAGCCTTTATTTATTAAATGGTAATATTTCAATTAATTAATTTTCTAGATTTACTAGGACAAGTCTAAAATTTTATAATAAATATAATTATCAGTTTTTTTAATATCACTAAATAGATATGATATACTACTTTTTTATTAATGAAGAATGATGGAGCGCTCTGGCGATGGTGATGGAAATTTCAATTTTTGGTATGCGAGAAAACTGAATCTGGCAATGGTGATGGCGATGATCCAGAGAAACCTCTTGGTGATGGCAAATTTAGTGGCTAGAATATATGGGTAGTAGCGACCTAGATGGACCCCATTTCAGAGGCCACATCACTAATAGTTATGCTTCACATGTAGTTTCTGAAGATCAAACTGTTAGTAGACACCTTTTGAGCCAGTCTCGAGATTCTCCCCATAAGTCCTATGCTGATAAAGTTAGAATCCAAAAACATGCGGTTGTTTCTTCTGAGCCAAACCCTTGCACCCACAATGGCAAGGAGATCCCCATTCCTTCTGGTGTTATGAACTCAATCATCAATCGAAGCTCTTTATCCCTGATAGGGAAATTCATAAGATACTGGTCTGACATTGAATCATTCAAGAAATGGGCATCGACCAAATGATGGCCCAGTGGATCCATGGAAATAAAGGCCATGTCTAGAGGTTTTTTCCTCATAAGCCTCAAAAATGCGCAAGACACCAACCACATATTGACTGGTGGACCTTGGTTCTACGGTCGTAGAAGCTTGTTCCTACGAAAAATAGGTGGACTTCGATCCTAAAACTCAATCTATAAATTTGGTGCCTATCTAGTTTCAGCTTCCCAACTTGCCCCTCCAATATTGGGATGAGAGGATTTTTCTCCTAGTTGTTGAAGTTGTTGGGGATTTTGTTGCCCTTGACCCTGTGATGAAAGCACAGTTAAGGCTAACTCATACCAAAATCTATATGATGGCAAATCTTGATTCAAAGTAACCCACCTATGTGGATCTCCTCTATGCCCCCTAAATAAGATGTCAGGACATTATTTATGAAAATAAACCAATATTTTGTATTGAGTGCCACATCCAGGATCACTTGAAGACCTAATATTCATTGCTGAGAAAGGAGATTGCGAAAAATCCAACCCAAAAATTCCTAGCAACTAACTCTAATGATGGACCTATTCATGAAAATAAAGTTTACGAAGCTAAGCTAACTCAAAAGATGGCTGCTACCATGGACATCGGGAAGCCTGTTGTTGCGCCAAGAAGTCTTGAAGAGGAAGGAAAAAGAGGTAATCTCTCCATCCCTAAATATTCTCACTCTAAACAAAATTGCTCACTCTTTGTTAAAGCAAACCCTTTCAGGCCTTTGCATGATTCTGTAGAGGATCTTGTTAGTGATCTCATAGATAAACCTTTGTAGCCCTATTCCGATGCCTATGAGATACCACAATACCCTTCACATCCTGGACCTTCTGGACATCATTTATCTACTGAATCTCTAAAATTTATTCAATCTGAGTCTGGCAAACCCTCGAATTATCAAGACCCTCTGCTCAATGTGTCTATCCCCATATCTTCCCCTCCTGGTGAAGATGTCCTTAGTTCTAGGCTGAAATATCTTGATATGAATCCTGATAACCAAAACCCTAGCCCTCAAAAATCTATTTCCAAAAATCAAAAGAAAATTTTAGCTAACATAGATTGTGAAAAAGCAAAAAGAGGGAGGCCTAGTAAACAATATTTAAGGTGAAAGGAAGCTGAAGAGAGTATTGATAATGGCTCTCAACCCACTATTATATCCTCTTCAGCTGAGTAGGATCATTCTAAGGTTTCCAAAGATGAGGGGAATAGAACCAAACCCCCTCCGACACCTTCACATGGAGGAGGTAAGAAATATTCAAAGTCTTCCAAATGAATATTCTCTCATGGAATGTGAGAGGTCTTAATGGACGAACCAAGCAGATAATCCTTTCGTCCATGAGAAAAGACATTAAGCCAACCATCATCTTGCTATAGGAAACCAAGATCAACGAAAACTGCCAAGATAGAGTTATTAAGACTATATGGAAAAATTATGGAGTTGCTACTAGCCCTACCAGGGGAGCGTCTGGTGGCCTTATGTGCCTATGGGACCCTGCTAAAGTAGGTAATATTTTATCATCTTCTGATAGGATCACCAACATTACTTTTTGTTGCAAATATTCAAATGTTTAGTAGGTTTTATCTAATATGTATGCTCCTAATACTATGTCTGGCCGATGAGAACTATGGTTTTCTATGAGGCATATGTGGCAGATATTCTAGATTCAGCCTTGGATGATAGCTGGCGATTTCAACTCACCGTTATACCCTACTAAAAAAAAATGAGGTACTCCTATCTCACCTCAAAGTTTTGAAGATTTTGCTGAATTCGTTGATGAGTGTGGTCTTATGGACATCCACCTTCAAGGGAGAAAATTTACTTGGACCAATAGGAGAGTGGGGGCACAACATATTTTAATGCGATTGGATAGATTTCTTATTTCTTGCGAAGCTCTTCAATCCTTTGGAGACACAACTCTCCACACTCTTCCTCGGATTGGGTCTGACCATAACCCTCTAGTTTTAGAGGGGTTGAAAACTACCTCTTTCAAGTCTCCTTTTCGGGTTGAACCTATGTGGATTCAACACCTAGATTTCAGAAGCAAAGTACTTGAATGGTGGAGCAGATATTTTCCTGGTAATCCAATTGTAAGATTAACTCAAAAACTTTGGCATAGCAAGAATAGCATAAAAATATGGAACAACAATACCTTCAAAAATTTATTTGAGGTAAAAATAATCATAGGTGATAATATCTGGACCATTGAAAATCGTATCCAATACGAGGAACATGAAGTGCAGATCAGGGAACAAGAAAGAGAGCTATTGGCTGAATATCACAATATTTTTTCCATGGAGGAAACCTTTTGGCAATAAAATTTGAAAGCTCTCAAGCTCAAACAAGGTGATTCCAATACGAAGTATTTCCATGCTCTCACCCTCCGACATAAAAGCATCAATAAAATCAAAAATTTAATCAGGCCAAATGGCACCAGCACGAAAAATGAAGAGGAGGTGAGACGTGAAGCCATAGCACATTTCCAAAACATTCTTGGAGTGGGTCAACCAAGTAACCCTCAAGTTGTTGATTCCCTTCTCCAAAATATTTCCTGTTTAGTCTCTAATGAAAATAATGATAGACTACTGGCCAAATTTTTTGTAGACAAAATTAAAGATGTTGTGTTTTCCATGTCTACTGATAAATCACCTGGGCCTAATGGTTTCTCTCCCCACTTCTTTCAGCATTTCTAGGATATTGTCAACACTGATGTAACCAAAGCCATTCAGTTTGCTCAAGCGACCAAGCGCATCCCGAGAGACTTCAACTCCACCTTTATCACCCTTGTCCCAAAGACTCAATAATGCAGAACAATTTTTTATTATAGACCAATTAGCTTATGCAATATCGTCTACAAAATTTTGACCAAGACCATTGCCAACAGAATGAAGAAACTGCTCCCCTGGTATTATTGATTTATGTCAAGGCAACTCAGTCAAGGGAAGGCTTATAACTTATGGTATAATAACTGTTTACAAACTACTCCACTCTATCTCAAAAAATAAAAATCCAAGACTTTTTATCAAGTTAGATATCACCAAGGCATTTGACAGGGTCTCTTGGAGTTTTTTATGTGTTGTGCTAGAAAAATTCGGCTTTCATCTAGAGTGGATTGCCCTAATCCGGGAATGTCTTTCATTTGTCTGGTTTTCTATCATTGTAAATGGTTTTGCTACTAGGTATTTCAAGAGCAACCAAGGAATCAGGTAGAGGGATCCTCTTTCCCCTTATTTATTCATTATTCTTGCAGAATCCCTTGGGAGGGCACTCAATTTTGTCTGCTCTAATGGTACTATCTTCGGGATAAAGGCCTCCTCTATCTCCCAAATGGTCACACATTAACAATTTGTTGATGATACATTACTAGCAACTAAATATTCAGTTCCTAAAGCAAGGGCAATCAAGAATATCCTAGTCTCCTTTGAGCTTGTTGTTGGACAAAAGGTTAATTTTCAAAAAAGTAAATTGTATTTCCTAAATACTCCCATTGATAGACAATAAATGATTACCAAAATCTTGGGCTACAACATATCAAGCCTTCCTTCCACCTATCTAGGTATGCCCCTTTTCCATGGTAAATCTCCTTCAAATGTGTGGAACAACATCTTGGAGAAAATTCAGAAAAGTTGGTCGTGTGGAAAGGTTATCTCCTCAGCAAAACAACGAAAGAGACTCTTGTCCAAACTTGTTTACAAGGTGTTCCGGTGTATTTCTTGTTTGTCTTTAAAGCTCCAGATTCTGTCTTCAATAATATTGAATAGATACAAATAATATTTCTCCGATAAATAAGCGAAAATACCAATAGAATTCCCCTAGTTGCTTGGGACAATATTTGGTTGAAGAAGAATCAGGGAGGGTTGGGTTTTAAGAAAGCTAGTAAGATGAATTATGCTCTCATTGGTAAGCAAGGCTGGAGAATTATCTGAAATGAACAAGCCACCTAGATCAAAATCATAAAGGATAAATACCTGCAGTAGTGAGCCTTTCTAAGTGATGAACGACTTCCAGTTGGATCACATTTTTGGAACTTTGTGATTAATACGAGACCCATCCTAAAGTTTGGACTCAAGTTGCAGTTGGTAAATGGAACATCTATTGACTTTTGGGAGGACATATGGCTCAACAATCACCCTCTGATTAGTGATGCTAGTCTTTCCAGCATCAAACCAATCACTGATTGTCTGTTTGATTCTAAGGTATGTAATTTATTTTCTAGAAACTATGGCAGAGCCATATGGAAGCCCTTTCTCTCTATCAGCATTAGCATTGCCCAATCCTCTACTTTTTCCATTATTGTTGGTCTACTATGCACCACTATCATTCCTAGTAACCCAAATTCTTTAGACGCTCCATTTTGTAACCTTTGTGAGGATGGGCTTTATACTATTAAGTCTGCCTACTATGCCCAAACCAGAGAAGTCAACTCTTGGCCTAAATTTAAGACTGTCTGGTTGAAAAGTCTAATCCCTAAAGTTACCCATTTTTTTGGCTTGCTTCTTTAAACAAAATCTTGACCATTGACAATCTAATCCACAGAGGCCTAATACTCCCTAATCGCTACATCGTCTGTAAAAATAGCTGAGAATTTATTATCCATATATTTCTTGAGTGTTCGTTCTCTAATGAATTATTGTCTTCCTTTCTCAAGCTAGCCAACATGTCCTGGGTCTACCAAAAAACTCTTATTGACATCTACCATCAGTGGCTAAATCCATTTCTAAATCCAAAAATCCATTCTTTTTGGTCGTATTGTTTTCCTCATTTTTTGTGGCAGGTATGGTTGGAGAAGAACAAAAGAATTTTTGGTGTTGCTGTAAAATATGTCATATCAGTGTTCTCCCGAGATCTATCGTTTGATATTGAGAATGCTAATCTCATCCAAGATGAAAAGCCCAAGAACCAATGGGAATTATCCATTTTCAATACTCTCAAATTTCAGATTGACACACCCCCGGGGTCCTCCAAAAGCTGACAGGTCAATGGTGAAATGGATTCCCTTGCCTTGTGGATGGGTCAAGCTCAACGTTGACAGAGCCTCAAAGGGAAACCCTAGTAGGGCTGGAGGAGGTTGCTTTTTCATAAATATTCAAGGTAAAGTCTTGTGCGTGTTTGCTGAGTCCATGGGCAGTCAACCCAATAATTTTGTTGAAGCCCATTCGTTATACCTTGGCCTCCTCATTTGCAAGCAACTTCAATTTGAAAGACTTATCATAGAGAGTGATTCTATAAATGTCATTCGATGCATCCAAAAATGTCAGCTTCCTGCCTGGAGCATGTTTAACGTTGTACAAGAAATATTGAAGATAATTGAAGGCATAAGACATGTTATAATTCAGTATGTTTACCGGGAAGGAAACAAAGCTTCTGACCTCCTTGCCAATCAAGGAGTTGAACAGGATAACCTCCAAGTTTGGTATGACAATTTCCCTCAATGTATTATGGCCCACACTGATGCAAATGGAAATCTTAATATTTAACTGGTTGTTGGTGTTGATGTGGCTGATTTGGAGCCTAGTGGCTGGATATGGTTTGTCTGGCATGGATGCCAGCACATATCCTCTTTTCCCTTATGCAATTTTATGCAATCCGTCTTGGGGTAATTTTGAGGAGATGTGGAAAGTTCACAAGGCAACTGTCATCCGTGAACCCAAGTGGTAAGGAATGTGGAAAGTTCACAAGGTAACTGTCACCCGTAAACCCAGGTGACAAGGAATGGAAAATAAAACTACTAATTTCCAACATAGTGGAAGTGGTTGCTCCAATAAGCTCACAGATTGAACCTCATCAAGCCAAATACTGTAATCTTGGCTGGGCTTTTGACAATTGTTTTTTGTTTGCTTTTGGGTACCGTTTTTGTAGTTTGGACCCTTATTCATTTTTGTTTCTATCTGTACCTTCTTTCTGGTTTAAATTTGGTTGTTTCGTTCCCCTCTGGGGTTGTTTGTTTTCAGTTTAGTTACTTCGCTTCTGGCTAACTATCTTTACTGCACTTGTGTAAAAGGTTTCGAGATTTTTTTTTTTTTTTGTGGAAAACATCCCAAAAGGGATGCCACTTTCGAGTAAGACCCAAGAAGGCAGGGGTATCCATTCCGCCAAAAACGCCCAAGACCCCTTTCGAGATCTTTTAAAATCCTTTTTATCAACCAATAAAAAAAATCCATTATTTAAAAAATATATTTAATTAAATTATATCCTAAAATGTTTATGCTATTATTATTGGAGCTTCTAACTACTTATGTTGATATAATGATGTCAAAGGGCATCGTACTTATTTTGACCGCACCACTTAGGAAAAAGTTGCTACTTTCAAATAAAAAAATAAATGTAAGCTTTGAAGTTATGCTTAAGCTTCGACCACCATAAACATTGAAAAAAAAACTATCATGATTATTTCAAGCTCCACCACTAGCTTAGTTTACAAAACCATATCCATTATTTAATATATTAAAAAATACATGTATAACTTTTGATTTTCATTATTTTTGCCACTCTAAGGACATAAACGAGGCTTGCTCCGGTAAGAGGGACACAATTAATTTTGCATGGACAAAATAAATTTATAAATGAATGTAAGGTATGTCATGAAACAAGAGGAAAGCTATCAAATTCCTTAACTTATTGTAACCCCTATTTATTCTTGATAGTAAATGGAAGCACAAATCCATGAAATTTATAGAATTTTTTTTTAAAGTTATGTAAGGCTTTTATTGAGGCTATATTTATTATAAAAATATTTTAATGCTTTGTTTACATTTAATTTAAAATATTTAATTTTATTTTTTATTAAAGATATTTTTATCTTTTTTAAATTTTTAAGTTTTCACAATCAACTCTTTTTATATTAGATGTCTTTTAAATTTAAAAATTTTCAAGATAAAATTTGTCACCACTAATAGCTAAAATATTTACTACCAGCTTCTATATCTCTAAATATCTTGTCTATAACAATATCACAAATTCTTAATACTTGTTTTAGGTTTTTTATTTATATTTCAAGATATTATTTTTTTTTGTATTTGTGGGTTTAGCCCACTTCTTGTTGACACTTGTGATATTTGCTTTTGTTTCCCATATCAATATATTTTTGGTTTTTTTTTCCTTTTTGATTTTGCTTCTTGGGTCTCTCTCTTTTTTTCATTCCCAAAATTACTTTTATCTTCATCAATCTCTTTATTCTTCTCACACTGTACAATAAAACTTATCATATTTAGGTTTGCCTTGTTCTGAAGTATCTGAAGTGCAATAAATAACCTCAGAAGCACAATCTTCTTTAAGTTGTCTTGAAAACCTTATAGTGCAAGGATGCTCTTCTATAGCAGTTACCTTCTAATTCTATCGTAAAACCCTAAATTGTTATGGTTTTCCTCTAACCTTATTTCTTTATTATTCTGCTCTTGAAGGGATAACAACTTCATCACTTTCACTTTTATTATCTAGAAAGGATTCTATACTACTTGAAGAAAATGAAGATGATTTACTTGGAATAAACTTGACCTCTTTTGTTGTCTGTGTTTCAGGATTTATCTCCACATATTCTTTTGCACCTTTATTTCCTTCTAAACTTGTCAAATGATACAAATAGGTTTTCTTTACCTCTTCTTTTGGAGTGGAATATCCTTGATCTTATCTAGCTTCTATTACTATATGATTTCCTTGCTTTGTATTGAATTTTATCTCATGGCTAAATTTTTTTCTCTTTCTTCATAGTTTTCACTTTGCAAACTCTTGTCATGTGTCCAATCTCATAATAATTGTGGCAAAAAAATACGATATTTTCATAATCTACCTATTGATCTCATTCTCTTGTTTCAGATGGACTGTGGCAAAGGTTTTGAAATATCCAGAGCAACACATATTCGATTATATATAACATGTTTTCTCTCCTTAGTAGTTGGTCCTTCCTTGATGAATTCCCCAAGGTTATTTCCAATATTCTTCAAAATATCCTTATTTATAAGTTGATATGAAAGTCCAAAAAGCCTAACCCACACTGGAAGCTTTTTAATAGTTTTTGTCTCAACAAAAAAAATTCATTCCATGGTCATAAATAAAGTGCATATCTTCCCCTAAACCATGGGCCACAAACCATTATTTAGTCCCTAATTTTTGAAATGGAAAAGATGATGAGGAAATTTAGGAAGAAAAGTCAGAGAATAATTTGAATTCAATCCCCACTTCCACTTGATCCAATTTTGAATCTCCAAAAACCTTGGACATGATCTATGGAACTTACATATTAATCCTCTACTTTTAAGAACCATTATATTATGCTCAATCATATCATCCTTGATACTTACTTTTGGTGTAACATCTGCTACCTGGATCAAACTTGCCATGCATTCGTTCTTTTTCTTATCTCCAATTTGGGCCTCCATACTTCCAACTAGGGCATCCTGACTTCCTATTAGAGATTTAAAATATGATTTTTCTTCCATAATAGCTAATGGGACTTGCTCTTGGCTTGCACTCCCTCTTAGTTCATATTCCCTCTTAAATCACACTCACTTCAAGCTTGCACTCTCTCCTACCTTGCACTCACTATTAGCTTGCACTTCCTCTTGGCTCATAATTGCACCTCTCCCCTTTTTCTCAATATTTATTCGATTTAGTACTTTTTTTAAAATAATATTTAATGTATTTATGGTAAGAATTAAATAATTGATGCACTCTATATGAACTCGTCGCTCTTTCGCCATGATTGATTCCTAGCTCACACTCCCTCCTAGTTTGCACTCCCTCTCGGCTCTCACTCACTCTTGGCTTGCACTCTATCCTGCCTTGCACTCACTCTCGGCTTGCATTCCCTCCTAGCTAATAATTGTTCTTATCTCCTCTTTTTTCCAACATTCCTTTGCCTCAACAACCTCAACAATTTTTTGGAAATAATATTCCACACATTTGTGGTAAGGGTTTGAAGTAGCTATGCTCTCCGAATAAACCCATCACTCTTCCACCATGACTGAAACTTGGCTTGCACTCCCTCTTGGTTTACACTTCCTCTTATCTTTCATAGGCTCCTAGATTTCACTCTCTCCTGGATTTTCTTCAATTGAATCCTTTAAAGTATCCTAATATCTAGAATAAGAAGTGGCATTTATTCCTTGATTTCACTTTGCTTTTTACTTCCTGCTTCTTGCTCACACTTCCTACACACTTTTAACTCATGCTTGTACTCACTCTGGATCATGTTCACGCTTGTTTTCGGTTACACTCAATCCCAACTCACGCTCACACTCACTTTTGACAACACTCATTCATACTTGCTTTGTGGTCGTGGATTGCATTTCAAAGTATGTTTATTTATGCCCTATAACATCCTTTCACCATTGACAAGGTTTTCATCGTATTCCTCAACTCTATTTTCAAACTACATGGTATACCCAAGTCAATTATCAGTGATTGTGACCCTATTTTAACTAGCAACTTTTGGAAGAAATTGTTCATTCTTAGTGGTACTAAATTTAATGTGTCCTCTTCTTATCACCCTCAATTATATGGTCAAACAAATATTGTGAAAAAATGTTTGGGTACTTACCTTCACTATTTCACCCAAGATAAATAGTATTAGCAGGTTAATTGGCTTTCTTTAGTTAAATATTTGTATAACACTTCTAATCATTTCTCCCTTAATATATCCATATTTGAGGGATGATATGGCTAAAATGTCAATTCATGGTAGACTACATTCCAAGGTTCTCCAAGGTAGCTTACATATATGATTTGTTATAGTGGCATCAACTCATGCTCCAACTCCTTAAAGATAATTACTACCAAGTCCAAAATTTAATGAAGTAGTGATAGGGCATGCACCACTTGGAGTGACAATTTACAGTGGGATACATGGTATTTTCAAAACTTTAACCTTATAAGTAGTTGTCCCTAAATACCAAGTCTAGTAAAAACTTTGATATCTTGATTCCATGACCCATACAATGTGGTCTATTGTATTAAGTGAAATATTAGTTGGAGCTTCCTTAGATTTCCCACATCCACCATGTTTTTCATGTTCTTATCTTACACATGTTATTGGTCAAAAGTTGTAGTCTCAAATAGAACTTACAATACTCAATGAATAAGGGTGAATCAAGCTCCAACTAAAATCTATTTTACAGTCACAAATTTGTAATCTATGGTCTCACTAGGTATAGGACTTTTTCATCAAGTAGAAAGATCTACATAATAAGGATTCAATGTGGGAGCTTGCAAGCATTCTCCAATAATTTCTAGCTTTGAGGACAAAGATTTATTGGAAAAAGTCATGTAACAACTCCAATATAGCCAATTCAACTATATTTCTAGTGTTAGCTTGGGCTTGGGATTAGGTTAGTGGACCCTTGAGCATTAAGGTTAGGGTTGTTGGTTATTTTAGTCTATAAATAGAATAATTATGTTGTAGTTTTATAATTCATACATGGTCTTATGTCATCTCTAATATGCATATGAAACTTCACTCTCTTTATGTGGCTATGAGACTTTGCTATCTCTAAGTGGCTATGATTTACACGAATTTGGAATATGGAATTTGTTACTTGTGATACTTGATTTTTTGGTATAAAAATTGATTTATTGTTCCATTGAGTGTGTTTTATTGTATCTTTTTTAAATTTGCTATAGTTGTTGCTATTTTGGAAGTTGATTCATTATGGTAATAATAATTCTTTACATTATATTATATCATAAATATAGAAATATGATTTTCATATAATATTCTATTAATAACTTTGTGACTAAACATTAGTAATATAGTTTTTATAAAGTTTTTATAGTATGTTAAAATATATATTCACAAATAATATTGAAAATAAAATTAAAATTATCCGTACAAAGTACCTTATTGGTAAGTTCCCTCAATCCTCGGAAGGAGATCTAGGGTTCAAGCCTGACCAAAAACTGAGGCAAATCTTGATCCGAGCGTCCGATTCGCTCCTTGGGATGATGCTTGAACGCCTCGAGCGGCTTAAATATAGAGGCCTTTGGATTGCTCCTGGGACGGATTTTGAATCCGTTGATTACTGAAAGGCTTACGGCCTGTGCGGGATACACAAAAAACCCCCAGCTAGCCTAAGGGGTATACCCGGATGGCACAGGCCCGTGGAATGGAAAGTCTTGGCCCCTAGGGAATACGGGGAATGGTTTTCCTTAACATAAGGTTTGATAGCACAACAGTTCGAGTTTTGGCTCTTCTTTGGGAGGTCCAAGGTTCAAACCACGACATGGACGAGTGTGTAAGGGATGGTTGTGTGTTAAATTCCCTATTGATAAGCATAGCTCTCGAATTTACAAGGGGTCATAGTTAGGAGGAGACTGCTCAGTCTATGTGTTGGTCGTAAGGGCTTCTCACACTAACCAAATAAAAAATAATACAATTAAAATCGATAAAAAAAATAAGTTTGTAGTCTTAAATTAAAAAGTTTTATTTATGAAAAAAAAATTAATATTTTGAATAAATTTAGACATGAGTTTCTACATAGTAACTTATCATGTAATAATAAAAATAAAATAATCACTTCTGCTTTGAAATGTGTTTTAAATAACAATCCTTATGTATTAATGTATCCAACATTAGAACAAATATCAATTTATTTTGTGTAACAAATAATCTAATCCACTTAAAAAATAATCTTCCATATAATTTTAGGTGTAATATGTAACTAATAAATTTATATTAAATTTTTAAATTCAAATATTAAATAAATCATTATAAAATTAGGTTAACATATTATTAAAAATAATCTACTATAATCATAAACAATATTATGATCAACTCAAACCATGAGTGAGTGTGTGAGGGGGTGGGTGTGTGTCTCCATGGAGTTGTTGTAATAGGTTGGGGGATTCCTGGTCAAAACCCCCATATCTTAATATTACCAAAAAAAAAAAAAAAACAACAATATTATGATCAACATAATATTAATCATCTTTATTTACCAATATAATGTTAAAACCATTCCCAAATAAGGAGTATATAAGGTTTCACTTAACATATATAAAGATAATATTCAAGCTAGATGAAACAAGTAATAGTTTAAATTGGGTTAGATGATAATATTCAAGCTAAATGAAACAAGTAATAGTCTAAATTGGGTTAGATTGCTCAATTAGAACCTTTTTTATGTCCTAATTTTATTTTGACTAGGGAAATGCTAGGTTGATTGAGTCCTCAAATATGTTATAGGGTCAATTTATGAATCCAAGGTCACTATATTAAGGAAAAGTATTTTTAAATATAATAATAAAATAATAGTAAAAGTATATGAAATATGTTACTTATTTAATATATAAATATTAAATTATATTTTTGTTATTTAAATATGATATGTCAAAGTCTATATAATTTTGTATGCATTTTTTTCCCAATATAAGAAATTGATAACATCTTTGTTTAATACAAGGCAAGACTTTGAACCGAACTCAAATGCCACCACTATAAACCCTAACCTATTGGATAAGAAGAAATTAATACAATCCCAAATTTCTAAAAGATCGAATCAAGAACCCTAAATTCTAACCACTAATCACTACATTATCTTAGGCTAACAATATTACATACACTTTTATTTGCAAAACCAATTTTAAAAGTTATATAAAAACTTAGTGTGGTTTATATATACACTTCGATTCATGCTCATCTTAACAAATATTTTAAATTTCAATTTTATAAAATTAAAAAATATATAATTTAAATTTGATTGAAAATAAAAAACACTTATACTTTTATGTGTGATAAGAAAGAAGATACACCTAATTTACTTAATTCATGTGACATTTGATAGGGAATAATTGCATGATTGCTAAGAGGGTAGGAATAGGTTATGGAATCCTAAGCAAGCATTCTCATGAATTATTATTAAGTGCTTATTAGATGTTTTATTGTTGTGTAAGAAAGAAGATACACCTAATTTAGGTAATTCATGTGACATGTGATAGGGAATAATTGCATGATTACTAAGAGGGTAGGCATAGGTTATGGAATCCTAAGCAGGCATTATCATGAATAATTATTAAGTGCTTATTAGATGTTCTCTACTCATTGTCCATAAATATGTTCTGCATGTAAATATTTGGAACTACAAGAGTAAATCCAAATTATGATAGATGTGAATACCTAAAGCTCTATGGTGATTGATAGACAACTCCTTTAATATTAAAATGATGAATGGCTCATTATGAAATCTAAATAGTCTTGAAATATTGAATGTCACCTAATTTGATCAAATGTAAATATTGCATTGATGGTTTAATTTATTTTATAATTTATAAGGAAGTTGGTTATATTTATAGTCATTTTCTACTACTAGTAAAGATTTTGGCTGCCCTTAACAACACCTATGTCACCTCGTTGTTATTTAACTCGATTTGAGGAGGAGCATTGGGGGCTCGGGATTGGCACTGCTATTGTCATGTTGACGCACATTCAGTGGACGCAAGTCATATTATTACCTTTACACAAACAGGTATACCTCGGGGTTTGAAACTAGGTCTCTTTTTGGTAAGGGCAAGAACTTACCAATCCACCTAACCCTTAGGAACACAATTTAAATATTATTATTATTTCTTATTATTATTATTCATAGGATAGTTGGTTACAACCACACTATTTTTAGTTACTGTCAAGCGCAAGGTCCAAACCACAAGGGTTGCTTCCACCAAACCTATTTCACTTCATTGTTCTTGACCTGGCATGAGGGAGACCATCAATCACTCAAGATTTGTATCGTCATTGTCAATTTGATATGCACTCAAAGGATTCAGATGAGACTACCACCTTTGCAAATAGGATATACCCAAGGTTTAAAAGTGGGTGTCTTCTTGTAAATGTGTGGCCAGAAAAGCAACTACTAATCCACCTTGCCATTGTTTATTTTGGTTACATAGGGGAGTTGGTTACAATTACAACCACTATTTTTAGTAACTAGAAAATGCAGGGTTCAAACCACATGGACTGCTTCCAACAACTTATTCATCTCATTGTTGTTGACTTGGCATGAGATAGAGACCACCGGTTACTCAGAATTCGTACCATCATCGTTGATCTAGTGCGCACTCAAAGGATTCAGTATGGACTATTATCTTTACTAAAGCTGGTAGGGTGCCCCCAAGATTTGAACCTAGGTCTCTTCTTGGCAAGTACTTGATTAATAAAGTCTTTGCCAATCCACCTAACCCTTGGGAGCGCTAAATATTATTATTGTTGATATTATTTATTTTTTATAGGAGAATTGATAACACCTTTCATTCATAACAAAACCCAACTATCCAAAAAATCGCACCAAAATAACCCACACTTGACTACAAGACTATACTTGATATTGTTAATACCATATTAAAAACTTCACTTTTAGGTAGTCTTTTGTTTTTGAAGGTAATTAACATGCTCGTCATATTATTTAATATCCTAAAAGCTTTGATTAAAAAATATATATAATTTAATTATCATTATTATTATTTATTATATTAGAAGAATAGTAACTCGTTACACTTGTCTACATTTTTTTATGGGTTCTAATTTTATTTTTTGTTGTTATTAATTATTACTTTTATTTTATAAAAATATATTAAAATTTAAATTTAAATTTATTTTAAAAAATATAATATAATTTTTTTAAATAATTTTTATTATTATTAAAAGAAAGAAAAATTGTTGGTAATACTTATCTAGATGGCAAATGATTCATTAGAAATAATTATCAAAGACAAGATGATCAAGCATGACATAATGGTTCCTTAAAGCAAAGGATTAATATATAAATTCAATGGATATTGGTCAAGTGTTTTAAATATTTAAAATTAGGTCAAAAGAGACTAGGTTCATTTTATTTAATGAATTTCCTTCCAAAAGACGTTTTTCATCATATTTTCTAGTTTAGAAGGCCCGTGGTTTATGAGAATTAATGGCTTGTATTTAATATTACAAAGTGAAGATATTTTATATAGATGAAAAATATTAAAATATTTATAGTATGGGGTTATTCTTTTAGGTTATCGACAAAGAAGTATTGAAAAACATTGGTAATATTATAGGGGATTTCATATTGATAAGGTATTCTAGCTCATGTTATGTAATGAGGGCTATAATTTGGAGCTGCCATCTATAGTTGTTATCTAGAGTTATCATCTATATCTATTGTGTAGAGCTACTACCATATGGAGTTGTCATAAAAAGAGTTGTTTGAATATGGAGGAAGCAAAACATGAAGTGAGAATAGGATAAGATAACCAAAAAAATGATACAAAAGCAAATATCCATGGAATGGAGGTTTTGGTATTAAAAGCGAGTAGTCTTCCTTTAGGGACAAGAGGTCATGGTGATTATTTGGGATAAACGCAGGTAGAACCCTACCTAAAAAAAGATCCAAAATAAATATTCACAAGTGGGGTGCATAAGCCAATTAGGATTTTTACCCAATGAAGGGAGGATTTTGGGACTTGTGGTGCTAAAGACTAATGAGATAAAAAAAACCACTACCAAGTGTGGAGCATAATCAAATGGACAAAGATCTTGTGTGAAAGTGAGTGAGCAGCATAGGGAAGGATCAAGCAAAAGAACCCAAATCATTCATAGGTATTTTAACTAACTAAATGGGTCCTATCCATTGCTTAGAATTGGTTACTTTAGTGGATGAGAAGCTAAATATTTTGAAAGCTATTCTAGAGCATGCACCTTACTACCTTTCAAATGCCCTAATAACAAAATTTGTAGGTGTATAAGTGTATTTGGAAAGCATTCAAAAATGGATTTTTAGTTGCTGGAAGTATAGGGGAGAGGTAAGTGTATCTTCCCTTCCTAGAAATTTTCTACTATTTTGTTTCACTTGTGAGGAATATTTATAGAGAATTCTTATTAAGTGTCCCTAGTTTTGAGGCTAATAAAGCTTATACCTAGATTTTGGAGAAGCAAATATAAGCCAGAACTAGAGTCCATATAGATAGCCCCAATTTAGATGTATCTTCTAAGCCTTCCATTGGAGTTTTGAAAAAAAAATAGTGACTATAGGAAACTAGGCAAGAGGTTTTCTGGCAATGGATAATACCACTAAGACCAAATCCAAAACCTCTTTTACCAAATTTCATATCAACCAAAATATAAATGAAACATGCAAGGAAAAACTTAACCTCGTAGATAAATGAGTAGAATTTGTTCAACAAATTGAGTATGATAACAAAGCCTTTTACTATAGGGAGTGTGGGAAAATGGGGTATTTAGCCAAGAGCTAATTTAAAAAATAACTAACTAGGGAACCTAGGGAGAAGAGATTCTAGAAAAAGAAAATAAACTTGGATGAAGACTCAATCCCAAGTGATAGTGATGGTCTAAATGTGGAGTAGGAAATCTTAGGGATGAAGGAGCTAGAATCACAGGTCCATGGTTTTGATCTAGACCAAAATAAAAAAGAAGATAAGGTAGAACCTAACACAATATGAGAGATTTAGGCATAAGATTAGAAATTGGAAAACTTGTATCTGAAAGAGAAGGGGTTAGAATAAGAGGTTATGTATTAAGGAAACCAAAATTGTGGTGTATTATTAAGGAAAACAACTATTCTCGACTAAGAAATTGAAGTGGTCCTATAAACCTAGTTTTAGAGAACTCAAGCCCTCATAAACCACTAGATGATAGGAAAATATTTTTCAATACCTAAGGATAGTGGTGTGAGAGATGAGAGAGACACTCTCTCAGAACTAACACTAAACTCACCTAAGGACTTCCTATCAACATTAAGAGTAAAATAAACCAAAAAGAAAGGAATACCCCTAGTGAAAACATCGTAGGTGACTTCCCTCAAGAAAAAGGATAAGGGAGAAACCAATTTAAAAATCATAAAAAACCAACATGGAGATTGTGGCCCTGTCCTGAGGTTTCTTTGCTATTCGACTTAACAACCAGATGGACTTTTGCAACATCTTCGTCGGCGGGCCGTGGTTCCTAAGGTGCAAGAGCCTCTTTCTCAGGAAATGGGGGAGGACTTTAATCTTGATACCCAAAACATAAATGTCGCTCCACTGTGGGTGAGACTTCCAAACCTCCCCTTTCAATGTTGGCATGAGAATGTAATCAGAGGGATTGCTCGATCCATTGGGGAGTTAGTGGCTTTTGATTCCTCCACCAAGGTTAGGTCCAAGATGGTACATGCTCGGTTCTGTGTTACTGCTAGCTTATATGTTGAGCTCCCCACTTTCATCAACCTATATAGAGGGAAAATCCTAATCAAAATTCAACCTATTGAGTACGAAAATAAACTTACCTTTTGCACTCATTTTCGTACTCAGGGGCATCTCCAGCCCCAATGCCCAAATCTGAGGACTCAAAAGCAATAGGAAGAAGATGCTAAGAGAGAAAACTAGAGGAACTAGGGCCCTGGGGTCAGCAACAAAAAGTCTCAGCAATAAATCATTTTGCACAACCCTACCCACCAATCCTATGACCAAGTCGAGACTCCTTCTCAAGACAAAGCTAAAGTTGAATATAGGGAGGATCATCTCCCACCCTCTATGGACCGTGAGGAACCTGATAACAATCCTGAGTAGGAACATGCGTATGTAGAAGCTCTATCACCAAGTCAGAACTAGCAAGAGGCTCCTTTAAAACCCTCACTACAAGGCAGTCTTCGAGCAGAGGGCTTGATTTACCAATTACAATTTTTCCTTGAACTTGGTGTTTCACAATCCTTCATGGAAGAATATTTGAAAAGTAATAGAAAATAACCACCTCGGTGGTATAAATGTGAAGGAGGGACTTCCATAACGGGGCGGATCAGCCCTAAGAACACCAGAAGCAAAAAGTAGGTTATTGAATACGACAGTGAACGAAAGAGAGGAAGACCCTCTGGTAATGACCAGCGAAACAAAGAAACAATGGAGGATGTGGCAAATGGGACTCAAATAACATTGTTCTCAAATGATTCTGACACACAGAAGGATGAAAATCAAGGTACCAAACCCCCCTTCTAGCTGGTGAAGGGAGGCAATAAAAACCCTAAATTTTTGAAATGAAGGTCATCTCATGGAACGTGAGAGGCCTAAATAGTGCAGCCAAGCAGAGGATGGTTGCTGACCTCAAAAAAAGGATGAACCCTTCTATTTTCATTCTCGAGGAAACCAAAAATGATGATTGCTCATCAAGGAAGGCTACAAAATTCATTTGGAGCAAAGGGAAAACCCTGTTTAGCCCTGCTAAAGGCACATCGGGAGGGCTCATGTGCCAATGGGATCCAACCCTAGTGGAAGTGAAGATTTTGCCTTCCTAAAATAGAATCATTCATGGATCCTATCCAACATTTATACCCCTAACTCTCATGTAGAGCAATCTGAGATATGGTAAACCATTACTCAGATGAGAAGCAACTTCAGGACTATACCTTGGATCCTCAGTGGAGATTTCAACTACCCCTTGCACCTATCAAAGAAGAAAGGAGGTTCTGACTTGTGTAGCAGAAGTATGGAGGACTTCAAAAACTTTGTCAACAATAACGAGCTCATGGACATTAAGCTCAAGGGATCCTCCTTCACTTGGAGAAACAGGAGGGTGGGCAGTGGGCTTATCAAGGTTAAGCTAGACAAATTCTTCATCTCTCAAGAAGCCATTCCTTTCCTAGGTGATGCAACCCTACTCGCCTTGCCTAGAATCGGGTCAGACCACAACCCCATCATCCTCAAATCTGGGAAAGCTCCCTCTTTCAAAAATCCTTTTAGGTTCGAGTCCATGTGGATTCAACATAAGGATTTTAAAGGGTAAGTTGCTTCTTGGTGGAAACAGAAGGTTGGAGGATCAACCTCGATGCAGTTGGCCCAAAATATCAAGATAGTCAAGGAAAATCTCAAAATTTAGAACAAATAGGTCTTTGGCAACATTTTTGAATGCAAAAAATCCATCTCAAAATGCTGCAAGAGATAGAAAAGAGAATGGAAAATGGGGACCACAACGCAACCACTAGAAATGAAGAGAAGATCCTCCTAGAAGACTATCATAATATCCTAGCCAGGGAAGAGACCTTCTGGAGGTAGAAATCCAGGGAATTATGGCTAAAGGAGGGTGGCTCCAATACCAGTTTCTTCCATGCTTCGACCATAGAGGATCCAATAAAATTAGAGAGATCATTCACAACGATGTATCCTCGACCAAGGATTTAGTGGAGATAAGAGACGAAGCAGTGGCTTTCTTCCAGGACTTACTGGGAGCTCTTCCTAAAAATGACCAGCAAGCCCAGGTCGATCTCCTGGCTAACATCCCATGCAGAGTCACCCAAGAGTCTAATCAAAAGCTCATGGAAACTTTCTCCTCGGACGAGATTAAGGAAGCCCTTTTCTCCATGCAACTTGATAAGTCCCTGGGTCCTTATGGTTTTCTCTCTCACTTTTTTCAAATAGTATGGGACATCGTTGGAGAGGATGTCTGTGCTGCCATAAGGGAAATCCAATTTTTTAGAACTATTCACCTTGGGCTAAATTCCACTTTCATGGCTTTGATTTTGAAATCATCTGCTTGTAGAACATTTTTCTAAATTTAGGCCCATAAGCCTTTGTAATGTTGTTTACAAAGTTCTAACCAAGACCATGGCCAATAGGTTAAATCCCATCCTCCCCCTCCTCATTGACCCGTGACAAGGCAGTTCGATGAAAGGCAGAAACATCTTAGACAGGGTCATCACGATTCATGAGACCCTCCACTCTGCTTCTATCTCTAATAAGGCAGCCCTTTTCCTCAAACTTGACATGAGCAAGGCTTTTGATAGAGTTGACAGAAGCTTCCTCTATGCAGTCCTTTCCAAGTTAGCTTTCACCCTCTTTGGATTGACCTTGTTCAAAGCTGCATCTCCACCCCTTGCTTCTCTGTGTTGGTCAATGGTTCCCTTACCAGGTTCTTCCAAATTATTAGAGGGCTTTGCCAAGGAGATCCCTTATCGCCCATCCTTTTTATTATCCTAGCAAAAGTTCTACATAGAGCACTTAAGGAGGCACTTTGGAGGAATAAGGTGACTAGAATTATTCCTGCTTTTGGGATTGAAGCGATCACCCATCAGTAATTTATGGATGACACTTTGTTGTCTACTTATGCCTCAGTAGCCCAGACTAGATACATCAAAAGGATTATATTCCTCTATGAGCATGATGTGGGTCAGAAAGTAAATTTCATCAAAAGTAAGAGGTTCTTCCTCAACACCCCGGTAAGACGGCAAAACCAGTTAGCCAGGATCCTCGGGTGCTCCATTGACTCCCTTCCTACCACATACCTTGGTCTTCCCCTGTTCTATGGTCGGTCCAAGGAGAGTTTGTGGAATATGGTCTTAGAGCGCATCCATAAAAAATTAGCTACCTGGAAAGGTAAGTTTCTTTCCCAAGTAGGTAAATCCACCCTTACCAAGGCATACCTTCAGGGGATCCCAACCTATTTTATGTCAGTGTTCAGGATCCCAAATTTGGCCCTTCGCAAGATTGAGCAGATCCAAAGGACCTTTTTGTGGTCAGGCAATGAGGACAAGGGCAAAATTTCCCTAGTATCTAGGAAAAATATTTGTAAAAGCAAGGACCAGGGGGGATTATGCCTAAGGAGAATGGGCTTGATGAACCTTGCTTTGGTGGCCAAAAATGCTTGGAGGATCATCTCCAATGATTTTTTTGAGTGGGTCAGAATAGTAAAAAAGAAATACCTCTCCAACCTTTCTATCCTCGATGAAGGCATTCCCATGGGTGGATCAGATTTCTGAAATATTGTCATCCAATTGCGACACTTGGTTGTGGATGGAACTAGATGGATCTTGGGTGATGGGTAAAAGATAAAATTTTGGAAGTACAGGTGGCTTGAGGAGGATCCTCTGTGTCAGTGTATCAATTTGGGTTGCCTCAGATTCGTGGTGGACCCCAACTGTGATCATAAGGTGGTTGACTTCATTGTTTGGAGGAATGGATACCCACATTGGTTGATTAACGAAGTGTATGGGTGTGACAAGGAGGTTTATGTGTTATCCTCTCTCCTAAAGGGGGTCACCATCCCTTCCTGAAGGAGAGCTGATCACAGGATTTGGAGAGGAACAGATAGTGGCACCTTCTCGGTCAATTCAGCTTACAATCTTCTGTGTAGCGAACCAAGGGTGGAGTTTCCTTGCAACCTGGTTTGGTAGAAATACTTGATCCCCAAGGTAAATTTCTTCTCTTGGATCACTTTTCATAATAAAGCCCTCACTATTGATAACCTCCATAAAATGGGCTTTGCTTTCCCAAATAGGTGTTACATGTGCATGTCAGCTTATGAGTCTTTGGACCACCTTTTCCTGCACTACTCTTTCACCAATTTCATCATTGGAGTCATCCTTTCCACTTTTCATATTTAGTGGAGTCCTCCCAAGACAATTAAGGAAGCCTTATTTCAATGGCCCAATCCTTTTCGGAACTTGAAACTCCGTTTTCTTTTGAATGCCTATTTCCACCATTTCATTTGGCAAATCTGGTTGGAGCGAAATGGTAGGGTGTTTGCAAATTCCCCTAGAGACCCTTCCTCTATTGCCCACAGAGCCCTAGCCTTTGCCATTGAGAACTACAAGATCCTCTCTAGCCCAATTCCAAAGTTTGACCTCGAGGAGGAAATCTTCATGACTCTAAAGCTTGACGGGGATCCTAGCCTAGTGGACCCAACTCTATCAAAAAAAAAACTAGGTGGATCAGGACCCCCATGGTTGGATAAAGCAAAAATTTGATGGAGTGACTAGAGGTAACCTAGGTCCAGTAGCAGCAGGTGGTGTCGTCAGAACTTGGATGAACCAAAATTATGATGGAAATACTTGCTTAACTCCAAGACCCCATCTTGGAAGGTGTTCAACATCATTTTTGAGTCAAGGAACCTCCTTCTTCAGCATTCCTCAATCCAGATTCGGCATACTTTCAGGGAGGACAATGGTCTGGCAGACCACATGGAAAAAAAAGGTTTTTTTTCTACGTGTCTTGTTGTATGGCGTCAGATATTCCCAGCGTACGTGGTGAGAACCGCAAACCAAGACATTTTTCATGGAACCACCTAGGAGGAGGTCAATGATGATCCTCGATGGCTTTTCTTCTACCATTCCACCTGTCTCCTCGTTAGCTTGGCACATTTCCAAAGTAGAGGTTGGTACTATTGGTAATTTCGGTTGAGGCCCAAAGTGCATTGAAGGATGGCCCGACCTCCCTCAGATTTCTAAACCCCACCATGGCATAAGGAGGTGCCTCACCAGAATGATTGCAAAATCTTCACGCCTTTGGGGTCAGATCAACTTTGCTCGAAGGAGGTCTCTCATTGGCTGGAGCCCTGGCTCCATCGGAAGGAGGCTCCGACTCTCTTTTCTCGGCGGGATCACGTGTGAGGTCATCAATAAGCATCAAAGCTCTTGCTACATGTGGCAGAGGCAAGTGGCAATTGCCATCTCAGCTTGTCCTATGGTCGCCACTCCATTTCTTTCACCACCTTGGGCAATTATGGAAGTTTCTACATGCATTCGATTTCCTCCTCGTCAGGCGTCCAAGGATCATGCCTATTTATTTCACATTATCCTTGGGTGGTTAAGCTTCGTACTTCTCTACATTTCCCTTCCCATCCCTCTACCCAGTCTAGTTGTGTCATCGGGAGCCTTGGTTTTGTCCATAATGTCTTCTCCTTTCATCGAACCAACTGAGCTCCAACTGTGTAATGAAGCCCTAATTTTTATGAAGGCCAAGGGGCTAATTTCCTTCCTTGAGAAGTTTTAGGGGCCTGATGACGAGGTCACCCATGCCTTTATCGAGACATGGAATAGGGGTGAAGTCACTATTCGGGGTGTTCATTTTCATGTCTCTGTCGAGATTTTGTGTGAGGTGTCTGGTCTGCCCTGTACTGGTCGTAACATTCATCGGGATAGTCACAATTGGGGTGAAGAACTTGAGTAGTTTCCTGATAAAGGAAATAATTTGGGGTGGGACAAGTCTGCCCTCTTTCGGTCGTCCCTTCCAAAGCCATGGAATCTCGCCATGATTCCTATCATGCAGTATATAACATGCGACGATCCTGACAAACCACTCCGTAGTTTTCACATCAGTTTCATGAACCACCTGAGGGACGTCAAGCAAGTGTGTATCCCTGATTACCTTACTCATTCGTTGGGTTTGGCCATCGAAAAGAGTAGGAAGGGGTCCTACATGCCCATTCACCAGGGTTTAATGGTTGTCTTGTATCGGCATGTGTTGGCCAACCATCCTCCCATCCAAGTTGTCCCACCCATGAACTCCCAAGCCCCGATGAGCCCTTCTATTGGCCATGATGAACGAGTGCCTTGCCTGATTCAAAATAGTTCATCGACTAATGACAAGTTGTCCCCTTTCAAAGGTTCCTCTCTCATTCGGTCCACCAATCGGGGGACATCTGGGGATACTCCCACCCCTTCCAGAGCCTCTCAATGCCTGAAGAAGGTGAATACGGAGAAGGAGAACCAGCTGGCACAGCAGATCAGTTTCGACATGGAAAGTGAATCTGAAGGCCTTTCGGTTTAGTTCCTGGAGGACATGGTAACTAACATTCTAGCCTCTACCAATGTGATTGTTAGAGCTCTTAAGTGTTACAAGGGGCACCAGGCCCAGGACGACCAGGAGTAAATTGAAGCCTGATGGAGGTTCCTAGGAGTTTCTTGTCTTGTTGATGATGGATGTGTGGGTTATAACCAATTTTGGCTTTAAACTATGTCTACCTCCTGTTAGGGATAATCTTGTATGTAGCCCTATGGGCATATATTTCTATAGTTTGGTAAGTGTCAAGCAAGTTTTTTGTGTTGCTCCATCCCATGAGGCTTTCTGTATATGCCAGGGTTATGGCCTGCGATGTTATAAGGTTTTGGGATCCTCTCAAAAAACCCTCTAAGTAATACAAAATCCAGCTTACCAAAAAAACTCATAAAAAACAAAAATAAAATGACATACATTAGAACATATCAATTTAGACTAAGAGGAAGGACTTCAAGTCTAGAATTAGGAAGGAAAAAAAAAATAAAAGGGTAATAAAAGAACCTTGGTGGGGATGGGTGTATCCACTCATAATAGCCTGAGAAATGAGAGTCATAAAGTGGAATGTTAGAGGCATCAATTCTCCTTAGGAAAAAATATTGGTTAATACTTGAGAATGAACTACCATTCACAGACTATTACAAGAAATGAATCTAGATTATGTTAGCAAAATAATGTCATGTTCACAATTTAAAGGATCTCTAGGATCATAAAATAACTCAATAACATGCATATATTAATTTCTCAATAATTAACAATAAACTCGTTAAATTTTTTATTGAAAATACTAAAGAAATACATAAATACAAAAATTCTTTGAGTGACATATTACATGGCTTTGTCTTCAATATATACATACATGAGTGTAGAGGGGGACAACTGCCCTACCACATACAATTTCCAAACAAAATGTTGGATCCACAAGGAGGGAACCTTTTGTGGGGTGAACCACGGGGGTATATTGTGCTCTACACTCAGTGCTATGGGGAAGGGTTCACCAGGAACGGTTTAAGGACTTGCTTCAAGTCCTCAAGATTTTGGGATGGTTTGATGTATTCAGTTTCAAGACAAACACCTAAGTTTGGCATTTTTATATCTAAGCTAGAAATGATAAATGACAAGGCAAAAAACAAAATAATGTAGTTCAAAATAGAATGCATGCATACAAGAGCTATCTTGGAATTATCCTTTCTTTTTATTACTCACTAATATAGGGTTTATTTCAAAAAACCTTTGAAGTGGAGATACATAAGATAAATGCATGGAAATTATCCTTAGATGCAATCTAAATGTCTTTTTAGTTTCAGATGCCTAAGAATCAACAATGAAAACTAATATAATTAATAGAGCACTTATCTAGGGCGGAGGTTGACTTTAGCCTTTTCTGCCTCTTATGCAATGATATCAAGAATACTTGTTTCTGCAATATCACTCATGAAACACTGAAAAACAAAATTAGTATTAAGGGGCCTGCTTAGGCTGCTGTGTAATAGATCTAGCAACAATCAAGCCCCCTAGGTCCTTTTAGATGACCTTTTAATACAAAAATAAAAATTGACCTTTGGAGAATTAATCATGAATTAGAAATATAGTAGCAAATAACAGAAAGAAAAGTATAGTAGTATGATATAGAAACAAAATGGAATGCAATAGTGAAAGTAGAATCTAGAAATTTCCCCCGGTGTGCCCTAGGGTAAAATTATGCCTCGCTTGTATCGGGTGCGATAACGTAGCAATGAAGTCACGCCCTATCTGGACGGGGTGCGATTTTACTTCTATGAATAAATTTACCCTAATTAGGGTAGGTGAAGTCATGCCTCGCTAATACCAGGTGTGATTTCACTACAGACTAAAGAAAAATAAGAAGCAAATGTAGAAGAAAAAATAAATGTAGACAAAAAAGTAATCAAACCCTAATGGACATCGCAGAAGTAGGTAGAAGATACCCAAGTATCCAAAGGGGTACTCTATCTCTCCGAGCTACACCACGGATCCACCAAGTCACATAGCCAAATCAATCCAATCCACACAATAGAAGATCAATCCAAAATTTGCACTTCGGGGGTTAGTTTGCAGTAGAGAAAATAAATAAGAGTGAACTATAAATTTTGAGCTTAATCAATTCATATAGAGATCGCACATTAAAAGTTCGCATATCACAATTGTACTTCTTATAAATAATAAAAAATATCATTCCTTTTATAGATAAAATTGGAGGAAGAAAGCATGCACAAATAAACTCATATCCGATACCAAAACATGCAAGAGGTTTTAAACCTAGGTCTAAGCAGACTCAAAAATAATAAAATAAAATAAATTTTAAAAACTAGGTTAAACAGCAAAGTCATGTCCCGTCCTGACGTGGTGCAAAGTCATGCCTCGTAAAGACGAGGCATGATTTTTCTAAAAGGTAAATAAAATAAAAAATGGAGGTAAAGAGGTCTTCCCTTGCACTTGGCAAGGGTTGAGGACCTCTTAAGGACACTAAGGAATATTGCCCACTCAAAGTGGGTCAATTTTTTGTGTCTACATTTTTCCCCCTTTTTGATGCATTTATGGCCTTTTAAATGCGTCAAAGAAAGGATGTAGGTACACACTTGAAAAGAACAACAAATGAAAATGGGGTGGTCGGGTTAGAAGAAAGGGATGGTGCAAAAAATGTGTCATTCTGAACACTTTATAATATACATGCAAATCGAGGCATTAGGGACATTAATGCCTCTATAGGCCAGGGCACCCCCTCAAGTGATTATGAAAAATCGATATTTCATAAGAACTCAAAAGAACTAACACAGAAGAAAGAAGAGAGAGAACAAGCGATAGTCAATCAAAGAAAAAAAGGAGAGAGAAAACCAAAAATAGGGTTAAAAAGAAAAATAGGGGTAAAACCCTAATTCATTTTTACTACGAAGAGGAGAAGAAAAGGGCTCTGGAGAAACAGTGATGGCACTTTCGGTTCACTAGGCGGTGACTGCAAGGGGTGATTCTAGGGCTCGAGAATGGGTAAGGATCATCATCATTCCTCTTTTGCTTTATTTTTTTTTTGTCCACATAATTTAGTTAGGGTTTAGGGATTTTTTTGGAAAATCATCGTAAAATTTGATGAAATTCATGCCATGACCCAGGCGTGACTTTGTGGCCTTGGTGCGATTTTTCTTTAGGTGAAACACAGTGAAATCGTGCCTGGCACAATATTGCAAAGTCATGCCAAGAAAATAGGGTGCGCGATTTCACGAAAGTGAAGTTGCACACCCTAAAAATGAGGCGCGACTTCACAAAAACTTAGAAAAAGAAAAGAAAGAAGAAACAAGGAAATCCAAAGTACAAAGTAAGAATTAAAATTTCTTTATGCTGAATTAGAAATTTGATTAATTAATTTGATTTTTATGATGAAACTAATTAATTTTTGTGTTTATTAAATGTAGCTAGGTATTCTCAAAACTTGAGAGTGGAGGTCAGGGGCATTGGTAGAGCTAGATGCTCTGGGGAAGGTAGAGAGGGCTCTATTGGAGGCGATTGGGATGGACCACATGGCGAGGATACTACAGATTGATATAGATAGGGCTATGTTGACTACCCTAGTAGAGTGATGGTATTCGGAGTCATCTATGTTCCAGCTACCAATAGGGGAGATGACATTCACACTGGAGGATGTGTGGCATGTCCTAAGGATCCCCATAAATGAGAGAGATGTTTACAGGTCCCGCAGGAAGGCTACTACACTATAGCGGTTTTACATAGGTTTCACCCAGTAGGTGCGAGAGGGCACCATATCAGTGGATGACCTGGTCGGTTGCTATTGGGTAGACCCTCTAATCGTAGTACTTGTAGGGGTGGTAGTTTGTCTCTAGACCTGCCACACTAGTAGATGATACTTACCATGGGCATTGGTGGGAGTAGTGGCAAACATCCGGCAATAGAGAGTCTACTTCGCATGGGGTCCTTATGTGTTGCCCCGTTTATACAGGATGTTGTATAAATGGTGTACATGACTAGTGTGTATGACATTGCTCCAGATGTGGTGTTGGAAATACCTGGCAGTTCGAAGACTGTTAGCACTACTAGGACCATCACCCAACCTGGATCGGCCAGCAGCATACAGATGGCATAGATCCCTAGAGAGGACCGTGAGGGCCTATGTAGGGAACCTGCAACTAGCGAGGCGAGTGATCAATGAGTTGCAGGAACTGCAACTCATCTGGTGACCATGGAGGCTTCACCCTCACTGGGAAAATGATGGTACAAAGCTAGCATGGATGAGGAGGGTCAAATAGTTGAGGTTAGAGCAGGTAGAGCCAAAGGTACTCATATTTGACTGAGTCTGACGGTAGTTTGGTATCTTACAGGGAATCCTGGACCTGAGTGACTACTGGTACTAGAGGGTGACCCGAGATCTAGTAGGGTTCAGAGGTGAGATAGACCTCACTAGGTGGGCCGAGGACTAGGATTATCCTCCTTATATCGACCCAGGGGTAGACAATGTGAGGGTGGTCATCGGGTATAGGCGGTGGTATAGAGGGGTTGTACCCTAGAGTATTTCATCACATGTACCAGTACATAGGTGTCAGGTGATGGGCCTGGGCATACATAAGGCATTCTAAGAGGTATCTTGTAGGGCCACAGAGAGGGTGCAGCAAGCTCTAGCTATGCCTAGATAGAGGCTAACACAGGTTTGGATCTAGGTGGTGGAGGAGATCATCCCAGGAGCAAGGACCAACAAGGAAGGGACGGGAGATGCCCCATTATAGGTAGAGAGGCCATGGATCAGAGATCTTGGGGAGGCATCTATATCGATAGTAGTGGGAGACCAAATCCAGGGTATAGAGGAATTACAGGTACAACTAGCTTCTTTATAGATGCAAGTGGCCTGACTATAGATGGAGAGGGACACTGCACTGGTAGAGGTTACCCAATTGCATGGGAATACAACCTTACTAGATATAAAGTGCCAATGAGCTCGAGATGAGGGGTTGGCTACCATTGAGAGTAGCTAGGCATGGGATGCGATGCAGCTCCTTCAAGCAAAGTTACTGCATACCTATGATAGGTTGGAGACAGCCATTCATATGACCATGTTCTTTGAGATGATTTACTGTGCAACTATCCCTCCAGAGAGGAGGATGGAGCTTCCTCTGTCCCTTCAGTCAGCTAGTAGGTCATGATCCTAATCACAAGCACCTTCAACATCTTAGCAGTCGGTGGCACAGCTGAGACTACCTCCACCCTAGGGAGGGCCAGATGGAACTGGCTCTTAGAGCTAGGATAGGCTAGGTATTGGGATGATGCCCTAGTTTTTGAATGTGGTGTGCATCCCTAGGTTGAGTGTACCAAGTCTGGATTGTGGTACACCAACCTCACACGATGTACTCTTTGTCCTAAGAGTAATACATAGTCACGATTTTATTATACCTTTGTGTTTTATGTGCAATAATTTAATGCATATTTTTTATATATTTGTTTTATTTATTTAAGTGTTTTTATGTATGTAAACTATCCTAATGCACACTATATGAAGGTTGAAATGAATGCAAATAGAAATAGAGCAAGGGGAATAAACCAGGAGGATATACAAGCAAGAGAAACAAGAGAGAAAGAAGAGAAGAATGAGAGAAATAAAGGAAGAAGAAGAAGGTAGAGAGAAGAAGGAAAAGGAAGAGAAGGAAAATAAGAAGAAAGAAGAGGAATAATAAAGAAGAGAAGAAGAAAGAAGAGGAAGAAGAAGGGAAGTCCAAAGGTCAACCATCAGAAAAGGAGAAGAATGAGCGACCCAAATTATAATGCTAGCGTAGCTTGCTATGAACCAGTGTAGCCATACACTATGAATCAGATGAACGAAGTAGCTAGAACCAATAAGGGTAAAACACTTGCATTAATGGGAACAAGTGTGTGGAGATTTGACCCACTATGGTTGGTTGCTCCCTTATTGACTGCTATGAGATGATTACCCGCTAGGATGTAAGTCAAGGTTTGCTAAAAATGACCAAGGAGCTTATCCTATAATGGGGTGTTGAGCCTGTTGATTCAAAAGAGAGTATGACCCAATAGAATATTGTGAATAGTGAAATACCCACTAGGATGTATAAATATCATGTATGGGGTGTAATATATATGAAAAAAATGTTATGCAAGTGATATCCTAGAGTGGGACTATGAGGAAAATTTGGGTACAACATTATGAGGAAAATGATAAAAGAGGAATAAGCGATCATAATAATACAATAAGGAGGAAAATAATCCCTACGGGATAATCTTGCTAGGCATCAGAGTCTTAGTGAAAAGTGCAATGCATGTGAGCTATGATCTAACTAGGTGTCATCACATGCCATTATCGCAATATTTCCAAAATCTATATAATAAAATAGTCATGAACAATCAATCATGCACTTATGACAGGCAAACGTGCGAGGTGTTAAGTTAGATGTCAAGCAATCATGCAAGGATGACAGTAATAATGCAATATAAACAAGCAAGCAGATGCAATGAAAAATGAAAATGTAACTATACGAAAGTTTTTTTTTTAATTGAAATCAATGTAAAACCTAAATGCACCATTCATCTTGTTAAAATGGTTTAACGTGCCATGAGGTCTTGGATTGAATATATCCCCAAGGAGTGCATTTTCTCGATGATAAAAAGCATGAGAAAGTTCTTCCAAGGCCCTTATTTTAACATCCATGGCATGATAATCACTACTTTTTTTAAGAGTACCATTCTTCTTAACATAAAAGACATTATACAAAGATTCCCTATTCTTTAATACATAAGCAAAGTTATCTTTAGAACAGACAAAACCAATCATATTACAAGACATTATCTTTGAAGGAAAAGAAAAATTAACACTTTTATTTTCATCTATTGACAGCTTTTGATACCCCATGTATTCTGCACAATTCATAATATGGTCATCATCCTCAAAAGGTAAAGGTTCATTTTTATTAGGTATAAAACCTATACCACATCTTCCAGGATAAATCTCAACAACCAAGGGTTCGTGAATACCCTTCTGTTGTGATCCTAATCCTTTACCTATATATCCCATACTAGTTAGGATCTTCTTATAAAGGGGATAGTTATTAGTGAGATATCATTGAGAAAAAGAGTGCTTATTGAGAGATGGGTTGCTACCATGAAGCTTTTATTCGAAAGCCATGCCCTCGAAGATAAAAGCACATGTTCCAAAGTGTACAACATCACCCTTTTTATGAGGCAAGCCCATAGTTTGAGGTGAAGGTGATAGCTTAGATAGATCCAAAAGAGGCTCTTGAAGAAAATGATTATCATGATCTGAGGAGAAAATATGGGTCCTATCTTCCTTACTAACTTTTAAACTTTGAAAATGCTCAAAAATTTGAGAGGAGGAACATGAGGAAGTTGTTGAAGAAATATAAGGACACGAATAAGAATCTATTTGGGCTAAATCTATATTTGAACATAATTCAAATGGTCAAGGATCACCCGGAATGGTGATAACTTGATTCTTGAACTCAAACTTGAGATATTGATGAAAAGTGGAAGGGATGACCTTCATAGCATGGATCCAAGATCACCCAAGAAGAATATTAAAAGATGCAGGACAATGTACCACATAAAAAAAAGTATCCAATATTCTCGACCCCACTTTTAAGGGGAGAGATATGACACCACAGGCCTCTTGGGACTCATTGTTGAAAGCTTTAATAATGATATCAGTTTTTGTTAAATCTTCCTCTTTTAATCTAAATTTTTGAAAGAATTGATATGTACACAAATTGAGTGATGAATCATTATCAATCAACACTCACTTGATAAGGGTATCCCCAACAAGTGTGGTGATGTAAAGTGATGAATCTCCATGTAAGTTTGAGGAAGGTTTATCATCATCTGAAAATGAGACATGATGTATCCCAAAAGAACCCACAGTGTCAACTATGGAATCCAAAGGTATGTCTGGGGAAATAGATTATTGTTGTAAAAATATCATTAAAGCATTCCTATGATCAGGAGAAATCTGTAAAATCTCTAACACTGATATCTTTGTTGGAGTACTAGATAACTACTTTTGAATATCAAATGAAACATGTGACTGTGGTCTCAATACTATAGGTGGAATCCTTATAGCTGAATCTTTTCTTTGACTTTCCTTTGAAACTATACTGGGATGAGATACCAAACTCTATCCTTGTTGATGTTGCTAATTTTGAGCCTATTTTATTGTGGTTACCCCAACCATACCAACCACATTGCTATGGCACATGGAATCATATTGATGAGCCACCGGATTGGTTGCTTGTTGTTCATGCTTAGGTAAAGGATCCTTAAATATTCCCATATCTTGATTTGTTGATGGAGCTCGTTGAGTAGGATTTTGACTACTCATTGATTGGATATTTCCTAAATCAATGTGTCCTACATCAATTAGGTCTTGAACTGTATGCTTCAATTTCTTACAAGTGTTCATCCAATGTACTTCTACTCTATGATAAGTGCAATATTGACATGCCTTGTACCATGAGTTGTAGTATATGGTTGTCTTACTGGAGGTAATTCTATTGCCTTAGCGTCTAATAGTTGTTTTAAAATTTCTTCTATATGTATATTAAGTCTTGTGAAATTTCTTTGAGGAGGTTTTTGAAGCACAATCTTTTGTAGGTTGTTATTGACATTATTAACAGGTCTACCACCACCATTACCTTCTATATGCTTAGTTTTAGGTTGAGACTTAGTTGGCTTATCTTCTTTAACCTTGAGTTGACCTCTCCTAATGAGGGCTTGTTCCACTTTTCTTGCTAACTCAATTGCGTGGTCTAAAGATGTGACAATAGTAGTTTCTAAAGCATAAGATAACTATTATTGTATAAATATATCAAGCATATATTTTTGACACATGGGTTGTCTTAATAGGCTAGCTAAAATCCTCCAACGAGCTAAATTATTTGAAAAAATTTCCTCTTTACTTTGCTTTAAATCATATAAATCTCTCATTGTTACTTCCTTTTCAATATAAGCACTAAACTGATGAACACACATCTCTACAGTTTTCTCAAATATTTTTAAAGAATAGTTGGGCAACCGATAATACCATTCTAATGCCACTCCAACAAGACTCTTTGGGAATGTTTTCAATAAAAGTATATCATCATAAATAATATCATGGTAAGCTATTTTGAATCCTCTCAAATGTTCTATTGAATCTTCAGTCCCTTTGTATATTGAAAATACTGGCATGGAAAAATGCTCAGGATAAGGTCTAGCAGCAACAATAGGATCCAATGGCTAACTACACATTTCCTTATAGTTGTATGTAAACCCTGATGGTTGAATCATATCCATTCTTGAAATAAATTGATTCGCAACACTTTTCAAATTTTGCATTTTTGGATTGCCATGTGTGTTTCCCAGACTTCCCAAATGAGGAATGTATGCATGTTGAAATCTTGATGTTGGATTCAAACTTATGAGACCTTGGTTGTATGTGGAATTTTAAGGATAACTAAAATTTTGTGGAACATAAGCAATAGTGTTGATGTTAGAGGAAATTGAGAATAAATTTTTGGGCCACTACTAGTTAGAGGGACTTGTAGATTCCCTCCAATATTGGTGGTATTAATATTGGCATAAGTCACTTGGTCCTTAAAATTGTTTTGATGTAAGGATTGAGATGTAGGAATATCATGATGAAGCAAAGGGGACCTATTGGGAGGGGAAGGAGTAGCATCCTCTTTTTCAATATGAGCTTCTCGTTCCACATATTCCAATAGTTTTTCCTTATGAGCTTTCATGAATTCCCAAATATGATAAAATGATGAAAATACATAACTCCCATTAGACCCAACAAAAGGATCAGGATTAGTCTCATTTTCCATGTCTACCTCTTCATGCTCTTCTGGATCTACACTAGTATTTTCCCTATAAATATGATCATATTCTAAAGGAACATAATCAGACTCTAATTGTTTCCTTTGAATTTTAAGGAAAGGAGCCATTAGAAGTAGTGAAAAACAAAATGGTGAAAACACTAACAAATTCTTAATTACTTAAATATTTTCCAAACAGAATTAATTATCTTTCTTAGTGTTTAAAAATAAAATGAGGTGTTCACATCGGGTTCATCAAATATGTAGAGGGGGAAAATTGCCCTACCACGTATAATTTCCAAACAAAAGGTTGGATCCGCAAGGAGGGAACCTTTTGTGGGGTGAACCACGGGGGTATGTTGTGCTCTACACTCGGTGCTAGGGGGAAGGGTTCACTAGGTTTGGTTTAAGGACTCACTCCAAGTCCTTAGGATTTTGAGATGGTTTGATGTGTTCAGTTTCAAGATAAACACCTAAGTTTAGACTTTCTAGATCTAAGCTAGAATAGATAAAGGACAAGGCAAAAAATAGAATAATGCGGTTGAAAACAAAATACATGCATACAAGAGCTATTCTAGAATGATCCTTTCTTTTGAATGCTCACTAACCTAGGTTTTATTTCTAAAAACCTTTAAAGTAGAGATACACAAGATAAATGCCTTTTCACTTTCAGATGCCTAAGAATCAATAATGAAACTAGATTTCAAACTAATAGAATTAATAGAGCACTTATCTAGGGTGGAGGTTGACTTTATCCTTTTTTGCCTCTTATCTAATGATATCAAGAATACTTGTTTCTACAAGATCACTCATGAAACACTAAAAAATAGAATTAATATTAGGGGGCCTGCTTAGGTCATTGTATAATAGATCTAGTAGCAATCAAGCCTCCTAGGTCCTTTTAGATGACCTTTTAATACAAAAGCAGAAATTGACCTTTAAAGAATAAATCATGAATCAAAAATATAGTGGTAGAGAACAGAAAGAAAAGTACAACAATATGATCTAGAAATATAATGGAATGCAATAGTGAAAGCAAAATTTAGAAATTACCCTCGGTGTGCCCTAGGGCAAAATTGTGCCTCACCTGGAGTGGGCACAATAACATAGCAACGAAGTTGCACCCTATCTAGACGGGGTGCGATTTTGCTTCTATGAATAAATTTACCCTAATTAGGGCAGGCAAAGTCGTACCTTGCTAATGCCAAGCATGATTTCACTATAGACTAAAGAAAAATAAGAAGCGAATGCAGAATATGAAATAAATGCAGACGACAAAGTAATCAAACCCTAATGGACGTCGTAGAAGCAGACAGAAGATATCCAAGTATCCAAATAGGCACTTTATATCTTCGAGCTATACCACAGAGCCACCAAGTCACATAGCTAAACCAATCCAATCCACACAATAGAAGATAAATTCAAAATTCACACTTCGGGGGTTAGTTTGTAGTAGAGTGGACTATAAATTTCATGCTTAATCAATTTGCATAGAGATTGCACATTAAAAGTTCGTATATCACAATTGCACTTCTTATGATTAAGCAAAAACATCCTTTCTTTTATAGATAAAATTGGAGGAAGAAAGCGGGCACAAATAAACTCACAGCCGATGCCAAAACATGCAAGAGGGTTTAAACCTAGGTCTAAGTGGGCTCAAAAATAATAAAATAAAATAAATTTAAAAAATTAGGTTAAACAATGAAGTCGTGCCCCATCCTAACGGATGCGATAACGCTGGTACGAAGTCACACCTCGTAAATATGGGGTGCAATTTCACTAAAATTTAAAAAATTAAAAAAGGGAGGCAAAGAGGTATTCCCTTGCTCTTGGCAAGGGTTGAGGACCTCTTAGGGGCACTAAGGAAGATTACCCACTCAAAGTGGGTCAGTTTTTCGTGTCTACAATGAGACTCTTCATATTACATGGCTCTTGACCTTTGCTCTTCTCAAACTCATAAGAGATCCAACTCTTCATATTTTCCTCTTACATATTATAGACAAAGCCTGTCATGATTTCTCATAACTCCTAACTTCTAATCTTGACACTTCACTCACATAATTCACTCTTACAAAAATGACACCTCACACTTACAACTCCATATTTATTTATATGACACATACTATGAACTCAAATATTAAACACACACCTTAATATAAATATTTAAAAAGCATAAAATAATATAATACCTCCAACACCCCCCAAATTATATTATTTGGTATGAAGACCATTTTTCTTCATGTACTTTTAGTCTCTAACTCTTGTCTTGGTCTTTCTACATTAACTCTGGTACTCATTCAAGTTTAGGTATTGAATATGTTCTCTTGGCATGATAGTTGTACTTTTCATTCTTATGAGCAAGTCATCACAATAATATATTTTATTAATATTGTCCTTGCTATCATTTGAATCCTATGACTCATTATTTTCAGCTTTTTTGTTGATGTTAACACATGTATAATGTAAAAACTTATCATATTGTTTATCATTTTTTATTTTTACATAAATTATGTTTGTACAATATTTGTTTATACCCAAACCTATTTCTTGAAGAAGAGCATTTGTTGTCATATTATTTAATTCATTTGTGTTGCAACTGATTTCTTTTATCATAGGTTTTTTTTAAAAAAAAGTTTTTAATCAGTTTTTCTTGCCTTTTGTTCTTGTCTTTAGAAACTTCAAGAGTTAGCAATGCCATACACATTATTTCACCTACATTAATAGGTAATGTAATAACATCCTTAGAGTCTTCATTTGCTTCAATAAGTTTTGAACTCAGATAATTACCAAGCATTGCAAAATTTTCATATTTAGCTTCTCCAAAAATGATTGTAAACACTTTGATTTTATTGAAATAATTTTTTGTTTTTCACCCTCTATGCAAAGTTTTAGATATTTCAATATTTCATTAAATTATTATAGTGAATCATATTGAACATTTATTTTCTTTCTTTCCATGATAAAAATTTTGCAGTCTTCTCAAAATTTTCAAGTTTTTTTTCTTTGTTTTGGAATCCCTTATTACTCCCGAATTAAAAAATTCTTATTTAATTATCTTCTTTTCTTTATTCAATATTTTCAACCTTTAATATTAAATTTCTTTTCTTCAAATTCTTCCATTTTTTTCTTCAATCTTCTTCCTTCAATATTTTCCTTTCTTCAAATTTAAAATTTCTCTTTTTCAACTATTCACTCTTTAATATTTTATTATTCCTTTCAATTTAATTTATTGATTTCAATTCTTCAATTTCTTCAATAAAGTTTTTCATTCTTCTTAAATTTATTCTTAAAACTCCTATTAATTAAATTTCCACAAATCAATTAAGTTCCTTCAATTTTTCCTTCAATCAATTTCTTCTTTCAATGTTTCTTCTTCAATTCAATTTCATATTTTTCATTCAAACAAGTCAATAATCTTCTTCTTGTTTTCTTATTGTAATTCGCTTCAATTTAAATTTCAAATTTAATGTTCTCTCTATCTAATTACTTCTTATGTCTCCCTTTATTTTATTTTTTACTTCTTCAATTTATTTATTCTCCACCTTCTTATATCTCCCAAAAATAAATCAATCCACTTTCATTCAAATAAAACAACCCTTTTCAAATTAAATGTGTGTCCAAATTGTTCAAAAAATATAAATCTTGAAGTATACCTTTAATGGTGCTTATCCTTTGCATTTTGATGTCACGTCAACATGAAGTAAATTTTCCTTTCATTCGTATTAGGGTAAATTTTCCACACAATTAAAATTCTAAAATTACCCCAGCCCTAAGTGTTACTCAACCAATATTTTACTTCAACCAATCATGTTCCACCTGACATCTCCTGTCATTTTTGAAGAACTCTCAAATGATTCTCAGTCTGCACCAGGCACTTATATCTATTGAATACTTATAGCCTCTAGAAAACACACTTGTCTCCTTTATTCACTATGTATTCTCCATATATTCCATCCTCTCATGTTCAATGTCTCTCCTCTAGATGTTTCCTTTCCTACAATCTAGTTGGATGTCTCTCCACTGGACGTTTGTATCATGTGTAGCATTTGGGTTGGATATTTTTCCATTGGATGTTTCCTCTCCTCCATAAAATGCTTAATATCTTGTTGTATCATCCAATAGTGTTGCTTGCGATGCTCTGATATAGGTACTTACTATCACTCAACACGTTCACTTGTCACCTCAACAATCTTTTCACCTTCAATTATTCTTCCTCTAGCACTCAATGTTATCTCCTTAAACCTCTGCAATCACTCTTCCTCTATCACTCTCACTCCAACTACTCTTCCTTGTTCTCCTTTAGCTATTTCTCTCATGTTTCTTCCTTGTAGTTATCTCATTTAATGTGGCTCTTTCAAATCTCACACAAGGTGGTGGATTTGATACTAGTGTTAGCACAATAATGTTATGGTCATAGGTTAAACAATCTCTAGGATCATAAATAACTAAATAACATGCCTATATCAATTTCTCAATAATGTACAAAAAACTCACTAAAATATTTATCGAAACTACTAAAGCAATGCATAAATACAAAGCTTCTTTGAGTTACATATTATGTGGCTTCATCTTAAATATATACATACATGATACTCTTCATATTACATGTCTCTTGACCTTTGCTCTCCTGAAACTAACAAGAAATCCAACTCTTCTTATTTTCCTCTTACAAAATAAATCTCACATATTATGTAAGACAATGTCTCTCATGATTTCTCATAAATTCTCTCTTCTAAACTTGACATTTCACTCACATAAATCACACTTATAAACATGACACCTCACACTCATAACTCCACACTTACTTACATGACACATGCTATGAACTCAAATATATACATTGTGAAGACAAAAATGAAACACCAAATATACAATATAAAATGAACAAACAGTGATACAAGAGATTACACAATAAAATAGGTCTTATATTATTAAATCCAGGTGGATCTAAATACAATCAAATATACCCCAAATTGGGGTTTATATTGTATATTCTTTTGATACAATAAATACAATATGCTAGGGTTATCTAAAACCCTATCTAACAATGCTTGTGGTGTCTTCAAAGATCATCTTTGCTCCCAACAGAGGTGAGTGGGCTTTAGCTATCAATTGACCAGACCACTCCAGCTTAAGAATATGTCAAATGCCTGTATATCTCTAGATCTACACACAAAAAATAACCAAAGAGGATTAGTAGTAATTGTGAGGGCTCCACTGTGTAAGACCCTCAGAAATCAATAAAAACCCTAAGTGCCAAATAGTAATACTATAAGCAAATATAAAAATAATGAAATCAATACAATAATGGAATATTTACCTTGTAAACTTGTTGCTTTCTGATTTATCATCATCATTGCAGAAAATAGGTGCGCATATGCCCTAGCAACACCCAAGGGTTTGCTAGTCAGTAGAACTAGGGTTTGAGATGCTCGCGGGAGCTCGAAATCAACAGGAAGCACTCTGGGGTGCTCAATGATAGTAGAAAGCACCAAAGGAACTCGGTGATGGAGGGAAGACACCCAGAGATGCTCGACCATAACAAGAGACACCCAAAGATGCTCAACGATAACAAGAGACACCCAAAGGCACTTAAAAATTGGAATAAAATCTACAGAAGCAGATCTGGTTCAACGAAGCAGGCGACAATGGATGTGGAGGATATGGTGAGTGAGAAGAGATGGTAAAAATGCTTGGATTCTTGAGGACTTCAAAAACATAGGGTTTGAGCCATCAAAATGGCTCCTATTTATAACCTTTACTATCACACATTAGGGTTTTTATGACACAATTTGTGTAATCAAGATTAAAACATGACGGAGGGTGGATATTAAATCTAGACATGTGACATGGATCAAGGTGGATGAATGGCTAGGATTAAAACAAGATGGATGGTTGGGATTAATTCACACATATGTATACACATTTATTAAATATATATAAAAATATAATATAAAATATTAATATTAAAATATTTATTAAACAAACATATTTAATATATATAAATAATGGGTAAAATTGGTAGGAAGACATGGATGGACGATAAGTGGCTAGATTTTGGTGTCTAAAGATGCCCATTTTTGTATCGTATTGCGTGAAATACAATGCAGTGCAAAAATACGAGACACCTCTTTTAGATTGATAGCGAAGCAACTTTTTTGAGATGTGGACATGAGCTTGGAGATAAAAGAATTTTGGTTGTGTAGCTTATCCCCTCAATTGGTGAATGAGTTTTGAATGAATCTCATGAGCCAATTGATAAATGAGTGCAAAGTATTATGCAAGAGAATTATGTGATTGTGGATGATATAAATTATGTAAATGTGATACTATTTTTGCCCCAACGATGAAAGTGGGCTGGTGGAAGATGCATGTAATTGACTCTATTTTTGCCCTAATAGAGAAAGGGGTTTTTACCAAGTGTAGATGCCATGATCATATAATATGTATCCCATTGTGGGAAAATCAAAGTCAAATGTGGTTACCCCAAGTTTGGGGTGATTCCATGTTGTTGAAGAATGTGCCTTCCGGCATCATTGAAATGCAAGTATGCAAATGCAAAAATAAAAAAAATAGTCTTACCCTTGGAGCCACTCATGATTACAGCAAGTCCTACACGGAATCCCTACATAGTTTCTCAATCACTTTACCCGACCTATATCCTTGAAGACTAGTGTAATTACAAAGGAAATGATGAAAGTTATGATTTTGTCCGTGTTTCAAGCCCCACAAACAAGGCCATCAATGACAGCTTTTGAGAAAATTGGTCTTGGCATAGTCTCACTCTAAAGTTGAAGTACCAAAAGTGATTTTGTTTTTGAATAATGAGATATTGGATGATGAAAAATAGCCAAATTTCCTCATGGTGGTTTATTCATCTTACCGAATTGCATGGACATCCAATCATTGCAACTGCCATATTAATAGGATAAACCACTAAATACGAGATTCATTTGTATTTGAAAATGCATTTGGTAAATGTTGAATGAGTATATAATGACAAATGAAATCGATGATGTTGAATGCAATGAATGCGAATGATGATCGGTTGTTACCCTAACATAAAAGGGATTTGTGAAAATGTAAGTGTCCTTATGGTGACTATCCATCCTATAGGAGTGCATGGATAACCAGTCGTTGCAACCATCAGGTTAATAGGATAAACCACTAAATACGAGATTCACTTGTATTTGAAAATGTATTTGGCAAATGTTGAATGAAGATGTAATGATGAATGAAATTGATGATGTTAAATGCAATGAATGTGAATGATGATCTATTGTTGCCCTAATAGAAAAGGGCTTTGCTTGTTGAGTGTATTGAGATGTGGTGAATTGATTGGTGAATGAATGAGATTGAGTGTATTATTGGTGATGTGATGAATTGGGAGGCATGGAGTGAAATTGATGATGATGAGGTTGGTGAATAAATGATTGTGAATGAATAAAATTAGATGATGTGTAAGTACTATGGATGGGTTGACTCATGGAAATGGAATAGGTTTAAGGAGGTATGGACTAGAAACCATAGAATATTGTGGTGCCCATGATGGACTTTGGGTGATGAAGATGGACTGAGAGGAAATTGGTTAAGGCTTAGGGTTCACCTGAACTCGTTGTTGAGCATTCTTTCACTTCTTAAGAAATTTATTCAAATTATCCCACGATTCATGAATTTACATATCATAAGTGGAAGGCACAAATGTAGATGGAACGTATGATGTAGGTGAGGGATAAGTTACAATGGGAATTGCATCTTGATGGGAGGAAATGGGTACTTGTGAAGCAGTATTAACCTATGCTTCATACCAGGGGTTGGTATAAGTATATGTGTAATAGGATGGGATGGAAGTGTTAGGAGCACTTGGGTAGTGAGTGATGAAATCATGAGGGTAAGGTGTAACTGATACCTCAAAAAGAGGATTGGTATACACCTGGGTAAATTTGGATGGCTGGGAAGAAACAAGTTCCTGTTGTAAATAAGGATCTTGATCAGGGGAGCTATGGATGGGTTGCAAGACATAATTAGTCGATTTGTAGAGAGCCTCTACTTTGGCCATGTCTATGTGGGTAATATTGTGGTCAATTATGGGTGAGGATGATTCAGTTTGTGAAAGATATGTGGAGGTGTATTTGTGTGAGACATCAATAACTTGCACAGTATGTGATGAGTCTAAATATAAATCTGTGCAATCTGTCTAAACCACACTAACGGGATTTACCATAGAAGTGGTGGGAAATAAAGATGAACGGTCCATAGATATACTGTTTTGGTTTAAAGTTTTTTTTTTGTTAAGACCATAAGCTACTAAACCAAATGTAAAATGTGCTGCAAAGGAAATGTAAAAATGGAAATTCACAGAAATCAAGTGAAGATAATCAATGCTATGTTTAACAATTGTGTCTTACCTCATTCATTAATTATCTCCTTTTATTTTTTTTTTCATTTTTTTATTTTATTTTTTGTGTTTGAATGCACTAATCTAAAATTAAAATGGGTGAATAGTATGGCTAGGAATGAGCAACGAGATTCTTACTGGTGATGAAATCCAATAAGTTTGCTTGAGGGTAACCTATGGTGTCTAGGGGTAGATATTGTTGGATGGAGATGAAGCCCACCATAACCAGATCTCAAGCAATGATTGGTGATGAAATCCAACCATTACTATTAAAAGTGCAACGTGCAGTGTGTGTAATTCCTTTTAAAAGTTTTCAATTTTCTATTGTTCTCATACAATGTTAGAAAATAACTGCTTTCATAGATCTAAATTAGAATCTAGCATCAAAATATCAATTTTCCCAAAAGGAAGTAGAGTACACCACTTAAGACCACTCTCTAAACAAAGGAGGGTTCGTCTACTCCTCTGCCTTGAATCACCAAATGTGGGGGTAATTTTATTATTTTAAATGTTATTCCTACTTAGATTAATAAAAACAAAAATTTCTAACCCTAGGATGCACACTACTTTATGCTTTTAATATTTCATATGAAAAAAAAAGATGCATCACACCAGAAAGCATGAATTCTTTTTAAATAGAAATGTGTTATGTGTAAATGCAACTATATGCAACAACTACTTTGATGCCTAAATGCACACTAGAATGATTTTTTTTAAATATATATTAATATATTCTTTTTAATATAATATCTGAAAGAAAACTAATAAACATAAAATATAACAATGCGTAAAACAGAGATTAGGATTTCAAGGTAATCTTATAGAGAAGCCTACATATTTTTCCTCTTCTCCATGAAATGTACCTAGGTGCCTATGATACCTATGAAATTCACCTGAGCATTTCTTGAATGTCCCAAAAACACCGTAGGACTTCTGCACACCTTCTACAAATTTTGCGTTGTTCCAGAGATCTAGACTTTGCAAAAAACATGCGATCCATGCTTCCAAAAACTTGCAAGATAAAATAGAAAATAATAAGTTAGATCACAAGATAAATCAAAGTAAGAAACCCTTAGGGGGTCCCACCGTGATCACCATTTATGAAGACAAAAATGAAACACCAAATATACAAAAGAAATGAACAAACAGTGACAAGATATTGCACAATAAAATAGATCTGATATTATTAATATCGGGTGGATCTCAATACAATCAAATGTACCCCAAATGGAGGTTTATACTATTTATTATTTTGATACAATAAATACAATATGCTAGGGTTCTCTGAAACCCTAGCTAACAATGCTTGTGGTGTCTTCAAAGCTCATCTTTACTCCCAAGAAAGGTGAGTGGGATTCAGCTATCCATTGATCAAACCACTCCAACTAAAGCAATTGCTAAATACCTATATATCTCTAGATCTACACACATAAAATAACCAAAGAGAATTAGTAGTAACTATGAGGGCTCCACTGTGTGAGACCCTCAGAAATCAATAAAAACCCTAAGTGCCTAATAGTAATACTGTAAGCAAATATGAAAATAATAAAATTAATACAATGATGGAAGATTTACCTTGTAAACTTATGGCTTTCTAATTTGTCATTGTCATCGTTGTAGGAAATAGGTGCACAGATGCCCTAGTGACACCCGAGGGTTTGCTAGTCAACAAAACTAGGGTTTAAGATGTTTGCAGGTGCTCGATAGTAGCAAGAATCACCCAATGGCGCTCAGGGATGGCAGAAAGCACCCAAAGTTACTCAATTATGGAGGGAAGGTGCCTAGAGGTTCTCGACGATAACAGGAGACGTCTAGAGATGCTCAAAAATTGGAACAAAATCTGTAGAAGTAGATCTAGTTCAGCAAAGTAGGCGATGGCGGATGCGAAGGCTACAATGAGCGAGGGGAGATGGCAAAAATGCTTGGATGCTTGAGGACTTCAAAAACTTAAGGGTTGAGCCATCAAAATGGCTCCTATTTATAACCTTTCCTAGGGCACATTAGGGTTTTGATGACACAATTTGTGCAATCAAGATTAAAATGTGATGGAGGGTGGAGATTAAATTTGGGTATGTGACACGGATCAAGGTGGATGAATGGTTGGGATTAAAACAATATGGATGGTTGGGATTAATTCACACATATGTATACACATTTATTAAATATATATAAAAATATAATATAATATAAAATATTAATATTTAAATATATATTAAACAAATATATATAATATATGTAAATAATGGGTAAAATAATGGGAAGACCTGGATGGACGACAAGTGGCTAGATTTTGGTGTGTACATACATATTTTTTTAAAAATAGGGTTTTAAAAGAGTTTCCAGTTCCCTTTTACATCTTCATTACATTGAGCTATTTAGTATCATCGATATTTGAACCTTGGTGTAGGTTATATCAACTATTTGTCCTAACCATTGAACCAAGGACCCGTTGGCACTATGACCTTAAACACCCTAATATAAATATTTATAATGTACCAAACAATGTAATACCTCCATTAGATGAGGTGGAAAGTAGAAAATCAAGAGATATATTTTAAAAGAAAGTAGACTTTAGAAATGTGAACTCTAAAGAGACAACTATGTATGGTGGAAATGATACTGGTAGAAAGGTTATAGAGGTTTTTGTTGCTATTGTTGCACCTATTGAGGTTCCTATCAGATACATTGTTGCTATGGTTACAATTGTACAAGCTATGGTTATAATTGTAATTCCTTAAAGGAGGCTATAAGTACCACCCTTGCTTTGACTACTCCTGACTTCAACAAACCTTTTATCATTGAGTCTGATGCTTCAAGAACACATATTAGATTTGTTTTAATGTAGGATGAACACCCCTTAACCTTTAAACTTAAGTAATTATCTAGAAAGAGTATGGGACTATCTACTTATGAGAAGGATATGTTATTTATTTTGTATTTCATAGAGATATAGAAGCCTTGTTTATTGGGTTGATGGTTCGTTATCAAACTAGACTATGGTAAGCTAAAGTATTTCCTAGAATATTGTCTCTCGTGTATCAAATAGAATTAATGGTTGACCAAGCTATTGGGTTATGATTTTTCCATTGAATACAAGAAATGAAATGAGAATATGGCGGTTTATACACTTTCACACAAATATGAGGATGTTGTTGCTATCAATGCTATCTCTAGTCCCCTTCCACAAAGGCTTGGAGGACTTTGGGAGGAATATAATTTAAATCCTAAGATTATTTGCATCATTCATGATGTGGATTCTAGTACTCCAACTCCTTCCTTGTTCTCATATATTGATAAGATTATTTTAGATAAATACCATATGTATATCCCTCCCTCTTTCACAATAAAGAATAATATTCTACAATAATTGCATGCCTCCCCACTAGCTAGACATTCTAGGATCTTACAAATATATAAATATGTGAAGTATATATTTCCGTAGAAAATATTAAAAGTTCTTGTTAAGGAATTTATGAATGAATGTGAGGTATGTGCAAGAAACAAGAGGAAAGCTATCAAAACCCTTAGATTATTGCAACCCCTATATATTCTTGATTTCCAATGGGAGTACAAACCTATGGATTGTATTGAGGTTCTTTCCAAGTCAAAGGAAAAAATAATAACTATTATGGTGGTGGGTTTCCTTTTAAAGTATATTTATTATATGCCCTATAACACCCTTTCATCATTGACAAGGTTTCTAACATGCTCCTTAACTTTATTTTCAAACTATATGATATGCCCAGGTCAATTATCATAGATTATAACCCTATTTTAACTAGCAACTTTTGGAAGAAATTGTTCATTCTCAATGGTACTCAATTGAACATATCCTCTTTTTAAAACCCTTATTTGGATGGCTAAATAAAGATTATGAAAAAAATGTTTGGGTACTTACCTTCATTGTTTCACCCAAGATAAATAGTATATGTGGGTTCATTGGCTTTCTTTAGTTGAATAGTGATACACCACTTCTTATAATTTCCCCATTAATAGTTGAATAGTTTAATAGTGATCTACATTTGAGTCACTGTATGGCTAAAAATTTCAACTCATGGTAGATTATATTCCAAGATTATTCAAGTAGCTTAAATAAATGATTTGTTGCAATAGCATCAACTTGTGCTCCAACTCCTTAAGGCCTAAAAATGAATGAAGTGGTGTTAGGATATGCACCACTTGGAATGAAAATTTATAGTGAATCAACCTCCAAACAAAATCTATTTTGTAGTCCAAAGTTTGCAATCTTTGATCTCACTAGGTGTAGGATTTTCTCATCAAGGAATAAGATCTACATAATGAGGATTCAATATGGGAGCTTGTGAGCATTCTCCAATCATTTCTAGCTTTGAGGATAAATATTTATGGGATAAAAGCCATGTAATGACTCCAATATGTTCAATTCAACTATGTTTATTATTGTTAGCTTGGGCATAATATTAGGTTAGTCAATCCTTGAGCATTAAGGTTAGGGTTGTTAGTTATTTTAGTCTATAAATATAGGAGTTATATTGTAGTTGTTTGATCATTCATACTTGGTCTTGGTCTTGGTCTTGTAGTGGGCATATGAAACTTCATTCTTTCTATGTGGCTATGAGACTTTGCCATCTCTAGGTAGTTAGGATTCACACTGATTTGGAAAATAGATTTTGTTAATTGTGATATTTGATTTTTTGGTATAAAAATTTGAATTTGTTTTTGCATTGAGTGTGTTTTATTGTATATTTTTGAGTTTGCTATTGTTATTATTTTAAAATTTGTTTTGTTATATTAATTGTATTTTTTTAAACCATACTATATCATAGAAATATGATTTTTCTTTAATATTGCATTAATGACTTTGTGACTAAACATTAATAAAATAGTTTATTGAAAGTTTTTTAATATTATGTTGAAACATATATTGATAAATATAAATGAAAAATACAATTAAAAATAAGTTTAAATTAATATTAAATTAAGAAGTTTTATGTAGAGAAAAACATTATTTTAGATAAATTTAAACGATTTTCTAAATAATAACTTATGTTGTAATAATAAAAAATAAAATAATATCCACTTGGGTGGATGTAATTCTCACTCCCTCCTACGGATATGCGAAAAACCCATCCTTATTGGTTGTGGTCGAGGGTCTAAGGGTTTCTTTGGTGCCCACCCTAAACCAAAGTTTTAAGGCACTTATCCAAAATAGACCTAGATTCAAACCTTGGGAGCATACCTGTTAGCAAAGGTAGTAGTCTACCTTGAATCCTTTGAAGTTTTAAGGCACTTACCCAAAAGAGATCTAGATTCAAACCTTGGGAGCATGCTTGTTAGCAAAGGTAGTAGTCTGCCTCGAATCCTTTGAGTGTGCGTCAGACCGATGATGATAGTACGAATCTTGAGCATCTAGTGGTCCTCTTCACATCGAATTATAAAACAATGAGGTAGTATAGGCTTGTTGGGAGCAACCCCTATGGTTTGAACCCTACACTTGGTAATTACTAAAAATAGTGTGGATGTAACCAACTCCCTTATGTATAAAAAAAATCAAAATCAAAATAATCACTTATGCTCGCCTATTAGCAAAGGTAGTAGTTTACCTCGAATCCTTTGAGTCAATGTCAGACTGACAACGACGGCAAAAATCCCAAGCATCTAGTGGTCCTCTTCACGTCGAATTATAAAACCAAGGGGTAATATAGGCTTGTTGGGAGCAACCCCTATGGTTTGAACCCTACACTTAACAGTTACTAATGGTTTGAACCCTACACTTAACAGTTACTAATGTGAATGCAACCAACTCACTTTGTATAAAAAAAATCAAAATCAAAATAATCACTTATGCTTTAACGGTGCTTTAAATAAAAATCTCTATGTATTGATGCATCCAAAGTGAAAATGAAAACATACCAACAAAATTTATTTATTTTATGTAATACATAACTTAATCCTCTTAAAAATTAATCTTTCTTATAATTTTAGTTGTTAAATATATAACTAATAAATTTATATTTGATTTTTTGAATTGAAATATTAAATATTTTTTAATAAAATTAAGTTAACATATCATTAAAAATAAGTTACTATGAACAATATTTTAATAAATATTTACTTAAAATTAAAATAAATCTTTAAATTTATTATTTAATTAACATAATATTTTTTTTTTGAGTAAATACCTTTTTATACATATTCGTCGTGTAGATTGAACTCGAATCATTTCACCAATAATGGACCAATAATGCAAGTGACATCCTTATAATTAAAATAATATTAATATCTCATAATATGTTATATGTGCTAATTTATTTTGAATAGTAAAAGTTAAGTTGATTGTATCTTCAAAAAAGTGATTGCATCGTCTAAAAAGTTAGTGGGTCAATTTATGAATCCAAGAATATTATTGAGTATGAAAAAGTATTTTTAAATGTTAATACGTATATAATATATGAGATTATTTTTATGGAAGATGTTTTTTAAAGAACCATGTATAAGTCAAATTTCTAGGGAAGTTGTTTTTTATTACAAATTAAATCTTGGAAACTACCACTATAGTTCCTATATAGCCTCTATCTCGCTTGGTAAATGTCACTTTGAGTGAGGGAGACCTCGGCGGCTAATGTCACATCAGTTTTCATTTGGAGCAGTTTGAGATTTTGATGATACAGGACCTGGGTTTAGTGGAGAATGATCCTCGTCCTTTTTTATCAATCAGGAAAAGAGGCCTCAATCAAAAAGTGTAGAGATATGACAGATGGTATCCTCTTCTTGATGTTTAAGATTAATACTGATGGCTCTTCCAAATGGAATATTGGGTATGTAGGTATTGGTGGTTTCGAAAGAGATAGTAGTGGTGCAGTTCTTTTCATTTTCTCTTATTATAAAGGGAAGCAAACTAATAACTATATGGAGGCCCTTGCTATTCGTTTTTCTTTGAAAAAAGGTTATGCTTTGGGATGGCGGAAGATAATCTATGATTCAGAATCTCATATTATTATTAATTTTTTGAAGACTCATAATCTTTCTAATGTTCATTGGTAGTTGGCGTTAATGGTTCGGTAAATCATTCAAATTCGTTGGCATGTGGAGTTTATTTCCTTTGTTCATATTCTTAGGGAATGGAATGGTATGGTTGATTTCTTGGCAAAATGGGCTTTTGAGTTTCAAGAAGATTGAAATATTAAGAAATGGGATCAGCTTCCATTAGATTTTTCTCGTCATCTTGCTAATTTACTTGCTATAGATATGCGTGGTTGAGGTTTTTGTTTATTGGATGTCTTTTGGTCGGGTGCTTGATGATAATTTTGGGAGTCTCTTTTTTCTGACTCATATAAAAATTATTATTTTAAGATTATTTATTTCTTATATGATTTTATTGATTCAATAAATTTTTATCAACCTATAAAAAAAATTCTTTAACCAATCTAAAAGTGTGATTGATAGATGATTCATCTAATTTTAAAATGATAAATGGTTCATCATGGATTTTAAATAGTCTTGAATTATTGGAAGTCACCTAAATTGATCAACCGTAGTTTATTTTATTTTACAATTTAAATGTTATTATCTAAATGTTATTATCGTTGATACTATTTTTGATAGAGAAGGTAACACTTTTAAAATTGATACAACATTTTACTCATAATTTAATAAATCAAACAATTTATTAATAAACATTCAAAAACTACCAACCAAAATTAATATTTTTTTATATACATAGAAAAATCAGCAATTACCTTTCCTTTTTGAATAATTTATCACAGGGTCAAGTTACATTGCCTCCTCCGATTGTAGTGTCAAATAATGGTACTACCATTATAATCCCTATTCACCTCGATGAACACGACTCAGAGTGAGGAAGACTTTCGATGGCTCAGGGTTGGTACCGCTGTCATCAATTTGGCGTACATTCAGTAGACTCAAGTCAGACTTCTACCTTTGCCCTATATTAGACATGCTCGCGAGGTTTGAACCTAGGTCTCCTCCTAGTAAGTGCCCAACTTCTTACCAATCCACTAACCCTGGTGGATCAAAATTAATATTATTAGTAACACATTTTACGAACTTTAGTTTTAGAAGGTAATTGTCATGCGTATCATATTATTTATATTCTAAAAATGTTGCAAAGCATATAATTTAATTATTATTATTTAATAAAAATATATTAAAATTAAAAATAAGTTTATTTTAAAAAATAATAATATTAAATTTTAAAACTATTTTTATTAGTATTAAAAAAAATATGGTAATATTTATCTACATGATAATTTATTTATTAAAAGTGATTATCAAAAACAATATGATTAAACATGTCATAATGGTTTTTTAAAGTAAAATATTAATATATAAATTCAATGGATATTGATCAAGTGTTTTAAATATAAAAAATTAGGTCAAAATGAGTAGGGATTAGGTTCATGTTATTCAATGATTTTCCTTTAAAAAAAACATTTTTCATCATATTTTCTAGTTTAGAAGGCCCATGGTTTATGGGAAACAATGGTTTTTAAGGGTTAGTATCTCAAAATATCACCTGTTCCATTATAAAGAAACCACAATATTATAGGTTAAAATATCAATAATTAAGAGTAGAATTATATATATATTCAATAAAATACATATTCAAGCCAATATAGTAATGAAATAGCATTCATTTATAATATCAAATATGAATATAAATAGCCAAAATCATTTATGTGCATGTATGAAGAACACTTACAATAAAATTGCTCAAAATATGTATACAAATTGTATTGTTAATGCTTGTTATGTGGTGATTGCTACAAACCGTTTTTCCTTGCATTGTATGGAGCTTTATATCTATAATATAGCCATAGTAATGTGACTCTTCAATACTGTCCTATAGCACTCCTCACTTAAATGGGAGATGCAACCTTTCCTATTCTTGATCTTTGGATTCTTATCTTACCACTTGTATACAAAAATCTTCACTCTCTTATTACATGCATACTTTAACTCTATGGCACTTGCACATTTCTATATGACTCTTACTCTCCTACATGCACTCCTAATACAAGACACTTGTGCACATCCTCACTTTACATATTTGCACACTTACATACATGACACTTGTGCATATTCTCTCAATACACACTTGCACTCTTACTTACATGACACTTGTGCATATCTTGCACATAGACACTTACATAAAAGGGAAATATAAATCACTCATCTAAACTATAGACACAAACCCTAATTTATTACATATTTATATTTGTACCATGGGGGTACATTAGCATGTACCAAATAATGTAATATTCTCCAACATCCCCCATGTATTACATTATTTGGTTATTGAAGACTTTAGTCTTCAGTCTTTATCTTCAATTTTTATGTGATCTTGCATTGCTCATGAACCTCTGTTTGAGATTTATATTTAGCTTCATTCTTGAATTCTACTATGATTTCTCCTTCATCTCCATTCTTTGGTTCTTCAAACTTTGCATCTTCATTATCTAGTTCACGAACTGCTTGAGCTTCTTCTTTGGCTTCTAGTTCATGTACCTCTAATTTTTATTCATGAATAGTTAAAAAAAAATTGTCTGTGGTCTCTAATTCATGTACACCTTTCCTAATTACTCCGCAAGATAAATTTGGACCATACTTGATCCATTTTCCTATTTCTTGTTTTTCTAAAACATCAAACACTTCATCATTAATAAGATTAAATATTTTTTCTTCGATTTGTTCTTTTTTAATTTTGTCCTGTATTTTTGAAATAGAATATTTTTCTCCATTGTTAGGAGTTTCTTTAGAAATAAGTTTTTGAATAAAGTTCTCTAATCTGAATAATAACATTCTTTCAAATCTCTCATAATATTTCCTATTGTACCAACAAAATATTGGAAAATGATATTTTCTTCCACAAAGTTTACATGGATAAATATTCCATCAATTAGTTTATTCATGTTCAGTTCTATTGCAATGATTACACTTCAACTGAATGCAATATCCTTTCTTTTATCTATGCTTCCATCCTAATTTTTTGTGTTCATTTGTATTCTTAATAAAACAATGTAACAATCGATGCACTATTAAGGTCATTCTTCCTTTATTTTCTTTATAAAGAAGTCGCATGTTTTTAGAATCCATGGCTCTCTGTGTAGTTGTATATTCTATTATAAGACTACAAGTTTATGATTTCATAGTAATAAGATCTAGCTCTAAGTCCTTAAGTGTACTTCTAAACCATTTTGGCATTTTCTTCTTTTCATCTATCAAATTTTGAGAATTAAACTTTAACTTGTTCTCCATTTCTTTACTATATTTATTGAATGTGTGTCTAATAATTTTTTTCATATTAATCAAAGTTTGAAATTCAATTCCTTTGAAGTTGAAATCCTTATAGCTTCAAATTTAAAAATATTCAAATAAAAAAATAGCAGATTCTAAATTTTCTAAACCTTTGAAGTAGTAATCCTCTTAACTCCCTACTAAATTTGCCAAATTTCAAAAACTTCAAACTATATTTCTTCAAATTTCAAAAATCTTCAAAGCTTAAATCCTTTTAACTCCTCAAATCTTAAAAACTGAATCTTCAAATATTTAAAACTTAAATCTTCAAATATTCAAAGCTTGAAATAACTATTATATTTTTAAACCTTATAAAAAACTAAATTCTAGTAGTAATTCTTATCACTCCATAACTAAAATATAAATTTAAAATGTTCAAAAAAATAAATTTTGAAAAATAACCAAGGTGCATTTAAAGGGGAAAAATTTATAACTCCACCTAATATATTCAAAGCAAATTGTATTTGATTTCCCTCCAAAAAGTAAATTATACACCAAATGTGGAAACATAACGTATGAATGGTACCTGTGATGGTCGGTTGATTTATCTCCTCTTTTAACACTGTGATATACTAGGTGTTCATCAACGTGTCACATTAACATTTTATTCCTCCAATGCTCATCTTTCCTAATGCTTGGAATTATTTGTTTGCTATGTTATGAAGAAATATTTCACATCCTCTTTTTGCTCTCAAGTGCTTGTCAGGTGATAATGGTAGTATATCCAAATGATGCTTTGATGCTCATCTTTGGTAGCAATAGTAGCACATCCAACTATTTCTCTACTGCTCATATTTGGGTAGCTTGTCCAAGTGCTTATATGGTTGCTCATATTTGGTAGCAATGGTAGCATTTATGAGTGTTGCTCTAGTGCTTGTATCAGGTGGTAATGTTAGCACATTGAAGTGCTGCTCTAGTGCTTTTGTTTGGTGGTCATCATAGGTAAAAATAATTTGAATAGTGTTTTGCTTGATTCTACATCAAAATATGGTGCTCTACTTAACACTCTAATTCTTGTCCAATTCACTCTATAAATGAATCTTAGAAGTGTGCTTGAATCTCTTCAATTCATATAAATGCTAGCACTTATGTTAAAATCAATTTCTTTTGATTTCCTTTGACACATAGTGCTCTATTAGTGCTCATTACTTTATAATAACCCTTGAATGTTAGAGTCTCATTAGCACTCATTACTTTTTTATCTTCCTTGAAGGCTAGCACCTTGTTAGCACTTGAGGCTTTTTGTTCTACCTTGAAGGATAGTGCTTGAGACTTTTTGTTCTACCTTGAAGGCTAACACCCTAGTGCTTGAGACTTTCTATTTTACCTTGAAGGCTAATAGCCTATTAGTGCTTGATACTTTTTAATTACAACATTCCAAATGACCATTATCTAATAGCTATTATAGCTCTTAGGTAGCTAGATGTATTAGATAGCTATGGTTAGGTAGTTGTGCTCTTAGATTGTTGTCTTCCTACTCAAGTAACATCTTATGTAGCCTCTATATGGTTGTCTTGATATGATTCCTTTTGTATGGTATCCTCTTTATGATGACCTCTATATGATAACCTCTGTAGGGAAGCACACTTGATAGCACTTTGTATATTCTAACTTTATTGTTGCACTGTTAGCTTTAATTTTGAAATATCTCCTTGAAGAACACTGCTTCAAAATACTGAAATGATATAAAGATATTTTTAGTCAATCTGGTTCTCCAATATTTCCTTATCTTAGGAAGCTTATAATGCTTCCTTTTTCTCTATACTTTACTTCTTTGATTTAGAGAAGCTTATATTACTTCTCTTCTCTAGAAGCTTTGATGCTCCTCTATCTCTTGGAAGTTTAGATGTTTCTCTATCTCCTAGAAACTTAGATGCTTCTCTATATCTAAAAGCTTAGATGCTTCTCTATCTCTAGAAGTTATGATGTTTTTCAATTTCTAGAATCTGTCTCCAATATCTGAAATCTATCTCCAATGTCTTAGGTTGAACCTAAGAATAAAATAATTCTTCATTTTTCTATAGAATCCAAAATCAATATCAGGGTGACTGAATATCACCACACATCCAAATTCCTTTTAAATTGGCTCTTAATAACTTCAATTTGAGTTCTAGTCTTCACTAGTTTCCTTGAACCAAATGGAAATACCCTAACATCCAAATTATGGTGACTTTTACTTGTCCCCTCAATATCTACTTAATAAAACCTTTATAAAATAGATTTCAAGTCTTCACTACTTTCAAAGTGGATATAATCCAATATAATGGTGGCTAATAAAATATAACTCTATAAAACATAGATTGAGTTAAGTGGTATCTTTGATACCAATGTTGGCTTTTAAGCCTTACCATCTCAAAATATCACATGTCTAAATATAAATAAGCCACAATATTATAGGTCAAAATATCAATAATAAAGAGTAGAATTATATATGAGCAATCAAATATGTATCCAGGATAATATAATAATGAAATAACATTCACTTATAATATCAAATATGAATGTAAATGACCAAAATTATTCATGTACATGCATGAAGAATACTTACAATAAAATTTCTCAAAATATATATACAAGATTTATTATCAATGTTTGCTATGTGGTGATCACTACAAACCATTTTTCCTTAAATTGTATAGAGTTTTATCTCCATAATATAACCATAGTAATGTGACTATTCAATACTTATCTATTGCACTCTTCACATATCTAGGAGATGCAACCTTTCATATTCTTAACCTTTGGCTTCTCATCTTTCCAATTGTATACAAGACTCTTCACTCTCTTCTTACATGCATACTTTAACTCTATGACACTTGCACACTTCTACATGACTCTTATTCTCCTACATGCACTCCTAATACAAGACACACTTACATACATGACACTTGTGCATATTCTCTCAATATACACTTGCACTCTTACTTACATGACATGTGTTCATATCATGTACATAGAAACTTATATAAAAGAGAAATACAAATCACCATCTAAACTATAGATAAAAACCCTAATCTATCACATATTTATATTTGTACCATAAAGGTACCATGGGGTTACATTAGCATGTACCAAATAATATAATATTCTCCGACATGATATTATTTCTTAAAAATTTTAATATTTATGGGATAATAAGGATATCAGGTAGTATCATGTACCAAAAAATTGGACAATTTTTTGTTATCCAATAATTGGTTACAAAGTATACAATCTCTTCAAATATTTTGTTGTAAATAAGATCAAATTGTAAACCTATTCAATTGATAAGTAATATAATCAATATTTCTCATTCAAACCCATCTTATTTTCAGTCCATATGGCTTCATGACCTTCATTAAGACAAATGGTTACATTGAAAATGAGATGAAGTAAATTTTAAAGTGTTATATATATGTACAAATTCATTTAAAATCTAAAATATATAAAGGGAAAAATGAAAAACTAGAATATCAAAAACTTTGGTAAAATTTTTAAAATAAAGGAGAAGGTTGAATTCAATCTCAAGGATTTAAAATAGGTAGTAGAACTCAATGAAATGAACCAACACACTTATTTTCAATTAAAGCAACTATTGCTTTATTATCATAACATTTGAAAAATTATACATATTGGGACCAAATATAATAGCATATAAAGCTTAATAAATATGATATAAATACTAGATATTTTAACAATATCACATAATTTTTTTTTGTTTTGTTAGACTAAGAATATATAAATTCTAGATTGAAGAAGTATTAAGAAAGAAGAATATTTTAAGAAGGAAGCAATCAATTATTTCAAAGATATTTTACACAAGTTGGGTAGGATAAGGAGGATCAGAGTGAGATTTTATAAAATATTCCATCAATTATCGTTCAAAGATAAAGTTGAAATATTGGTAAGGAAGGCCTTCGTGGAGGATATATAAGATAAAATTTTCTCTTTCCAAAAATGAAAGGTGCATAAACTTGATAGATTTACTTCAGTTTTTTCCAAAAAAATGGGATACGTTGGTTGTAGTTGAAGAGGCTAAGAAAAAATGGCTATAATGAATGAGATCAATTCACTTTTATTGTATTTATTCCTAAGAAAAATGAAAAATATTTTAATAGTTTTCATCCAATGAGCCTATGAAACATGATTTAGAAGATAGTTTTAAACATTATGGAAAATATATTGGAAAAAATCTAGATTGTGTTATCACAAAAAAACAAGGAGGTTTTACTTTTGATAGTCAAATCCTTGATGGAATAATCATTGCATTAGAGGTGATACATTCTATTTTATCCATAACTAGATATACTTATAAAATTATTTATGAAGGCATATGATAGGATTTGATGTATTATTTTTAGAAATTTAAGTTTAGATCAGAGTTGGTACAAACCAATTATATGTTCCAATGTTCCAAAATATTCTATTTTGATAAATGGATTCCATGTTTTGAATCATCCTAGTCTTTGTCAAAGTGACCCACTATGTCCTTTTCTCTTCATTATTCTTGTCAAGGCATTGGGAATATCTCTGTCAAAGGTAAAAAATCAAAGGCAATAAGGTTGCAATAAATGCTCCCTTGGAATCTCATATCCATTTTTTGTCACTCTTAATTTAGGCTATACTCTAGTCAAAAAGGCTATGGAATTTATACTAATACTATCATTCTATGATAAGGATGCTAGATAGTTGGTTAATACGATAAAATATAAGAGATTTTATAAAACACTACCTTTGATTTACAATGGATTATTACAGATATATTTTAGGATTTAAAGTTTAAAATGACCATTATCATGTCTAGGTATTATCTTGTTACATAAAAGAAATAAGGGGGACCTTTGGGAGTCAATTTTATATAAAAATTAATCTTATCCAACTAGTGGTAAAGGTAAGTTGTTAACCATTAGTGGAAAAATATAACTCGTAAATACTACATTATAATTGATTCATATATATTATATCACTTTCAATATGACTAGTCTGTATGACATCTAAATTTGAAAAAAATTGAAAGATATTTTCTCTAAAAATTAAGAGAAATTTAGGTTTCCCTTTTTTAAATGGGATAGGGTTTGTAGGGGAAAGAATGTTATAGAGGTACGATTATAAAATTTATGGGTTTAGTATTAGGGGTAAACCCTTGTTGGATATTATTCAAACATTAGTGAAAGAAGAAGGAAACAAATATTACTTAAAATATATATAGGCTCTCTAGATGTAGTAAAAATATTAAGAAAGTAATCTTTACCTAGGGGATCAATAACATAGAAAATCATACTAGATAGATTACAACTAATCAAGAAACACATTGGATGGTTGGTCAATGAGGGAAGATTTTGTAAAATTTTGGTCTTTCATCTCTTATTTATAATTGGCTATTGATTCTTTGAATTTTAGAGGTTCAAAAATCAAAATGTATAGAAATATTAGCAAAAAATTTAGATATTAGATTTCTATTAGCAATACGGTTAAGGGAAAGAACCTCAAATGAGTAATAGAGGATCTCCAAAGACAATCCATGATATTTATTTGTTCATTTTTGTATGAAAATATGAGTTGATTTATAATCTATCACAATATGTTGAATACTCAATTAAGTTGGAATTCATGGATTTGGGTATCAAAATTCTCTCCTTCCAAGAATTTTTCTTAGAATAAATTTTTATTACGTGAGGTCCTCCCTAATGATTTAATATTCCTTCAATTATTGGTCCAAATAAAAATTATTGTGGGTGATAGCTTACAAATAAAATAATCTAATGGACATTTTAGGTGTTCTTTGTTTAAGGAGAAGTTAGAAATATTAGATCATCTACTTGTTCATTTTCCTATTGTTTCCATCATTTGGGCTATATTTTCAATAAAATTATGAGGATCTATTGTTATTCATTCAAATTAAAATATTTTATAAATTGTTGAATTAATTATTTTAAGGATAAATCACTGAGCATTTTATGGAACACTGGTCCTACCATTATTTGTTGAAATATGTTTTAAAACAAATAATAGAATTTTTAAAATGAATGTTGAAATCATATTCAATTTTAGATTTGTATTATTACCTATATTGCAAATCCTCTATACGCATGGTTCTTATCATTATGGAATGAAACAACTTCCATTATTTTCAATAAAATTATGAGGATCTATTAAGTTATTCATTAAAATTAAAATATTTTTATAAATTGTTGAATTAATTATTTTAAGGATAAAGCACTGAGCATTTTATGGAACATTGGTCCTACCATTATTTGTTGAAATATGTTTTAAAACAAATAATAGAATTTTTAAATTAAATATTAAAATCATATTCAATTTTAGATTTGTATTAATACCTATATTGCAAATTCTTTATAGGCATGGTTCTTATCATTATGGAATGAAACAAATTCCATTAATAACAATAGCAGTAGTAAAAATTGGAAATGTGAAATGAAAAATATTCAACTGGAATAAAATTTAGATTCCATAGTAGTAAAATAAGTAATTCAAGTAACAGATCTAGATTCTAAATCACAACAAATTCTAGCCACTTAGAGAGGATGAATTCTCATGGCCACTTAGAGATGTAAAATTTCATATATGCACTAGATGTTACTTAAGATCAAAAGTGTGAATGAATGAAAGTACAACACAAATTCTCTATTTATAGATTAAAATAACTAGTAACCCTAATCTTAATGCTCAATGACAAACTAACCTAATCTAGAGCCCAAGCTAACAATAATAAGATAGTTAACATGGATATATTAGTTCTATTACATGAACCCCCACTCAAAAATATTTGTTCTCAAAACTAGAAATAACTAGAGAATGCTTGTGGACTCCCACATTACATATTCATTCAATAAAATCCTACCACTTGATGAGGAACTCTTATACATAGTGACACATCAAATTATAGACACAAGACTATAAAATACTTCTAGCCATTGTTGATTCATCATTTTTTATTGAGTATTAGAATCTCTATCTAGGAACAACTTCTAACCAATAACCTATTTATGATAAGAAACATGAAAAATAGGGTGGACGCAAGAAGTAGGAGGAAGTTCCAACTAATATGCCACTTTCCCAATTTAGTAAACCACCTTGTACAAGCCATAAAACCAAGATGATAACTTTAGATTGGAATTGGTCTTTAGGGATAAATATTTATAAGGTTGAAGCCACAAAATGGCCATACCAACTATCACAAATTGTTGCTCTAAATAATGCAATTCTTGTTGTTATTTAAAATGATTTTATGTCTAGCATAGATTATATTGGAGGAGCTAAAGAAAAAGATGATGCTACTAAATTAAATCATCTACTTGAACCACTTTGGAGGATCCTAGAACACAATATACCATTAAATAGTGGTTTCTAACCATATAATGCCTCAAATGGGGACATCTTGATGAAAAACAAATAAGAAGTATTATATCACTATTTGGTTAAAGCTAATGAACCTAGTAATATTTTTTATCTTGGGTGTAACATTTGAGAGAAGTACCTAGATATTTATTCATAATTTGTACTTAGACATCAAAGGGTGATAATAAGAGGATATCTTTAGCTAAGTACCACTAAGGGTGAGCACCTCCTCCTAAATATTACTAGGAAAAATGGATCATGATAATTGATAATGGACATGGGCATACCATATAGTTTGAATATAGAGTTAAGGAATACCTTGGATAGATTGTTGGTAGTGAAGGGGTGTTGCAAGGCATGTTGGTTTTTAAGCCAAACTATCTCAAACTATCTTATGTACCAATATAATTAAGCCATAATATTTTAGGTTGTAATATCAATAATAAAGAGTAGAATTAAATATATGAGCAATCAAATATATATATAGGCCAATATAAATCAAATAACATTCACTATAATATCAAATATGAATGTAAATGGTCAAAATTATTCATGTACAATATACAATAAAATTGCTCAAAATCTGTATACAAGCTTCAATATTATAAATTCTTGTTGGTGATCTCTTACAAACTGATTTCCCAATACAATGTATGGAGCTTTATCTCCATTATATAGACATAGAAAGGTGAGTCTTCAATAATTAACTATTGCACTATTCACACATTTGGGAGTTACAATCATTCTTATTCTTGTCCTTTGCCTTCTCATCTTGCCACTTGTATACAAGACTCTTCTCTCTCTTATTATATGTATACTTGACTCTATGACTCTTACTCTTCTACATGCATTCCTAATACAAGATACTTGTGTACTTTCTCTCAATATACACTTGCACTCTTCCATGACATGAAACTTGTGCATATCTTGCACATTGACACGTACATAAAGAAAAAATATAAACCACTCACCTAAACTATAGACTCATACCTTAATCTATTACATATTTATGTTTGTAATATAAAGGTACCATGGAGGTACATTTGCATGTATTTTAGGAACCTACTATTAAAAATAAACTCACTCACACAAAATACTGAAAATAAACAGAGATTCATACAATAACAAAATATCACAATGCGAAAAGTAAATGCAAAATTAAACACTCTCACAATAAACACAGAATCGTAGGCCTCTTCGAGGGGGCAACCTCCTTCAATATTTCATTAATTTGCAAAAAGATACATTCGTACATGGCTCCATGTCTTTTAAAGAAAAACTTCATGCAACCCTAACCTAAAGCTCAAGAGTTGGCTTACATGCAAAATGCCACTCGAGCTAGAATCTTCTACCAAACATCGGTTACATTCTTGATAACGGTTACATGAAATGGCCCCACTTGTCTAGGTGCCTTACTTGCCACATACCATTACAAAGTATTACAAAATAACATTATAAAGGGGGTCCCCACGTTGGAAGTGGGTCATTACATAATCAAATGAGAATTACAAAAATAATGTTAGGATGGGGTCCTAACATGTCCTTCCCCTTCAAAAAGCTTTGTCCTCAAAGTTGTAGATGAGGAAACTAGTGTTGGAGCTATTGGAGAGACTCCCATGTAGCATCTTCTAGTTGTAGACCATACCACTAAACAAGGACCTCAATAATGGCTCGGTTGCGAAGAGTGTGCATCCTACGATCCAATAATTATTCTAGCTCGAGCAAGATAGAACCTTCTTCATCCAATTTTGGGAGGGTAGATTGAACTTATACCTGATTTCCCACAACCTTCTTGAGAGAGGATACATGAAAAATAGGGTGGAGCTTGGATGTAGATGGTAGGGCCAATTTGTAGGTCATGGCACCAATCCGTTGTAAAACTTGGTAGGGCCCATAGTATTTGGTAGTGAGTTTTTAGCACCTACGAAGTTGGAGGGATGATTGTTTGTATGGTTGCAAGTGAAGGAAGACCATATCACCAACATCAAAGCTATACTCAGAATGATGTTGATCAGCTTGTTGGTGCATCTAATTCTAGGCCACTTCCAAATTCATCTTCAGTTGATAGAGGACTTTGACATGTTGGTTGAGTGTAGTGTCGATTGCATGGACCTTGGAGCTGCCTGGAATGTAGGAGGAGGGCATGAATGGAGGTCATCCATAAACTACTTCAAAAGGGGTGACCTTGGTCATCATGTGATAGGAAGTATTATACCACCACTCGACCAAGGGAAGCCACTTCACCCATTATGTAGGATGATCAGAGGTAAAGCAATGAAGGTAGATCTCCAAACATTTGTTGATAATCTCAATTTAGCCATCCATTTGTGGATGATAAGATAAACTCATTTTGAGTTGAGTTCCCTACAACTTAAACAATTCTTGCTAAAAATTACTAGTGAAGGTAGGGTCATGATCGGACACAATGGATGTGGGCATGCCATGAAGGTGGAAGATAGAATCAAGAAAAATTTGGGTAACTATGGAGGTCGTGTAAGGATGGGAGAGGGAACAAAAATGAGCATACTTTGAAAGATGATCCACTACCATGAAAATAATTGATTTGCCTCTAGACTTAGGTAACCCTTCAATAAAGTCCATGGAAATATCTATCCAAACCTATTTGAGAATAGGCAAGGGTTGTAGAGTTCCTAGAGAATGCATCATTTTGCCTTTCATCCATTGATAGGTGTCACATGCTACCATAAAATTATGAATGTCCTTCTTCATACCTTTCTAAAAAAAGGTATGCTTAATCCTTTCATATATTTTGAGGAACCCAGAATGGCCTATAGTGGGTGAAGCATGCATTTCCTTCATGAGGAGTTCTAGTAGTGGAGATGTGTGAGGAACAACAAGGCATTGGTGGTAGCATAAATCTTGTCCATCCCAAGTGTATCCAAGACATGAGGTAGGCTCTATTTGAAGGGAGGCAACCAAAGTTTGTAAGCCTGAATCCTTAAGCACCTCCTCATGAAGAGAATTTATCCACTATGGAATGGGTGAAGAAATGGCACATAGCATACTATGAGCCTCAAATTGGTGAGAGAGGGCATCCACCACAATGTTCTCCTTGCACTTTTTATAAGTAATATCATAATCATAGCCCATGAGCTTAGAGACCCACTTTTGTTGTTCGGGGGTGGAAACCCATTGCTCTAAGAAATATTTGAGACTTTGATGATCTGTTTTAATGGAGAAATGATGCCCAATGAGATAAGGTCACCAATGAGTGATCGCATGCAAAATTGCAAGCATTTCCTTAGCATAAGTTGATTTGCCTAGATTGTGACTAGAGAGCGCTTTACTAGTGAAAGCCAAGGGGTACCCTTCCTACATCAACACCACGCCAATACCATTGCCTGAAGCATCACTTTCAATTACAAAAGGCTTGGAAAAATTAGGCATTGCTAAGACCAGAGTGGTTGTCATAGCGTGCTTCAACTCAAGGAAAGCCTGTTCAATTAGACCGATCCAAGTAAAAGAATCATTTTTTAACATGGATGTTAAGGGAGTGATAATTTTACCATAATTATAGATAAATTTGTGGTAATAGCCTGTAAGCCCCAAAAATCCATGAAGACCTTTTAGAGTGTGAGGTTTTGACCACTCTTGAACCACTTGAATCTTCCTAGGGTCAACTTTAACTCCATATTTGGTGATAATGTGTCCCAAATACTCCACTTTCATCAACCCAAAAGAACACTTGGACCGCTTAGCATAAAGTTGATGTTGTGCCAAAAGTTGTAAAGTCTGATCCACATGGGAGAGGTGCTCTTCCCAAGAGCGACTATAAACCAAAATATCATCAAAGAAAACTAGAATGAATTTACGAAGGAATGGATGAAAAATGTTGTTCATGAGGCTTTGAAATATGGAAGGTGCATTGGTCAAGCCAAATGGCATCACCAAGAATTCATAATGACCCTCATGAGTATGAAATGTGATTTTGGAAATATCTTCATCCTTGAGCCTGATCTGATGGTACCCAGAGCGAAGATCTAATTTGGAGAAAAACATAGTCCCATGCAGCTCATCCAATAATTCATCCACCATAGGAATAGGAAACTTATCCTTAATGGTGAGCTTATTGAGCTCACAAAAATTGATACATAATCACTAGGACCCATATTTCTTTTACACCAATAAGATAGGAGAAGAGTAAGGATTGTTACTAGGTCGAATGACTCCAACTTTTAACAATTCTTGTACTAAATTCTCTATATCTAACTTAAGGGCATGAGGATATCGATACGACCTGATGTTAGGTGGTACACTACTAGGTACCAATGGAATGGCATGGTCATGGGAGTGACATGGTGGCAAGTCTGATGGTTCAACAAAAACTACATTGTGCTTTGTCAAAACAAGTTGTAAATATTTAAGAATTTGGTCCACCTCTAAAGTAGGTGGTTGGATTACAAATATCTGAGTGATGACCCCATGAGAAGATTTTTCAACAACTTCTCCATACAATTTGAGTTGATAATCTAAGGAGGCCCTACTTGTGAACCTCGAAGAGTGTAAGACCTTCCATTCTATGAAAACTACATCCATAGCTCTACAAAATTCCATGAGATGGTTCCCAATGTACCTAACCATTGAGCTCCCAATACAATATCACATCCCCCTAATTATAGAGAAAACATATCAGTTTTGAGCTCATAATCCCCTATTTTCAATTTAACATTGTGACATTTACCTTTGCAAGGCAAAGTCCCTCCATTGGCCACCATAACCTCAAAGGAATTACATGTGTGTATGTAACAATTGGCCTACTTGGAAATTTGAGGATCAATAAAGTTGTGTGTACTTCCAGAATCGATAAGGGTTGTAAGACGTTGGCCTTTGAAAAAACCCACAACTTTCATGGTTTGTGGAGTAGTAATCCCGACAAGAGCATGGACAAAAATTTTTACCTATGGTTCTTCATGTATTTCTTCCTCATTTTGGGGTGGGTCTTCTACTAGTTCTATTTCATCATCACTTTGGTCACTATTGATTGGATCTTCGACATCTATGAGGAACAACTTCTTTTGGGTGCACCTATGCCCTCGAACATATTTTTCATCACAATTGTAGCACAAACCTTGAGCGCATCGAGCATCCATTTATTCTATAGTCAAGTATTTGTGGGGAATAATTTTATTTTCATTATGAGTTGGGAACTTGGGAGGAAAGGAGGGTTTAGTTTGTGGAAATTTAGATGTCCTCCTTTGAGCTAAGAATTTGGATTTGACCAACCATGCCAAGCTTATAGCCTGCATCATTGTTTATGGTTTGAACATCTTGACCTTGACCTAGAGATCATCCTTCAAGCCACTGATGAAATAACTCATAAAAACCCTTCATTCAACCCCTTAGTTTTGTTAGCCAATTTCTCAAATTGGGTTTGGTAATCTTGAACTATAGAGGTTTATCTCAACTTTGTTAATGCTCCTTGAAAGTCATCATACTCACTAGGGCCAAATCGAGTGAGTAATTGGGACTCAAAAACTTCCCAAGAAGGATCAAGAATGGTGTGTTGTAACCATTGATACCACTGTAAAGCTTTAGATTCAAAATTGAAAGAAGCCATCTAGATCCATAAATATTTAGGGATATTATGGAGTTTGAAAAATTGATCAACATGACATAACCACCCATCTGCGTCCTTCCCATTGAACTTAGGAAAGTCTAATTTAGGCATCTTAAAGGGAGTATCATGGTCAAAATGAGGGTGAGAGTCTCCCCCTTCCTTTCCTTTTCCTTGACCTAATTGTTTAGTATGATAATCAAACACTTTTGGGGCACCTTGAAGTTTGGACTCAACCTCAACAAAGTGTTCTTCAAAGTTGGCTTTGGAGTTAAGGTATTCACTTCTAAAGCATTGAATATCTTCCTTTATGGTGTTATTGTCATGGAGAAGGCTATCAAGGGTGCTTTTTATTTTTTCAAACATTGAAGTGGCTTGTTCTACCTCTTTTTGATGTCCACGAGTGCCACCAACCATTTTGGGAAGTTTTGAACCTCTTTCACTAAATTACTAAAAATAGAAGTGTGACTACAGGAGTTACTATTTTTAGTAAGGAGTCCAAAAAGGTGCTTGGGTGTTATATATCAAAATGATCAGCTTGAAAAGATGGTCACAATGAGCTATATATCTCAACACTAATTTTGGACACCCTAGACTTTTTTTATCTACTGTTTTGATGAGTCTACTAGTGTGGTCGATTTTTTCTTTGGAGGTTGGGTTCAAAAGTTGGGTACTATGTCAACCAACTCTACCCTGTCTATCTGACACTTGTACTATAACACTGACACTTCAATTTTTGACTCTGAAATTGTCTATGCTATTCAGTCACTAACACTATTTGTTTTATTTTTATCACTAACAACCCTGTAATTACTGATATACTTTTATTTCTATCATTGACAACCTTATAATTACTGACTATTATAGATGATTATTACTACCACTAACAATCCTAACTATTTAGTTTTTGACTCTAGGATTCCATATGCTATTAACAACCCTATAATTTCTAACTATTACATATGATTATTACTATTTGGTTCACCAATTATTTCCTTTGTGCATGTAATTTTTTATGATAGGGAAGTCTCCTCCATATGCTCAATTTTTGTGGGATGAATTTTTGGTTGTAGGTTACACATTCAAGAATAGGAAGGCTTTGTTTTTTTGTAGGTTAAAATTTTGATAGAACTAGGGTATGCTAGGCAAAGGTGTATGTAATACCCATAGGCCCTCTATTATACCGCAGTGACGAACAATAGTGCTCGGACCAATATTTTAGGCCACTACTCAAGGAGGATTCCACACATACCCTTGAGCACACTACCTACCTCTTTGATAGTATGAGAGGGTAATATTTTTGGATGTTGTGTCCCATGTACTATGGATAATACAAGGCCAAAAAAGCTTCCTAGGGCTAAAGGTTTGTTTAATCCTAGATGGTCTCCCTAAATACCCGAAGATACGTGGGAGCTCGATTCCATGCGTGGGTGTTGTCTGAGGCCTGGGTATTGGAGCCTGATCACCCCTCACTTCACTAGATGCTTTATGGGCTATCTAGCTTAGCCAATAATGATAGCTCCTCCATGATATTTTAAACCCCCGACATAGGGTTTCTAACCTACACAACTACTATAGAAAAAAAAAGGACTATTTTTTTTTTATTTTTTAAATAAAGGAAAAAAATGAAAACACATAGAAAAATTATACCTAACAATCAGAATGGATGGGCAAGAATTATCATAGTCACAGTAAAACTCGGCCCTAGAAAGTGCTCTGATACCACTTGTTAGGAACCTACTATTAAAAATAAACTCACTCACACAAAATACTAAAAATAAATAGAGATTCATACAATAACAAAATATCACAATGCGGAAAGTAAATGCAGAATTAAACACTCTCACAATAAACACATAATCGTAGGCCTCTTCGAGGGGGCAACCTCCTTCAATATTTCATTAATTTGTAAAAATATACATTCGTACATGGCTCCATGTCTTTTAAAGAAAAACTTCATGCAACCCTAACCCTAAGCTCAAGAGTTGGCTTACATGCAAAATGCCACTCGAGCTAGAATCTTCTACCAAACATCGGTTACATTCTTGATAATGGTTACATGAAATGGCCCCACTTGTCTAGGTGCCTTACTTGCCACATACCATTACAAAGTATTACAAAATAACATTATAAAGGGGGTCCCCACATTGGAAGTGGGTCATTACATAATCAAATGAGAATTACAAAAATAATGTTAGGATGGGGTCCTAACAATGTACCAAGTAGTGTAACATTCTCTAGCAACCCCCTATATTATATTAATTGGTTATTGAAGACTTTAGTCTTCAATATTCATCTTCATCTTCAGTCTTTGATTAGGTAACTTTGTAGTGTGCACGATATTCTACTTGAGATCTATTAGGTTCTTGTTCTAATATTCCTTTTGATCTATATTTCTTTTGGCTATATTCTTCTTAAATTTTATAATCTTCTTCTTTTGTTTCTTTATTATATTATTTTTAGTCTTGGTCTTGATCTTGACTTGTTGTACCTCTGAAGTCTTTACTCCTCTATCCTATTTGTCTATAACATTTACAACATTAATATCTTCAGATGAAGTTTCACGAATGTCTTCATTGATTAAGATTTTTTATGTAAGATTTTTGAATTCATCGTTAGTCTTTCATCTTTGACTAGATTTTCAACTTCATATTCACGAAGAATATTAACTAAGTCATCAAATATTATTTTCTATTTAGTACTTGTAAATAACTAACTAAATATTTATAAATTTCTAGAAGTGCCCTCATTGTAACCTGAATAAGAAATTTATCTTCTATGTTTTCTCCTAGAGTTAAAAGTTTTGCTTTATATCTATTACTTTTCAAAGAAAGAGTTCTATACTTTCTCCACTATTAACCTTTAAAGAATATAATTGAGATTGTAAATTCAAAACAATAGATTTGTTCTTTCCTTAAAATATTTTACATAATGTATTCCATGCATCTATAGAAGTTTATGTTCCACTTAAATTTGGTTGTATTTCATCAATTATTCCTAACGTAATTAACATGAGTGCCTTTGCATCACTTTATTAAAATCTTTGTATTTATATTTTATCTTCACTAGGTTTCTTCTTTGTCCCGTTTACTATATCTCATGGTTTTTCTACAGTAGAAATTGATTTTATTTTGTTCTTCCATGATGCAAAATTTAGTCCTTTCAAGAGTTGAGATTCAGAAAGAAATTTTTTATTGTTTGACATAATGAAACTCATTCAAATTTACAAAAAATAAATTTAAATCCTTTGAAGTAGCAATATTTTATCTCCCTACTAAACTAAATTTGCAAAAATTCAAAAAACTTTAAATTTTAAATTTTCCCTAAATTTTAAATCTTCAAAAAGCTTCAAATCAAATTTCTTCAAATTTTAAAATCTACTAACTCTTTAAATCTTCTAAAAACTCAAATCTTCAAATTTCAAAAAAGAAATATTTAAATTCAAAAATCTTAAATTCTATTTGAAGTAGAAAACCTTATCACTCCATACTTTAATAAATATTAAAAACTCAAAAATTAAAAAATTGAAATATCAATTTCAAATTATAGTAGAAATCCTTATAACTCCCATCTAATAATTACTTCATTAAAAAGTAATATTCCTTTTAACTCCCACTTAATAATTAAAATTCCTAATATTAAAACCTTAAACTATATTTTTTCTTAGGATTTTAATTATGCAATTAATAAATATAATAACCCTTAGTCTCCACCTAGCTAACTTGCTGAAGAAACGCTTCAAATTAATTAAGGCCTCTATTATAACTCTAGCATGCAGTAGACATTAATATTATTTCCTATGCTTTAAGAGACCTTCAACACTTTTTGAAAGACATTTAAATGGTTTTTGAATGGGAATTTGAATAGACATTTAGATAAACGTTCGGTTGCATGCCTCTATGGAATGCAAGACCATTTGGCCTCTCTTTTTCACTTGCTTTCCTAAATACTTAGGGTGAGTGTTCTACAAGTCTATCCTCTACAATAGCTACTCAAAACAAATTAAGTTGGTCAATATGGTAGACTTTGGTCTCTTTTGTATATGTTAGCCTCTTCTTTGTAATGGCTTCAAAACTCTACTTGTGCTTACTTAAGTGAATGTACCTGCATTGTTTGCTAAATATTGGTCTTCTATCGAGTGTGTTGTCTTCCCTTACTCTTTGTGTTTTACTATTATGTCCTCTCAAGACAACTCGACTATAGCCAAAAGGTGTCTCTTCTATTGGATTAATATGATCTTTTTTATGGATAATTGGAGCACTACTTGGGTGCATTTACCTATGAACTCTCTACTAGAGTGCTTCTTGAGCACTTTTACTATGTACTCGAATGCTTCTTAATTGGTACCACTACATTCTCTTGCCTTGAGTGCTTCTTGAGCACTTTTCCTATGCACTCTAGTGCTTTTCTACTACTACCACTATGCACCCTTGGCTCGAGCACTTCTTGAGTTTTACTCAAGTGCTTCCTTACCGCTACTATTGTGCACCCTTTGCTTAGGTGTTTCCTTGTTTGGGTACTTCATTTCTATACTTGGTCACAACTAGGATTGAGTGCTTTCACTCAATACTCAAGTGCTATCAGACTTGGGTGCTTCTACTCTATACTTAGGCACTACCAAGACCCTATCATCTTTACTCTTATTTTTAATCTTGATTTTTTATTGGTTGTAGTAAGGCGTTTTTAAATGATCCCCAAACCTTTTACAAAAATAAAAGACCCTCGTAGAGGAACCTACAAAGTACACATACAATAGGAGAATACCCTTGAGGAGGAACCTACAAAGCAAAAACCTAGACAAGAGAACCAAACCAAAAGACTCCAAAAGTAACATTAACCTTGCATTAATTTTTTCTTCAAGGTGGCAAGCAACTCACATTCCTGGTCTAATGCAAGAAATTTAAAATATATTTCCTTTGAGTACAAATCTTGTCCTCTTTTTTTATTGCTACTAGAGGGTACATTTCCCAAGGTTGGACTTCTAGAAACTAAACAACTTTTATTACCATATTTGTGCTTCTTGACAAGTGGAGATGGAGACTCTCCCACCTAGCAGGCCATGTCTATAGAGGCTACCTCCAATGTAGGATTCGCATGAGTAGGGATAGAATCCTATAGAGTAGCTCTAGGGGCTATCTCTAAAGCAAAGGAAAGTGCAATGACATGAGGAGCAACTCTAGAGGGCACCATCAAAGCAAGTTCAACACAAGCAACAATGTTTTGAAAAGTAAGTCTAGAGGTCCCCTCCAAAGTAATTTCAGAAGGAGTAGTAACATCCTAAAGAGTAACTCCAAAGGGCTCCTCTAAAGCAAGTTTAGCAGGAGCAACAACGTCCTGAAGAGTAACTCCAAAGGGCTCCTCCAAAGCAAGTTTAGTATAAGTAGGGGAGGCAGGGAAGAATTCAGAGGAGCAATTCCATAGGGTTGGACCTTTGAAGAAGGACAGTAGAAGGAGAGGTGGACAATATTTGAGCAGAGAGAGCAAATGAAGGCTTTCTTTCATACTCAATATCTTGAGTCCAAGTGAAAATATCAAAGACCAACTTAATAGATTTGGGCAGTTCTAAATCTATATTGGTAAGGACACATATTTTGGAATAGATCATTCAAGACTTTACTTTGGTGGCCGTATCAAAGGAAACTGGATCCCCAATGGATCTATCAATGCCAATTAGGATGTCTCCATACTAGAACTAAACTGATAGACCAGGGAGCCTGACCCGAATTAGAGCATAGTTGATGCATTGGGAGTTTGGGTTAAAATATGGACCCCATTTTCTTAGGAAGAGGCCATATCTATGATAAAAATAGGGTCCTCCTTTAATGATGTGAGATAATTATTTAGCACAATGCAACCTAACAAGGAAGAATTCTCTAGGAAGAGCTATAATCTTTGTGTGCCCTTGAGGCTTCGATTTGGAGAGAGCCCATTGTCTAATGCAATATAGGTTAGAGCATGAACCCAAGAAATTTCCTACTAATGAACCAAAATCTTGATACATATCTCAATGCATAAGATCCAAAGGAAGGTGAAGATCATCCTTACTAGGGTGGAGGTTGAACAAGTCACAGATCCCATGCTCGAAGATAGATTTTTGGACAACAATAGCATATGAGTTGGGAGTGAAGTTGGGGGATAATTATTGGTGATAAGGCTAGGATCACCTAGATGCCACCTCTACTCATGCACATGAACTACCACTGATGCCTAGCTCAAAGTTTTGATCTAGGGCATGTCTGTCACGGGGATCAAGGATAACCTACAATCTCTAAAATGCTTCAATGGATTTCATTCCAAAATATTTTTCTACCTAGGTCCAATTTGAATTGAGGTCATATCTCGCCAAAATACCCCTATATAATCTTGATTGAATACAACTTGAACATTCCTACTTTGAGTAAACTTAGTTGTAAAATAGTCTTTCAATATTAGTAGAAAGTTACAATTCTATTCTTTCTACTATACTCTAGATTTTATTCGAGTTATCTTATATTATTTTAATCTTTGGAATCTTATATTGCTTCTCAATTCTATGGAAGCTATGATGCTTCTCTAATCTAAAAGCTTTTATGTTTCTCAACCCTATAATGTCTTAGGTCAAACCTAAGAACAATATGATTCTTCTCTTTTCTAGGGAATACAAAATATTATCAGGGTGACTTTGAATGTCTCCTCATGTTTAACTTTATTTTGATTTGGCTATTAATCAATTATGGATGAGTCCTTGTCTTCACCAGTTTTCTTTGAACCAAGTGGATAGACCCTGGGATATAAATCGGGGTGACTTTTATATGTCCCCTCAATATCTACTCAATTAGACCTATAAAATAGAGTCCAAGTATTCACTACTTTTAAAGTGGACAAACTCCAATATTATGGTGGCTCTAAAATATAACTCTATAAAAAATGGATAGAGTTAAGTGGTATCTCTGATACCATTTTTGGCTTTTAAGCCAAACTATCTCAGTTCCCAATATAATTAATCCATAATATTTTTGGTCATAATATGAATAATCAAGACTAGAATTAAATATATGAGCAATAAAATATATATCGAGGACAATATAAATAAAATCACATGCACTATAATATCAAATATGAATTTAAATGGCCAGAATCATTCATGTACAAGAACAAAGAATACTTACAATACAATTGCTCAAAATATGTATACAAGCTTCAATAATATCAATGCTTGTTGGTGATCTCTTGTAGACCGTTTTACCGGTACAATGTATAGAGATTTACCTCCATAATAAAGACAGATAAAGGTGGCTCTTCAATACTTGACTATTGCACTCCTCACACATCCAGCAGTTGCAACCTTTCTTATTTTTATCCTTTAGATTCTCATCTTACCTCTTGTATACAAAGCTCTTCACTCTCTTATTACATGCATACTTGACTCTATGACTCTTACTCTCCTACATGCACTCCTAATACAAGACACTTATGCATATCCTCACATTACATATTTGCACACTTACATACAAGACATTTGTGCACATCCTCACATTACAAATTTGCACACTTACATACATGACACTTGTGCACTTTCTATCAATACTCACTTTCACTCTTACATGACATGACAGTTGTGCATATCCTACACATTGACACTTACATAAAAAGGAAACATAAATCACTCACCTAAATTATATATTCAAACCCTAATCTATTACTTATTTGCATTCGTACTATAAAGGTGCCATGGAGGTACATTTGCATGTACCAAATAATGTAATATCCTCTAAAAAGGCACATAAATGAGCACACATAAAAAGGTAATCTACCACAACAAAGACCATTTTTTAACCTTTTTATTTGGGAAGACACTTGAAAAAATCCAAGAGGTGTGCTCCCATTGGCAATCAAGAACAAGTAAGGGTTGTAACAAGCAAGGATATTTAACTATTCTCTCTTGTTTCTATAGAACACTTCATATTCAAACATGAGTTGATTGACATCTACTTTCATTCCTTACTAAGAATAAGACTACTTCACCCACGAATAAATTTTCAAAAACCTAGAATGCCATACCAGTGGGAAAGCATATAACTATTATAGATTATTATTATTAACCTTGAAATATAGAGAAATATTAAGATAATTCTTCTTCTAGAGGACCCCTTTAACATATGAGAATAAGGTAGTGAGTGTGTTACCAACCTTCATATCATGAATGACATGAGTAGTCTCAGAATTTAAATTTTATTAATTATGAAGCTATGAGAGCCAGTATAGAAGGGGGTTAGAGATGACACTAATAGAAATTGCATACCCATATTTATGAGAAAGAGCATCAACCACTATATTCTCCTTTCCTTTCTTGTATTCAATGGTAAATTCATAATCCAAAAACTTTTTTAAGCATTTATTTTGTTATAGATATGAAATACATTATTCCAAGAAATGCTTGAGGCTACTATGGTCATTTTTATAATAAAGTGATGGCCCAACAAATAAGGTTTTCTTTTCTTTACTATATGCAAAATGGTTGATATCTACTTCTCATAATTGGATTGGCCCAAATTCTTGCCATAGATTTACATACTTTTAAATGTCAAAGGGTGTCCATCTTGCATGAAAAAAACCCCAATACACATTCATAAAGCATCATAATTAATGCCAAAAGGCTTGTTGAATTTAGGAGTAGCCAAGACAAGAGTGGTGCACAAAACCTCCTTTAAGACTTTGAAGGATTGTGTAGCCATATTTTAAAAAAATCACATTTCTTGGTGACGTCAATAAGAGAAGTAATATTTGCATAGTAATAGATAAATTTTCTATAATACTCGATAAAACCTAAAAATTCACAAACTTGCTTGATGTAATTTGGCAAAATCTAATCTTGAATGGATTTGATCTTGTTGGGATCCACCTTAACTCTTTCTTAAGACACAATATGGCCCAAGTATTCGACCTATGAGACCTCAAAAGAGCATTTAGACCTCTCAACAAATAATTTCCTTCTAAAATAGGTGGAGGATGTTTTACATATGAACTATTTGCTTCCCATGGATTACTATGAACTAATATACAATCAAATGAGATTATCATAAATCTAGAAAAAAAAAAAAAAAAATGAAAGATAGAATCCATGAGGCTTTAAAAAGTAGAAGGAGCATTATTAAGGCAAAAAGAAATGACTAGAACTTATAATAATCCTCGTGTATAGAAAGTAGTCTTGGGAACATCCTCCTCTCTAACTCTACTTTGATGAAACCTTGAATGCAATTAAAACTTGATAAAGGATTTAGCAACATGTAGATCATAGAACAAAACATCAACATAGGGATAATTTATCTTTGATGGCAATACTATTGAGAAGGTAAAAATATAGATGCATGAACCAATAATTGTACTTGCATTGCACCATGGCTATTAGGGATAAATAAGAATTAGTGCTTGGATGAACAATATCCTACGCCAACATCTCTTGAACTAGCTTCTCTATGTCCAACTTCTAGGGCTAGGGATGGTAGTAAGGATGAACACCAAGAGGATGACTTCCCAAGACAATATGGATAGGATAATCATGTGTATTCTTATATGGAATTGAATAACATAATCTTATACTGAGAGGGGGGGTGAACAATATAAGAGCACTTTTTACTTTTCTTTCCAAATAAATATTATGCAATGTATAGATAGTAGTATCAATAGCAGTAATCAAAGCAATGCACAAAAACACCATATACAATAGAGACACCAATTTAACATGGTTCACCCAAATATGGCTACTTCCACGGAGAAAATATTTCACTAAAATTTTCTCAATCAATCTCTTGGGAATCCTTCCCAATTAAAATGTTTATGGACCTCTGTCCAAAGGAGATGTTGATCCCCTAAATCTAGTTTGTGGATCTCTATCCATAGGATAACTCCTTCTCCTCTGCTCTGGATGGTGATCCTCTAGAAGACTACTACCTCCACTACACTGGCTTGTGGATCTCTCTCCACTAAAGACTCTTGTCCCCACTCAGAAGACCTATCCTCACTGCCCTGGCTAATGGATATCTATCCACTGGAGACTACTATCCTCTCTGCTCTGTCACCTCTAAATATTTGTCTCAATTCTATACTAAACACAATCCAGTCGGTCTAGCACAGTTATGCTCAACTCTTGCACTAAACATAGTCTAGTCGGTCTAGCACAAGTCTGCTCAACAAGTCCACTCAAATATGTACTAAACACAGTCCATTCGGTCTAGAAAAAATCTGCTCAATATCTATCTCTAGTCTGGCATAAACCTATCCTCAAATCTACACCAAACTCTTCTCTCAAATCTGCACTAAACATAGTCTAGTCGGTCTAGCACAAATTTGTCCTCGATCTCTATCCTCAAGCCTTAACTCAAGACTTGACTCAACTCTGCTAGATCTGCCCCAAACCTTAACTCAAGGTTTGAATAAATCAATCAACTCTACTCTCAAGTCTTCTCAAATACTTGTCTCAAATATGCCTTGTAAGCTTCCACAAAATCTCACACCAATCTATCCACAAGTCCTCTCTAGAACTTGCTCAACTCTGCTCTACAAGTCCTCTCTAGAAATTTCTCAAATCTGCTCTACAGGTCCACTCAGAACCTATCCAAATATGCTCAATAAGTCCTCTCTAGGACTTAACCAAATTTGTATTGTAAGCTTCCATAAAATCTCACACAAAATCAGTCCACAAGTCTTCTCAAAGACTTGCCTCAAATCTGCTTAACAAGTCCACATAGAACTTGTCCAATCTCATAGAAACATAAAGAGAATTGTTAGAGACTCAATATGTTCTATACTCAATCACTCTCTCAACTCAAATCAATCTCATAGAAGCATAAAGAGAATTTTTAGAGACTCAATATGTTCTATACTCAAAGCTCAATCACTTTCTCAACTCAAATCAATCTCATATAATCATAAAGAGAATTGTTAGAGACTCAATATGTTCTATACTCAAAGCTCAATTACTTTCTCAACTCAAATCAATCTCATAGAATCATAAAGAGAATTGTTAGAGACTCAATATGTTCTATACTCAAAGCTCAATCACTTTCTCAACTCAAATCAGAATATATGATAGTTTGTTTTATGGAACTTGAACAATCACTTCATACATCCACTTGACTAGGCTTCAATCAACTCTACTCAACCAATCACTCAAAGAAACAACCCTTTCTCACAAACCCTAGTCCAAGCATGTAATCACCAACTCAAAATGTTTCCAACAATGCTCAATAATAAATCTCACATAAAAATGATACTCATGTTCTTTTCAAACCCTAGTTCAAGTTCTTTGCACAACAACTCACTTCAACAACAATGCTCATAAAATAATCTTCACATAACAATGATACTCATGTTATTTTCTAACTCAAGTTCTTCACACACCCAATGGCTTCAACAACAATGCTTATCAAACAAGGTTTTAACCACAACTCTTAATTTCAGAAAACCTTGAAGCAATAACTCAAACACTTCACTCAACCAATGATCTCAACAACAATGCTTATCAAACAAGGTTTTAACCACAACTCTCAATTTCAGAAAAACCTTGAAGCAATAACTCAAACACTTTCAAAAAGGAAACCCTAATCAAATCCTTTTCACTCCAAACTTTATTTTCAAACAACCAACTCAACCAAAGAAGAATTTGCCCATACCTTTTTGCTTGACAAGGAGTTGATCTCACAAATCTGCCACACTCACAATTACTTCTTTGCCAATCTCAATAAGGGTTAGAAGATAATTTTCTCAACACAACATAACACAAAAATAATACCAAAATTACACCTTATCACTCCAACTTAATTAATAATCAACACCCTCACAATAATCATAAAAACCCTTAATTCAAATTAACACAATACCCACAAAGTCTTAATCCTCCAAAAATCAATATAGCAATTTAAGACTTTATTAAAAATTAAAACCAAAAATCCTCTTATAGCTCCAAATGATAATTCTCAACAACCACCACTTTTCTACAAAGCAACCTTACCAAACAATTCCATTAATCAAACCTTATACCTCCCAACTTAGGCAAATAACAAACTTTAATGCAAAAATATTTACCTCATTTTTGGAGGGAATCGAACCCTCAACCTTGCCCACAACGTGCACCTTAGCCGCGGTCAAAGTCGCCACACAAGCTACGTGCTCATTTGTGATTAACAAAGCACCACATGCTTCTTAATCTCCTAACACCTTCCACCTTGGGCAAAATAACGTGCACCGTGGATGCCTTAACCAACACAACTCACGATGCACCCACCGATATTCGAACGCAAACCCTCTCGCAAGCCAGCGCTTTTGCGCTTCCCAAAATACCACTAGGCCACATTGTCCTATGCGACTTCGAGGATTAAAGCTTCCTCCTTTAAACACTTCATTATCATGACTTTTGCAAAAACTCACGAGCTCTTATCTTTGCATGCCAATATTTTTAATTTCGAGCAAGGATAATTAATTTGGACTTTGGGCATTGTATTTATATGCTTCCTCCATTACTTTGAAGACATCGGCACTCTCCATGTTATCTTCCATGATGTCGACGGAGATTATAAAGGCTTCGAATGCCTTTTGTCTTAAACCCAACCTTTGGGTTTATAAAATATATTTAAACTTTATAAAACCCACTTTGCTTTATAAAATATTATAATGAGAATTATAAATATTTTATTTGGGTTTTCACCATATCACTTTAATATTATAATAACCATTATTATAATATTATATCTTTTTGATGCCTTGGATAAATTGCTTCCTTCTCATTGTATTCCATGTTGTAAATAATATTTATTTATAAAATAAATATTATATCTCCTTTTTAACTTCTATTTTCTGCACTGATTCTCTTGATCTTTTGGCCTGCTTCCTGGATATCAAATAACCATTTTTGACCCCTTTGTTTCCTAATGAATTCCTTGATATTAATTATGACTTTATCTTGTGACATCAATGAAAAATTTGACTTAGGGACTCAAAATGTCCAACATGAATACCTATGTGTTCATCAAAAATTATCACATAGCGATCATAACCTTAACTGAGTAATTAAGGTTAAAAAATTAAAAATTAAAAACAAATTTTAATAAAAAAAAAAAATTACAGAAAGCAAATTTTCAGATTTAAGGTTCCTAACCTAAACTGAGTAATTACAAAAAAAAAAAAACAACACAAAAATTCAAAAATAAAACTTTCAGATCTAGGGTTTCTAACCTTAACTGATTGAATACAAAAACATAATAACAATTCAAAAAAAAATAAAACATAAAAACTTAGGGTTTACGTGCAGTTTATCCTAAGGTTTACTTCAAACAATAAACATTTTTACATAGGTTTTATATTACGTTTAATGTACAATAAATCTTAGTTTTTATAAACTAAGTGTCAGGGTCTAAATTTTATTTCAAACAAAGAAATAAACAAAATCAATTCAAATCACATCATCAATTGCAAGAATAAACTCTAGGGAACACTTACGGGTGTCACCTCCGCTTCGCCGCTCGAACCAGTTTGTGCACTCATGATGACAGAGAGAATTCCGCTCGAACCAGTTTGTATTTTTTTTTTTCTTATTTTTATCACATAGCGATCCACACAAGAATGAATGTTGCAAGGAAGAGCTAGAAGAGATTACTCAGTAAGCTGCACTTACATGCAATTAACTTGAGCAAAGAAGCTTTTGTCATCCTTCTTCAGGAATCTTTCTATGTAGTGGAGCTAACCACCCAGGATGGTAGAGCTTTAATAACCTAGAGATGAATAACCTTGTTGTCTATTAAATTCACATCTATTTTAAAAAATAAGGATAGAAGACATTAGTAATAAGGAGAGAAGGCATAGTGATAAGAATATCTTCTCCCCATAATGGATGCTTTAATGGATATCTTTAGTTAAGGAAGACCCAACTAGATCCCCCTCTTCGTATGGAAATCTATTGATGCAAAATACCTCTACACAAGAATCTCCTTAGGCTAAATCATAAGCATCACTACCAATATGAGATATACCTTTACATATCCAATAAAAAAACACTACTAAGACTCCATGCGAGGAATAGAAGCCAAGAATACTCCCTCTAAAAACCTACTGTAATCTTCGATACTCACATAACATAAGGATTGGAAGCATAGCTTTCTTTTTATAACATATATCACCTTGTTTAGAAACTTCAACATGCCCTTAGGCCATCTAATTTATTTCATGAAAAGAGGTTTTGTATAGATCTATTTATGAGAAAATCTATTACAAAACTCAAGAAGCACCTAGAAAAAGAATAGAAAGAAAGAGTGGACCATCATGATTAAGTTTAATAAATAGTCTAAAGGATAAAGAGAGATAGACTGAAGCATATTATGAATCCTTTTTTTGTATACCTTGAAAAGAAAAAATTGTTATAATTATCACAATCCAATTGTATCTCCCATAAATGTAGACCAGATATTTTGATAATATAACATAATATAAACTTTGCCCTTTTAACGGGGGTAATAGGCATTGAAGACAATCATAAAATTAGATATCCCTCCACTTGTAATAAGTCCTTGAAAAAACACCACCAATGCAAAGATCTCAAAAATTATGCTATTTAAAAAAAACTCAAAATGCTTTCATATGCAAAAGTTATGGCCTTTGGAAGTTTGGCCTCCAATATAGTCCTAAAGAGACATATTTGAAAATCATCAATATTTTAAAAATTCCTTTAGAATTTTTTGTAAGAAAAAATAATATGAATATTTTTGTTTGTTTATTCCTTACATCAAAAGGTAGAATACCTTTATGCCATGCACATCTAGCCACAAAACCATTTTCATTATTTGAGTCCAAAAGGGTTCCCTCTCCATGAAAAATGGCATTATATCCATAAGAGTAAAAAGATCCACCCATTTAAATAAACATGTATAATATTCAAACCAAGAAAAATGAATACACCTCCTTCTCCTTCTTCCATCAAAGGCATTAAAGCTCCCAAGTGGGATAAAAGCATCGAAATTCTTCCTCCTTTGCAATGGCACCAAGACTTCTTTGTGAGGAAACAATATTTGACTCTCTGTGATGAAATCTATAAACCCTTCTAAAGTTAAAATGGTAATACTTCTTCTATAAGTGGATTGGATCTTTGAAAAACTGGTCAAAAGTGTTCCAATAACAATGAAACATAACATGGATTAGGTTTAAATTCTCCAAAAAAATAGAACAATGGGAGAAACAAGAAATATTAGATCTTCCTTTTGCCTCTTTTGTTAAAGGTGCATATGAAGCTTTGAGAAGTAATTTTTCATAAAAAGTCACAAGAAAGATCATAGCTCAAAACAAATTTTCCATGTGACCAAATGATGAAACTCCATACCTATTCTAACACCATGTTAGAATTCAAACTTATTTTTAGAAATAAACAAAAGCAATCAGTCCACTCAAACCTTATACAAAGAGCATAAAATAGGACAAAAGAAAGATATAAATAGTGGTAGCATGAGTAGGAGCGGACGCAGGAGCAGAAGCAGGAGCAGGATCGGGAGCGGGTGCAACCTCTGAGTCTGGACCTATAGGTTTTGTTGTAGGATCTGGGCTAGACGTGGGACCAAGGTAGGCAGGTGAACAGGGTGGGGACAAAATTTTGGGTACTATGCCCCTTGTCAGTGTTGATGTGAGTGTAGGGCTTGGGAAAAAATTGCCCGACAAAGGTCAGGGTTCTAGCCCAGGGGGGCCCAAACCCTCTTTCCATCAGATCTTGTATGGGGCTAGCGCCCAGCCCCGGGATCTGGGCTTGAGGATTTCTCATAAAGGGACGCACATATCCATCGAGGATGATGTCTACTCGGTATTTGTGTCAAGGTCCTCCTTTTCCTTGGTGGGTAAATTCATAGGGGGCACTCGGACATGGAAACCATCTGGCGTTGGGCGGCCTCCAAGTGGAAAATTTTAGGGCACATGCAGCTCGTGGCCCTAACCAAGGTTTCTTTCTCATAAAACTCAAAAATAGTGATGACTCCAATAGGATTCTCTCTGGCGAGCTCTGGTTCCTAGGGCACAAAAGCCTCTTCCTCAGGCGCTATAGAGTTGACTTTAATCCCATAACCCAAAGCATTAACATCACCCCGATTTGGGTTCACCTCCCTGAACTCCCATTTCATTTGTAGCAGGAGGACGTCCTGAGGCTCATTGCGCAAGCAGTTGGTGAACTGGTTGCCTTCAATCCTGCTACCAAGGCAGGGTCCCACATGGTCCATGCCAGGTTCTACGTTAATGCAAACCTCTAATCTGAACTCCCTTGCACGGTTACTATTTCTTTAGGATCCTTCTTCTGGAGCCAAACCCTGATCTATGAGAATAAACCTACCTTTTCCCCCTTTGTAGCACACAGGGGCACCTTCCCCACCAATGCCCCTCTTCCAAGAAGGTTGGTGTGTCTCACCCCAAGAACCCCCCTCCTCAACCCGACAGGGCCCCCTCTCGTGGGCCCCCATGCGATGATTGTAGCACCCCAGAATGGCATGGAAAATAGATAAAATCTACTACTGCTAAGGAAAACCAGGTGGATCCCAATTGCTTAGGTGCTCAGCCCTAGGTATATCATAACCCTAAACCTCCTCTTGTTAGTCTTCTAGAACCTCTAAGGTGTGCTGAGGAAATATCCTCCGAGGTCACCATAGCCCCTGTTCCCCTTTCCTTCCAATCAGGCCCGTAGGTCAACCCCATCCTAGGCCAATCTGAGGAAGCCCCTTCCCTGACCTACGAGTTTTTAGGCCTCCCCAACCCCCACCCTTCCCCCTCGCCCTTAGTGTGCGGGGTGCCCCTTTCCCCCCCTCCATGGTACCCCGTGCTCAATCCCCTTCCCCCCTTCCTTCGTTCCCCTCTTTCCACCCTTCCTCAGAGTGTAGTTCTGAGAGGTCTGTGGAGGCTAATCTTGGAAGTTCCCTATCCTAGCATGAAGATTTTAGCCCCAAAAATACCCGCAATAAAAAGTTTGCCACCGAATTTGGAAGAAAAAAGAAGAGAGTTCATACCACCCTTGACGACTAGCGCAACAAACTCACGTAGGATGATATTACTAGCGGCTCCCAAGCGACCCTCCTTGACGATTTCATGAGTTTTTGAAAGTTGATTCCCAAAGATCCAAACCCCCTGCCCAGGTTGGGAAGGGAGGCAAGATACTCCCCAAGGGTTTCAAATGAATATCATCACCTGGAATGTGAGGGGGCTCAATGGCACTCCCAACAAAAGGATCCTTGCTCAACTTTGCAAGGACCACAGGCCTACTATTCTCCTCCTTTAGGAGACCAAACTCAATGAAGTGTCCTCCTCGAGGGTCACCAAAGCTATCTGGAGTAACCATAATTTTTTGTCCACCCCGGCCTCGAGCACAGTTGGAGGGCTACTCTACCTTTAGGACCCGCGCTTCTTTAAGGGGAAAATAATTTCATCATCCCCCATAATCACCAACATCATGATCCATTGTTTAAAGTTAGGGCAGTCCTAGATTTTATCCAATGTTTATGCCCCCAACAACCCAAATGGAAGAGTAGCATTGTGGAATGAAATCAGCAACATGAGGGAGGTGTTTGCCCCTCTCCTCTGGATTCTTGTGGGTGACTTCAATAGTCCCCTCTTTCCCTCAGACAAAAGTGGGGGTCTATTGATGAAAATAAAAGTATGGAGGATTTTGGGGCCTTCGTTGACTCCAATGAGCTCATGGGCATCCACCTAAAAGGAGCCAAGTACACCTAGACTAATAGAAGAACAAGAGCCCAACTCATACAGGTAATACTAGATAGAGTTTTCTTATCCAGGGAAGCCATCCCCTTGTTCGTTTATGCAACCCTACTGGCCCTTCCTAAAGTTGGATCTGATCATAGCCTCCTCCTCCTTGAAGCTGGTAAGCATCCCTCCAACAAGAATCCCTTTCGCTTCGAGTCCATGTGGCTCCACCACTCATATTTCAAGGCCCAGGTGGCCTGTTGGTGGGATTGCCGAATCCCAGGACGCCCTACTAAGCAAATCTATCAGAAATTGAGACTCCTCAAAGACAAGCTCAAGATTTGGAATAAGGAGGTATTTGGAAACATCTTCGAGAGCAAAGAAACCCTCAAGAAACAACTAGAAGATTTTGATCTTAGATTTTAGGAAGGGTGCCAGGACCCGGGAACACGAGAGGAGGAGCGCTCGGTCCTAGCCGAGTATCACAATGTCTTAGCCAGGGAGGAAACCTTCTAGAGATAGAATTCAAGGGCCCTATGGCTAGCCAATGGTGATGCCAATACTAAGATTTTTCACACCTCGAGCCTCATAAATAGGAGCTCAAATAGAATCCCTGATCTTATCTGTAGTGATGGTAGGGTCACCAAAGAGGAGGAGGATATCAGGGCCGAAGCTATGGGTTTATTTCAAGAGCTCCTTGATGATGAGACTCAGTCGTCTCCCTTGGTAGCAGAGACCCTACTAGATCACATTCCCTCCTTGGTCTTGACCCATTAAAATGATATGCTTCTTTGACCCCTCTCGGATGAATAAATTAGCGCAGTTGTGTTTTCCATGAAAGCAGATTTTGCCCCGAGCCCGGACGGGTTTCCCCCCTAGTTTTTCCAATCCTTCTAGTACCTCATTGGCCAGGAAGTGTGTGCAGCCATTTGAGACCTCCAGTTCACCAGCTTCATCCCTAGAGGCATTAATTCTACCTTCATTGCCCTGATTCCCAAGTCCCAGGTGACCAGATCCCTAGCCAACTTTTACCCCATCAGCTTGTGTAACATCCTCTATAAAATCCTGACCAAGGCCTTGGAAACCAGACTCGAATACATCCTCCCCCTGATCATTGCCCCCATCCAGGGAAGCTCTGTCAAAGGAATTCTTATCACATACGAGGTCCTCCATTTCGCCCTCCTTTCTAAGAAGTTATCCTTCTTGCTCAAACTTGACATGAATAAAGCCTTCGATAGAGTCAACCGAGAGTTCCTCTCTAGTGTCCACCTCAAGTTTAGGTTCCACCCCTTCTGGGTCAACCTCATCAATAACCGTGTCTTCTCCTTGGTTCTCTGTCTTAATCAATGGCTCCTCGGTTGGGTTCTTCCCCAGTTCTAGAGGCCTTCATCAAGGTGACCCCCTATCCTTGATTCTTTTCATCATCCTGGTGGAAGCCCTATGCCACACCATTTCAAGCATTTCTTCCTGAGGCCTCATCTCTGGCATCAGTCCTACGCCTGAGCTACCCCCAGTGTCTCACCAGCAATTCATGGATGACACCATTCTTGCCACCTCCACGTCAGTCCCTCAAGCCAAGGTCATCAAGCAGATCCTAATCCTATACGAAGATGCAGCTGGATAGAATATCAATCTCTGTAAAAGCAAAATTTATTTCCTTCACACCCCCCCATCTAGGCAAGCCCGGATTGAGCGGATCCTGGGTTGCATCCCTGACACCCTACCCTCCACCTACCTTGGGCTACCCTTGTTGACAAGGGTTTTTTCCAAGGCACTGTGGAGTGGGCTGATCAAGCGAGTTTAGCAAAAATTGGCCTCTTGGAAGGGTCACCTCCTCTCCCATGTGGGCAGGGCCACCCTTACATCCGTAGTTCTCCAAAGCATTCTAGTGTACTTCATGTTTGTCTTCAAAATCCTGGCCCTAATTGCAGCCCACATTCAACAAATCCATAAATAGTTTTTGTGGTATGGCAATGAAGACAATAAGAGGATTCCTCTGGTCTCCTGGCCCCTTGTCTATAGGCCTAAATAGGAGGGATGGATCGGACTCAGGTGGGTTCCCCTTATGAACAAAGCCCTCCTAGCTAAGCAAGCGTGGAAGGTGTTCATGAATGCCCTGGATGAATGGGTCAATATTATGCACAGGAAATATCTCCATCAGCACCCTTTCCTTAGCAACTTCCATCCCAAAGATGGATCGGCCTTTTGGAAATCTATGAACCTCACTAAGGACATTATTAGGAAAGGGACCCAATGGATCCTTGGTGATGGGGCCAAGATCGACTTCTGGGAGGACAGGTGGATCCAATATGGGGCCTTGAGTGCTGACATCAACCTCAGAGTCCTTAAACCAGTCCTGGCAACCTCCAAAGGCCCTAATGTGTTAGACTACTTGGTCAAGGATCAGGGGAAAGGCACCTGGGGGCCCATCTCGAACCCCCACCACCCACTTCAAGCTGTTAAGATCCAACGCATCCTCGATACCACCATCATCCCTTCTGATGGGGGAGAGGATAGATGTGTCTGGCATGGCACTAGTAGTGACTACTTCTCGATAAAATACACTTACACCCTCCAAAGGGACCCAGTGGATGGTCCTTTCATGGTCAAGGAGGTGTGGGTCAAAAATTTGATCCCCAATATCAGCTACTTCATGTGGGCAGCCATCCATAATAAGATCCTTACTATTGAGAATCTGGCCAGGAGAGGCTTCCAAATCACAAATAGATGCTTCCTTTGTTGTGTTTCCTGGGAATCAACCAATAATCTCTTCCTTACTTGCCCCTTTATTTTTGAGGTCGTGGGCCACCTCCTCACCCAGTTTTTCATACATTGGGTTCCCCCCAGCTCCATCATCGACCTCTTTTCCCAATGGTCCAATTCCTTCATCCACCCCACCCTTCGCTCCCTCTTGGCATTATGCCTTCTCCACATTCTTTGGCAAATATGTCTTGAGTGTAACAGTCAAGCACTCTCTTTCCTGACCTGCAACCCCCATTCGATGGTGGCCAAGGCAGTGGCCTTTGCCCTTGAGAACTCCCACTCCCTCCCCCCAAGCGGCCCTCCCTGGAAGGTGATTCAGGCTTCTATCCTCACCAACCTTGGATTTTAGGCCCTTCCCTGCCCCCCATGTTCCCTCCCCTAGAGTTGTGATCAGGTGGGTTGCCCCTCCTCCTAGGTGGGTCAATCTCAATTTTTACGGTGCCTCCAAGGGCAATCTCGGCTCCTTGGGAGCTGGTGAGGCCATCCGGGACCACTCCAGGATGTTGATCTTGGCTTACGTTGAGTCCCTCGGCATGCAAACCAACAACTTTGTGGAAGCAACAAAGTTACTCCCTGGGGTCCTCGCCCTCCAACAGTCCCCTAGTAAATTTATCATCGAGGGTGACTCCCTTAACATCATCAATGTTGCCCTTAGTATCGAGGACAACTCATGGCACATCTACAATATTATCCAAGAGGTTCAGGCCATCCTTCTAGGGCTCCCTCAACATTCCATCCACCACGTCTATAGAGAAGGAAACAGGGTGGCTGATTTTCTAGCCAATATCATAACTTCTTTGAAAGAGATCAACATCTGGGCCAAGGATTTTCCCATCGGGCTGGTGCAAGCAGTGTCCCAAGACCTCCTCAATATCGATGACATTATAGACATCTAGACTCCCCTGGCGGTGTGCTTGGATGACCTGGCTCCATGTTAGGCATAATCGCAAATGGGACATTGACCTTGTTGTGTTTCTCTCTACGATGGCAGTTCCCAATGGCATCCATGATCACGGTCATTTTAGGATGACCATTAGGCTATGTGCAGTGTCAGGTTTCTTCCTCCCCAGCATCCTTGTCAAAGGCAGCTCACAAACCTCTCCTTTTTTTAGCATTCATGTTGGGCTTTTAGTCAACATAGCATGTGGGCCCGTGCCACCTCAAGCTGAATGCCTTGCTGCTGACTTTGCATATTTGGATTGCCCTTACTTGGTATCTCGGGTGTGGCTACCTCCTATGCAATACCAACACTCTGTGCCAACTCATCTGGTGCGCCATGTGGAGTCCATCCCTAGGCCCCTTTCCCCTCATCGCCAAACCTGCCATCCACCTTGTTGCCCCTGTCATTCTTTGCTCATGTCTTTCCTCACCCTAGACACCGACTCCTGAGGAATGTGATCCTTTGCTGCCTCTTCAGCTTCCTCCCCTTGCCTTTATATCCCTCTGAGGCATGTTGCCTTCACCTTCCATTGCCCCATCCCTCCTATATTTTCTTGATGAGCTTCTTCCCCTGTCGGCCCCACTTCCATATGGAACTTTCTACCTTGGGTGATCTGTGAACCCACCATGTCAACTCCCAAGGCCATTTACGTCGAGCCCAAGACCCTCCCCTTGTTCGAGTATGCTAGGTTCTTTATTGATGCCGAGGAGTATACCTCCTTTTTGAGCAAATTTTTTGGGCCTGATAAGGAGATCACCCAGGGATTCCTAGACACCTGGGACGATATCGAGGTCTAGTTGAAAGGGTTGCATTTTAGAGTCACTAGAGAGTTATTGTTCGAAGTCACTGGTCTGCATCGTGAGGAAAATGGGAAGTTCATTCGTCGAGACAAACACAATTGGGAGGAGGAGCTCTCCCGCTTCCCAAAATAGAATTGGGACATGACGACTCTGTTCAGAACTGACCTCCCCAAAGCATTCAACGAAGCCCTAGTTCTCATGATGCAATTTATTACTTGCGATGACCCAGACTAGAAGCTATTTAGTTTCCATCTGAGTTTTTTTAACCACCTTCGTGGTGTCATCTTGTTGATCACTCCCCATTTTTTGCTTTACTCCCACAGCCTTGCCATTGACATAGCCCAAAAAAATCACACCCATCCTTCCCACCAAGGACTTATGGCCATCCTTTACCATCACACTCTGGCCCATCAGCCCCCGCTCCATAGTATCCCCACCTAGCCACTGTCCTCCCTAATAAGATTGTTGCCTCCCCTGTCACCTCCCCTACTGCTTCCAAGTCTAGAGAGGACATTCCTAGTGACCGTAAAGATTCCCCTACCCAAGAGAGTGCAGGCCTACCCAAAAATACAAGGCGTCGTCTCAGGTCCCTAGTGACGTTTCGACCCCTGGTGAAAGCTCTGCAATAGGGGCGACCCCTGGAGAGAGTAGGTCCTCGGCCATACTCAAGAGGCCCAAAGTTGATGCCCCAAAAACCATCGAGATCAGCTTAAATTCTGACAACAAGTTCTGGATCTTCCCAACTAGGATCCTCCTCAACATGGCGATCAACTCGCTCACCTCATCTGCCAATGCGACTACAGCAACTATCAATGCCTTTAAGGAGCTCCGATGTAGGTTTGGGGATGGCCCCGATGGTGACGGGAATTAGTTCCCTGGTGCTGGACCTCCGCTCGGAGTTGCCTTGGGATTTCACCTCGTGCAACAAGGTGGGTGGGGATGGTGCTTGGTCTGCTTGGGCCCAGGGCCCTCGAGCTACTATGGTTGGAGGTTCATATCTAGTTTTTGGTTTCTAGTTGAATTAGCAAGCATATTTTGCAGGTTTGGTCCCATGGACCTTGGTTCCCCTGATTTTGTCCTTTTTTATAGCAGGTTGAGTTAATTTTGTTCGGGTTGATGGACTGGGGCTGGGTTGCAAGGCCCAGGGTTTTGATCTAGGGGTACACCATGGTCTATTTTTTATGTTGGTCCAAATCTAAGCTGTGACTTCTATTGTAAATAAGGTTTTGGGATCCTTCAAAAACTAGTTGTATATCAAATTTGCTACCTATAAAAAAAATAATAACCACATTATATATAAATAAGAATCACAACACTCATATGTTCAATGCATAAATATGATCGGAATAAGTATAGGATCTCATCTAGATATTAACATGTGTAATGCATCCAATACATTGAGTCTTGCCTCTATTGGTAATATACACTTGGAACTTGTCTAGGATGGCATTACTGATGTACAAAATTAGGGTTTTGGTTGTCTTATAGTCAATAAAATTGTGTGCTACTTAAGTCAATCAACATATTGACAAACTAATGCTTGATAAATCTTTATACCTTGATGGTGTGATGGGCCTACAATCCCCTCAGGGAAAATTTTGAAAGGGCCATAGTATTTACATCTTGTTCAGAATCCTCTACTTCAATTGGTGAGTCCTATTGTGGAGAGTCCTAACCATCATCATCTAAAACAACATCATCCTTAGCTTCCAAGTGGAAGTTACTTCTTTCCTCACAAGTCTCATCTCATAGATCACACAATCTACATTTAAAATAGAATAACGTTAGTGGACACTCCTCATTATTGTTATTGAAATATGGCCATCTAAGATTAAATTCATGTTGTGGTTGGGGACAAGACAATTAGACATTCTATTTAGCTACATGATTTAAAAGTTCTACCTCATGGAAGATACATGGAATAAGAAAATCTACCTTCACCTTGATGTCATTCCTAAGGCTATGGAAAGAGGTTAATACCACCACCATTAGATCCAAATGATAAGTATATATGTATAAGCCCATGACTTAGTGTAATAGGCATCTATTGATCTTGTCTTTTTGGTTTGCATCAAATAAACTACATAAGAGGTAGGGGGTCCCTTGTCAAAATTAAGGAAGAACATCTTCTTGAACTCTGGCTGTGAAGGATGAAAACCCTTGTCCTTATATTTATCTTAATATTGTGGCCTAAAAACCTGTTGGAACTCATTGTCGAACAAACACTAGATGTGAGGAGGGGTAAAAGAAGGGTGTTTTCCAAGGAGCTAGTTCATCATATCCTATATTGGATCTAGTCATCCTAAATTATCTTGGATTGAATCAAGTTGTCTTTGCACCCTAAATTGTTGATGATCAATATTGGTTATCATTCTCTTTAGCCTAAACTTATTATATTTAAAGGATAATTTTAATCATTTATATCCTTGATATAATTAGAAATAAATTATTTAATACATGTCTCAAGCTCATTCACTATATTTTATTTTCAAATTCCCTTAAGTAGATTTATCTCAATACATCAAAATCATCTAAGTGTCTCATATCTTAGATTTAAATGAAAAATTTTAAAGTGCACCTTGCATAAAATAAACATGATGGTGCAACCAAGGAGAACCCGAGAAGAGCTGGAGCTGGAGGAATAATCAGGGATTATCAAGGAAATTTGGTCAAGGCCTTCACTGAACCATTGGGAATCAGAACTAATAACGAAACAGAATCTAGAGCTCTTTGGAGAGGGTTGCAAGTAGCCCAAGCAACTCAAGGTAACTTGATGATTGAAGGTGATTCTATGAACATCATCAACCTGTTAACCAATGGCAAAAAACCTCCATGGATAATCGAGGGAGTCATCCATGAAGTGAGGATCCTTTTTGCGGCAAGACAGAACAGGAGGGCTCATCACATGTACCGTGAGGCCAACAAGTTAGCTGAAAAATTAGCCAACATAGGTGTTGATGTTGGTAGTTTGGTGACATGGACACAAGGTGTGCCACATGAAGTGGAAAACATTATTAGTCATGAAAATAAACCTACCTATTAAGGAGAAATATGAATGGGTGTTCTTTCCCCATGGAGCTAGTAATAACTATGGGGTTTCCCTCTAAATCATACCAAATTGGAAATGAAGGTAACAGGGTGTAAGCCTTGGAAGATTCCGACAGAGAATAGGAAATGGGCAAGCAACAGGTTTCACAAGTGCAAAGTTCCAAACTTCAATTCCTGTCAATGTAAGTAATGTTTACAGTTATGTTTAGGTATGGGTGTGCTTTGTTAGTAAGGTGTTTTAGGAGATTCAACACAATTTTTGGTAAGAAATTTTCAAGGATGACTAGGATCTACAATCTCAGCAGAAGGCTAGATATTGTAATAGGTTTTGGGTTAACCTACAAAACCCGATAATTAATGAAGACTTTTATTTACCAAAAAAAAAAAAAAAACATCTTATCTACTCTCTTTTTTTTGTGTTATTGATAATTAATATTTTATTATCATCAATGGATAAATGAATATATTTATTTTCATCCATAACATTTTATCTTATACCTTATACCTTGTAACTAAAATACAATAAACCGAGCACAAACAAGTCTGCTTTCGTGTCTCCAATGAAGAAGATAGTGGGGGAGCCAATTAGTAGAGGTGGGACAAAGAAAAAACTTAGGATCGAGGAACCCCCAATGAGAACCTCCTTGAGGTTGAAGAACAAACAAATTCAAGGAAGCTCCAAAACAAGTCCCAGTGATATGGAGGAAGACGGACCTACCATCATGGTCCTCAAATGTTTCGTCCTGAAATCCTACGCTGGCATCATTCACCAGATGCAGGAGGCCCATGACACTTTGACTCAGGTTTTCTTCAATGAGGGGTACATGCAAAAAGTGGAAGCCAAGGACAATGACGAGGAATAAGAGGATGAAAAGGAAGAGGAGATCGAGAAAGACGTTGAATATGAGGCTTGAGGATCCTCAGGCCTTGGGGGTTTCATTTTTTATTTACATATTGTACAAAGGAAGTAATCCTCTCATGGTGCATGTCTTTCCCTCTTTTTTTTATGGTTATCAAAGCAGTTTGCCCATATTTGTTTGAACTATCAAGAGTTTTGGTTAATGTTTGCTACGCCCACCTGGTAAGGCATTTTAGGAAGGCCAACAATAGTAAAGGACATAAAGTCCTTAGGATGAACAGGATCCGCAGCATCAACATAAGGCTGAGTTTTGTAATAGGTTTTGGGTCAACCTACAAAACCCGATAATTAATGGAGAATTTCACTTACCAAAATATATATATATATATAATATATATTTTGTATTTGTCTTGATTTCTATAGGCTTAAATGTAACCCTTTTTGGATATAATTTGTGATAGTTATGGATTTAAGGGTAACTCTAACATTTATTTTTATTACTTTTATGAAATTTATTTCTATTTTACTTTTTAATATAAAATATAGTATTCACTTATAATTTTATGATGCAAATCTAGTGGCATATTCCATTATTGGAATTTCGTTCCACGTTGATACATGTATGTCTATAAAAGTAGTTAATATTTTATATTATACATATAAAAATCCTACCTCATGAAATAAGTTTTAATTTTTACTTTTATTTTTTTATACTTAAAAACCTTATTTAGGTAATTTCCAAACAAAACATGAAATAAATTATCTTTATAAAATTTATTATTTACATGCAAGCTATAACTTGACACTCTCATTGCATTTAATATGTATTTCAATATTAAATATGTTTGATCATAAGTGTAGGAATAGAGGTAGTTCCAAAAAATTTCCTAGGAGAATGAGCCTTTAACAAGTAGTGCATATTTTAAATTATTGCCAATCATCATCAAATTTGTATTTCATTTAAAATTTAAAATATTTGATATATGCATGTGTGCACTTATCCACGTATATTTAACATAAACTTATTTTGAAGGATCTATATATAATTTTATGCTAGGTACTAATATTAGAAAATAATAAAATTCTAAAATTCACAAGATAAGATTGGATTAGAAAATAATAAACTTTGTTCCATTTTATCAATTACTTACTTATTTTTTGTGTAATATTTTTACATGTAATCTTACCAACTATGATTTGAGGGTTACCACCATCATAAAAGAATATAATGACATGATTGACTTAATAAGGATTTATATTTTCTACTTCATGATTATAATTTAGTTTTAAAATTTGACTTATATTGCATAATGAATTGAAGTACACTGATTTATTTGATTTTATTTTAAAGGTTGTTGTTGAAACCCATAATTATATGAGATAAAAATCAATCACCTTAATGTTGCATATTAACTTATATATATATATAAGAGGGTAAAAAATTTATTAACTCAACAAAACATCCAAGATACAAAGAAAAAGAAGAAGCTATTCAGACATATCAGCTCTCAATAAAGAAGAGAGAGATTGAGAGCAATCAGAAGAAAGTTGAGACCAATTCTGAACATCCCAACCATCCTGAAACTCAAAAGCCCATTTAGCTAACAAATCCGCTACCCCATTCCACTCCCGGGGAATATGCACAAAAGAAATGAACTCCAAGTGAGCAGAGATATTGAGAATTTTTCGAGCAATCCAACTCAACCGCCAACTCCCATGAAGACTATCCCTAGAATTCAACAAATTTATAACAATCTGAGAATCAGATTCACAAACAATCCGACGCCAACCCAAAGCATACCCTTGCTCCAAAGCATATAAAATTGCAAGGGCTTCCATGAAGTTATTAGAATGATATCCCTTAAAGCAAGAGAAAAAAATTGGACAGTACCACTACTGTCCCGCCCCACACCACCAATACCAGCATTACCCGGATTACCCCGGGAAGATCCATCCGTATTAATCTTCAGCACTCCCGGAGGAGGCGGATTCCATTTACCAGCCCTTCGCACCCGATTACTCTGACCCATCCATCTACAAGAGACATTAGGACCAGGACCATTAACCAACAAACCTAATATTTCCATGATCTGACGTTCCGCTTGGTCCACGGGAGAAATAATCTGACATTTTGCAGACATAGTTTCTTGGATCATTCGCAAAATCCTCTGCCAGACCTGAGAAGCAGTTAACTCCTTCCCTTGGAAAATCCGACGGTTCCGTTCAAGCCAAATCTGCCAAAAAATGCACGAAGGACCAATGCTCCACCCAACTTGTAAAAAGAAAGCCGCTGCAGGAGGCCGCCCCATACTCCTCCAAAAATCAACTACAGATGAAGCATGCGAACAAGGTTGATTCCACACTCCCCACCAATAATGCTAGAGTTGACGAGCAAAGTCGCATTGGAGAAGTAAATGCCCAACAGACTCCTCATCCTTCCCATAGTTATAGCATAAAGAGGGGCCAACAAAACCACGCTTTTGAAGATTATCCCAAGTGAGACACCGATTATGAGTAGCCAACCACACATAAAAACTACACTTAGGCCAAATAAACTTATTCCAAACTTGCTTCCACCATGGGACCACATCCTCCCCAAACCGTTGTCGATCCAAAACACAATAACCAGCAGCAACCAAAAATATCCCTCTATTATCCCTCCCCCATGCTAGCACATCATCCCCAGGCAGAGAAGAGCAGGGATGGCTAGCCAAAATACGGGCCAGTTCTACCCTCGCATCCATAGTGCCACCAGTAGGCCATTCCCGAGGATCCTTCCACTGGAAACTAACCATCTGACCAAAGGACTTAACAGTTTTGAAATCCGCCACCCTCACCCATCCAACATCCAAAAAGCATTGAGCAAGATCTTGAAGATGGGGAAACTCGCTAAGGAGAGGAGAAAAGCCATCCCAAGAATCATGCCAAAAAAGAGCCCGAGACCCAGTATAACAAATCCAGAACAACCCCTGCTTAACCAACTCTGCACCCTTCTTCAGAGTATTCCAAACAAATGATCCTCGACCAGTCAAGTTGTATCTAGGAATCTCAGAACCTTCCACCCCCCTAAGATACTTGTGGGAGATAATCCTGGCCCAAGTTTGCTCCTGATTACTACACCAATGCCAATACAACTTAGCAGCCAAAGCAGTCCCAGAAATAGAGCTTAGGCGGAGACCCAATCCCCCTTCCTGCTTCGGTCGACAAATAGTCTCCCAATTAACAAGACTCCATTTTGAGGAATCAAGATTACCAACCCACAGGAATTGCCTAGAAAGAGAATCCAGATCATGAAGAAAACTTGTCGGAGCAATCTGAATAAGGCATCTATACACCGGTAAAGCCTGAACAACCGACTTCAAAAGTAAAACCCGACCAACAAAAGTCAACCATCTGTGAGTCCAATGACTAACTCGACTACGGAATTTATCAAGGATGTTAGTCCAAACCGACCTAGGTAGAGGACCAACAAAAATAGGAATCCCCAAGTACGTAAGGGGAAGAGTCCCAACCTGAAACCTGAGAATCTGAACAATTCTAGCTTGAATCCTGGGATCCGTATTGAAAAAGAAAATAGTAGACTTATGCTCATTAATATTCTGACCAGAGACAACCAAATACATATCCAGTGCACGTCTAAAGTTGGTTGCTTCATGAATAGAGGCCACACCCAAGAGAGCAGTATCATCAACAAACTGAAGATGAGAAATAGTCGGCCTACCAGTCTCCCATTTCCACCCATGAATAAGACCCTGGTGAACCTGATATTTAAGAAAACGACCCAAACCTTCAGCCATAATTATAAACAAGTAGGGAGATAAAGGATCCCCCTACCGAAGACCCCGGGAAGCATGAAACAGAGGAGAGGGCTCCCCATTAATTAGGACAGAATATGAGGGAGTCGTAATACAACTCATAATCCACTCAATCCAGGAAGGATCAAATCCAAAGGCCAAGAGGATTTTGTGAAGAAAAGACCATTTCACCCTGTCATAAGCCTTCGCCATATCCAGCTTCATAAACATAAATTTATCCTTAGAAGTGCTCATAGAATGAATAGCCTCGGAAGCAATAGCCACCCCATCCAGAATCTGTCGACCAACCACAAAGCCACCCTGCTCATCAGAAACAACTCTATCCAGCCAAGGCTTGAGATGCTCTGCAATCAACTTTGTAATAATTTTATACACCACATTGCAGAGAGCAATAGGCCAAAACTGATCAAAAGAGCTAGCCCCCTCCCTTTTAGGAATTAGAACCAAAAAAGTGGAATTCAAAGCTTTCAACAACGAATGATTATGAAAGGACTCGAGAACAACCTTCAAAAGATCAGATTTAATAATTTCCCAAAAGTGTTGAAAGAACTCAACAGGGAATCCATCAAGCCCCGGAGCTTTCCCAGTCTTCATAAGGAAAACTACCCTTTCTAGTTCATCAATGGAAATAGGTTGAAGAAGACGCGCATTGATCTCTTCTGAAATAACAGAAGGAATACAACGCAAAATAGTATGATCATCAGCGTGATCCACACAAGAATCCTCAGAATATAAGGAAGAAAAGAACCGAACAGCCTCCCGAGAGATATCCTGAGAAGCAGACAACTGAATACCTTGAGAAGAAATAATCGAAGAAATACCATTGCCATGTCTTCGAGCCTTAACAATGTTAAAGAAAAAAGTTGTATTTCGATCTCCTTCCTGTAACCATTCCACTCTGGCCTTTTGCTTCCAAAAAATTTCTTCCCGAAGATCCCACTCTTGAAGCTCATGCAAAGCTTCAGACTCCTCCTGCAGATTCTGCTCTGTAAGCCCATGATCTCTGATATGTCTGGTGATAACATCAAGCCTACTTTGGGCCAAAGCTTTAGCCTGAAATAGATTCTTGAAACACTACCTGTTCCACTTTTTGAGTTGAAATTTCACAAATTGGAGCCTTTTAACAAAAGAGTACATAGCAGTACCATGGGAAGGACAACCCTGAATCCACTAGACTTTCATCAAGTCATACAAAGAGGGATCCCTAAGCCACATTAACTAAAATTTAAAACTTGGATGATGACCCATTCCTTGTCGAGAGATAGCAAGTTTAATAGGCCAATGGTCCGATCCCCTCCAGTCAAGAACCTCTGAATTAATAACCCAAGAATTGCTAACCCAATATGAAGAAGTAAGAAATCTGTCCAACCTCTCAGAGATCGAGTTAGAATCACACCGCCTATTCATCCAAGTGAACACACCATTCATCGGCTTAATATCTACAAGATTAAGAAGCTGAATATTATCATTAAGGAGCCTAGAGGCAGGCCCCAAAGTACCCACACCTCCCCGCTTCTCATCAATACTAGATATAGCATTAAAATCCCCTACCATAATCCAAGGATAGAACGGAACCAAGGCCCGAACACTTTGAATATGGTTCCAAAGCAACACCTTCCCAACAAGATCCGAGGGGGCGTAAATGTTAGTTAATAAAACCACTTCTCCAGACTCATGGCAAGAAGCTATCATAGAAAGAGCTGACTTATTCGAGACCCACCAAAGAGGAGTAAGCTTCTATGGATTCCAAAGGCTAACAATCCCCCCAACACTACCCACAACCCCAACACACTGACAAAGACCTCGAGCCCAGAGTTTAGAAGCAATACTAAATAGACCCTCCACCGATAATTTAGATTCTTGAAGAAAAACAACATCCGACTTATGCACCTGCACCAAATCCCGAATAGCTTTTTGATGAGGTAAGCTATTCAAACCTCTCACATTCCATGAAAGAACAATCATTTAGAGAGAGAAGAAAAGTGAGACTCCAAGGGTTTAACCACCCCACTCTCAACCAATGTTTCTCCCTCCACATGAAGTTTATCTGCATCTTTCTTCCTACCCACCTTAACCGGCTTCGCAGGGGCCCCTTTTTTTAAGTTCTTTTGGAGCAACCCTAGAGAAGGACCAGGCTTGGAACCCTTTCCTCTACCAGTATTCAACAAATCAACCAAAAGAGGGTCATCCCCTTTCACTCCATCCTGTCGCACCTCCAAAATAGGAACAATTGCCAGGGCTGTGTCCAAAGAAGGATCTGTTACTTCCTGTTGCCCATTATGGTCCAACACCTCAGTCACATTTTGAGCATCCATATTCAAATTACCATTCATTCCTTCATCAAGAAATGCCAACTCATCCAAGGCATCAAACTTATTATGTAAGCCATCCATTTGTCTATCAGTAAAGGTCCGCTTCAACCCTTTTCCCTTATTACGAGTCTTAACCGGAACAAAGCCTTCTTTATCTGCCCCACTAACATCCATGGGACCACTCCCCTGACCAGGCCCAACATCTTGTGTAACTGACTTCCCACCAGAAGATTGCAGATTTAGATTTTTAGAACCAGATGATTTATTCTCAAGCATTTTAGGACATTTATGTTGAAGATGCCCGTACTCATGACACAACCGACAACGGAAAGGAAGAGTTTCATAGTCTAATTATTGAACCCAAGAAAAAGACCCAACACATATTTGCATAGAATCAGGTAGAGGCTTAGTTAAATCCAACTCAACACAAATACGAGCACATGAGACTACCTTTTTTTTTGAAGTTTGTTGAGACGGTCCCACCGGTTTGCCTAACAACAATGCAATCATGTGCAAAATATTCATCCGCCAAAACTCCAAAGGCAGCCATGGAAGCCGAACCCACACGGGAACCCGAGAAGGAATCTCCTCAATCGGATTAAAACCCATGTGCCAAGGTTTAATAAACAGGCCAGTCTAGTTGTAAAAGTATGGCCCCCCTCAAAAGCCCTATTTCGGTCTTCCAAGCAAGAAAACACCACCAAAAAGAAATTATTAGCTCCCCTCAGGATTTCCATGTCGCCAACCGGGTTCCAAGTACTCCTGGCCCACATTTCAAACGCCAAGAAAGGGATGCGAATACCCAAAAATTTGCATATTAAAGCATGATTTTGCATATAATCCACATCCTCTACAATTGACTCAGGCTGAATCACAAGAACAGGCCGCTCCCCAGCCCTTTCCAAGCATCCATTAACTCGCTTTGCACGAAACACTCCTTCCAAAGAAGAACCACCTGGGCCTGAAGAGTTATCATCCGCATTATGCCAAACAGAAGAAGAGCTCGAGCCACGAAGGGCTTCCTTAAACGAGACATTATTTCGGCATTGGATACCTCCAGGAAAAGCCATGACTATCCCACACTCGGATCAGGAAAAGACACTCTCATCATATTAACTTAGATATTATTATCTAAAATATTATATATTTATTACTATTATAAATATTTATAATTTTTGTAGATTATTATATTTTTAAAATTGGACTTATATTGCATAATGAAATGAAGTACATTGATTTATTTGATTTTATTTTAAAGATTGTTGTTGAATGATAAGTCCTTACAATGATGAGGTGTGAGATAAAATCAATCACCTTATAAATGCTACATATTAACTTAGATATTATTATCTAAAATATTATACATTTATAACTATTATAAATATTTATAATTTTTGTAGATTATTATCTTTTTATATAACTATTATATAAATATATAATAGTTATATAAAAAGATAATAATCTACAAAAATTAACAACTATAAATATAAATTATTTAAAGTGACTAGCTTTCCTATATATTTATATTTTTTAAAGGAAAAAAGTTAAAGCAAAAAATCCTTATAAAAAAATATTTTTCTTATGGAGTTAGGGTTTCAGAGGAGACAGTGCCCCGGCCATGAGAGGAGTGAAGAAGTCGTATCATTTCAAGTTCGTCACTGTTGCTCTTCGGGAGATCTGCAAGTACCAAAAGAGCACCGAGTTGCTTTTCAAGAAGCTCCCCTTCTAGTGCCTAGTTCGCGAGACCGCCCAAGACTTCAATATGGATCTGCACTTCCATCCAAAGATATCTAGTTGGTCGTCGCATCCGAGGAAAGAGGGCTTAGATCTCACGTTTTAGTGTGTTAGATTTTTTTCTCAGAGGGAGTTAGGGTTTCGGAGGAGCCCAATCGGTGCAGATGAAGATAGCAAGATCCAGATTGCATTCTAGGTTGGGAATATTTGACCCTTATGGATTTTGGGTGCAAAGTGGAATGGTAGAGGAGCCAATGGAAGGGGAGCTCATAGGGCAGGACCATGTTTGGATCTCTTGGAGTCTTTGCAAGAGATTTTTGTGTTCATTGGTCCGATCGTTGCTGGTGGTGAAGCTTTTCTCGTGCCTGGTGGGGACTCTGTGGTGGTGCTAGAGTCCCCTATTCCAGTTTTTTCTAATCCACTATTGTGCAACTAGCTAGGTGGTGGTGAAACATATTTTATGCCTTGCGGTGACCTAATTTTAGTACTAGAGTCCTCTAGTCTAGTTTTTTTTTAAAACACTATTGTTATTTTGGCTGGCAGTGGATGGGAGCTTTCTCGATCCAGGGGCAATGTTTGGCTAATTTTTTGTTGTTGGGTTCCTTCATTGGGAGTCTTCTATTCTTATACATACCAATAGGATTTTTTTTAATAAAAGAGGGGTAAAAATTTATTAGATCAAATAAACCTTACAACAGAGAACAAACAACCACCAAAAAATAGCCAATAAAAACCTCAACCAGACATATCCTCAGCAAGTAAATTATGAATATGCTGAGAACAGTCGAAAGGGAGGTGATCCCAACCCTTAACAGACCAATTCCCTTGAAACTGAGAAGCCCATTTGGCCAAACAATCCGCAACCCTATTCCATTCCCTAGGAATGTGAACAAAAGAGATAAACTCCAAATTACAACAGATTTGAAGAATTTGTCGAATAACCAAAGTCAAACTCCAGTGAACAAATTGATAATAATCTATGAATCATACTCATAGATTATCCTCTGCCAGCCCATAGCCAACCCTTGTTCCAAAGCACAACAGATAGCAAGAGCCTCCATATAATTATTAGAATGTATCCCATTATAGCATGAAAAAATAAAACAAGCATTCCCAACACTATCTCTCCCAACTCCTCCGATACCAGCATGCCCAAGATTACCCCGAGAAGACCCATCTATATTGATCTTGAACACCCCTGGAGGAGGAGGATGCCATCTACCATCTCTCTGCATTTTTTGTCTAACATCTCTTTTTCTAGACGAAATAGAAGGATGAGGACCATTCTCCACAAATCCCAAACTCTGCATCATCAAAATCTCGACTGCACCAAAGGAAGACTAATATGGCATTTAGAAGAGATAGTTTCCTGGATCATACCAATGATTCACTGCCAAAGCTAAGGAATAGTAAGCTTCTTATCATGAAAAATTCTTTGATTTCTTTCCAACCAAATCTGCCACATAATGCAAGAAGGGCCAATAGTCCAAGCAACCTGGAGAAATAAAGCCTTAGCAGGAGGTCTCCCTAAACTCCTCCAAAACTCCAAAATAGAAGAAGCATGGACACAAGGTTACTTCCACACCCCCCACCAAAGATGCCAAATATCCCATGCAAAAGAACATTGAAAAAGAATATGGCTTGAAGACTCTTCACTGTTCGCACATAAAAAATAGAAAGAAGGTCCCTGAAAACCTCTCTTTTGTAAATTATCCCAGGTAAGGCATCTATTGTGAGTAGCTAACCATAGATAAAAATTACATTTAGGCCAAGAGAACTTTGATCACACCTGCTTCCACCAGGGCACCTCATCATCCCCAAAATGTTTCCAATCCAACTCCTTGTATCTCGAAGCCACAGAATAGACCCCTCTAGGATCCAATCCCCAAGACAAAACATCATCATCCTGTAAAGAAGAGCAAGCCCTACCAGCAAAAATACGAGCCAACTCCTCTCTTTCCTAAAAAGTACCCCCTACCGGTCAATCTATAGGATCCTTCCAATGAACAACCTCAACCTGCCCAACTCTGTCAACAAATTTATAGTCCATAACCTAATTCCAACTGGCATCCAAAAACACCTTACTCAGATTCTAAAGATGAGGATACATGGATAAAATGGCAGGGAACCCATCCCAATAGGATTAGAACCCACAAGGGTGGGGTTTTTTCTCATCAGTTGTCTGTGGGGTTTGAACCCACAGATCCTAAGGTTCTGGGTCCTTGCCAAAACCTTGTTCTATGGCCCCTATTTTTATTCTGAGATGGAGGTTTGGTATGAGTTGTTCTCTGGAGTTCGGAGGATGGTTGAAATCCAACATGATCTATGGGGTTGTAGTCTTCATAGTTTTTTGATATGGAGGGTTTTACTGTCATTGGGGTAATAAGTTGTAGATCTCCAATTCTGGCGGTTGGTTTCTATTGAGTTGGTTGAACGGGTGATCCAAAGTTCAAATCCTTCTTCTGCGCTCAGGTCCCAGTGGTGTTCTCAAGGAAGAACATTTTTTCATTTTTGTGGAAGTACATGGACCCTATTTTTTTTTGCCTCATAGATGAATCGTTGATACCTTGAGTCCTAGTTGTCAGGTTTGATGACATTATTGGTCGGTTGGTTGGTTCCCCGCTAGGCGGGATGAAGATAATTTTGATTTTGATTTTGTGTTCAAATTGTTGTGTTGCCATTGGACGGGAATGTAAGTTTAATTATTTTTTCTTCCAACAACTTTTCTATTGAGTCTGCCTTTGTGCTAGATTGAAGATTGTAAGTTTTGATGATTGGCTGACTACTTTTGGAGCTCTATGTACAAGGTTATCAGATCCTTTCAAAACCCTCACCTTTTACCTACAACAAAAAAAAAAATTAAGTGTTTATTTGAATTTATATATAAAGTAACAAACTAAAGATAATCAAATGACATTAGCTCAACTAGCTTAGAATCCTTGACTTTTAAGGAGTAGACAAATGTTAGAATCTTACAAATCAATACATGCATAATTATCGAGTTAATATAAAATAAATGAGACCTGTTTCAATCTCATATAATCCATTATATATATTTATATATATAAATTTTTTTTATTTGGTTAGTGTGAAAAACCTCTACGACTAATGCACACGACTGAGCAGTTTCCTCTCAACCATGACCCTTCGTAAAACCAAGAGCTATGCTTATCAATAGGGAATTTAACACACATCCACCACACACCCTCCCCCTCACATACTTACCCACACCACGGTTTGAACCTTAGACCTCTCAAGGAAGAACCAAAACCAAAACCATTACAATATCTCCTTAAAATATATATAATTTCAATCTCATATAACTCATTTTATTTATTTATATAAAAATAAATAAAATAAAACATACTTTATAAGTCAAATTTCAAAACACTTTTTTGTAAGGTATAAAATGGTTCGGAGCCCATTCAAGACACTTGAGGGTGTCCCTCTTGATCTCTTGTAATGTACTACACTGAAAATATACCAAATCAAAACGAAATCTAATTACAAATATCTTTATTTATTAAATACCTGGTTAAATTTTCGAGTTGCAAAATAGACTAAAATTGTAATATATATAATATTATTTATTTTAAAATTATTATATAAACATAATGCAATACAAATAAAATCGATTTGAAAAAAATTAAAAAACCGTTATTTAATTAAATTAAAATTTATTAAATTATAATTATGATTTAAAATGTTTATGCAATAATTGTTGGAGCTTTCTGACTACTTTTGTTGTTATAATGATGTTAAGGCAAAGGAAAGGGCATCGTACTTATTTTGACCGCACCGCTTAGGGAAAAATTGCTACTTTCAAATAAAAAAATAGTTATAAACTTTGAAGTAATGCTTAGCTTTGACCACTATAAACATCACCAATGAAAAAAAAAAAAACCGTACAAAATGACATGTTTCAGTGGGAAACCAACAAATAAAAAAATAAATTATATAGTATGTAAAGGCTAGCTTGATTATTTCAAGCTCCACCACTAACTTGGTTTACAAAACCATAGTCATTATTTAATATACTAAAAAGGACATGTATAACTTTTGTTTTCCATTAATTTTTTTGTTTTTTTTCCACTCTAACGACACAAACGAGACTTGCTCCGGTAAGAGACTTGCTCCGGTAAGAGGGACAAAGATGAGAGGAAGGTAATTTAATTTTTCATGGACAATCATCCCCTCCCTATGGTGAAGTAATCCTTGGAAAATATTAAAAGCACTTGTTAAGAACTTTATAATTGAATGTAAGGTATGTCCATGATACCCCTATCAATCCATTAGTTTATTGTAACCCCGGTTAATGGAAGCACAAATCATTGTCTTTTAAGATTAAAAGAAGAAAAAAAATAATTATTGTGGTGGAGGATTGCTTTTTAAAGTATATTTATTTATGGTTTATAAAAAAAAAATTATTATCAACCAGATTTTTATCATGCTTTTCAATTATTTTTTTTAATTACATGATATGCTCAAGTTAATTATAAGTGATTGTGATTCTATTTTAACGAGTAATTTTTAGAAAGAATTATTTATTCTCAGTGGTACTTAATTGAATATGTCTTCTTCTTATCATCTTTAGTCGAAAGATCAAACATAGATTGTGAATAAATGTTGGGTACTTATCTCTAGTGTTTCACCAAGATAAGTAGTATTAGTGGGTTCATTGGCTTTCTTTAGTTGAATATTGGTATAACACTTCTTATCATTTCTCCCTTAAGATATCCATATTTGAGGTACCATATGGCCAAAAATATCAATTCATGGTAGACTATGTTCCAAGGTTCTCCAAGATAGCTTACATAGACGATTTGTTATAGTAGTATCAACTTGTGCTCAACTCCTTAAAGATAATTAGTACCAAGCCCAAAATTGAATGAAGTAGTTTCAAGACATGCACCACTTGGAGTGACAATTTGTAGTGGGAGACATGGTCTCTTCACCACTTTAACCTTATAATAGTTACCCCTAAACACTAAGTCTAGTCAAAAGTTGACATCTTAATTATATGGCTCATACAAGTTGGTATGTTGTATTAAGTGGAATATCAAATGGAGCTTCTTTGGACTTCCCACATCCATCATGTTTTTCATATTTCCAATCTTACACAAGTTATTGGTCAAAAGTTGTGGTCTCCAATAAAGCTTATAATACTCAATGAAGAAGGGTGAATCAACCTCCAACCAAAATCTATTTTTTAATCCTAAATTTGTAATCTATGATCTCACTAGGTGTAGGAGTTCCTCATCAAGTAGTAAGATCTGCATAATGAAGATTTGATGTGGGAGCTTGCAAGCATACTCCAATCATTTCTTTTTTTGAGGACAAAGTTTTATTGGAGGAAAGCCTTATAACAACTCCAATATAGCCAAGTCAACTATCTTTATTAATGCTAGCTTGGGCCTAGGATTAGGTTAGTCAACCCTTGAGCATTAAGATTAGGGATGTTGGTTATTTTAGTCTATAAATAGAGTAATTATGTTGTAGTTGTTTGATAATTCATACATAGTCTTTGACATCACTCTTTAGTATGCATATGAAACATCACCTCTAGTATGCATATGAAACATCATTCTCTATGTGGTTACAAGACTTTGCCTTCTCTAAGTGGATAGAATGTACACTGATTTGAAATAAATTTTTTGGTATAAAAATTGATTTATTGTTCTATTGAATGTGTTTTATTGTGTATTTTTTAGTTTGTTATCCTAGTTGTTATTTTGCAAGTTGTTTTACTACGGTAATTGTATAACTTTAGATTATACTATATCATGGAAATATTATTTTCATATAATATTTCATTAATGACTATGTGACTAAACAATAATAATATAGTTTGTATAAAAAAATTATACTATATTCAAATATATATAAAACTCTCCAATTATCGAGAGGCCCAGGTTCAAATTTCTCCCTCACATGTTGCGAATATGTTGTATATAAAAGGTTCCTCGTCAATATATATATATATATATATATATATATATATATATATTGACAAATAATAATTAAAAATACAATTAAAATTTGAAAAAAAAATGTTTGTATTAATCATAAATTAAGAAGTTTTATTTATGAAAAAATAATATTTTAGATAAATTTAAACATGACTTTCTATATAATAGCTTATCATGTCATAGTAAAAAAAATAAAATAATTTTTTTTTTTTTTTTTTTTGTTACGTAGGAGAGTTGGTCACAACCACACTATTTTTAGTAGCTGACAAGCTCAAGGTTCATACCACAAGGCATCTGCTCCCAGCAAACCTATTCCACTTCGTTATTGTTGACCCGGTGTGAAGGCAACCACCCACACTATTTTTAGTAACTTACAAGCGCAAGGTTCAAACCACAGGGGCTCTTCTCCCAGCAAACCTATTCCACTTCGTTATTGTTGACATATTGGGAAGGCAACCACCGATCACTTGGGATTCGTATCGTCATCGTCGGTCTAGTGCACACTCAAAGGATTCATATTAGACTACTACCTTTGCAAATAAGCTACCCTCGAGGTTTGAACCCAGGTGTCTTCTTGGTAAATTTATGGTCAAACAAGCACTTATCAATCCACCTAGCCCTCAGAGACTAAAGTTTATTTGGATAGTGTGATAAATCTCTACGGCGGACGCATAGGGCTAAACAGTCTCCTCCCAACCATAACCCCTTGTAAAGTCGAAAGCTACACTTATCAATAGGGAATTAACACACTACGTTTTGAACATCTAACCCCCTGCACTGTTACTTTTGCTTTGAAAGGTGCTTTAAATAACAATCATTATGTATTGATGATCCAGCATAAAAACAATATGTATCTAATTTACTTAAAAATTAATTTTAAAATTAATCTTCCATATAATTTTAGGTGTAATATGTAACTAATAAATTTATATTTGATTTGTTAATTTAAATAAAAAATATTATTATGAAATGAAGTTAACATAATATTAAAAATAATCTACTATAGTCATAAACAATATTATAATTATAGTAGATTATTTTTAATATTAGTCCCTGTCTCACGTCGGGTTAACTTTAAGAGACGGTGGAGTGTCAGGTTAACGTTAACGTTAACCTGACGGGTTTATTGGAAGCAGTCATTGATGGTTTGAACCCTACGCTGGAAGTTACTAAAAATCGTAGTTGTAACCAATTCACCTATGTAACCAAAATAAAAATAAAAATAAACAATGTTATAATAACTAACATCAAAATTAAATAAATCTTTAAATTTATTATCTCATCAAAATAATATTAAGCGTCCTTATTTATCTGTTTAAATTATTCCCAAAGTCTATAAGGTCTCACTTAACATATATATAAATAATATTTAAGCTAGATGAAACAAGTAATAGTCTAAATTGGGTCAGATTGTTGGATTAAGATTTTTTTTATATGTCTTAATCTATTTTGATAAGAGAAACGTTAGGTTGATTTGGATTAAAAAAATATATATTAAATCAATTATGAATCCAAAGTTACTATTTTAAATTTAAAAATAAAATTAAATTAAAAATGGAAAACTAATTTTTAATATTTATATTATATTTTTTTTTAAACGTTATTTATTTAATATATAATTATTTAAATATGGTGTAACTTTATTTTATAAAATTTTAACCTCAAACTTTTATTCAAAGTTTTAAAGTCTTATATAATTTTACATACATTTTTTTTTATGGGAAGGTTACATAAGGGAATCCATAATACTTTTGTTTGGAGCAAGGTTTTGGATTGAACTTAGAAGCCACTACTATAAACACTAGCTTAGATATATAAAATATATATATCTATAAACGCCTCCAGTTATCAATCTCGAGGCGCTTATAATAAAATATTAATATTGTTACGGTGTTGTTGATCTCCATGGCGCCATTGTAGGACGCATATCGGCGTAATTAGTCTCTCCATTGTAGGACGCATAAAATATTAATATTGTTATGGTGTGGCTGATCTTCATGGCGCCATTGTAGGACACATATCATATCGGCGTAATTAGTCTCTTGGGACTCAGAATTTTAAAGTCTTGAATCAAGACAATCAATTAACAAACACTTAACCACTACCAATCAGTCTATCCCTTTTAAATGCATCGTGATTTAAACCTAAACCTCTTTAAAAATAGCATATCCTAGCCAAACAATTTTGCATGCACTTTTATTTACAGAACCAATTTTAAATATTATATAAAAAATTAGTGTGGCTTATATATAAACTTAGAGTATTGAAGTTAATCATAAGACTCAAACATAACTCATCTTAACAAATATTTTTAATTTGATTGAAAATTAAAAAATACCCCCTTTGACTTTTAAGTGTGACATTTTATATTTTTGTGTAAGAAAGAAGATACACCTAATTTACTTACTTCATGTGACATTTGATAGCGAATAGTTGCATGATTGCTAGGGAGGGTAGGCATAGGTTAGGTTATGGAAACCTAAGTAGGCATTCTCATGAATGATTATTAAATGCTTATTATATGTTGTCTTCTCATTGTCCATGAATATGTTCAGCATGTAAATATTTGGAACTACAATAGTAGGTCCAAATTATGATAGATGTGACGTTGACACTATTCTTTCACCAACCTAAAGCTGTATGGTGATTGATAGATAAGTCTTTTAATTTTAAAATGATGAATGGTTGATTATGAATTCTAAATAGTCTTGAAAGTCACCTAATTTGATGGTTTATTTTATTTTACAATTTAAATATTATTATTGATATTGTTTATTTTTTAAAAGAATTGATAATCATAATAGAAATTTAGGAACACCTTTTACTTGTAACATGATCTCATTGTTCAAAATTTAATCAAGACAATCTATCCACAAATATTCAACTACCAACCAAAATTATATTTAATATTTTTTTTTTTTTTTTCCGATTATTAAAAAGTTCACTTTTAAATGGCCTTTTGTTTTCGAAGGTAATTAATGTGCCTGTTATATTATTTAATATTTTGAAAATGTTACAAAGGTTATTTTGATTAAAAACAAATATATAATTTAATTATTATTATAATATAAAAATATATTAAAATTATACTATAAGCTTATTTTTAAAAATATAATATAGAATTTTGAAATTGTTTTTATTAGTATTACAAGAAAGATTTTTTTAATACTTATTTTGATGATAAATGATTTAATAGAAGTGATTATTAAAGATAAGATGATCAAGGATGACAAGACATAATGGTTCCTTAAAGCAAGGGATTAATAAATAAATTTAATGAATATTGGCTAAGTGTTTTAAATTTTCAAAACTAGGTCAAAAGGAAGTAGGGATTGGGTTCATATTATTCAATGATTTTCCTTCCAAAAGACGTTTTTCATCACATTTTCTAGTTTATAAGGCCAATGGTTTATGGAAAACAATGGTTTGTATTTAATATTACAAAGTGAAGTAATTTTATATAGATGAAAAATATTAAAATGTTTCTAATATCGGGTTATTCTTTTAGGTTATCAATAAAGAGGCATTGAAAAATATTGATAATATTCTAGGGGATTTCATATTGATAAGGTATTCTAGGTTATATTATGTAATGAGGGTTATAATCTAGAGTTATTTTCTAGAGTTGTCTAGAGCTACTATCATATGGAGTTGGCAATTGAAGTTATAGGATAAGATAGCCAACAGAATGATACAAAAGCAAATATCCATGGAATTAAGGCTTTGATATTAAAAGTGAATAGTCTTCCTTTAGGAGCAAGAGGACATGTTGGTTATTTGGGACAAACCTAGGTAGAAACCTACCTAGAGAGAGATTCACAAGTGGGGTGCATAAGCCAATTAGGATTTTTACCTAATCAAGGAAGAATTTGGTGACTTATGGGACTAAAGACCGATGAGATAAAAAAATCCCTACCAAGTATGGAGCATAATGAAATGGACAAAGACCCTATGCCAAAGTGAGCAAGAGGTAAAGGGAAGGATCATGCTAATGAACCCAAATCATTCATAGATATCCTAATTGACTCAATGGATCCTATCCATTGCTTAGAACTAGTTAGTTTAGTGGATGGGAAGTTGAATATTTTAAAATCTATTATGGATCATGCACCTTACTACCTTTCAAATGCCCTAATAGAAAAGTTTATAGATGTACAAGTGGTCTTGGAAAGCATTCAAAAATAGATTTTTGGATGTTGTATGTATAGGGGAGATGTGAGTGTAGCTTCCCTTCTTAAAAAAATTCTACTATTTCATTTCACTTGTGATGAATATTTACCAAGATTCTTAATAGAGGCCCCTAGTTTTGGAGCTAAGCAAGCTTATGCCTAGATGTTGGACAAGCAACTATAAGCCATAACTAGAGTAAATATAGAAAGCCCCAATTTGGATGTATCTTCTAAGCCTTCCATTGGAGTTCTAGGAAGCAAATAATTTATAGACTGTAGGAAATTAGGCAAGAGGTTTTCTGACAATGGATATTACCACTAAGACCAAATCCAAAACCTCTTTTTCCAAATTCCATATCAACCAGAAGATAGATAAAACATGCAAGAAAAAGGTTAACCTCATAGATAAAGTAGTAGAATTTGTTCAACAAATTGAGTATGAGAAAAAACCCTTTTGTTGTAGGAAATGTAGAAAAATGGGATATTTAACCAAGAGCTACTTTAAAATATATTTGATTAGGGAACCTAAATATAAGAGAGTTTAGAAAAATGAGATAAACTTGGCTAAAGACTCAATCCTAAGTGATAATGATGGCCTAAATGTGGAGTAGGAAATCTTAGGGATGAAAGAGCCATAATCACAACTCCATGATTTTGACCTGTAGCACATGTGGTGGCATTCCCGTGAGGGAGGGTGCGATGGTAGATCTTGAAAAGTTCTCTTAGAGTTTACTATGCAAACAAGATAATCGTACAATTGTACGATCATAAATCTACAACTCCTCAAAACGTACAATAGGCAACTGTACGATTATAAAATGTACATTGTATGATTGTATGATAAAAAACATACAATAAATTGAGATTCTACGATTTGCCAAAATGTACACTTTACCAAAAATGTTCAATAAAAAATCACTTAGTCTTATCGATCAAATTTAGAAATTGTTCACTTATCAATTCATCGATCTTGCTCCAAAATGTACAATGATGAGTTCCTACTTTAATTAGGGAGTAACTGATCAACTGTACAATTTGGTAAGCTAATTGTATGATCTGGTAACCCTCATTATGTCAAATGGCTTATTTTGGTGACTCCAAATTGCCTATCATTCATAGAATTACTATAGCTAATGATCATAATCACTAGTGGACTTATTATATCCTTATTGTACATTTTCTATCGCATCACTTATCCAACTGTATGATTTTTAGAAATACATATCTGCCAACAGGATTATTAGTACTTACAATAATCATCAATTCTATAGATAACACCCTTATTGCACATATGTTTTATTCTCATCGCATGCATACATAGATCTAAGGTGCATGGACTAATATTCTTCTTGGTTATCCCACACAACAATTGTACAATCACACACAGTACACAAGTTGCATCATAGGATCATCATTGTTCTTCATTAATATCTCTACACCATATACAATATGAACAAACAACATTCTACCATAGTGAACACATCAAACAACAATAATGAACAATCAATTCTCTAACATGCATGAACAACTATCAATGAACCATTATCAACAACCTACAAAATGTGCATGGGGGCACTTATAATGCCTACCTAGTCCATTCCAAAGTGAATTCTGAGACAATGCATCACTCATAACTACCACTTACAAATCCTCAGATTAACAACTTTATTAAAGTTTACTAAGGTTCTAATTTGATATTTATCAAATTACATTTCATGCACATGTCATTACATTTCATTTATTTTCCTACATTGTACATTTAGCCCAACCCTACATTGTACGTTTACTCAAAACTGTGCAAATACTTTAAATCATACATTTTCACTTATTTTTCTTCTAGGAGGTGGATTTGCTACCTACATATACCCTCCCCTTTAAATTACTCTGTGTCCTTACCAACTCATTATGTGCACCCATGGTTGGTTGGTCCTGGCTCTAGAGATCTTGAACCTGCACTTGAAGAATGGCTCGCTCATCCCACAATTTGGTAGCGTAGTTGCTTAAAGAGGAGAATTAAGAAGCCCCAATAAACTAAATTAGAAAAGTAGTAATAACAAAATCAAAATAAGAAGATAGCATATTCACACATTAAACAATATTTATCCTGGGAATCCTCAACCAGGAAAAAACCAGCACAGTATTATCTTATTATTGTATTAACTTGACCGTATCCAATACAATAATATTCTCCTTTTGTCACTTTTCAAACCCTAATGCAAGTACGATATATATAACAAAGGCACATGCACGGATTTTATAATATCATGGGCGAAAAAGCATGGGTTCAAATATAGTAACCCTAAAAACCCATATGGGTCTAAAAATAACTTAAAAGCCCTAAAAATTTGGTCTAGGGTTGCCGCCCCTAGACCTCTGCTTTTCGAAGGGCTACCACCCACAAACCTCGGTGAGTATAGGTACAGAGTGTCTAGTACCTTTTAGTATTAGCCCCACCAGAATAACATGAAAAATACTTAACATATTTCCAACACCTAATTCTAAGGTCTTCAAATCGTACTTATTTGCCTTCTCTTTTGGTATTGCTAAGGTATGCCTAGGATTTCAACTTTGCCCTTTTTTTTCTCTGCTTCACAGTTCATTTTTTTACTGTGCCCAAGCTCTCCACCTGGTTTTCTTAAAATAAGTTCTACTACGTAATTTTTTTTACGATATTATGCAACCCTAGCACTTTTATACTTCTTACTGATTTCTAATTTCTTCCTTGTGCCCCCTTTTCTAATTTTAATGATCAAATGCATGGATGACTGCAACTTCTACTTTTTGCATGTGCTTTTCTTACATTGTGTGGATGATTTCTACCTCAAAATTGCATGCACTTTTTCTTTTTGACTTTTTCTTGCTTTTTGTTTTTTTTGTTTTTACTTTTTTTATTTTCTTTTCTTTTCTTTTTCCATTTACTAATTTAGAAATCATACAGTGACATTCACTTCTATGATTTCCTTTTTTGATGTATCAACTTGTGGTTCCACAAAATTATCCATTGCAATATTGGGTTGATCAATCATACAATTTGTTTCATATTGGTTAACTATATGATATGCCACTTCTTGATTTGGAATTGTACAATTTAGAATTGTACAATTCCCTAATTCTATAATCGTACAACCTATATTCATTCTTTCTCAACTACTACCTAACTATATACTTTCTCTCTATCTTATTGAATGATTATTTGGTGAAGGTACCCTATTTATCCAATTCTTATTTGGCCAAATTCTACTCCTATCACCTCGAACAAAGTCTACTTCCAAACCTGGTGAATGAATTCTTTGTCTACTTCAATGACTTTCTTCTTGTTATCATGCTCTTTCTATTTTAATAGGCTCTCTTCCCCATGAATGTCTCCCATGACCTTGTCCTCTTACTATAAAACCTCATTGACTATTGAATGGGATTTTATCTCTTTGTAGTAATCTTCTTCCTGCTCCTTTCCTTCTTAGCTCTTGTTGATGCATTGGTGGTCATCCTAAATTCCCTTTGTTAGGATGTAATCCCCTAAATTTTTGTAAGGATCCACCCCAAAAAGTACATCCTTTTTGTGCAATCCTCATCAAATTTAAGTGTGTATGTCGTATCTCTTTCTATTGTCTAGGACATATTGGAGTAAGAGGTTAGTTTCTTCCTCTCATTCCACCTGCCAAGGGATTTGAGTGATTTCTACCTTCATTCACTCGTTGTAACCCTCCTCTATGACCTAGTTGTCGTCCTATAGTACTTGGAATTCCTTTTGGTCGATCCTATTGTTGATTCAACTCCCATATTTCCTAAGTGCTAGCAGTCATATCCATCGATTTTATATTGGTAAGGTGTACTTCATTGTGTTGAGCTCCTGGTGATAATTATCTTAGTACCTTCAATCTATGATCCGTACACACTAACCGTCTTATCCATATTTCTTCAAAATAATGTTGTGGGGAGAAACTTGCCAAGGATTCCTTATACTGATATGAAAATTCAAAATATGTACTTGAGTCATTACAATTATCATCTCATTACGAAGACCATTCTGGTGGTATATCCATTATTTTTTGGAGTCTCCTCACTTCCCTTATTTTCCTCCTTAGTTGTTGATATGCTATGACATAGGTGTCTAGTTTGAGACAAGTATGAGGTTCTTGTATTATTGATAAAAATTGTCACTACTACTACTTTGCCTACTATTTCTTTTCATTAAGAGAATTTCTTCATCACTAGAATATTCTTGCCTATTCCTTTGTTGTTCAGGTGATGTGAATTTCTCTTCAAAATCTTACCATAATATCTCTGCCACCTCATCTATGATCGATGAGTCTTACATTGTACCCCTTGTTTCTACTTATGATATTTCATCCTCACTAGAAATTTATCTTGAACCTTCTTGTTGTATCCCTTGTTCCTAGGGTACCTCTTCATTTTCGTCATTTTTTAATTTAAACTCCCTTTGCATTGTGACTTGTGGCTCATCAAGTTGTTGCATCGTATCATCCAATTCTTGGATGATTTGTCCTTGAAGTCTTGTGTTATGCGCTTGCAATATCTCATAATCCTCTTGAAATTGTTGTGCTTGATGGTACATCTATTATTTTATCATACCTATTTAAGCTAATGGGGTAAGTCCTACTAATTCTTCATCTGCAACATCTCCATATGAATTTGGTATTTCCATATCAAAAGTATTTATTCTATATAAATACTAAACCGGTAGTCGTATCCTTCGTCCTCCTTTTGTTTGTTGAGGCAACTCTTGTTGCTCCAACTGAGGATACACAACTACTTTCAATGGTTGGGGGGCTTCTTCCTGTATATTCAAGTTTGTTGCTAACGATACTATCTATTGATTCCTTATTTCATTTGGAAAAATCCATTCTTTATTTTCTTCTTCAATTCTTTCTATCCCATCCATAAACCTCACATGTATTTGTATTATTCTTATTTCACCAGGATGAGGTACGAATTCTTGTTGTTCTGCAATTGACTATGTTCCCTCCCCTTATGCAAATAAATGTGTAATCCCAATATCGTCATCCTCATACAAAGAATTCTAATTATTCTAGATTGTTTGTTGTTATTTACGGGACTCTTCCTCTTGTCATCATCTTCGTTCTATTTAATTTAGAGCGATGAACAAGCATTGTGCTTTATATGGTTTCAAACTTAAACCATTCACCATTTTGGGTACAATCATCTCATCTAAATTCTGTAATTTGACTTCACCATTATTCATAACCTCTATTACTTTAAAGGGACCAAGCCATAATATCTTCAATTTCCCTAGCTTGATTTCTTGCTTACCATTATATTTCAAAATTAAATCACCTTAATTAAGTTATAGCTTTTGAAGATGTTTATCATGCCACAAATTTCTTTGCTTTTGGGATACTTTAATTGCCCATTATGTCATGACTCATATTTCATCCAACTTGATTAATATTAATATTACCAATGTTTCCTCTAAACTTTCTTGGTCACCTAAATGATGCACTATGGCCACTCGTAGACTAGGTACCAAGAACTTTATTGGCACTACCTCCTAACCGTACATTAGCTGAAATGGGGTATTTTCTATTGTAGGTTTAAAGGTTGTCCTATATACCCATATAATAGATGGCAACCTCTCTTCCCAATCTACTCCTTCTATTGCATAGGTTTTGTACAATATAGAGACTATGATTTTGTTAGTTGTCTCCACTTGACCATTTTCTCTAGGGTAATACGGACTTGACAATGAATGTAAAATTTAAAAATCAATCGTTAGCTTCTTAATAACATCATTAACAAAGTGACCACCCTTGTCACTTGTTATTTGTAGTGAAATTCCAAAGTTTGTGATTACTTGCTTATAAAAGAAATGGGTTGTACTTTTTATCATATTATCTGGTAGTGTCCTTGCCTCTACCTATTTGGTAGTGAAATTCCTAATCTCAAAGGTATAGTACATCATGTCTCCACCAAAGGTCCCTCTCAAGTAGCTCTACCTAGAGCCTCGTGATCCTATCCTCACCTCCACCTGCATTTGATCATACCTCTAGCTCTGCTCATAGCTTAGTTATCTTTGCATCCCAAGATGCTACATCCACAACCCAAGCCGCTATCACTGCATCCTACTCTACCACCAACTTCTCTAGCCTCACACAACCCTCCTCACTCTAACCTAGTGGTCCCTTAAAGATATCCTCCATATCATCCATGCCATCTCCATCACCTACAAGCCCTGGATCTTGCTCTGATGTGTCCCTCACCCGTCTCTCTTAATTTATCAATCGAAGGCATATCTAACATATGGGAGCCTCATCTACCTCATCCATCTTGGCCTCTACCTCATTCTCATCACCATTCCCCTCAAAGATTGTTTTAAGTAGTCTTACAAAATCCAAACCCCATATTTCAAACAATTATTGAGGTTATGGCGGATGTAAGGACATAAAATCATGATGTAATAGTTTCCCCACACTTTTATATGTATCACATGCTTGCAGATATTCCTTTGCATCGTGGTATAATGTAGGTCATCATAATCCTACCAAAAGTATTTTCATTGTAGTAGTGTCTGACCCCATATATCCTCCTACTAAACCTTCATGAGCTTCTTTAAATGTTGTTTTAACTTCTTCCCTTATGCATCTTCGTAAATATCATCTATACCCATTTTGTACAGTAATATAGCTATCAATTATAAAGGTGTTGACTTCATTAATACTTTCTTTTTCTCTATTGATGTCAACTTCGAGGGTAATTCTCATGTGGATAAATACTCACCAATTAACTTATACCATGATGGTATCATAATTATTACAAACAACTAAGCATCAAGAAACTAGTATGAAACTCTCATTCCTACATATTTTTTTGAATTAATTCTTGATAAATGATCCACTATAAGATGCTTTTTATCGACTCTAACCACTACCAGAAGGTGACGATCCACCTACTAACTCACATTTGTATTACGGGTTTGTTAATCAGGTACAATAGAGCTTGATGATCCACATAAAAGGCAAATGGGTTTTCCAATAGCTAATGCCTAAACTTTTGTACTGCATATACTATTCCCAAAGCCTCTCGTTCTAGTGTACTATAGTTTATTTTTGCCCTTGATAGTAGATGGCTTGTAAAATAAATAGGCTAATCCAACCTAAATTACCCCTCTTGTGCCAATGCACAACCTATTACAAAATTGGATGCATCAATATGGTTATGGAACACCTTATCCCAATCTAGAAATACCTAAATGAAACTACATATGAGATTTGCTTTCAACTCCTTAAAAGATACTTGATGCTCCTATGTCTAACTAAAGGAAACATTCTTCTTCATCAATGAATCCAATGATTAGGACACATGTGCATAATTTTTTATAAACATTCAGTAATACCCTATGGAACCCAAGAAGGTTTTCAATGAGCTCACACCATATGGCTCTTCCATATTTAGAATGACACGAATCTTATCAAGATCTAACTTCAACCCTTTGCTACACACTTTGTCCCAACAACTTGCCATATGGTACCATCAAGAAACATTTTTCTAGATTCAAGGATATTTACGCATTTCTGCAATAACTCATACATTGACGTAGAGTTGGTAAATAATTTTTAATATTACCATATATAGACCAATCGTCTATGAATGATTTGAATTTTCTTATTACTAATTGATCAAATATGTATAAAATAATTTGTTAAAATGTGGAAGGCACATTGCATAGCCCAAATGGTATTCTAATGTAAGTATAAATACCATTTTACACTACAAATGTGGTCTTTAACTTATATTATTTTGCTATTTTGATCTGATTATAGCTAGAAAACCTATCTGAAAATGAGTAAATTTCATGTCCTGTAACTTTCTCCAAGATAGAATCTGTTAAAGGGATGGGAAAGGGATCCTTGATCATTATTGTGTTTATACTAAAAAATTCCACACATATACAAATCTTGTCTACTTCCTTCTTCATGGTGACCACAATAGGTGAAACCCATTCACTTGTGGAACTTTAAAAATATTATCGACATCCAATATCTTATCTATTTCTACATTTACCAAAGCTGCATACTTTGGGTTCATTCTATAAAGTCTCTTTCTAATTGGATGTGCTTCCAAAATTAATGAAATCTTATGCACACATAACTCTAGTGGTATCCCTTTCAAATCCTTATATTTCCATGTGAAAACATCCTTATATTCCAAGAATATTTTGAAAGTTGTTGCTTTCAACACTAGATCCCAATCGTCTCTGTAATAAATCATTATTGGTTTATTATCGGTCCCCAAATTTACTTTCACAATTTGAGGTCCTTCATATTTTATACTTTCTAGATCTATTTTGGCCTTCACCGCATTCTTTGGATGTTCTCATTTAGCATTTATCTCTACATCGCCAACTGTACACTCTACAAAGTGTTAGCTTTTGATGCTATATATTTAAGTAAATGCAACGACAAGAACTAAATTAAGCATGCAATATTAAATATATGATAATGGCAATATACTAATTAGGAAAAACTCATAATAAACTTATGCAATAACTCATAAAATTTCCATAAATAAAAGCTCATGAAAATAGGATGTTCATACAAAATATGGAGATCTTAAATGCTCCATTCTTCATACAAGTTCTACATTGTGTCTAACTTGTATTCTACTCTCCTATATATTCTCTACTATTATCTATGTACCTCTTTCTCTTATCTATAAAAGGATTATATATAATGATATGTCTCTTGGCCTTTCACCTACCTATGACTCTTCATATTCCTATTCTATGACTCGTGTACACATAGACTACATGCACATTTACATCATCAAGTACTTTGCACATTCTAACAACATGTGTGCATTTATTACATTTCATAAAACAAATACTCAAACCTTTATCCATTGGCATGTACCAAATAGTATAATATATTCTAACACAAAGCTTTTAGGAAATGTCCATTTCTCCTGTTCCTCTTCCTTTGGTTTCTTACTAACCTCTTTCTCATATTGAATTTTTGTAGTCTCCTTTGTATTAATACAGAGGTAGTTGGGCTAAATCACCTCATACTCCATATTCTAGTAGAGAAGTCTATTATCTAATCACGCTTCATCCTCACTACATTCCTCAAGGTACAACATTCCTTCTCTATTAGGATCATATTGTTCTTTCTACCATGAAGAACTCCCTAATTTATCTTGTGTGGCAACATATTCACTAATTGTTTGATTTTTTAGGTTAATCATATACTTGTATTGTCCTTTATTGAATTTAATCTAATAATTTCCCTAGTTGTGATTAAATTTGGCCAGTATCAACCACCCTCTTCCTAGTAGTGCATCATATGTTGGCTTTTGTATTGTAATCACAATGAAATCCAAGATGAATTCTTTATCAGCTATTATTACCCTTTGCATCATCATCACTCCCTTAGTTTCAATACCATACCGATCAACACCATACAACTTAAAATTGGGTGCCCACAAGAATGAAGCCATGATATCCTTCCAGGTTTTCTTTGGTAGCACATTAACACTAGATCCTTCATCCATAATAACTTGTGTTAACTTGTGTTTTAGTATCTCCATATGAATAAATACTGGATTTTTTCCAATATCAATCATTAATATCGTTGGATCCATAAAATAATCCTTCTTTTTTATTTCTTTTAACGGTTGGTTTTGGAATTCCATTAGCTTTTGGGGTTGTAGTTCTTCTCCCATTGAATTATACAAGGTTAGTATAGGTTCTAACAAATTATCCACTTTAACTTCTACTATTGTATTTAAAATGTGTGCTTCTATTCTTTGCATTGATGCTTTCTCCTCTAAACCACTTGCTTATTTAATTCTTTCTGTTATGCTAGCCTTATCTACTTAGACTTTTGTACTTCTTACTCAATTACCTTTTTTGCCTTCTACCATATCTCTTCTCCTTGGCAAGTTCTAGGTAATTATCTTTCTTGGCTTGACTTTGTGTCACGACCAATACATATTTTTCTTTTTCTTCCTTCCCCATGGGAGGTACATGAATGTCAAGAAAATTAACATTTTGTGATTTACTCATACTCACCTTCTTTGGATAGTTAACTTCCTTGTGATTTCTAGTACCACACCATTAACACATATGTGTGGTGTTATTTTGTGCTATCTCATTTGTCTAAGGCGTAGGATAATTTTTTGTAAAATTCTCTCTTGGCAATTACAACATTGTATTATTGTCATACCTTTTGAATCATACTATAAATAACTTTGACCTCCTTGTTAATTTCCATGATATGGTCTACCTCCTATATAATTATTCCTATAACCACCATTGGTTGCACCTTGTCCATTCCCTTAGACATTTTGTTTTTTCTCACTCCCTTAGATAATAAAGGTTTGATGCCTTACGCCTTTCAAATTGAATGGCTAATTTACCACTTCATGTCCCAACACATCACATATATTACAATATGCATTCCTAGGATAATTCATGTTCATATGTATTTTGGTTTTGTAAATAGTACAACATCTGTCCTTTTGATATTTCCTTCTTTTTCATTTTACTTCTTTCAACATTTTTTCAAATTCCTTACAAAATGATTGGATAGCATGGTGCACTTTATCATATGAATCACTATCCAAGTCCTCGTGCATGAAGTGTCCAATGATTCCTATTGTTGTTTGTTTTGACTCACTCTCAAAGTTCTTTTCTTTTTCTAATGCCTCTTCGTATGTTAATTATGGGACTACCATCATCTTATTTTTAGATTTGGACAGTAATCCATCAATGAACCATATTATAATGAGTCTATCTTCTAGTGGTATTTACATTTTATCAGTCAATTGCTTTAGTCTTTGATTAAATGCTTTGACATCCTAGTCCTTTACTTATTTTGTGGGATATATTTTTTATTATAATTTTAGTATCACCTCTCAAGGATTGAAATTTATTATCATATTTCATAATTGAAAGTTTGGTGTATTCTCTCATTTTAAATATCAATCTATCACAAGTCCCTCTAATATGGCATGAAATAGTTGCAACCACTCATTTTGTTGGTTTACACCATTTACTTTCTAAATCATAGTACATATACCAACATATCATACTGGGTCTTCCTTCCCTTCTCCTGTGAAGGGTGGGAATATTTGTATTTTAGCTCTCATGTCTATATTAGCCATTGGTGGGGTTCCTCCTTCATCGTCACTTGATGAAGATTCCCTTGAAATTCAGGTTTGGTTCCTTTCTACAATGGGTGATTTGTTCTACTATTCTTCATTGGATGTTTTTATCCTTGGTACTTTTTATTCCCCAAATAGTCTTCTTTCTATTTCTTGTGCATCCTCACTTTGTGACCTCCTTTGTTGGTATACCGATTGTGTATTTGATCTTCCTTCCTATTACCTCTCACACTGTTGCTCCGATGCTTGACTCCCATCCTCTGCACCCCTTGGAAAACTTCCTACTGCTTTTTTAGGTGTCACCATCCCCTCATTGTATCTTTGTACATTTTCTATGTCTATATATTCCCTTATGCTAATATCTTCCTCAGTTATTAGTGGATCTTATACTCCTTTCATATTTAACAATAATATTTCCCACCTTTTGGTATCTTCTTTTTTGGAAGTCCATACTTGTTTGACTACAAGTTAATTTGTTTCTAATTGTCTATTGTGCACATTATCCGTATGAGCAATCCATATGCTTCTTCATGTTGATATTTTCTCCTCTCTATGATCTTGTGTCTCATGTCTTTGCAAACTTGTAAATTTCATCCACCCCTATTTTCTCCATGCTACCTACTTTCTAATTCCTTGTCATTCTCAAGAACAACAATACAATTTCTTATCAACAAAAACAACAATGCCAAATGTAGTATGTGTGGTAGTATTCCCATGAGGGAGGTTGTGATGATAGATCTTGGAAAGTTCTCTTAGATTTTACTATGCAAACAGGGCAACTGTATAGTTGTACAATAATAACTATACAACTTCTTAAAACATATAATAAGCAATTATACGATTACAAAATATAAATTATATGATTGTACGATTACAAATGTACAATAACTTAAGACTATATGATTTTTCAAAATATACACTCTTCTCGAAATATTCAATCAAAAATTATTGTCTTATAAATCAAATTTGGAAATCATTCGCTTAGAAATTTATCGATCTTGCTCCAAAATGTACAATGATGAATTTCTACTTTAATTAGGGAGTAACTGATAAAATGTATGATTTGGTAAACTAATTGTATGATCAGGAAACCCTCATTATGTCAAATGGTTTATTTTGATGACCCCCAATTGCTTATCATTCAAAAAATTTCTATGGCTAACGATCATAATCACCAGTAGACTTATTATATCCTTATTGTACATTTCCTACAATATCACTTATCCAACTGTATTATTTTTGGAAATGCATATATACCAAAAATATTATCAATACTTACAATAGTCATCAATTCTATATATAACATTCTTATTGCATATATATTTTATTCTCATCGTATGTATACATAGATCTAAGGTACATGGACTAATATTATTCGTGGTTATCCCACACAACAATTGTACAATCACACATAGTACACAACTTGCATCATAGGATCATCATTGTTCTTAATTAATATCTTTGTACCATATATAGTATGAACAAACAATATTCTACCATAGTGAACACATCGAACAACAATAATAAATAATCAAACCTCTAATATGCATGAACAACCATCAATAAACCATTATCAACAACCTACAAAATGTGCATGGGGATTCTTATAATGCATTCCCAAGCTATTCCAAAGTGATTATTGAGACAATGCATCATTCAAAACTGCCACCTAAAACTCCTCAGATTAACAAATTTATTAAAGTTTACTAAGGTTCTAATTTGATATTTATCAAATCACATTTCATGCACATGTCATTACATTTCATTTATTTTTAGAGTTAGAGTCTATTACATCATTTGGATCATATAAATGTACCTTCCTAGGTACATACTTAGCACATTAGATTACTTTAGGGGAAGTTATCTAGTTACTAAATGCAATGTAATAAATGCACAAGTGTCAATGTGCAAGTTGTAAATGTACAAGGTGTCCCTTGTACAACTAGGTAGAGTGTTGGCCAAGGAATCTATCTTCCATTATAAGAGGCCCTCATTGTAAGAGTTTGACATGTAAGTCAGTAGGTAGTAGTAGGAGTAGTGAGTGACTCCATTAATTATGAAACACATTATGGTTATGTAGCATCTTGCATGGAGTGTCCATTTCCTCCATAGCAATATTATATTTATTTTTGTCATATCTTTCTACATCTTGTGATTGCCATCTCCCATTGTGATCTACATCAAAATCTAATAGTGGTATTAGAGCCATGGTAGATCTAGTAATAGTAGGTCAATAGGAATACCACCATTATTATTGAGTCTGAATGTTTTATCAACCTGATGCGCCATTGGACCAGTCACTGTCAAAAACTCTTAGAAGAGTCTAGGTGGTAGAATTAGGGAGAGTCACAAGTGAGAACTGAAAGAAATCTTAGTTTCATAAAATACTGAGATTGCATTTGGCTAGAGTCTTTCCACAGAGTTATAGGAAAACTTGTGAAGACCAAGACTCGGTATTAAATCCACTAGATTGAAAAATCATGCAGTGAAGATCATCCAGAATATCTAGAACTTGGTAACTATTGCCTGAAGATTCTTCTTACTATAGGGAAATAACTCTCAAATGACTGGGACACCTCCTACAACAGAAAGCTATGAGATTTCAACTTCATTTCTCGAAGGTCGAAGTGCCTTCATAGTGCAGAGATTAGTTGTTGTAAAAGAAGAATACTATATAGGAGACTCTAGGAGAAAGAGTCATAGTGAAGTCTAGAGATTGAATATCTCTATTGATAAATTCAACTTCATAGAAGTAAAGGCCACATAAACCTTGATCTAAAATGCCATAGAAGCCTTGATATGAAAAATGCCATAAAAGCCTTAATCTAAAAAAGGGCCATAGAAGTCTTGATCTATAAAGAAAAGGCCATAGAAAACTTAATCCGAAAAATACCATAGAAGACTTGATCCTAAAAAAGACTCCAGAAGAGAGTACCTAATTTAGAAGAAGATTCAAATTTTAGTACTAATCATTTGTTGTAGGAAAAGGAGATCCAATGAGTTGGGAAACTTCCTAAAAGAAATTTAGGAAGATTATGTGCTTCATAATCATCCAACATCTAAAGTAAACATGAAGTTGAAGAGATCAGGTGAAGATCTCATTGAAGAAACTTCCATTATTGGAAGGATGAGAAGGACTAGGAGGAACCTATTCAAATCCAGAAGCAGCAGAATCAGGAGATCTAGGAAGGAGATATCAATTTCATAAGTTGAAGAAGAAGGACTCAAATAAGACCAAAGCAGATGCAAAATCAAAGACCTAGAAGAGGTCTCAAGAAAAAAGGTTTGGAGAATCCTTTTTGTTGAAGCAAGATCATCAAAGAGTTCCTAGAAGAAATCATTGGAGAAATTCTCCATCAAGGAGAAACTTTCTCATAAGGGAAAGACTTAGGACAATTATCACCATCTGATAACAAGCCCAATCAAGATAAGAAGAATTGGTAAGGAGTGTTAAAGAAGATACAAAATACCTCAAGACATTCAGAGTCTTGAGAAGAAGAAGATCTTGCTTGAGGTCAAAATTTGACAAGAAGACTTGAAGACAAAATGAGTTTTTCAAAGCCAAGAGACTTGAGGATTACCCAAATATTCCTCTAAATCCAAAACAGAAAGGAGAAGACCAAATAACCAAACCCCAGGCTCATGAAAGTAAGTTTGAGACCTCAATTTGGTGAAGGAGGAGCTTCTTGGAAAAGCTTACAAAAGTTATAGAAAGCAACAAGCCTGATCTACATTCTCCTCAAAAGCTATCAAAAAGGTAAGTAATTATTGGTGCAAGTGAATTCATTATTCAAATTACTCAATAGATTTGTTAAATCACCTTATGTTAGATTAAAAATTACAAAGAGGAATATTGCATTATAAGTCTTCAAAGAAGTGAAAAAGGAAAAGTTATTTTTAAGGTTTATTTGCACATTAAATTGGAGTTAATTATATTACCAAATTACAACTATCTATCAACTACCTATCTTATATATTGAAAAAGAATACTGGATCCTACAACTATGTTTGTAGTAAAATTTGCATATTATATTTGAAAAGTTGCAGTGGAATTTCTAAGATCATATTTAAGAAATCAGTGGAGCAATAAGGTGAATTTATTGTTACCATTTATAGTGCATCTATTAAACATTATTCTAGTTAATATTTTAACTAGTTGCTCTAAATTTATTTGTGTTGTTAAGAAGCATAAAAAACAAATCTGCAGCACTTTAGTGGCCAAAAGAAACCACCATTACAAGTAGAAAGGTGGAGTAGAAAACCACCATTGAAATCCTTGAAGGAAGCCTCAAATCGAGACCTTGGAAGTATCAAGATTCAAGGAGAATAGAAGGATTTCATTTTTAAGCACGAAGTGCAGGAACCCTCATTTCATTAGCTTGGATTGACTATCATCCAAAATAATCAAGAAGGATTATAAAAATTCTTCATTTTAGGTGCAAGAATTACATATTACAAAAGGTACCTCTTTTGGTCCTTGGAAGAACAAAGGCATTACCATTTACAGGGGGTAGAAGGATGTTCGTATCCAATATATTTATGGCCAAGGAAAAGAGTTATCAAAAGCTCACACAAGTAGTATATTTATGGCCAAAAGGAAGAGCTACCGAAGAGCTCACACGTCCTTTTCCAACAGACTTGCAACCAGGTAAAGGAAGCTCATACAAACAACAAAGATACAACTAAAGGAAGAGCTATCGAAGAGCTCACACATCCAGGAGTTGAGGTATTTACAAAAACTATTTTTCTTCCATCATATTTAGTCCTATAAGTAGCGCGTTACCTGCAACAGTGGATCCATTGGAAGAAGGCATTGCCACTCATGCTTACATAGAAATAAGAGCAGCATTCAGTGACATATTATCTATGTAAAAGATAAAGTGTTGGCTATTATAACCAGCATTAAAGAAAGGAATAAATCGGAATTAAAGACCTAAAAACAAGTGTAGATATAGGAGCTATACCTAAGGCATCCATTGAAGCAAGCATCCACTAAAATAAGAGCTTGAAGATGTACCATAAGACCGTGAAGCTATCCAACTATAGCCATCCATTGTCCTCTCCAAGCCAACATGCAAAAGAAAGCTTGCGTACCAAGAAACATAACAAGATTACGTAGGGTGCAAAGATAAGGGAGAAATTAGGGTTGCTTGGAGCATTATAATGAAGGCTTGCATGCATAAGCCACTTGGCATGAACTCTCTACGTCTCCCAACATTCAAGCGATCACCTAAAGGGAGTTACATTTAGTTGAAGGGAGTTAAGATTCATTGGAGGTTACCACCAACCTCATCATTGTCGAAATAACATCTATCACTACCAAAGAAATACTCATTGCTGAAGGAACATTTATCACTACCAAAGGAATGTTTATAATTACCAAAGGAACATTAAGAATTTGTCTTGTAACACTTCGTGTGACACTTGTCACAAAGCCAATCCTTCTTAAGACACTGATCTTGGAGAGCAAAAGACACAATAGTAGAATGCAGCCAAGCATAGCAAGGAGTAGTCAAACTGAGTTAATGCATTGAGGTAAAATGTCTATAGACCATTCAATGATGTAAGGAAGTGTAACCACCAAAAAGGCTTCACCTGATATTGCAATTGCTAAAATGAAGTAAAACTGGGCATTCATACAAAAATTGACAAAGAAGAAAGAAATTAAATGAAATGCATCTTTTGTTCCTCTTTGAATCAATTTATTCTCTTTTAAAAATCAATCCCTCTTGGGGATACCCTTTTCATACTTCAATTACAATAGATCTAATCCCTTTCTAGGGTAGATGCAAATCAAACGCCTCCTAGGGTAACATGAACTGCTCTAGGGTGGAGCTAACCCTCTTCTCCGTATTAAGGAAGAAATTGGATGATTGAATATCCTTCAATATATGTTCCCTATGATCAAGAAACAACAATAATACATCAAAAGCAAAGGTAACCTCTCTTGATGAGGTATTTTAAGGAAGTTTCACAAAAGTATGACATGACAAGCATATAATAAAGAAAATGAGTAAAGCACGGTAAACCTATGTTAATCATGAAATTTGATCATCAAGCATATTCAAGAAAACATGTATTATCTATCTATTGGATTAGTTAACAAATAGGAAGCAAAGGTGCATGAAACAACCTACAATTACACCAATTATCAAATTGACAACATGAAAGCAAACCTACTTCAAATGCTTAATCTGACTAGTCATATGTCTCTAAAAAACTAATTGAACCTGTATTAAGCCTAACATGATCTAACTAATTAATTTTCAAGAAAGAACACAAGGAGATCTGTGGTCATTTTCTCACTGCGGGTCTGAGATGTGGTCAGCACTGTAGCCCATGGCTGATAGCCATGACGAGGCTCTGAATAGATTTGCCCTCAAAATTAGGGCTTCCTTTATGATCTGCCTTGCCAAATTTATGGTCAAGGGTTGCCTATGTGTCCTCTGACAAGTTTGGCAGTTGAATTCCACAATTGGGCCTCCATTTGCCTGAATTCATGTTTCTTGGCATTCTAGGTCCTTAGGGCATCCATGACACAATTTCACATGATAATTGATGAATTAGCATCAAATCTCTCTCAATACACTCAAGTGAGTATAAAATTTGATAGGGCTTCACTGCTTTGATCTCAATGCTCTCTCTTTTACCCTAATTTTATGGGGTACTTATAGGATTACCCAAGGGCTAGGGGTGGCTTCCTCATGAAACCAAGATCAAGATTGGGCAGTTGAGTCTATTGGATGGAAGGTTTTGGACCCTTCCTCGCTCAAACCACTCCAATATACAACCAATTGGTCATTGCAACCAACCTTTGGGGTCGGATGAAGGCCAACTAAAATTTAGTTCTAACCGCAGGTGTAATCCACAACCAGCACTGCTAACCACAAGTGTCAATCGCGGTCCCCAATTGAAATATTGGGGACCACAACTGTCAGCCTCGGCTAGTACTGACTAGGCACAAATTCCCAATTGAGTGGTAAAAACCACCGCTATACATTGGATTTATCCAAAGGTATTCCATATGGTCTTCTGGCATGTCCCATATGAGTAGTCACCATCGACATGGCATGTTTTAGGTGTCTACAGATACCCCTTTTGAGATACGTTGTGATTGTAAACAACGTTGAGAAAAATAGACCTCATAAAATAGTGTCATAGGTTGAATAATGATCATTGATCTGATCGACATTAGATGCCCCAAGTCTAGCAAAAGGACGCACATCCTAGAATAATTGCTTCCAACTGCGTGAAAGGATTAAATTTGCAAGAGTTTGCACTCATGATCAGACATTTGGGTAGCTTTGGTGCTACAATAGGAGTTAGGCATATATAACCGAATTAATGAGAGTTACAAACCAACTATCATATTTGCTATTTTCCCCAAGCAAAGGGGTAAGCTTATGATAATTGTTGACAATGATTTGCAAGGATGAACGTAATTTTGACAAGATCAAGGGATCTACGATTTTAGGGATCTTTTTTTGATTTTGATTATGATTTGATATTATGACTACCCCCTCAAGCGACGAGTTGATGAGGATGACAATTGAATGAATCGACGAGGTCGCTTGAACACTATGAAATATCTAAAAAAACTTAGAATTTTAGCATTTAATTACTTGTCTAGGCCTACTTTAGCTTATGATTGCAACTGTTATTAGTAATTGCACATTCCTATCCCATGGAGCGGTCAGGCTGCAATAGCCTTCTTAGACAATCAAAATGATACAATGCCAATGAGATGTATGTTGAATCAATTTGTCGATGATTTTCTAAAAATATGTCATAGGAGAAATGACCTTAAATGACTCGTTCCCGTGGTGTGGTCCAGCCTCGAAGGCCTTCTTCGGGATTGAAAAGAAGCATACCAAATCAATGATAAAAATTTTACCCCAAATGTCCTTATAGTTATTTAATCATCTCTTCGGATTGCATGGAGTGTTAGTCACTGCAACCGCCAAGTGTCTAGGGTAAATAGCTAAATACGAGGTGCATTTGGCTTTTGGATTATTTTATTTTTTATTATTTTTGAAGTTTTTGAATTTTTTTAGGTTTAGTTGGGGTGTTTAAAATGCCACCTAGGAGCTTTCCTCAAGGGAAATTAATGAAGCTAAATTTAATTTTCTAACCGTAGCTCTCCTCTTCAAGCCATTTTTCTTGTCGCAGCCAAATCCCACGGTCAAAAAACCCTAATTCGGGGACTGCGAGTGTCAGCCGCGACCCGACACGAATAGGGAAAGCTATAAAAGGGGCCCCTTTTGGGCAAAAGTGTCATTTTCACCTGTATTAACCAAGAAACCTAAGATATCTGGAGGTAAAACTTTTAAACTATACCCAGAATTTTGTTAAAGAATAAAAACAACTACCTAACCTCACACCAATAGCGGACCAAGGGGAAGCATCGACCAGTGGGAGAGCCAAGGGTTCAAAGGTAACTCATGAATCAAGACTTCGCATTTGATTTTCGGTTAAAAATAAACCTTACTAATTAATCGGTACATGAATCACACTAAATTACTGGTAACAAACCCCACATTAGGTTAGGATTTAGCTTAGGATAGCTAGGGGGATTTTTAATTTTTTTGAGTTTTTAGGGCACGAACAAACTTGTTTAGGGTTTCGTTTGCTAGTCGTGGGTGGCATATGTGGTATCCAATTGCTAGATTGGTGGCCTTGGTTGTCATCCAGAGTGGGGTTTAAAATCCAACAGTCATATTTTTGACCATTGGGTCGACCACGAATTTGACCCATGGTGCCCAAATTTGACAGCATTACTCAATTTTTTTTGAGTTTTTGGACTTTGATGGGCAACTAATGCCGCTTGTTGTTATTTTAAGGCATGTTTTTTATTTTTATTGAAATTTTTTATCATTTTGGCACATGTTATTATGTTTTTTTAGGATTTTAATAATTTTTAGGTTGATTTTAAAGTGTTTTTTAAATATTTTTTGCTTTTCCTTTATTCTTTTTATCCAGTATTTGACTAATAGAGCGAAGGAGACTATCCTTCGCACCATACACCCACTGTTGTTTGTTGCTGAGTGGGAGTGGTTTGCAGCTATTGGTTTTGGTTATATCCTAGATCTCCCACCCCTCCGGGTAGACCAAGCTTATTTGACTGCTTTTGCCCATCGTTGGGACGCACGAACCAATACATTTCACCTACCCACAGGTGAAATGACAGTTACACTCAAGGATGTGTACCATTTATTATGGCTCCCCATTAATGGTTTTCCCATCACTGGCTCTCCATTTATGATTAGGAAGGTCATTTTTGATGTCGCCTTCAGAGATTAGAGCGTGGAGGAATAGGGCTCCATCGACCAAGGTGGCATACATGTCTAGTACTGGTATGAGGCACAGGTCTTCTCATGATGAGAGGTCGTTTTTATGGATTTAGTGATCCAGGTTTCCCTATGAAGTAGGGAAAAAATGGTGCACCAAATTATGTAAAACAATATGCGTATCTACCCCATCTCGCTCATGAGCATCAAAAAGGAAGCATGCATGTGAAAAGGAAAGAATACCAAACAAAAGGAAATGAATTAAAGCAAGTCTCTTCTCATTAATTTGTTGGATCAGATCCAAGGTTACACAGAAGTCCCCTTGAGGGCTCAAAATGTGATACAATTGTTACAATATTGGGTGCCCAAAGACCAAGTCTTTCACGGAATCAAGGTGCACATCCAATGTTTCTCTGCATACCCACAATCGAGGTGGGCGAGCCAATGCCACCGCTGCTTGTATCTTCAATCTCTGATGTCTGATATTCCTTCCCAATGCCTTCTAAGAACCTGCACCTGCACACAAGGAAGCAAAAAGGGGTCAAATAGCAAGGGTGTATGGTGAAAACATGCAATCCCCATAGGGGCAAAATAGCGCATATATTAAAAATATATCAAAACATGTCCAAATGACTTGAAAATTTGCAGAGATGTTAAAGAGGATGTTTTGAGAGGATATCACCAAAAATAGATCAGAAATTGCATCTGTAGACCCCTCGATTTTGCGTCGCTCGCCTACAACCTACGAAAGAGAAGACAAGCAAATCCCGAACCTAAACATATCCAAAACTCATGAAATTTGGTAAGTATGCATAAATTGACATTTTAAGACAACCCATATGATTATATTTTCAAATTGGGGCCCGGATCCACCTGCATCAAACTGGGGTGCCCGGATGGGCCCTACGAGCCTACGAAAACTTAAAAATGCTATAACTCTTTCATTTTAACTCCAAATAACCTGAAATTTGAACTGTAGCATCATGGGATAATATAGAAAATTACTAATTAAAAATAGTAATGAAATTGTGTAATAATTTACCCTCATCCCGGGGGGAGTGATGGTGACTACAACTATTTGGGGGGCACCCTAGGAGGGGATACCCACCAAATATGGCCACTTTTTGCTACCAAATCACTAGAAAATGTTCCTAAACAATCTAAGGTGTGTTTTCATCGAATTTGGTGAAGAAATTCACCCGGATGGAAAAGTTATGCTCGGATTACCTTCTTGAAGTCACCCGGTAACCTCCTTGGCAAAAGAGAGATTTCGAGGGCAAAAAGGTGCAATAAGGTGAGGGGAAATCTTGGAAGCACTCCATTGCATATCCTAGAACTCCTATCCATATTTTTGTGTGGATATTGAATCCATTTTATAGCCCAAAGGGGCTCATGTGCAAAAAGGCATGCAAGGGCATGCATGGCAGGAGGTGCCACTTGTCAAAAGGGAGGCATGCAATGGATGGGGAAGAGAATATCCAATTTGGGCCTCCATTAAGAAGTGTGTCATAAGGATTCAGTGCCCTCTAACCCGCATGCTCCATATGGCATGCTAAATGGCAGTTTTTAGGTGCCATTTGGCCCATATTTGACTTTTTATGGGTCAAACTTGCTCACCGTCCCACCCTGGGACGATGGCTCACCACCATCCCAGGGTGGGATGATGGGAATATACCACCATCCCAGGGTGGGACGATGGTGAATTTTGGGCCAAAACCTCCCAAAATTGGGCCGGTAGCCTCCAAAAACCTTTTCAGAGTGGCTAGAACCACTGTGAGCCTCCTGAGGGCTGCCCAAGGGGCCATATGATGTCAATTTGATCATTGTTTGTGATGAATTATTTGTTTGTGGATTCTTAATCAGATTTACCACATTTTAGTGTCTACAGATGCCCATTTTTGAGATGCATTGTGTGCAGCACAACGCTGAGCAAAAATAGATGACCAAAATGTTGAATGATTAAGGTTACTCGATAACCTAACCAACTTTAGATGCCCCAATCATGAAAAGGGTGTGTGTTCTTGAATCCTTGCTTTTGACTCATTAAATGAGCATGCCTATGCTTGAACATTGTCCATCATGAAAGGCTAAGGCCCATGTATTCATGATGCCAATAATTTCAAGCATTATAATGTGATATTGTGTGCTTGTTTGCTGCCCCAAGTAGGAGCATGATTGTCTTTATCGAAGATTCGTTGAACGAATGCCATTCGCATAATTGAGTGTGTGCTTGCTGATTTGGACTGAGTATGACTACCCCCTCAAGTGATGAGTCGATGAGGGAATTACCAGTGAGAAAAGTGATGAGTCGCTTGACCCAATTGACTTGTGTTATGCTTACCTTCAGTTTTGTCCCTTGAAAAATAGGGCAATTTGGAGAGGATTTTGGTGACTTTGTTGAGTTTTCCTGGAGGAAAGGAGCTGAAAAATGCATGTTCAAGGGGTGGTCCAGCCACAATGGCCTTATTAGGGCATGAATTAACAACTTTTCCATCCCTCCTAGGATCCTCATGGTTGCATTTTGATCTATGTGAAATTTGGACCCAATTTGAGTTGTTTTGGTGCAATTTTGGACCTATTTTGGGTCATTTTGGGCTGTTTTGGCCTATTTTTGCTACCACCATCCCAAGGTGGGATGAGGGCATGTTATACCACCATCCCAAGGTGGCAAAGTCAGCCAAATGTGTGCTCATCCCACCCTGGGATGGTGGTGACCCTTGCATCTTTATATAAACCCAAAATATGAAGGTTAGGCTCATTTGTGCATGCTTTCTTTGGTAGTTTGAGAGGTGAGGAGTAGGAGAGTGATTCTAAGTAGTGGAGTGCTATCAAATTCATCCCACAGTCACCATGAGTCAGTGGGTGGACTCAGCCAGTGGAGGAGTCGATGCGAGACAGGTATGCCAAGTCTCTCTTATTGCATTTTCCTAGTGTTAGGAGTTGATTTTTTTGCTTTTATGGTATGTTTTTGGCTTGGAAGTATATCACACTATATTTTAGGTAATTAAACCTAATTTATGAGATATGTACCAAATTTTATGTTTTATCCATGTTTTTGTGCAATTAGATTGCATTTTATAGGTCCAATTTTGCATTGTTTTTGCTATTTTTGATGGCCCGAAAGGCCTTTTTGAGCCCAATTTCTTGGAGTCATCCCTAGGTGGGATGGCTAGTGTGGGCTGGTCATAGGCCATCCCTTGATGGGCTGGCCATAGGTTTGGGGGCCATTCCTATGGGGAATGGCCACAAACCGGCCTCAAAGAGGGGCCATTTTGAGTCTTTTCTTTTGAATGTTTTTGGGGCCATGCGAGGCCATTTTGGTGGTGTATTATTGAGTTGCTTATCCTTGTCAGGTGGTGAGGAGTCGGTATCAAGTACCTAATCTCTTTTATTCCATGAGGGATGCCTTGACCATAGAGGACTGGGAGTGGTTGGATGCCATCAACCTCAAGCAGGTGACCCGATTAGAGGTTGTTATAGGAGACCGTGCATATCTGACTGCCTTGATTGATCTATGGGATCCACACACCAATACCTTCCACCTACCCACTGGGGAGATGATGGTGATGCTGGAGGATATCTATCAGATTATTTAAATTTTGATAGAAGGGTGGTCGATCCGCATGACACCACGAGACCAGATACAGGTAGTGCTCGAGAGGTACTTCAGTTATGATCTAGAGATGATAGAGTTGGACTGCTTGAAGGGGGGTATGCTGGTAGGATTCTGGCATGAGGTGAAGGTATTAGGGGTGAGGCATACACTACTCATGATGCTCATCTCCAATATGCTACTACCGGATTCTTCTAGAGTGAGGTTCCCATGGAACCTAGTGGAGATAGTGTTTACATTGGTGAGGTGTACTATGGTGGAGCCACTGGTGATGGCATGGGGTACTACACTATTGGCACAACTCTATGATGAGTTATACGAGATCCGCTACCATCGATGGAAGGGTGTTGGGTGTAGATTTTTTTTATAGTTTTGGGGATGGTAGCACATAGTTATGGGGCGACCACAGGGGCTACCATGGATGACTCGGGCATAGCTAGCAGATAGGGAGATAGGATATGGCATCCTATGGTAGAGGGCTCAGGAGAGGGGATAGAGTCGATGATTCATAGGTGATGTGGGTCACTATGTAGATCTATTTTCATGACTCGGGGTAGGTCAGGTATTTTGGAGGCCATACAGAGATTCTCCAGAGTGGGCAGATGCTACTGTATAGCTCTACAAGGTGCGATGAGGTAGATGGTTGGTTGGATGACATGGCATGGAGTGGGAGTACTTCCATTTTTCTTGGGTGATGTGATAGTTTGGGCTATGCCAGGGGGTGCCTAGTGAGTTGATGCCTTATCAGCATCATAGGGATGAGAGGACATTGGCATGGCCGATGGTAGAGGTAGTGGCATGGGATACGGATCCTGTAGTAGACATTCCAGATGTGGATGATGTTGGGACTACAATGGAGTATGATGCTTGGTGGGTGATAGGCCAGGGGCATGGAGAGGGGCCACTAGGGAGGGGTGCAGCTAGGGAGGCACATCAAGATATTTTTGGTGAGGACCAGGGTGAGGCAGGTGATTGGTAGGGACACAGGGCAGGGGAGCATGTGGATCTCCTAGACTTAGGAGATCAAGGTGACTTGGGGGATGATGATGTTGGGGATGAGGAGGTGCAGGCACCATCGATGGCACCGAGGGACATAGAGGTAGAGCTACGAGATGAGCTACTCAGGGTGAGGTAGGAGAGAGATCTCCTATAGACATAGGTGCATGATGTACAGGTAGAGCTAGCAGCACAATGAGCCGAGGTATAGGTGGCTCAAGCCGAGATAGCATCTCTTTAAGCATAGTTATGATCTCGAAGCCCTACACGGGAGGATTCCAATAGTGGGGAGGTGACTAGGCTATAGGCAGAGGTGACATGACTCCATTCTATGGTGGAGACTTACCAGGCATGGTGTCGATGGGGGTAGGCTTATGTGGATGAGCTAGAGACTGAGGTAGTGCACCTTGGTGGGCATCTATGGGATGATGCAGGTGCTAGTGGGTCATACCAGAGTCACCACAGTAGGACAGGGTAGTCTTCCTCTAGGATGGAGGCACCAGGGTCTAGGTGGAGAGCTGACAGGGTAGGTGGTAGTAGGTATGGGAGTTCACAGAGGACTCCGACTGTAGGTGGGAGTGCGAGTCATAGTACCGATCCTGCATGACCATGGTAGTGGCTCGCATGACTCTTTTTGTGTTTTTGGATGTTTTAGCAGTGTGAAGTCTGAGGACTCACTTTATTGTAGCCGATGGGCAACATGATGTATATTTTTGTCCCATACATATACACAAAAATATATATATGAGATTTTTATGTGGTTTATCATCATGTGTTTATTGTTTTATGAAATGTATGCAATTTGATTTATGCAATGATGATGAATGCCTATGTATGCATATTTTGTGATTTTGATTTGATTTTATTTTGTACATGCATGGATGTATAGTGAGATGGATGATTTATTGATTTAGAGGATGAAATGTGTAGACTATATGCCATATTATGCTAGCACCATAGATGATGTATTTTGCACCAACTCATATGTAATGTTGTCATGAGACTTATATAATGGATTTGTGAATAATGTAATTGAAATGAATGTGGTGAAGTGATATGAATGACATGTTGTTTAGGGAATGCCCATTAGGTTTTCATGAGACTCAAACACTCTAGTCAACTCATCAAAAGTTGTATACTAACCATGCAAGACTTTTTGACAAGGTATGAATCTGCTAGGATGACCAAGGTACTTCATATCCCTGTGTGTGCAAGTGAGTTCATTCCTATGAGATGCATAAGGATACCACCAGTGCCAAGTAGGCTCTCAACCAAACCTGTACTGAGGATCACCAAATGAATGCCACCATCGTAGGTTTTGTACTAAGTATGACTAGACCACTAGGCAATCTAGGTTACCAAAGCTAGCTCATCCACATGCAAACATTGGTCTACACATACACCCAAAAGCTAATATGGCAGACATATCATCATGCGGGAGGCTACCGCCATTGACGGATAGGCTATCCACCAAACCCGTAATGAGGATCACCTGATGGTTTTCCAAATGCTGAGAGTTCCAGGGATTCAAGTTCGACTCCCTACTTTCTTGAATTTTATTGGGATACTTGCTCTCATATGAAGTGATAAGAATCACTATTTATTTTTCTCTTTTTAGTGATAATAATCACTATTTATTTTGAGTTTTTTCTTTTTCTCTTGAGCAAGGGATTTGAATTTTGAGTGATGGGGATCATTATTTCTTGTGCTTTTTGACGTGTGCACTTTTTGATTTTTGTATTTTTGTATTTGGAATTTTTTCTTTGTGGGGGTTTGCAAATTTAGACTATTGCAAACATGTGAAAATGTGGGATTTTGATGAAAAAAATGGGGGAAAACCACTTATTGTTGTGGGGGGAATTGGGTAGGGGAGAACTTGTCCTTTTGCCAAATCTCAACATTCTTGAACCATTCGCATAGGGGGATGAGCAGGATGACCTTTTCGCTTAAGGTAACCTAGACCACTTCATGGATTTCATCTGTCTTTGTGCAAAACTTGGATTGTTAATGATTAATTGTGTTTGGGATATGATGTACACAAGGCATAATCAATGCAAGACTCTACCTCCTAAAAATCAAGCTAGCCTTCTACAAAATCTGAGTAGAGACTAGATATGGTTGAGTGACCAAAAACCCTACTAACATTCTAAAACAAATGGCTAAGTGAAGGGAATAGACATGACTATGGAAAATGTAAAAAATATGGGTGAAAATGATAATTGTGGTATTGAACTATGAGTACTTTCACAACATTGATTTTGAGTGGTAAGTAATGTACCATCATGGTGCTAGACATGTATGAGCAACTCTAAAATGTAAAGTGCTAATGATGAATATGCCTAAATGCAAGCGATGATAAAATGCAATGGGATGCAATGTTTTTGAATTTTTGAAATTTTGATGGATATGTATGTATGAAAGTGCAATGCGATGCAATGTTTTTGTATTTTGATGTTTTGATGATTTTTTTGAATTTTTGATTGATATGTATACACATGTGACCAACGAGCTTATTTGGGGGCCATTGGGGCATTTTGGGGGACCAAAGGGCTTATGGATGCCTTTGGGGCTTTTAGGTTTGACCTAGATGATCGTAGATAGTCCAGGAGCATTTTTACTTGACCTAGATGGTGAGAACCCGCTAGGAGCCTTTTGGGTGACCTAGACGTGCAATGACACTTAAAAAGTGTCTACAACTACCTAGGGGTATTTGGCTATGACCAAAGGGCTTATGGATGCCTTTGGGGCTTTTAGGGTTGACCTAGATGATCGTAGATAGTCTAGGAGCATTTTTACTTGACCTAGATGGTGAGAACCCACTAGGAGCCTTTTGGGTGACCTAGATGTGTAGCGACACTTAAAAAGTGTCTACGACTACCTAGGGGTATTTGGCTATGACCAAAGGGCTTATGGATGCCTTTGGGGATTTTAGGGTTGACCTAGATGATCGTAGATAGTCTAGGAGCATTTTTACTTGACCTAGATGGTGAGAACCCGCTAGGAGCCTTTTGGGTGACCTAGACATGTAATGACACTTAAAAAGTGTCTACGACTACCTAGGGGTATTTGGCTATGACCAAAGGGCTTATGGATGCCTTTGGGGATTTTAGGGTTGACCTAGATGATCGTAGATAGTCTAGGAGCATTTTTACTTGACCTAGATGGTGAGAACCCACTAGGAGCCTTTTGGGTGACCTAGACATGTAATGACACTTAAAAAGTGTCTACGACTACCTAGGGGCATTTGGCTATGACCAAAGGGCTTATGGATGCCTTTGGGGCTTTTAGGATTGACCTAGATGATCGTAGATAGTCTAGGAGCATTTTTACTTGACCTAGATGGTGAGAACCCGCTAGGAGCCTTTTGGGTGACCTAGACGTGTAATGACACTTAAAAAGTGTCTACGACTACCTAGGGGTATTTGGATATGACCAAAGGGCTTATGGATGCCTTTGGGGCTTTTAGGGTTGACCTAGATGATCATAGATAGTCTAGGAGCATTTTTACTTGACCTAGATGGTGAGAACCCGCTAGGAGCCTTTTGGGTGACCTAGACGTGTAACAACACTTAAAAAGTGTCTACGACTACCTAGGGGCATTTGGCTATGACCAAAGGGCTTATGGATGCCTTTGGGGCTTTTAGGGTTGACCTAGATGATCGTAGATAGTCTAGGAGCATTTTTACTTGACCTAGATGGTGAGAACCCACTAGGAGCCTTTTGGGTGACCTAGACATGTAACGACACTTAAAAAGTGTCTACGACTACCTAGGGGTATTTGGCTATGACCAAAGGGCTTATGGATGCCTTTGGGGCTTTTAGGGTTGACCTAGATGATCGTAGATAGTCTAGGAGCATTTTTACTTGACCTAGATGATGAGAACCCACTAGGAGCCTTTTGGGTGACCTAGACATGTAATGACACTTAAAAAGTGTCTACGACTACCTAGGGGAATTTGGCTATGACCAAAGGGCTTATGGATGCCTTTGGGGCTTTTAGGGTTGACCTAGATGATCGTAGATAGTCTAGGAGCATTTTTACTTGACCTAGATGGTGAGAACCCACTAGGAGCCTTTTGGGTGACCTAGACATGTAATGACACTTAAAAAGTGTCTACGACTACCTAGGGGCATTTGGCTATGACCAAAGGGCTTATGGATGCCTTTGGGGCTTTTAGGGTTGACCTAGATGATCGTAGATAGTCTAGGAGCATTTTTACTTGACCTAGATGGTGAGAACCCACTAGGAGCCTTTTGGGTGCTCTCTAAGCATGAAATGGCCACAAGTGAAGGATGTTCAAGGGTTCAGGATCCTCGACACCTTCAAGTGAAGCTAGGTGATAAGTTCTAGGCCCTATTTGACTAGTGATGACAAAGGGACCTAACCAGTTTACCACAAATTTGTCCCATAGGTGGGGCGGCAAGCTAGAATTCTGTTGGTTCTCTTTTAGGATGAGATCACCAACCTAAAAGTCTCTGAGATGGACTTTCATATTGTAGGCTCTTTTGAGCCGCTCTTGATACACACGTAGATGCTCAAGTGCATTAATGCGATGCTCATCCAACAACATAAGTTGATCTAGGTGAGCTTGTCACATAGTATCATCATCAATAAACTCCTGCATGGATATGCGCAGTGATGGGATTTCTAACTCTAGAGGCATGATTACCTCAGCACCATACACTAGTGAAAATGGAGTTGCCCTAGTGGGCGTCCGAATGCTAGTGCGGTAAGCCCAAAGGGCAAGCGGCATTTGCGTGTGCCAATCGGTATGATTCTCTTTGACTATTTTCTTCAATATGGCAATTAATGTCTTGTTTGATGCTTCTGCTTGCCCATTTGCTTGTGGATAATAGGGTGTCAAAAAGTTGTGTTGGATATTATACTTTGTTGTCAAAGCACGCACATATTTATTCTTGAATGATGTCCCATTATCCAAAATGATCTTGGATGGAATACCAAAATGACAAATGATATTATGCAATATGAACTCCGCTATGCGGGGTCCTATCATAGTGGTAAGGGGGATTGCTTCCACCCACTTTGTAAAATACTCGATAGCCATAATGATAAATGTGTGATGGCCCGAGGATGCAGGGGAGATTTTCTTGATTAAATCCAACCCCCATTGCGAAAATGGCCAAGCCGATTGGATCGGTTGTAAGGCCTGAGAAGGTACATGTGTCAAGTTAGCATGGTGTTGACATTTCATGCACTTCCTCACATATGCGCAACAATCTCGCTCTAAAGTTGGCCAATAATAGCCCATGCAGAGAATGCACTTTGCGATGGCCATGCCACTAAAATGGCCACCACAAGTACCATCATGTTCTTGGGCCATTGCCCAAGTCGATTCTTGATACTCTAAGCAATGAAGGAGGATTCCTTCATAGCTTCGATGGTATAGGATGTCTCCTAACAAGACAAACTTTGTTGCCTTCCATTTAAATGTCCTTTTGGTAGCATGCGATAATCCAGGAGGGAGGTTACCAAGCTTTAGGTACTCTCTAATTGGTGTGGACCAGTCCTACTATGTGGAAGCCTCGATTGCATGAATTGCTTATCCCTCATGAAGTTCATCCCGAGCAAATGTAGATTGGGATAGAACTTGTAAGAATAGCATTATGCTGCTATCAAAAGGGGTTTGGGGGAACAGAGTCCCCCAAGAGGCATGATTCAAGTGCTCATGAATGTGTGAGAATCTCTCTTGATGAGGTTCTATTTGAATCAAGTGGACTTCTGGCATGGCTTGAGTGCTCTCACGCTCAACCGCTGATTGTGATAGCATCTTGACTTGAATGGTTGTCATCTCCCCTATGGGGTCTTGTGGAATCAAGGATCCTAAAGAGGCCATTGTATCCACAAAATGATTAGATGATCGAGGGAGTGCCTCGATGTCATACCATTCAAAATTTTCTAGGGATTTGTCCACAAGGGCTTTGTAGGCTTGCAAAACTGGGCACTTGCACTTGGAAGATTCCCTTGACCTAGTTGACAATGAGCAAGGAGTCACCAAAAATATTGAGCTTGGTGATTTTCATGGTGATAGCCATTTTAAGCCCTATGAGTAAGGCTTCATACTCGACATTATTGTTGGTGCAGGGGAAATCGAGTTTAAATGATAGGGGTATGGGAGCCCCATGCGGTGTGAAAAACATGATCCCTATGCCACCCCCTTGCTCGCATTTGGAGCCATCGAAGAAGAGAGTCATATCCGCCTGTGACTCAGGCTCATCAGAATTAGGCGATTCTGATATTTGGAAGACTCCATCATCGGGAAGCTCCATGCTAAGAGGTTGATCCTCCTAGAGAGGAGCCTCTGCAAGTTGATCAACAATGACCTGACCTTTGATTGACTTTTGTCCTATGAATTCTAGGTCAAATTCTATCAACAACATGATCCATTTCATCGTGCGACTACTATGATAAGTATGACTCATCATGTATCACAATGGATTCTCTTTAGATACAACATACATAGTGTGGCTGAGCATATAGTGTCGTAGCTTCTTGGTAGCAAAAACCACCGCTAGACATAACTTTTCAATGTATGCATACTTAATCTCATAGCTCACCAGGGTGCGACTGAGATAGTATGTGGCATGTTCCTTATGAAATTCATTATTTTGGGCTAACATGGCACCCAATGCAATCTCAGTAGCTGAGATATATAATCGGAATGACACCCCTGGTCTAGGTGGAGCTAACACTGGCGGTGAAGCCAGGTATTGTTTAATTGTGTCAAAGGCATCCTGACATTCATCGTCCCAATGGAATGTGACCCCCTTGTGCAAAAGTTTGTTCATGGGTCTACACTTGTCTGAAAGTTGTGCTATAAAGCATTTGATGGATGCAATCCTCCCCTGCAAGCTACGAAGCTGCTTGATGGTAGTTGGGGGAGGCATTTCAAGGATTGCCTTGACTTTGTTAGGGTCCACTTCGATGCCTCATTTGGAAACTATAAATCCCAAGAGCTTTCCAGATGTGATGCCAAAGATGCACTTCTTGGGGTTCAGTCTCACATTATGTTCAATAAGGTGATCGAGGACTTTGCACAAGACATCTAGGTGCTCATGACGTAATAGATATTTAGCCAATAAGTCATCCATGTAATCTTCCAAAATTTTATGCATGTAGTCATGGAAGATATATGTCATGGCATGTTGGTAGGTGGCACCGACATTCTTAAGGCCAAATGGCATGACCTTGTAACAAAATGTTCCCCAAGGCATTGTGAATGCCATTTTGAGCTGGTCTTCAGGGTTGATATGAATCTGATTATACCCAGAGAAGCCATCCATAAGGGAGAGCATTTCGTGTCCTACGGTGGCATCTACCAAGGCATCTATGCTTGGCAAAGGAAAATCATCCTTAGGACTCGCTTTGTTTAGGTCTCAAAAATTGGTGCAAATGTGAATCCTCCCATCAGGCTTCTTGATGGGGACCATGTTGGACAACCATGGTGGATAGTCTACAGAAATGACAAACTTGGCATCCAATAGTTTTTGTAGCTCATATTTGACCATCAAGGCCACTATTGGGTGCATCTTTCTCAACTTTTGCTTGACAGGTTTGACTGTGGGGTCAAGCGTTAGATTATGGGTGACCAGATTTGGATCTAGTCTCGGCATGTCTTTGTAAGACCATGCAAAAGTTGCCTTCTTCTTTGTGAGAAGGGCTATATAATCAGCTTGCTCTTCGAGGGATAGGCTTTCCCCTAGCTTGATACATTGTGGGTTTTCAGGATCTGAGCCGATATCTTTGTCAACCGTAGGCTCGATTGACATATGAGACCCCTCCTCCAACTGATGGGGAGTAGGTATCAAATGGATGTCATCAGCTAGATTTAAATCCTCGATGGGGACTTTAGGTCCCTCCTCAGCATGGAAGACATCATGAGTTGGGCCAGCGAAAAAGTGAAACAACCCACCGCAAGCCCAATACTCAGAGGGTGATGGGGGTGAATCAACGTGATCCTAGTCAATAGCATCTAGATCTAGATGGCATGGCTTGGAAGGATCGGTTGGGTTGTGAAGTGGTGTGGTCAAATCAATGGAGATCATATTGATGGAATGTGTCTGCTCTCCAGGACCACATGCATGTGACTATGTATTGATGTCATCTCTCACCCCCAGATGTGGCTCTGGGGGAATGGGGATCTCTGGATCCTATCTGGGAATAGACTGTAGGATGGGATCATTAGGCTCAAGGAGCTCCATGTGTGTGGGTGGGTCAGGGAAGACCTCATGGTGAATCTGGCCTAAATTGATAGGCCTTGCCCTCAAGCATGGGCCAACATGCAACTGATGATAGACTTCATCTATGTCGATGGGCTCATGATGATGATGCAAATAATGAGGACCAAGGTATGCCCTCTCTATTTCATCCTCATAGTCACTATCATATATGGGAACCTCATTGTTGCCCCTTGGGATCGGGTGATCAGGTAGGTGTGGTCCCATATATGCTAATTCCTCATAATCATCATCATGGATGAGGATTCCTTCATTCTCATCTCGTAGTGCCTCAGGCTCATGAGGACCCAACTGCTCAAGTAAATTAACTGCTCTCCCCCCAGGAGGTCTATCTTCCTACGGGTGAACCGGCTCTTCAAGAGGAAGGAGTTACCACCAAATAGGATCAGGGAAAGGGAACAGATGTATGAGGCCTTCCTGTTGGTCATTAATGGGGACAATTTGTGAATGATCACTATCCGACTCAAAAGGGTCATATGGTGCTACCTCATAACCCGACTCATCCTCTGAGGTCCATTCATATGAGGTGCCTTGATCTGACTCATCACAGACATGGGGACAACTCCATGAACCTTCCCCTCTCTCAAAATATGGGGGAATGTCACTGGGGATCATGGGGTTCCCATCTAGCCATGGAAAGTAATCCCCTAAGGAGTAGACTGTATTGGGATTGGCATAAGGGTCTTGGGCCAACCCACCCTCGTAGCCTATATTCAAGTGATTTAGGCTATCTAAGAGGACATCTAGAGGCAAGGGATTGTTGCATCCCACTCCCGACTTGTCATAGGGCATTTGATATTGTGGTTGACAAGGGATTCTGGTGCCTTGCTCATACAGGCCTAACCCATAACCGTGCCAGTTGCATAGGTCAAGGTACTTTAGGGAAAAGTTAGGGTTAGACAAGTAGTTAATATCTTCTCCAAAAGGTTCCTCATCTTCCTCCTACTGTTGGTAAGGTTCGATGCCATAGTCAAGGCCCCCATAGACAAAATTTATTTGATTAGGGGGAATACCAAGAGGCACGATAGTGCCTATGGGAAGACGAGGTCTACCCATGTCTTGCATCGACTCTAAAGTAGGAGTAGTGGTAACATTCCTAACCATGTATTCTCCCAATATGGTAGAAGCCAGATGTACTATAACCTAGGGCTACAGATAGAAGAGGGATGAGAGTGAGACTTGATTTGGCTCATCGTTTGCCTCGTGTGGTGTCTCTTCATCATCTGGGCTAAGTATCTCCTCTGTAGAGATAGTGGATATGATCGGTTGGTCCTCCTCAATGGGCCACTTCTCTAGGTTCCTAGGCAAAGGATCCACTAGTGTATTAGGCATCTAGGGTAGAGCCGATGATGAGGAGGGCATGGTATGCTGTAATAGTGGGGTCAAACCTTGGCTAGATTTATTCGGTTGAAAATCTAGATGTATCGATGGCAAGGTCGACTCGGGTAACTGTTGCACCATGTTGCAGTACTTGAAGGGCTCTAGGTCCATGGGGATGACATGAACTTGCCCTTCATGAGTGTACTTGAGGCACTGGTGAGTGATGGAAGGGACACACTTCATGTCCCTGATCCATGGTCTTCCTAACAAAATGTTGTATGCCATCTCACCCTCCAAGATGTGGCACATCATCGAGATGATATTTTCTCCTACTTGAATAGGTAAGATGATTGTACCAACCATTGAGCATATGGCATCATTGAATGCTCGGAGGGTGTAGGTAGATGTGACAATATGAGATGTTAGGAGCTTCAGGTGCTTTAGAGCTATTGTAGTTATGATGTTGCTCGAAGACCCAATATCTATCAACACTCTCTTGTATGGTGTTCCATTCACATGTGCGACAATGTGTAAAGGGGGATCCACCATATCATGTGGAACCGGTTTAAGTTCATCTTCTCGAAAAGTAATTATCAGTTCCATGCATTGCTGCACATGCCCCACAAAGTTGTTGAAGGAGTTAGACTCCTGGGGCTGAAGCTCAATTGCCTTAAGGATCTCCATCAAGGCTTCTCTATGAGGTTGTGATTGTTGGATGAGCTCATAGATGGAGAGTTGGGCAGATGTTGTTCTTAAGCTCTGAGCGAGCTTGCTCTTAATGGTGACTATAGGCCTAGGTGGGAGGCTCGGTCCAGGAGGTGGTATAGGCTATGATGTCGAAGGGACATCACTCTGAGCCATAGGTGGTGTGGCTGGACTTGGATACCACCTATTTCTTGTCACAATACTGACCATGCCAACATATCCTTGCTTAGGAGGGGCATGGTGAACCTCATTCACTTAGGGCACTGGTTTGGTCTGCTCCGCATGGGCAGGCAAGGGGTCCTTAAAGACCTCCATCTATTGGTTGTTTGGTGTGATAGGGTTATCTACCTGGAGGGCATTCCTATCAATTAGGTCTTGCACCAAGTGTTTGAATTTATAGCACATTTGCACATCATGCCCATTTTGCCTATGAAATTTGCAATATAGGTCTTCTCTGTATCCTTTGGGCTTAGGTGCATTAGGGTCGATAGGTCGACTGTCAGGTAGATGGATCGCATTAGCCACCAAGAGGTGATCAAACACTGAATCCATAGACTCTACAATGGGTGTGAATTGTCACTTGGGGTGACGTTATTGATTTTGCCCTTGACCATTCTGGTTATCCTTGGCATAGTTCCTAGGGGTGGCCTGATAATTAGGCTTTTGAGGTGGCATGGTTGGCGCTGGCCTCGGGACACTAATGGCAACCTGATTTACTACTGCTGACTTAGGTTGCATTGGGGTGTTCTTAGCATTCTTGCTCCATTCCTTCTTGCGAGGCTTCACAATCTCACCCTCTTGAATCTTGATTTCTTCGATGATCCTAGCCTGTGCTAAGGCATCTTCAAGAGTGGGGTATTGTTGCAACTATAGCAACAAGGAGATTGGATTTAAGAAACTTTTGGAGAACATCTGAGTCAACTCCGACATGGGGAGAAGATAAGGTAGCTTGGCGAGCAAGGTTCACCATCTATTGCCATAATTTTTTATTGACTCATCATCATATTGTTTCAACCTAACTACATCGGCCAACATTGCCTTCCTCTTGGTATTGAAGGCAAAGCGTTCTAGGAATGCATCCGCAAGTTGGTCCAAATTATGGATGCTATGCTTAGGGAGTTGGTAAAACCACTTGGAGGCAGGGCCGGTGAGGGTAGTCACAAATGTCCTCAAAAGCAAAGCATCATCATCATGAATGCCAAAGCATTGACCTAAGAACCTAGTGACATGTTCTTGTGCATCCTCTTCTCCCTTAAAGGTAGCCAACTGAGGCAACTTAAATTGCTCTAGATAGGGAGGCATAGGTACTGATGGATGGATGGGTTGACTATGCAATTGATGCATAGTGGGATTTTGAGATCTCGACCCAGAGGTCTTGTTCTCTACTGACTCCAAGCATTCTAACAATGCTTTATAAGGGCCTGAGGACTTGATCTCCTCATCTTTGTTCACATCTTGCGGTGGAGGTCTAGGATCCTCCAACCTAGGGTGAGGTGGTGGTAAGTCACCCCCTACCTCGGTAAGGCGTCTCAACATATTCTACTTCTAGCTCATGCTCAGTATAAGCCTCGTAAGGCATCTCTCGAGCTGGCCTATAAATGGGGGTATCTACCCATAGTGGGTGCCCTATGTTTGGCCTAGGAGGCATCTCCCGATCTAGCCTAGGAGGTCATGGAAGCAACATTTGATAAGGTCTCGAGGACCTCTCTCGAATGAGCATGGGTTGCCTCGGATGGACTTCCTACCTATGTGTCTTAGGGGTAGGGACCCTCTCTCTCAAAGTCTTCTAGAATAGCTCATTGGTCTATCATTCGATCCTTTCTTTCTCAAGTTGGTGCAAGTGGTCTAGTTGCTCTTTATCCCATCGAAGCTGCTTGAACTGAGCTTGGCATTCTATATATCTCACAACCACTTGCCTAATTTGATCTATAGTGTGAGGCCTAGGGGGCCTAGGAGTCTCACCCTGGGGTCGACCTTGTCCAAGGTACTCTGTGTTCTCCATAGGGTGCTTGCCTCTCTCGAGGTTCGCCGCATTGACTTGAGGCTCAGGCTGGAACATGTGTTCATTACACTCAGCTAGCGCAGAGGCACATCGGGCATGCATAGAATATTGTTCTTGAGGAAATTCTGGGATCTCCTCATGTCTTCCCTCCTAAACGAGGAAAGGTAGGGCAGAATTGGCTCACCCCGATCGACGAGTGTCATTCCCATCGGGCTGCATGAGCTATTGTATCCTATCAAGGTGGCATGGAGGTAGAGTCATGTCGACTTGCTTCGACCAGTGTGTGAAGTCATACTCCTACCTCTACTTAGGCATGTCAGCCCTGATGGGTACATGGATGCATGGCACCACTCTATCTATTAGCGCCTCAATGCATAGTTGCCTTTCACCAAGGAAGGCCTATGAAATATCTACATACCGAGAACACTCTCCCAAGTAATGCTCATCATCCCTCGGGGTGTCCTGGAGAGGATCCCTTCGAAGATGAGGCTCATGCCCTACTATCTTGGGGCTAGGTGGAGTGGAGGCTCACTAGGGAGGTATAACCAAGTCCCTAGGGCTATATCAGAGATGATTCATGTCTCCTAATCCACTCTCCATAGCTTCCACCCATGATTGGGCTTGGCTATGGGTGCGCACCATTGCGCTCCTCTATTAGTACCCCAAGTGATTATCTTCTTTACAAATTCTTAATGAAATAGTATACAAGAAAGAAACACTCAATAAGATAGATGATTATCTCTTTTAAGTTTTAAGTGTGAATCCCTAAACTATTTCATGTGTTTCAGATGTGTTGTTTTGTAAAGAATGACCTCGTGTCACGTGTTTGAAATATTGTTGGATTGTAATCTCATGTTCAATTGGATTTCACCTATATACTCGTAGCTCGAAAACCTGGCTATGAACTCCAGGTTGTGTTATCCCACCTATAATATGTGGTGATGAGGTCCACACATGGCCAGGGAGCACAAGTCCTACCAGTTCCTCACCCAGTTCACCCGTAGTCTACGATACACCTCCCCGAAGGGTGATGCGTGCTATAACCCATGGGCTATGATGGATCTTGGAACCGGCCTTGGCAAGATGGATCGGGTTCATGGGATTTGAGCCAAGTGGATGGAGATGAAACCCACCATCACTTGCACTCTACTAGTGGATGGTAATGAAGTCCACCTCACTAGCATTTATATGAATCGTGGTGTGTGTGGTTCTTTATTATCCAAGAAAGTAAGCAAAGAAGCAATCAATGATCATTCACTAAATGCATGCAAATAAGTGCATTTTACTTTCATAAAATTAGGATAAAGAACCTACAAATTGAATTTATGAATGCAAATCCTAAATGCTAACTTACCCAATGGGTAAGCCACAAGCAATCAAACCAAACAGATGCATTGCTACTACAAGTTCTTTTTTATTTTTCTCCTTCTTTTTGCTACTTTATGTGATAAGAAAAGTAAAAAGTGACATTTAACCTTTCTATGCAAACAAACTAATGTGAGAAAAACCAAATTTTGCAGTCTCTGTAAATGCAGCAGAAAATCAGAGGGTTTAGGCACTTACCTTGTCCATTTTGAACTCTCCAAATTCTGAATTTTTGGGCAGAAATCTCTCTGTTTCACCACCGCTCCAGGGTGGGGTGAGTAGAAGCTTCACCACCATCCCAGGGTGGGATAGTGAAGCCACCATCCCAGGGTGTGCCAGATAAAGCCTCTGCCACCGTTCCAGGGTGGGGAGGGGAGCACCTGCAACACAAAAAGGGCAAAAAATGCAAGAAAGAGGTCAAATTTTCACCCAAATCAAAAGGGACAAGGGTCCCACCATGATCACCACTGAAGTAGGGAAAAAATGTGCACAAAATTATGTAAAAAAATATGTGTATCTACCCCATATCGCTCATGAGCATCAAAAAGGAAGCATGCATATGAAAAGGAAAGAATACCAAACAAAAGGAAATGAATTAAAGCAAGTCTCTTCTCATTAATTTGTTGGATCAGATCCAAGGTTACATAGAATTCCCCTTGAGGGCTCAAAATGTGATACAATTTTTACAATATTGGGTGCCCAAAGACCAAGTCTTTCACGGAATCAAGGTGCACATCCAATGTTTCTCCGCGTACCCACAATCGAGGTGGGCGAGCCAATGCCATCGCTGCTTGTATATTCAATATCTGATGTCTGATATTCCTTCCCAATGCCTTCTAAGAACCTGCACCTACACACAAGGAAGCAAAAAGGGGTCAAATAGCAAGGGTGTATGGTGAAAACATGCAATCCCCATAGGGGCAAAATAGCGCATATATTAAAAATATATCAAAACATGTCCAAATGACTTGAAAATTTTCAGAGATGTTAAAGAGGATTTTTTGAGAGGATATCACCAAAAACATATCGGAAATTGCATCTGTAGACCCCTCGATTTTGCGTCGCTCGCCTACAACCTACGAAGAAGAAGACAAGCAAATCCCGAACCTAAACATATCCAAAACTCATGAAATTTGGTCAGTATGCATAAATTGACATTTTAAGACAACCCATATGATTATATTTTCAAATTGGATCCCGTATCCACCTGCATCAAACTGGGGTGCCCGGATGGGCCCTACGAGCCTACAAAAACTTAAAAATGCTATAACTCTTTCATTTTAACTCCAAATCACCTGAAATTTTAACTGTAGCATCATGGGATAATATAGAAAATTAATAATTAAAAATAGTAATGAAATTGTGTAATAATTTACCCTCATCCCGGGGGCGATGGTGACTGCAACTATTTGGGGGGCACCCTAGGAGGGGATACCCACCAATTCCGGCCACTTTTTGCTACCAAAATCACTATAAGATGTTCCTAAACAATATAAGGTGTGTTTTCATCGAATTTGGTGAAGAAATTCACCCGGATGGAAAAGTTATGCTCGGATTACCTTCTTGAAGTCACCCGGTAACCTCCTTGGCAAAAGGGAGATTTCGAGGGCAAAAAGGTGCAATAAGGTGAGGGGAAATATTGGAAGCACTCCATTGCATATCCTAGAACTCCTATCCCTATTTTTGTGTGGATATTGAATCCATTTTATAGCCCAAAGGGGCTCATGTGCAAAAAGGCATGCAAGGGCATGCATGGCAAGAGGTGCCACTTGTCAAACGGGAGGCATGCAATGGGTGGGGAAGAGAATATCCATTTTGGGCCTCCATTAAGAAGTGTGTCATAAGGATTCAGTGCCCTCTGACCCGCATGCTCCATATGGCATGCTAAATGGCAGTTTTTGGGTGCCATTTGGCCCAGATTTGACTTTTTTGGGTCAAACTTGCTCACCGTCCCACCCTGGGATGATGGCTCACCACCATCCCAGGGTGGGATGGTGGGAATCTACCACCATCCCAGGGTGGGACGGTGGTGAATTTTGGGCCAAAACCTCCCAAAATTGGGCCGGTAGCCTCCAAAAACCTTTCCGGAGTGGCTAGAACCACTGTGAGCCTCCTGAGGGCTGCCCAAGGGGCCATATGATGTCAATTTGATCCTTGTTTGTGGGTGCTTAATCGGATTTACCACATTTTAGTGTCTACACCCTGCTAGACTCTTCAAGAGTGAGGTTCCCCTGGAACCTCCTAGCTTGTGTCCACCCAGTTATGGCTAGCTTGACGAAGGATCCAGTCATCCTATCTTGGGGAGTGCTCTACTTGCACAGTTATACCATGAGCTCTTCAAGATCACCCACCAGAGCAGGGTTGGCATAGTATGTAGCCTCCTATTGTAGCTATGGAGTTGGTAGCACATTAGGATAGAGCACACCATGGATCTGCCCCTACAGATTACTATGATTGATGATGAGCATCAATGCTACATCGCCTGCTAGCCTTAGGAGTAGGAGGGATTTTGGAGCAGATCACATGTCGAAGACTTGATATATTACATTGGTTAGTTTGCCCAGCTCCAATTAGATGATGTAGAGTGGCACACCTATATGGATTGCTTCATGTGGGAGTAGGTAGCTAGATACCTGCATCGGGCACGTAGGGATAGGTGGATTATTAGCTACAAGGCTGAATGGTACGAATATCACTACTTCTCACGAGTACTCCGCCAGTTTGGGATTAGGCAGAATATCTCAGTGATTCCAACCATATATAGATGTATGGTCCTAGAGAGGGACCTCACATGGCCTATAGTTACTCCTCTGGGAGAGGAGGATGACACTTTTTAGGATTTAGGGGTTAGTGAGGTAGGGACCACTCTAGAGTACGATGATTGGTGGGCCAATATATAGTGGCATAGGGCAGGACCCCTCGATCATCCAATTGGAGGATTCATTGCAAAGGGTGGGGATGGTATGGAGGTATATCCATAGGGATATCAAACTTGATAGAGGACTTATGACTAGGTCATAGTAGCAGAGGCTCCCCAGGTGGACACGAAGGAGGAGGCTCTGGATGAGGATGAGGCAGCACACAATAGTGATATTGGTTAGCTACGGGTATAGGTAGTTGATCTGCAAAGTCAGGTTGAGTGGATCTAGATGCAGCTTTTACATAGGGATACATATATCGTCATACTAGAGGTGAATTTGTCTCATAGCGAGATGCAGCTACAACAGTCGACAGTGAACAGGGCAACTCTCTTGGCCTAGGGTACAGTGGAGCATGCGCAAATCTAAGAGCTCACTAGTGAGCATGATTTGGCATAGGCATGACTGAATGTAGCTAATACCGAGAGGGATTTTTTCAAGCTATAGATGGGAAATCCTTCATCATCTTAGATGGTCATGCCACCTCTAACCACACCATCCTCATTATTGTCAAGCGATCGTGATCCCATGGTAAATATCTAGCGGTTATAGTCCCTCGTGGAGGAGGGCAATGAGAGACACACAGTTAGAGTAGCCCACATAGATCAGCTAGAGGGCTACATCAAATTGATTAGTGGGCAAGTTCTAAAGGACCCTCATGCTTAAGATACACATCAGAGTAGGTCCAAGAATAGGGCGACAGGGCACTCTTCTACGATTTTAATCCACAAGACCCACAAGACCGAGGGGACACACAGGTCCTCTACTACACATGGCACCAGCTCGCACAAGAGCCATAAGGATGGTAGGGGTGATGGTGGTGACTCTCAGGCTAGAGGTGTAGGCCTCGTATAATACATATCTTACTGATATTTTGTAGTACTATTTTTGAGTGAGTTTGAGGACCTACATAGTTGTAGCATGCATGCATTTTGATATACCTCTATGTACTCATTGATACACATATTTATAAATGAGATATGATTATTTGGCTCATTATGTGTACTTGTCATTTATATGTTGTGTGTTGTATGTTTATGCACATGGATGTAGACGTTCATATTGATGTTATGCTTATATAACATGATGTATGGATGACATGCACTAGATAGCTATTTTAATTTATGATGATGATGATATGCAGTGATCTAGATGCTTAGATGTGCTATTTATGGCATATGGATGCGATATTTACTTTTAAACGCATATTTAATTTTTCTTTATTGTATACATTTAATTTATGATGATGTCACAATATGTTGGTGCAATGTATGTAATGCATTATTTACATGATGGTAATCTAATGTAAATGAACATGTATGCTTTAATCATCTAAAATATAAGGAATGCATGCAATATGTGTTTAACAATCTAATGGACGACACCACAAAATGTATAACAATCATGGATTGTAATTGCTTTATCTCTTTGTGAAAGATAATACACCCATATTGAAGAACATGGACTTATACTAAGAGGGGGGGTGAAAAGTATAAGACTTAACCAATTAATAATTTTAACTTTAGATAGCAGTGGCATCAACACAACATTAATCAAGACAGAAAGCATCACACATTGAAGACCCATTTTTAACGTGGTTCACCCAAAATGGTTGGGCTACGTCCACAAAACTTTTCTCTAAAAATTTCCTCAAAGTTCTTTTGGAATCCTTCCCAATTACAATATTTATGAGCCTCGGCCCAAAGGAGATACCTTCCCCTAATCAAAATTTATGAGCCTCTGCTCAAAGGAGATACCTTCCCCTCTGGTCTGGAAATGATCCCTCAGAAGATCAATCGCCTCTACCTCTTGCCAGCACATGGAACTCCTTTCCACCGAAGACCTCCTATCCTCAATGCTTAGCCTAAGAGATCTCTACCTTCTATGATCACTTCCACAATAGCTCAGCAACCTATACCAAACATAGTCAATCATTCCAATACAAGGCTTCCTCTGTATGTCAGATCTGTCCAACGCTTAAGCTTGAACAAATCAATCCTCTGCACACAAGCCTTCTCAAAGACTTGCCAAATCTGTCCTCAGGTTCTTATCAAAGAACCAGTGCACCTCTGTCCTCAAGTTCTTTGATAGAACTATCAAACTTAGCTCATAAGTCCTCTACTAGGACCTATCCAAATCTTCTCACAAGTCCCCACCGAAACCTGTCCAAGACTACTCACAAGTCCCCACAGGAACCTGTCCAAAACTTAGCAAGCTCACCAAGAAAAAAACTTTCTTAGTAGGAAATCACAAGGTAAATTGTTAGAGACCCAATGTGATTTTTCAAACTCATAGAAGCATAAAGAGAATTTTTAGAGACTCAATATGTTCTATACTCAACTCCCAATCTCAAAACTCAACTCAAATCAACTTATCTCAAACTCAATCTCAAATCTGAAAACTCAACTCAATATCTGAAATGGATAGGATAGAATGCTTTCTTTCAAGAACATGAAACCCCAAAAATTGCCAACTATGCAAAGAATCACATAACAATGATACTCATGTTCTTTTCACCATCAATTAGGGCTTCAACAACAATGCTCATCAAACAAGGTTCAATCAACACCATTCAACTCAAAACACAACCTTGAAGCATTTCACAATCAACATCAGAAAAGGAAACAAGTAGAACTCCTTTTCTCTCCAATATTATTTGAACAAAAAGCATCCACCAACTCAAATCAACAAGAGCACACACAACTTTTCAAATCATCAACAAAGGAGTAAGCCCAACACTTTAACCAAGTAAAGAATAGCTTGATTATTACCAATTTAATGAAAGCAAATGTCAATCTCAAAGCTGCCCACTTGAGGTTTCACAACTTCACACAAGAAGAAATTTTAACCTTAAAAAATCATGCTTTCATTTCCATAATCAACCAAAAGCACTCTCAACATTACAAGAAAAATGTATCCCCTATACACCTTATTTCTCCCATATAGTCTTATCAAAAATAAAATTTATTTCTCATAAGAATGCAATAAGATATTTCAAACAACACCTTAAAAAGAATATTTTATCAAAATAAAACAAGATTTAAACTCCTTATAACTCCTAAGCTGTTTTTCCCTCTAATAAACTTCCTCCATCCGCAAAATACACTTAGCAAAAATTAATTTCGAAAATACCTTGGCCAACATCAAAAATAGCGCTATGGAGAAATTGCGCACAAATTCGAACACCACCCACTGTGTCCACTTCATGATGAAAAACCCTTTCACGTTATTCGAAAGTAGAACCTCCCGTTCGAGTAGCGCGCCAATAGCCTAGCCACTACCGATGTGCCAAAGGCGCCTGGTGAGGTTTAAACCTCACGCTGTTAGCCTTGTTCCTTCTACGCCAGGGATTAAATAAAACAACAGTGCCTCCCTTTCTTCTGACGCGAACACAAAGACGAAAACCTTACGACGGATTTACGACAAACGGCAAGTACAAAAAAATGAACAGCGAATTCATGAAAACGGTGAAGACACAGTCGAATAGTAGATCATGAATTCACAATGAGCAACTCTTTTCAAAATGTGGATCGGATGATCTTTGATTTTCATCGAGGGAGATTTATATGCATTTTTACCATAAGCTCTTGACATCGACGAGGAGTTTAACACGTCGACGGAGGTCTTGGCTAGCACCCACAATCTTAAAACATAGCGCCATGGGTTAGGATAACCCATTGCAAACAATAATTTAATATTTATTTAAAAATAATTAAAGGGAACCTTAACAAGGTTTTTAATTATTTAAATAAATACTTCCTCCTGGACCCAAATGCATTAAACTAATGCATCCACCTGTAATCTTTAAACCTCCCAACTTGGGGTTTACAAAAGACCTTTGAAACTGTCATGTCGTAACCTTCATCAAAACAAATTATTTTACATCAAATCAAATTCCTTCAAGAGCTTCTTGACATCAATGACAACTTATACACTTGAGCAAAGGCAATGTACCCAAAGTACCCAAAATTGCCAACACATATGTGAAATGTAATGATGTATGTTTTATGTTCATAAGCTTTTATAAATTAAAAGAATATGTATGATATAATTAGTGGTCGTCTAAATATTATTTATGACATCCATTTGGTATCTAATAATATAATACAAATAATTCTAATAAACAAAATCTTATAAAAATAAATTGATGTTTTATGATTGCATTTGAAAATTTGATAGTTGCTATGTGGGAATTTTTGAGGTTTACCATGAGACTCAAACACCCTAGTTGACTGATCAAAATTTGTATACTAACCAAACTAGACTTCTGAAATGCAAGGCTTTTGCTAGGATAGGCCCTAGCTATTCATTATCCCTGTGTGCACATGAATATATTAATATAAAGCATAAGCATACCCCAATTTCAGGTGAGATTCTTTCAGCCCATTGCTAAGATATGGGATCCTCATATGTTTATCCAATCCTAGGTTTATATTTTAATTGGACTAGACCACTAGGCAATACAAGACACCTAAAGCTAGCTCTTCCACATTAAAATATTGGTATGTACATAAGCGAGGTGCCAATGCATCAGACATATCATCATGCATAAAATACAGTAGTGTTGGCAATTCCATGGATTCAAGTTCATTCCCTTATTTTCTTCAATATTTTGGGATACTTGATCATATAAGTTGTGCAAGGGATTTGATTCCACTTTGACTTTGAACTTTCTTTGGATCTTCATTTGATCTTCATTTGAACTTGCTTTCTGATCTTCATTTGAACTTTAATTTATGATCTTCATTTGATCTTCACTTTTTGGAATTTACATTTGATAATTTGCTTCAAAAACTTCCTTTTGGAATTTACTTTGGGAAAATTGTTTCTGGTATATCGATTGAGGATATTGATCTTATGATATCAATATGAGATATCAATCTAGGAAGTCGATCTATGATATCGATCCAGGGTATCAATCTTGAGGATTGATGTGGGATATCACTTTGGGATATTGCTAGTTTTATCGTAAGCAAGGGGTTCTAGGTAGGGAACGAACTTGTCCTTTTGCCAATTACCAAAATTTCCCATACCATCTGAATAGGGAGAAAAGCAAGAATAACTCTTTTCACTTTAGGATACCTGGTCCTGCTTTGTGGCTTTTATCTTCCCCTAGTTCTTATTAGGATTATTTAATTTGTTGCTTAGTGATAGAATTTTGATATGCCAAGGGCTATACTAACTAGACCTCAACTACAAAATCAAAGCAAACTTTATATCAACTCTTGAGAAGACCTCTAGGTATGGTTGAATAACCGGAAAACCCTAGTATATTCTTCATATAAACCTTATGGGTTGTGTTGAAAACACAAGTACGCACATGAGTGATGAATTATGATAAATGTAGATATGCATGATTGAAACACAACATGGCATCGTTTGTAAGACTGACAAACACAATGCATCCTACAAAATACAATGGATGCAGAATGCCTATATGCAATGCAATGATGAAATGAATGTATGTGTAAATGAAAATGCATAATGCAAATGCAAATGTTTTTGGATTTTATGCTTTACCAATTATTTTTTTTGGATGTTATTAATTTTTTAATTTTTATTGATTTTGAACCTTTATATTTGACCAAACGGTGAGTACATGCCTTTGGAGCCTTTGGGATTTGACCAAGCAGTTTTAAGAACCCTTGGAGCCTTTAAATTGACCAAGCAATTTTTCAAAAAATCCTTGGGGCTTTTAGGTTGACCAAAGGGATTATGAGCACCTTTGGAGCTTTTAGGGATGACCAAGCGATTTGTAGGAATCCTTGGGACCTTTTGGGATTGATCGAGTGGTTTTAAGCAAACCCTCGAAGCTTTTAGGTTGACCAAAGGGATTATGAGCACCTTTGGAGCTTTTAAGGATGACCAAGCAATTCGTAGGAATCCTTGGGGCCTTTTGGGATTGATCGAGCAATTTTAAGCAAATCCTCAAGGCTTTTAAGGATTGATCGAGCGATTTTAAACAAACCCTTGGAGCCTTTTACTGACATGACCAAGCGGTTTTTGGAACCCTTAGTGCCTTTTGCTACACTCTCAAGCATATAATGCCTTAATATGCATGATGTTGAGAGGTTCAGGCTCTTCAACACCCCCTAGCAATGTTAGGCGATAGGTACCCGGACCAATATTTTTAGATATGATATAGGGTCCTAGCCAATTAGCTGTGAATTTTTCTTGCATATTAGGTGGAAAATTATAGTTCTGTTGGTTCTCTTTCAAGACAAGATCCCCAAATTCAAAGTATCTTTGATGGAATTTGTTATTATAAGCTTATTTTAATCACTCCTGATAAACACGAAGATGATCAAGGGCATTCATGTGATGCTCATCAAGCAACATCAATTGATCTAGTCAAGCTTACCGCACAGTGTCATCATCAATGAACTCATTTAATGTGACACGTAGCATTGGAATTTCCAATGCTAAGGGCATAATGGTCTCAACGCCATATACTAGTAAAAACGGAGTTGCCCCAAGGGGCATCCAAATGCTAGTATTGTAAGCCCATAATGCAAGGGGCAGCTAGATATGCCAATATTTGTGTTTTTCTTGGACCATCTTTTTCAAGATAGCCACCACTGTCTTGTTTGAGGCCTTAGCTTGTCCATTTGCCTACGGATAATAAGGAGTTACAAAATTGTTTTTGATTCTATACTTATTTGTCAAAGCTCTCGCAGTTTTGTTCTTAAATTATGTTCCATTATCCAAAATTATCTTGGATGGAATCCCAAAATGACATATGATATGCTTGAGTATAAAATCTGCTATGTGAGCTCCAGTCGTCATTGTTAAGGGTATTGCTTCCACCCATTTGGTAAAGTACTCAGTAGCCGTAATAATAAAATTATGTCGGTCTAATGACGGAGGAAAGATCTTATCGATAAGATCTAATCCCCACTAAGCAAATGGCCAAGCCACTTGAATGGGCTATAAGGCCTACAATGGCAAGTGTATAAGATTAGCATGATGCTGACATTTGATGCATTTCTTAACATACACATTGCACTCCTTCTCCATAGTGGGCCAATAGTAACCCATTCGAAGGATGCTCTTGGTGATGGCCATGCCACTAAAATGGCCACCACACGTACCATCATGATCTTGTGCAATCACCCAAGATACCTCTTGGAGCTCTAGACAATGAAGGAGAACTCCATCGTAGCCTCATTAGTACAAATTATCTCCTAGAAAGATATATTTAGTCACTTTCTACTTGAATGTGCATTTTGTGGCACGTGATAATCCCTCTGGGATCAGACCAAGTTTTAAGAATTCTTGGATTTACGACATCCAGATCTGGTAAGACTCAGCTTCGACTGCCAAGATAACTTTCTCCCCCTGCGTATCTACATGTGCAAATGCAAACTGGGAAACAAACTTATGGTGAATGGTAGTACCACTCCCCATCGGACTCTGAGAGGTTAATGACCCCTAGGGTGCATTCTTTAGAAATTCTTCACTCTGCAGAACCATTCATCTTTTGGTTCCATGCTAATCATGTTGATTGGCATTTTATTATCAAAGGCTTCATGCTCTGCTGCAGGATGTGAGATCATTTTAATATGGATGGTAGTGAAATCGATAGATGAATTTTGAGGGATTAAGGATCCCAAATATGCCATGGTGTCTGCGAACCTATTTGACAAACGAGGGATTGCCTCTATGTCATACCATTCTAATTTAGCCAAATATGTAACAATAAGATATTATAAGCTTTTAACATGGGACATCGGCATTGAAAGAGCCCCTTAACTTGGTTGACTATGAGCAAGGAGTCACCAAATATGTTTAATATTTTAATATTCATGGTGATAGCTATATGGAGGCCTAGCAGTAGGGCTTCATATTCAGCATTGTTGTTGGTGCAAGAAAAGTCTAATTTGAATGACAAGGGCATTGGATCTCCTTGTGGTTTGACAAACACTATTCGTGCACCACCCCCTTGCTCACACTTCGAAACATCGAAGAACAAGGTCATATCAGCATTATTTTTTGGTTCTTTAGGTTCTAGAGCTTTGAATATGATGAAGACCGTATCATCCAAAAGCTCAATGGTCAGAGGCCTATTGTTTGATAGTGGTGCCTCAACCAGCTGATCAGCTATGACTTATCCCTTAATGAAATTTTATCTTATGAATTCCTTATCAAATTATGTCAGTAGCATGATCCACTTTGCAGTATCATGTACTACAAAGGATTTTATTTGGATATAACATATATCATATGACTTAGCATATAGTATCGTAATATCTTTGTAGCGAACACTACTGCTAAACATAGTTTTTCTACATATGCATATCCGAGCTCATAGCTCACCAAGGTTCGACTAATATAATATATGGCCTGTTATTTTCCTTGCATGTTCTTTTGGGCTAACATGGTCCCTAATGCAAATTTGGTTGCCAATATATATAGTAGAAATGGCACATCTAGCCTTGCTAGAGCTAAAACTGGTGGTGTCACCAAGTATTGCTTTATTTTAGCAAAGGTTGCTCGACAGTCCTCGTCCTATTTGAATGGGACTCCCTTGTGTAGCAGTCGATTCATGGGTCGACATTTATCTGATAAGTGAGCGATAAGTCGCTTTATCAATGCTACTTTGCCCTGTAGGCTTTTTAATTCTTTGATGTTTGAGTGAGGACACATCTCTATAATAGCCTTGACCTTTGCTGGGTCGATTTCGATGCCTCACTTTGAAACGATGAACACTAAGAGCTTTCTAGAAGTTATGCCAAAATGCACTTCTTAGGGTTCAACCTGACATTGTGCTCTATCAGGTGATCGAAGACCTTCCTTAAGACCTTTGCATGCTCAGAACGCAGTAATGACTTTGCCAACAAGTCATAAATATAATATTATAATATTTTATGCATATATTCATGAAATATATATGTCATGGCATGCTAATATGTGGCACCAACATTTTTAATGCAATGGCATAACTTTATAGCAAAATATCCCCCATGGTGTTATAAACACAGTTTTATGCTGGTCTTCGGGTTTAATCTAAATTTATTGTATCCAAAGAAACTGTCCATCAGGGAGAGCATATCATGACCTACAGTTGCATCTACAAGAGCATCAATATTTGGCAATGGAAATGAATCCTTAGTGGTGCCTTGTTCAGATCTCTAAAATTTGTATAAATATGGATTCGTCCATCAGGTTTTCCTACAGGCACCATATTGGATACCCATTCCAAATAGTCAATGGAGATTATAAACTCTACATCCAATAGCTTTTGCAGTTCATCTTTCACCATTAAGTCTACTATTGGATGTATCTTTCTAAGCTTCTGCTTGACTGGATTCTTTGATAGGTCTAGCGAAAGTTTATGGGTAAACAATTTTGGGTCTAGACCTGCCATATCTTTATAAGTCCAAGCAAAAATATTAGGTCTCTCTTTTAGTAGAGGGATGAGGGTGGAACGCTCATCTAGAGTGAGACTCTCTCCAAATTTAACCTTCCTTTTATTTGTGGGATAATTACTAATATCCACATTGAAGGTTTCCTCTATTGACATGTGTGATCCCTCCTCAAGTTGATGAGGCATAGGGATCAAATGGATGCCATCTGTTGGGTTTATAGGTTTCGTATTGGAAGCATATTTAGCATGATAGAAATCATAAGAACATCTTGGTGCAAATTAGAATGGTTGCAGCATTTCTTCATTAGGAAAAAAATATTCAGGCTCAACAAGCGAGTCAACGCGATCCCAGTCAATAGCATCTACATTTAGATGCAACAGTTTAGACGGATCGACTGGATTACAAAGTGGCATGGTCAAATTTATGGAGACCATGTTGATGGAATGGAATTGATCTCCAAGACCACATGGACAAACATATACATCATCGATGCAGCTCCCATACCCAATATTTGGCTCTATCGGCATGGGCACGAATGGGTCCTCTTTATATGGGCTATAGATGATTGGATCCTCTCTATGCACTGATTGCAATATTGGATTATTCAGCTCAATGAGCTCCATGTACATAGGTGGTTCGAGAAACACCATGTGATAGATCATATCGAAGTTTGATGTTCTTCCCCTAAGTTGAGGATTCATATTGATCTCTCTGCACATATCCTCAGTCGTATACGGTGCATTACGATAGCATAAGTAGGGAAGTCCTAGGTAGGCTCTCTCTATCTCATCTTCTTCATTGCTATCATAATATAATCCTTCATTCACCCCCACTAGAATAGGATATTCTAGAAAAGGTGGCTCCATATAGGCTATCTCATGATCACTATCATTGTTGTCTGGTAAAATCGGATATAAGTGTCGTAAATACGATACTACCTCATAAACCGATTGAACCTCATCTCCTGATTGATTCTTGGGTGAAGACTCACTATCCACCAAGATATTCTCATGATATGAATCAGGTGGCACTATGATGACGTAAGACACCATCTGGTTATCCCTTTGGGACGCAGAAGGATTAGGGTGATATGGGTTGAAATCCACATCATCCCCTAGACTAAGGTACAGGCGATCTAAATATGTAGCAAGCAAATCATCCTATCCTCATATTTGCAACCCTAGACAAAAACTATCAGTTGCCAATTGATAATGTGGCTCAAGGCTTCACCTAATTTTGCAATTGTTAAAATGAAGTAAAGCTGGGCATTCATACACAAACTAACATAGACGAAATAAATTAAATTAAATGCATCTTTTATTCCTCTTTGAATCAATTCATTCTCTTTTACAAATCAATCCCTCTTAGGGATACCCTTTTGATACTTCAATTACAATAGATCTATTCCCTTTCTATGGTAGATGCAAATCAAATGCCTTCTAGGGTGACACAAACTGCTCTAGGGTGGAGTTAACCCTCTTCTTCACATTGAGGAAGGAATTGGATGATTGAATATCCTTCAATATCTATTCCCTGCAATCAAGAAACAACAATAACACATCAAAATCAAAGGTAACCTCTCTTGATGAGGTCTTTTAAGGAAGTTTCACAAAAGTATGCCATGACAAGCATATAATCAAGAAAATGAGTAAAGCATGGTACACATATGTTAATCATGAAATGTGATCATTAAGCATATTCAAGAAAACATGTATTACCTATCTACTAGATTAATTAACACATAGGAATCCAAGGTGCATGAAACAACCTATAATTACACCAATTATCAAATTGACAATATGAAAGCAAACCTACTTCAAATGCTTAATATGACTAGTCATATGCCTCTAAAACACTAATTGAACATGTATTAAGCCTAACATGATCTAACTAATTAATTTGCAATAAATAACACAAGGATATTTGTGGCCATTTTCTCACCACGGGTATGAGATGTGGTCAGCACTATAGCCTGTGGCTGACAGCCGCGATGAGGATCTGAATAGATTTGCCCTCAAAATTAGGGTTTCCTCTATGATGTGCCTTGCCAAATTTATGGTCAAGGGTCACCTCTATGTCCTTTGATAGGTTTGTCAGTTGAATTCCAAAATTGGGCCTTCGTTTGCTCGAATTCATTTTTCTTGGCATTCTAGCTCCTTAGGACATCCATGACACAAATTGACATGATGTTTGATGAATTAGCAAATGAATTGGTAGCAAATCTCTCTCAATACACTCAGGTGAGTATACAATTTGATAGGGCTTCATTGCTTTGATCTCAATGCTCTCTCTCTTTTGCCCTAATTTTATGGGGTACTTATAGGATTACCCAAGGGCTAAGGGTGGCTTCCTCATGAAGCCAAGATCAATATTGGGCAGTTGAGTCTATTGGATGGAAGGTTTTCGACCCTTCCTCGCTCAAACCACTCTAATCTGCAACCAATTGGCCATTGCAACCAACTTTTAGGGTTAGATTAAGGCCGAATGAACTTTAGTCTTAACAATAGGTGTCATCCGTAGCTAGCACTACTAATCATAGGTGTCATTCATAGTCCCCAACTGACAGATTAGGGGCCACAATTGTCAGTCACGACTAGTACTGACTAGGTATAAATACCTAATTGAGTGGTAAAAACCATTGCTATACCTTGGATTTGTCCAAATATGGTCTTCTAGCATGTCCCATATGAGTAGTCACCATAGACATGACCTGTTTTAGGTGTCTATAGGAATACATTAAAGACATTGTCATAAATCCAGCATTTGAAGAAACCCTACAAGTGATACCCTAAGCTGCTAGATTATAGAAGTAAACGATCTCCAATCGAGAGACAAGTTTGCACCAGTCAAATAGGGCTTTGAATTACCCATAAGTGCTACGTAGCACATAGATATGGATCTACCGTTGTACAACAGTGAGGAGTGATTGAGGTAAAAATATTTATGCTTGTTTTAACATAAGGTTTTTTGGAGTTATAAGGGAACATATTATCTATTGCAATATTATATATTCATTAAACAAGCATACTTTAGACTTGTTAATATTTGCAAAAGTTATCAAGGAGGAATAAGGGATATTATTATTGTTAAAATTACTTGCAAATATTATTTTCTTATTTTTCCAAACTTGGGAGTTATAAGGAATACAACATAAACTTAGGAATTGGAAAATAGAAAACATTAAATCAACAAAAAAAGGGTGTTTAAAGAGGTTTATTAAATTTTTCAAAAGTTGAATTTTATGGTGTTGTCTGAAAAACACTTAAAGGAAGGAAAATAAATACCAACTTCAAAACCTCTTCAAAGAATTGAAAATAGTTCTTAGTTCAATAGGAGTAATAAGGAGATAGAGAAGTTATTTTTGTATTTAAAATTTTTTACAAAGTCAACTTAAAATTGAACTACAATTTACAAAAGCACTCTATTGATAATACATCCTATCCAAAAAATCCTTGGGATTCATAAGGTATTCTACAAAACTTGGTAATATTAGCATCAATAAAAAATTATCAAGTTCTAAATTCATTGGATAGATGTAAGCTTGCTACAAAACCTAAAAACATATTAGGTTTGTAAACTCTCATCATTAGGGAGATATAAGGAAGTCTACATAACCTAAAGGTTAAACAAAGGTTTTATCAAATCAAGCTTTTATATATTCTAAGGATCACATATAACCTAATATTGGGAGCTATAAGATATACTACTAAGATTTCATGGATGAAATTCTAAGAAAAGCTTTCAATAATGAAGAGCTATTCCAAGAAGTAGAATTTTACTCTCAAAATTTAATAGATACTCTCGAAGGATACAAGTATCTATCAACTAGAAATAAAGAAAAATTCTCCTTATTTCTTAAGGAAACCAGAGAAGGTAACTTTGCAGCCTTGATTAGTTATCTCCATGACATCCTCTTCACATCATGGTGGAACTCATAAAAATTGATTATATTCTTACAAGAAGAGTATCTAATAATTTATCTATCATTGATTGTGTTTGTAATTACTCAACACAAGAAAAAAGTTAGCAACAAGGAACAATATTATTGTGATGATCAACTAATTTTCCATGAAGCAAAAATTCCACCAGCTCCAATGTAGAATTACAAAAAGAGAAGAAAGAAGAAGAAAGGGTATACCAAAAAAGGGCACTACACTACAAATACTGAACCTATTAGGCACACTCAATTGAAAGAGGAACCTATACCATCAGCTTACTCAGCATCAACTTAAGAAATAAACTAATAGATCAACATGATCACAATCAACAATGAAGGAGAATACAAGTTCCATTATCCAATGGAATAAGATCCATATTAATTACCAAAAGTCTTCAATAGCCAAATAATGTAATATAGGTGGTGTTAGAGTTAGAGTCTATTACATAATTTATATCATGCAAATGTACGTTCCTAGGTACATACTTAGGACATTAGATTAATTTAGGGGGAAGTTATCTAGTTACTTCATGCAATGTAATAAATGCATAAGTATCAATGTGCAAGTTGTAAATGTGCAAGGTGTCCTTTGCACAACTAGGTATAATGTTGGCCAAGATATCTATATTCCATTATAAGAGGTCCTCATTGTAATAGTTTGAAATGCAAGTCAGTAGGTATTGTTAAAAAATCCTCTCTTGAAAAGAAATTCAAAATTTCTCCAAGGTTCTTGCTTGCTTAATTATTTAAAATGTGTTTGATTGCTTGTAAAAATATGAAAATGTGTTGAAATACCTTAGAGGTGCAAGTAATTGTTAACAAGGGGCCTGTAGTTTGGTATTGATTTGATTTAAAATAATGTTGTTGCTCATGTGATTGTTAAAAATGTGTATTTATTGATCCACTATCTACATTGAAATAATGATTTCAAAACGGTCATTTAATCCATCTTATCTCAAATTGTTCAAGTATATTTTATCTTCTTTTGTTAATATTTGTTTAAGAATGAAATAAAATGACTAAATCTCACTTTGAAATGAGAATCCCGAAATGGTGATTTAATTCATTTTATCTTCTTTGTTAAACAAATTTTATCTTGCTTTGTTAAACAAATTTTATCTTATTTTTTTAAGCTTTGTTTGAGCATGAAATAAAATGACTAAATCTAACTTTGAAATGTGAATCCCGGAACGGTGATTTAATTTATTTTTATCTTTCTTTGTGAAACAAATTTTATCTTGCTTTGTTAACCAATTTTATCTTGCTTTGTTAAAAAAAAATTAAAATGATAGAACTTGTGGGGTGCAAGAATTTTATTTCAGCATCTTGGAAGTGCTCTAATTGAATGTATCCAAATAATTTAATATTTTAGCCTTGAAGAAATAATTATTTGGATATTTTAATTACTTCAAAACCCAACTTTAAATGCAAAAAAATATAACCCTCCTAGGGTTTTGAGTGTTTGATGGAACTTAAAGAAAATAAAATGGAAAATAAAATAAAAACAAAGCTAAGTTTAGAGGAAAAAATTATGAAAATCTAAAATGAAATGGAAACAAAGTGTGGAAAAATGATAAAAGTGAGCTATTGTAAATTAGTTCCTCCTATTATGCAAGAAAGAGAAGATCATGAATACTAAAACAAAACCAAGTTAGACCTACATCCACACAATCTAAATTTAGTTAAGTGCAAGAGTCTGAGGGATAAAACATGTACCAAAAATATTAAATGATGCTACCATATCCATGCATAAAACACCATCGAATAAACTCAATACATGTGTGAGAAAGATATGCAATAAAAATAAATTATATTCAAAACCTTCTGTCTACATACAAGGTGAGAAATGTGTTTTGCAGTAGCTTTCAAAATCTTCCAATCCTCTTCACGCCTTTTGCTCCAAAAAATTTCAGCCCCGTTTCTGCGTTTCGATGTCATATTTAAAATCTTCAAACAACCCTTCGTTTCATATTTTATTTGATGAAAAATTATTTGCTTGCTTTCCCCCCTTTGCATGTGCTTAAACGGTTCCCTCATAACGTTTTATTTTGTAACGATTTTCTTTCACCTTAAAGGATTCATAACCATCCTTGTCTTCTTTTGTTTTATAATATTTTTCATAACCAATATTTTCCATTGGTTAGACTGCTACAATTTCTATGTTCGGCCATGTGTATTAAAACTTTTTTATTGATAGTTGATATCGTATTAAAACCATTATCTGTGTAAACTGCCATCAATGTCCGTGCATGCAAACTATACATAAAAATGATAGGGCTTTTCTACACTGCACCATGGACACGTTGGTGATTTTGGGTTCTTGTATGGTCATACCAGATTCCAAGGAGGAGATGTACCACCAGGAAAACTTGTCCCCTTACCACCCTATGTAAATTACGTAGCCATCTTCGTAGGAATCTCCCCTCGGTGGGCAATGATCGAACATAAAACTTGGCATCTACATTCAGTCTTGGCTTTCTTCATATGAAATAATTTACACTGCATAACCCAATGTTTTCAGCCAATGATGATTAGAAACTTTATATAATATTGCATGGTACAAATCCCTTTGTTGGGTGATAAATACTGGTGGGAGTTTGGATTGAGCAACCGGTAGGTAAGCTACAGCAAACGCATGACAATCTTTCCCAGATCTTTCACTATCACTTCTTTTTGTCATGAATTCTCTCTTGTTCATCATCTCCAAACTCTTGATCATATATTATTAACCTAATAGATAACAAGCCAAAAATTATTTACACCGCAGGTAAAACATCTTCTGTAATCATAGACTTTGCTTCTACCAGTAGCGAGATCCAACTTATTTCATTCAATGTTTACTCGTACTCTAGTCATCTTCATACGAAGGACATGATATGATATCCTTTCAAAGCTTTCTCATCATGTCCCCCACTAACTTTTCTTGGTATTTCTCATTCAGAAACCCCTTGATTGTTTGTATCCATTGTATAATTTATCTCCAAAAACAACATCGATGCTTATGACATTCGAATCATGGCAAATATGCTTCACAGGGTTGTCCTCTATCTCCACATAGATGCACTCCTCTTGGGATTCAAATCATTGACATTTTTGGCTTTCCTTCTCCATTACCTTTATATAAAATCATTTGATAAACATGTGGGTGGATCTACAATTATGGATTGACTGCTTGTAATGATATGACACTTACCTTGAAGCTTCATCCCCACACTATGTTTAATTCTTTCTTACTGGTATCTTCAAATGGCAATGGCACAATAGGTCCAACAGGTATGGTAGACGAGTCATCACGAACCTTTCACATTTATGCCAAACTCATTATTTTGATGCTCAAGTCAGCAGTAGTTAGGTTCAATCTTTTCTCGTTGAGTATAGCTCCACATCGTCAACATGGACCCATCCACATCATCACCATTGAGCCTAGGTCCACATCATCAAAGTGGGCTCATCTGCATTGACAATCCACATTCACGTCAACACAATCCTTGTCCTTTACAAATACCCACCAAGGAGGAGAGGCATTCTTTTCATACCCTGCATAGGTGTATACGAATGATATAATCAAACTATAATAAAATCAACATTCATTACCATTAAATCAAATTATAATATAATTCAAATTATAATATGATCAACATTCATCACAATTAAATTAAATTATAATATAATTCATATTAATTATAATATAAATCAAATTGTAATATAATCAATATTAATTATAATATAAATCAAACTATCATCCATACATCCCAATAATGATATGATAATATTTTGAATATTATCCATGCATGGGTTGACAAGCAATTTATCCAATGAATTTTGATCTCTTCTTTTAATAAATATAATCAAATGAGCTTTTATGAGGCATTTTTCCCACCTGGATTCAAACTTAATCTCCCTAAGGTTTGACAATGAGATCAATTATAAAAACACTAACACTAACCTCGATTGACACCATGAACAGAGACTCTACCTCGAAGCCTTGAATAATGCATACTATAAAACTACTTTAGAAACAAAAACATCAAAACCACTCGAAGTAAATAGAAAAAATCATGCCCAAAATAAAAGCTTCAAGTGGGTCCCCAAAATTGGGGGGTGTTGTGCAACTTTCACAACAAATGGTGACTCTCCTGGGAAATGCTCCTAAGCATTTTGGATAAAGAATCCAAACTATGACCAAGAAAACCAAATATCAAAGAAATAGATATCATCTAGAAATATCCTGAGGAAGTGGGGTAAATAGCTTTAAATGAAAATAGATGAATCATTTGCTTCCACTTAGTGTGTGAATTGTGATTCATTTTGTATTCTTGAAACAATTCAGATTCCATCATTTAGTTTGCATTTAGGCTATAAAATGTCATTGATAAAAATATACCTCTACATTGCTCCACTACCAACCAAGCATTTATAGCCCCGATGGAGATGACCTTGATCTCTTCTAGACCTTTATCTAATTCCAGTTAGGTGTCTATAGCCCTGGTAGAGATTGTCTAAATCACCCAGGCATGAGATGAATTTTGCATTTTTTTATTATTAAGCATTTAATTGCTTTGCAAAATTTGTATGCCAACTGGGTTAGAGACCACTTAAGGCTAAATATGGAGTGTATTAGATTTTCACCTTAATTTGTAAATCAAAATGACTTCATCCTTCAATATTTCAAAGAATACCCCTTTAATGTAGTGAGTTACATGTGGAGCTTCAGCGAAATATCTCATTGTTCCAAAATCCACCATCTTAGTCCAAAATCTAAGAATGATTACTAAACAATTTTATTTCCTTTTCCTCAATTCCACATGATTCCAAACTAGGCCATCCATCCTACATGACAAAGGAACACTATCAACAAAGAAACCAAGAGTTAGTAGATATCACAAAACACTACCTCAATCGAAGGAACCAACCCAAAATGCATTTGTGAACATGAAAAGAAAAACTCAAAAATAAACCAAAACCTAACCTAATGTGAATTGACATAAATGCAAAGCACACAAACAAAACAAAGTAAGATGAAATTTTGAAATCAAATATCACAAAACAAGTGAATAAACAAAAACTATACCTAAACATTATAAAATAAAATGCATGAAAACGGAATTCTATATACAAGACTATTTACAAAACAAGACTTGGGATTTTTCGTATATGAAATTTTCTAAGATCCTAAACACGATTACCACAATTTGAAATATATATGATGTGATAGGCATACCATATTTTATGGGCATCATACCACAATAATATTAGGCCTAAAAATACAAAGGCCTTTATTTTGCCTCTCTCACCCCACTAGTTTAGTTTAATTCCATCTTCATTCTCAAATTTCGAGTTTGCTTCATAAAAATTAATGGTACATAATTGATTTTCAATTAATTATTGTTTACTATATGAGATGTTTATTATTGAATTTGTATCTTCAATCACATTTTCAACCAACATGGTGTGAATTCCCATTTTTGATTCAGTGCTCCAAATACTATCTTCATTGTTATGATTAGACATGATCCTTTCCAAGCTTGACCCTATTTCTGAAAATTTTATTGTCAAACCATCATTCATAGCTTCAGACCAATCATAATGATGTAGCATTTTACAAGCATCTAGGATATCTAACATATGAGGATCATTATAACTTTGTATCCTAGATTCAATTATCAATTGTTGATGAACTTGATCTAGTAACTCGAAAACATCTACCTCTATTTTGTTCAACATAGCAACCTTATCACTGATGTGAGTAGGAATCAATTGAAATTCTTGGTTCACCGTAAATGGCATTTTATTATCAACAATATCTGAATCCAACATACAATTATGTAAACTTTTACTTGGAGTTCGAATGGTTGAACAGAAATGCTGAGATTCTACCTTTTGTACATTTCCATTTACCAGGACTTGATGAGCCTTTGTGATTCCCTCCTTTTCCTCATGGTCTTCATCATCATCATATTGTAGCCCTTCATCTTCATTGATCACCTATTTTTCAAAAATAGTAAAATTAGTCACAAAATTAAAAATATGCCCATCCTTTTCAAACCATAAATCTTGTTGATCAAGGGATGTGTTAAATAACACATCTTCTTGATCAACTACCTGAGTCATCTCAAATAGAGCAAAATTTTCCTTTGGATCATCAATGATATCAAATCCAAACCATTCATGTTCTATATTTTTCTCTACCTGAGGTAACATATGCATTATAGGATTATTAGGTGAGATCAGGCTTTCAATTTCTTGCATATCAAGTGCGGAAAAAATGATTAATTCCCATTATTTGACTTGAATAATATGATTATTATCTTGGTGAGATCCCATCCTTTCTTTCACATCATCTTCGAATACATCTATATATTCCTTTTCAAATTTACCTTCATCCACTTTTGATGGTTCTAGTGTTTCCAAAATTGAATCAATTCCTACATTTAGATTGACTTGATTATCACAATCCTCATTTACATCTAATGACTCTGAGATTATCATTTCTATCTGGTCATTATTTGGAACATATTGAATTTCTTGATCATTTACTTTAATAATTTTATCTAATTCTATGGAAGGTCCCAACCTGTCATATGTTTCAATGCTAGTTAGATCTAGGACTCCTCCATTGTCTAAGAGAGTATCACTTTGAGTGTCTTTGAAATTTATCTCATGAACATGATTTGAATGATGGTCAAGATGTGTATGTTGCTTTTGTTTCCGTAATTGAACTATGTCTTTTCTAAGTTGTAAAACTAACCAACACATATTTTCTGCATGAGGATTGGTATCATTAACCTGAGCCATAGTAGTTTGATTCACCATATTATCTAGAGGTATTGGGGTATTTTGAAATTGATTTGAATTTGAGAATGATTGCTGATTTTGAATGGTAGATTGAGGTGAATAAACTTTTGGGTCGGTAAGGGAGGTATCAAATGATTGAGGATTATATGATCCAAGACCCACACCAAAACCTTGAAAACTCAATTGTTGTTCAAATGTGATTGCTTTCGTATAGGCTTTGGACAATGATGTGATTTGAGGACCCCTTCGCAAATACATGGAAGTTAATGGGTCAAGAGCATTGAAATACAATTGGATAGCATCTCCTTTTGTAGGCACAAAAGGTACCATCAATTGAGTATATAACTTGTGGAACCTCTTAATGAATAGCCGCAAGGATTTATTAGGTTCTTTACAAGCAATGACAAACTGATGGTATATGAGCATTGGGTCAACTGGCCTTTGATTAAAATGATTAAGAAAAGTTACCTCTAGTTGAACCCAAGAGGTGATTGAACCTGAAGGTAGGTTGGTAAACCAGTCATATGTAAACCTATCCAAAGTGCAAAGGAACATTTTACAAGCAACATCTTCATGCATTATTTGCAAATGAATCATACTATCTTTGAATGCATGAATGTGTGCTTCATATGACCCTGTCACATCGTGCCTAAACTAGGGTAGATAACATGTAAAATCTATAGGCACATCATGTGAAGACCTAGGTATGTTTAAAGGGCTATTGCAAATCATCCAAGGAGCAAAAATTGCCATTAGTGGATCTTAAAGAATATAACTTTTAGTACCAATTTTGCTAGTCAAAGAAATATATCTTGCAGAGATGCATAAAATGACTAACAATTTTCAAATTTTTTAATGAATAAATCATCATGTTCATCCATTACAATGCATCAGTCAAATCCTAACAATAAGGAACAATTCTCAAATTTGTAAAAGGTTAGCATCAATGCATCATCAATTAGAGAATTTTCCAACCAACAAATGTGAACAAATTTCATCAAAAAAATTGTAAGTCAAAGCAAATACCTTCAATTCAGGCCCTCCTTCTAGCACCAATTTTGTTGAGTGATAATTTTGCCCAATTGCAAAACCACTATCACAGTCAAGGTTTTGTTAAAAAACCCTCTCTTTCAAAGAAATTTAGAATCTCTCCAAGGTTATTGCTTTTTTAATTATTTAAAATGTGCTTGATTTCTTGTAAAAAAATAAAAATGTGTTGAAATACCTTAGAGGTGCAAGTAACTGTTAACAAGGGGCCTGTGGTTTAGTATTGATTTGATTTACAATAATTTTGTTGCTCATGTGATTATTAAAAATGTGTATTTATTGATCCACTATCTACTTTGAAATAATGATTCTAGAACGGTGATTTAATCCATTTTATCTCAAATTGTTTAAGTAGATTTTATCTTCTTTTGTTAAGCTTTGTTTAAGCATGAAATAAAATGACTAAATCTAACTTTGAAATGTGAATCCCAAAACGGTGATTTAATTCATTTTATCTTCTTTGTTAAACAAATTTTATCTTGTTTTGTTAAGCTTTGTTTGAGCATGAAATAAAATGACTAAATCTAACTTTGAAATGTGAATCCCGAAATGGTGATTTAATTCATTTTATCTTGCTTTATGAAACAGATTTTATCTTGCTTTGTTAACCAATTTTATCTTGCTTTGTTAAAAAAATTTAAAATGATAGAACTTGTGGGGTGCAAGAATTTTATTTTAGCATCTTAGGAAGTGCTCTAATTGAATGTGTCCAAATAATTTAATATTTTAGCCTTGAAGAAATAATTATTTGGATATTTTAATTACTTCAAAACCCCAAAATTAAATGCAAAAAATTATAACCCTCCTAGGGATTTGAATTTTTGATGGAACTTAAATAAAATAAAATAGAAAATAAATAAAAACAAAAGCTAACGCTAGAGGAAAAAATTATGAAAATCTAAAATGAAATGGAAATAAAGTGTGGAAAAGCGATAAAAGTGAACTACTGTAAATTAGTTCCTCCTATTCTGCAGGAAAGAGAAGATCATGAATACTAAAACAAAACCAAGTTATACCTGCATCCACACAATCTAAATCTAGTTAAGTGCAAGAGTCTGAGGGATAAAACATGTACCAAAAATATATAATGATGCTACCATATCCATGCATAAATCACCATAGAATAAAATAAATACATGTATGGGAAAGATATGCAATAAAAATAAATTATATTCAAAACCTTTTGTCTACATACAAGGTGGGAAATATGTTTTGTAGTAGCTCCCAAAATCTTCCAATCCTCTTCACGCGTTTTGCTCCAAAAAATTTCAGCCCTGTTTCTGCATTTCAATCCCATATTTAAAATATTTAAAAAACCCTTTGTTTCATATTTTATTCGATGAAAAATGATTTTCTTGCTTTCTTTGCACATGCTTCAACGGTTCCCTCATAACGTTTTATTTTGTAACACTTTTCTTTCACCTTAAAGGATTCATAACCGTCCTTGTCTTCTTTTGTTTTATAAAATTTTTCGTAACCAATATTTTCCATTGGTTAGACTGCTACAATTTCTAAGTTCGAACATGTGTATTAAAATTTTTTATTGATCTTAGATATCGTATTAAAACCATTATTCGTGCAAACTGTCGTTAATGTCCGTGCATGCGAACTATATATCGAAGATGAAAGGGCTTTTCTACACTACACCATGGACACGTTGGCAATGTTGGGTTATTGTATGGTCGTACCAGATTCCAAGGAGAAGATGTGCCACCAAGAAAACTTGGACCCTTACCACCCTACATAAGTTACGCAATTGTTTCCGTAGGTTTCTCCCCTCAGTGGGCAATGGTTGAACATAAAACTTGGCATCTACATTCAGTCTTGGCTTTCTTCTTATGAAAGAATTTACACTGCATAACTTGATATTTTTAGCCAATGACGATTAGAAACTTTATATAACATTGCATGGTATAAATTTGGGAGTTTGGTATGAGCAACCAATAGGTAAGCTACAATAAGCACATGACAGTCCTTCCTAGACCTTTCGCTATCACTTCTTGCTATCCTGAATGCTCTCTTGTTGTTCATCATCTCTAAAATTCTTGATCATACATTATGAACCTAATAGATAACAAGCCAAAAATTATTCACATTATAGGCAAAACATCCTCTATAATCACAGACTCTACTTTCGTTGGCAATGAGATCTAATTTACTTCATCCAATGTTTACTCGTACTCGATTTGTCTTCATACAAAGGACACACCATGACATCCTTTTGAAGATTTCTCATATGTCCCCCACTAACATTTCTTGGCATTTCTTATTTAGAAACCCTTCTATTATTTGTATCCATTACACCATAGAGTAAATATCTACTCCTATCCCTGAGGTGAATTTTTTTTATTTGATAGGCCTAAAATTCCTCTTCTTCTAGCCCAAAACCAGACCTCTAGATCTGCCCTCAGAATACAAAGAGAGATGATCCCATTCTTTTGAAAAAATTTGAAGAATACCTTCAACATTTGAACCCACACTCATAATCTCTTGTAGCATCAAAATATCTGGATAATATAATTGCACTAACCTATGCAAGGCAATATTTTTTGAGTCACTACCCAAACTCTAGATATTATAAGAAATGATAAGCATTAATTTATCCTTTTTGGGGTATGGCTTGATCTAAGTGCCCCAACAATTAATTTTTGTTTCCTACTCTTGATCTCCCTCATAGCTTTATCCTTGGCAAGTAGAATATTATATTTTCTTCCCAAAATAGGAGTGGTGATGATGTCTAGGCCAAGCCATCTTGCTACTATTGACTCCTCAAAAATGGCTTTAGATTTTTGAGATCTTAGATAATATCTAATTGGCCCCTTGAAAGACTCTCCACCCTCAAGTAAAATGAAAGTGGTGATGTAGACCTTGGCCATGTAGATATTGCTGGAATGATAAAGGGTTGACTAGCAGGGAGTTTATGGAAGTAATTCATTTTCTTTCTATTTTTCTTCATGAAAAGCTTTTGATTTTCTAACTCCAAAGTCAAGGATTGTAAGGGGTTAAATGATTCCTCCCCAAGAGATATCTTCCACACAAGAGAGTGATTCAAGGAACCAAGAGAACTATTATGTGGAGAGGTGCCTCCTTTGAAACAAGGGAAGGACCCTCCTTCCTCAAAGTGTAGTTTCTATTAAGCCCTCAATCTATCCCATTTTTGTATCCCTACCACTTCCACTATCTTGAACAATTTGTAAATGAAGATATTTTACCTCCATGATATGACATTTTCCTAGTCCACCCTTGTCATCTAGGGAGGTTCAAGTCCCAACTTCCTAATTACTTATGCCTTCCTCCATATTGTTAACTAGAACATCCACACACTCTCTAGTACTATGGTTCTCATAAGCCTTCCTTCTCCAATCCCTTATGAATTTTAGACCACAATATTCTACCATATGGCCATACACATGATATTGTGAGCAATGAAGAGGTAACTTCACATAGTCAAGAATCTAAAAATAATACCATTTTCTAATATCCATCTCTATAGTATCCAAAAGACCCTCCTGCATATCCATTTTCACCAAAATCTTAGCTATAGAATGTGTAGATCCACTCAAGAATTCTTGGTCCAAATCCATGCTTGACCCTAAGCTATTTCTAATTTATTTCAAAATCCTAGAATACCACAACTCCAAGGGTAATCTTGGCAACTTTACTCAAATAGGTTGTATCTATACCACAAATCCAAGGGTAATCTTGGCAACTTTAATCAAATAGGTTGTATCTATTTGGACTCCCTTCTTGGATCAAAACAAGGGGACCATAATTTTAAGGACATTGCAGAAGAGCCCCAAAACCATATTTTTTGTTGAATTTTATCTACATCCTCCATCGATTTGAATGAAAATTCTAACCAACCTCGAACCAAGACATGAAAACTATGAGCATATCCTAATATAGGACTCCACTCCCTCTCTAACCATTGATCAAGTGATTTTTTTTAGTAGAATTTTCCATAGAACCTCCCTGTTAGTGTTTTTCCTTCCATATCCAAAACTCTATCTAGCAGTACGTCTTCACCTATACCCAAATTTACTCCCCCCTATTTGAGCTTAACACATTTTTTCTTTTCTTAGAGTAGGATATGTTGTCATTAACTATAGTGTTCATCTCTTTGCTTAAACCTAGAAACTCCCCTCTCTCCATATTCCCTTACATGAATCTTGTTCCCAAAAAGAGATCATATTTCCCCCCAACCTATTCCTATAAAATTCTCTTTATGGCAACCTCCCGAGACCTTAATTTCATAAATCCTAAATCACCATCCAAAAATCTCATTTCCATGTGGTCAAGTGAAAACTTTGTTGACATGTTGATAGGATAGGAATTAAGTTCTGAAGAATAAAAATCCTGACCTTGTAAGCTTCCCTGCATAGAAATACCCAAGTTAGTAAAACTATACACTAAAGGATGTGGACTAAAAGAAGGACCTACAACAATATTCTTATCTAAAAACACATTTGAAGGTAATTTCTTCTTAGGAGAGGTCATTGAAATATCTGGTAACAAGTCTTCCAAAGGCTTCCTCTTTGACAAATGAGAGTCATCAACAAAAGGGCCAAACTCCCTCTCTGACTTCCATGTGGCTATCAAAACATATTTTTTAGGAAATATAGAAATGTTAGCCACTTTATCTGGAGTGTAGTCCACCAAATCAATCATATCCTCTACCTTCCACTTTAAACCTATTAAAACATGGGATGTTGACTAAAGCATCCAAAGCAATATCTTCAAGGCACTTTTTCTCAATAATCAATTTGTTTTCTTTTCAATAATCTTACTTTTGTATTATATGATAAATTATCTTATACAAGAGGTAGATTAGAGATCCTCAACATGTTCTATAGTATCACCAAAGGAAAAAATATTGGCTATTGATGAGAGGGCAGTAGATGGCTTAAATCATGGTGATGTGCAAGTTATCTATATAGAAAAGTATTGATAAGCATGGAAATTTTCTTGGTCATATAATCTTCACCATAGTCTCATCAAGAGCTATTGTATCCCTAAAAAGTTATAATTATAATTGTCCCTAACAATAATATCACAGTCCCTCAAAATTCCATAATTGACAATCTACTAGATGAACTAAACTATACCTAGGTTGTCTCCAAAGAAACATAAGTTCTAAAATACCCCAACTAAAAATCCAGTTAAAGTGCTTATAACCCAAAAATAAAAATTAGCTCCTCCCTTTGTCTACATAAGTTGTAGTCATTCTCATATTCATTTACCATTGTGCATTTCAAGGCTAGTTTTAGGTATGCATCCTATTATCTTCATCTACCTATCCTAAGTCTCCTACATCCCCTAGATCTCTATTGATGTTAAGTGATTTTAAAAATATAAGTTTATTTCCAAACCCAATCCAGCTACACCATGGACTCTTTTACAATCTCCTTTATTTCAGTAATTTTCCTTACATGGTCTTCATCTTCCCACTATGATACACTATATACAACATACCATATTCCCCCTACTAAAGCTATGGGGTCAGTGGGTATAGTGAATCTAAGGGTCCAACATAGGAAAAATATCACAATGCATGAAAAGTGCTATCCCCTAAAGCGTGTTGGAATTCTATTTATTCAAACTATCAAGTACCCGATAATCTTAATGTAACAGTCCTGATTGGCCAAGCTTGCCACAGTCACCAATGATTGTATCTCAAAGGTGCTAAACAAGATACAACACCATTGCATTCTTCTCATTTCTTTTTTTATTATTATTTATTTATGTTCACATCTTGCTTTTGTTGTAAAGAGTTTCACTACTACTAATGCACATCCATTTCAAACTTATCCCATTGACATCCACTTTTGCAGGGCCAAACTCATTCAAGTAATTTATCAAACACTTAAAGTGCAACTTTGGATCCTCCTTTTTCAAATAAATCCACAAATACTCTCACTAGAAGAACACCCCCTGATTCCTTCTTAAACTATTAACCATGAACATTCTTGCTTTGATACTGAGTAGCTAAGAGGCCACATGTAGGAATAATGGTAACCATAATTAACTCCTTCCAACTGCACCTAAGAGGAATCTACCAACTAACTCTAAACTAACCTTGTAAATCCTCACTGTCATGGGAACTGCATCTCTTTGAATTTTTTTACAAATACTTGTTGAGCATCCTCAAAAGGTTCCCCCTGCATTGCCTCCCATGCTTATTCATCTTATTATTATTCTGATCTAAAGCTCCTGAACATCTAAGATTCTAAAAGCACCATCCACATTCTAATCTGCAAGCAAAACCTTGGATTTAAAATAAGCTTAAGGAAAGGGTTTGGGGCCTCTAATGATGGTTGCGTTGACTCACAGGTGACACTTCATTTTTTATTCTAAATACTTATGACTTCAATAAGATCATTTGTTGTCATATGCTTTAAGAAATTTGTGTCGCAATTGATATCTTTCATCATAGGTTTGTTTTTCAAGCTTTTAATTAATTCTTCTTGCCTTTTGTTCTTTTCTTTAGAAACATAAAGAGTGAGTAGTTCCATATACATTATTTTACCTATATCAATAGGTAATGTAATAACATCCTTAGAGTTTTAATTTACTTCAATAAGTTTTGAACTCAGTAATTACCAAGTGTTGCAAAATTTTCATTTGTGGCTTCTCTGAAAAATGATTGTAAGCCCTTTGATTTTTTTGAAATAACTTTTTTTTTGTCAATACTCTCTATGCAAAGTTTTAGATATTTCCATATTTCCTTAATTTCTTCTAGTGAATCATATTAAATATTTTTTTGCTTTATTTCCATGATAATAATTTTGTAGTCTGAACAACACAAGCTTATACTAAGAGGGGGGTGAACAATATAAGATAAAACTTTTACGTTTCTTTCCAAATGATAACAACAATAATATCAATGTAGTAATGAAAAAATGCACAAATCATCACACATATGAGAGACACATATTTAACATGGTTCACCCAATATGGGCTACATCCATGGAGAAATATTGCTTATAAATTTCTCAACAAATTTCATGGACACCAACCCATAGGAGACACCAATACCCTATTAAAATTTTTGTGGACACCAATCCATAAGAGACACCAATCCCCTCTCAAGTTCGTGGACACCACTCCACAGGAGACACCAATCTCCTCTACTCTAGTTTTGTGGACACCACTCCACAGGAGACACCAATCCCCTCTGCTCTAGTTTTGTGGAAACCACTCCATAGGAGACACCAATCCCCTCTACTCTGGTTTTGTGGACACCACTTCACATGATACACCAATCCCATCAGCTCTAGTTTTATGGACACCACTCCACTGGAGACACCAATCCCCTCTGCTTTGGTTTTATGGACTCCAATACAAAGGAGATACCAATCCCCTCTCAATTTCATGGAAACCAATCCATATGAGACACAAATCCCCTATGTTCTAAATACTACTCATATCTGCTCCCAAACCTGATCACAAATCTACTCACAACTCTACTCAAATCAGCTCCATAACCTACTCACCAATCCTGATCACAACTCTGCTCAAATCAGCTCCATAACCTGCTCACAAATCCTGCTCACAACTCTACTCAAATCGGATCCATAACCTAATCACAAATCCTACTCACAAATTTGCTCAAATCAGCTCCATAACCTGCTCAAATATTCTCTTAAATTTGCTCACAAAACTTGCTCAAGTCCACTCACAAAACCTACTCATAAAAGTGCTCAACACTACTTCCAAAAACTGCTCATAAATGTGCTCACCAATTTGATCCAAAACTTTCTTACAAACATTGATCATCTACTTCCAAATATTGCATGCATACAATTCCCATCTATGCCTAAATCTTGCATACTAAATAATGCTCATTTATTCCCAAATATTGCATAATGATATCTTCAAGTTCTTCACCTATTTTTCAATGTGTTTTTCTCAACTAAATCAATTCAGACATATTCTACCCAAAATTCTTTTATCTTCATGAACATATAGAGAATGATATGCACTAAACAAATTCCCAATATGTTCTTCATATTCATTAAGTTTTTCGCTTTCACATGTCTCAAACTTATTACATTAAAAGGTAGCTCTAGTCTAGAACTTGATAACTGACCTAGTAATTGTTGATTTCCACCTTCACTTCAAAACCAATCATAATGCACAATTATATCCTTCTCATCTACTCCTAAAATAAATTATGAACAATGCATAAATTTACTCTCAAATATGATCTATAACCCTTGCACATTTAATCCCAATTTCAAGCATGACCAATGCACAAGTTTGCTCACAAATATGATCTGTAACTTTTGTACATTTACTCCCAATTTCAATCAAAACCAATGCACATCCAATAATTCCCTATACCTGCAACCATATGACAACAAAAATATTTTCCTCAAATAAAACCACCTTGAGAAAGAAATTAAATCCCATACCTCTAAATCTATGTCAATGATAATGATCTTCTCTTTACATGAGCTTTCCAAACCTGCCTTAACAATATGATTTTCTTTTTGTTCATGCATTTAAAAACTGGTTAGCAATTCTCTTTTTTTTCTTGATAAAATATCAAATCATCCACTGAAAAACCCTTATCAAAATATAAACATTAAATCTTAAAAATAACTTCTTATATATCCCTTTTGAAACTCACAATATAAAGCTTTATCTAACAACCAGAACCCTTATTTCTCCTTTTGCAAAAATTAAATCACATCATAACATCTTCTTTTATTATTTTGCAAAAATAAAATCTTATGCAAACATCATAACCCTTATATCTCCCCTTTATTTAATATGTAAAAATTAAAACTCTACAATGGCACCTTTACCCTTATATCTCCCTTTAATAAATTTAATAAAATAAAAAGCTTTTAAATACCTTGCACAATCACGACGGGATTCGATCCCCTATCCTATAAGAGCACAGTCCTTTCACGAGCACTCATGATAGGTTGTGCTACCATAGCACATGCAACCTAAACCGGTGCAAAATGATTGTTATTCCTTCGGTGCTCTATCATCAACAAACAAAATAGCGACAAAGGGATTTGATCCCTTAACCTCCCATGTAGCAGTGCTTCCACACAAGCTCGATGATCATCTAGGCTACCCCAGTAGATGGAATCAACAAGTGTAAAAGGATATTTACCTCCTTCAAAATTCTACCTTCACTCTTCAGAAAAATGACATCAACCAATTTCGACCTTGTGACCTCTTACAACATAGCGCCTTAACGCAAGCCTATCTACCGACTGGTCTACCCGGTCGATTAAGATATATGGGTCACAAATCAGTTTTAATGTTCGCATTCTGCTGCATCACTGCCAAAAGACCCGTGCTCTACTCCTCCCTCCTTTGTGCTACCACTTCTCTACTCGATCGGATTATATTCGAATTGCATATCTTACCACCAAAGTGAAACTTAGGGTCTTATATTTATATCTTCTTCATGCACCCAATGAAGTCGGCCTAGCTTTTTAATATTTTAATTTTCCACCTTTTGCATGGTCGGCCTTTAATTTATTTTTGCATGGTGCTATTTAGGAGGTCACCCACATTTGAACTTTTAAAAAATATTTAAATATTTAAACTTTTGCACTATATTTAAATCCTCTGATTTAAATATAAACCTCCTTCTTGAATATTATCACTTTTGCTTTGACAACATTAAATCACCTTGAATATATTTGTCTTGTCCTTCAACATTTTATCCTTGAAGATATTTCTACCTTTGAAGATATTTTTGCCTTTGATTTTATCCTTGAATATATTTTTGCCTTTGACATCAATGACAACCAATGACAACTCAGTATTTCCAACAATCTCCCCCTTTGTCATTGATGGTAACTCTATAATGAAACTGACCTTTACTGAACAGGATCACAAGTTGCTCCCCCTTACTAGCTGCTCCCCCTTACTAGTTGCTCCCCCTTACTAAAAACTCTCCCCCTTTGATATCAATGGCAAAGGGCTCCTTGGGGCTTGTAAGATAAGTCACTAAACATAGCCCCCTCACCACCTCCTTGTCTTGAGGTGATCAATTTTGAGATGGGAGTGAGACTCCCAAATTGCTATGCTCCTCTTCTTGTTTCATTTTATTTCTCCAAACTTTGGAGATCATACCCTTTTGAACATTTTGACCATTTTCCTTTTTTCTTGACTTCGAAAATTCAAGGAACACTGTTCTACACCATCTAGATGTATGCCCAAAATTGTTACAATTGTAACAAATGATATTGTAGTCCATGAAATATGCAAATGAATTAACATTTCTTCTACAATTTACAAATTTATGACAAAAATGACTACATGAGAAACAATAACCATGAAAAAAATAGTGAAACTTGTTTGATTGCCTTGGAGGATATTACCGCATGGTTCTCTCATTATTGTTTCTGTGATGGTCCTTGTTCCTTGATGGTGCATTTTTTTCATCCTCCTTGATGCTTCCACTTCTACACACATCAGCATAGGTCTTAGGTTCCTCTTCAATCATTTTATTTGATGCCTCTTTTCCTTTTGAGCTTGACTCTCCCTTTTGTTTCTCTTGACCTTCTTCAAAACCAAGTCTAGTCTTCATAAATGGAGATCTTTGTTCTTTGATAATATCATCCAATATTTTTGTGCTTTTATCAAACCTCATATTTTTCTATAACTTATCCTTAGATTTTTCCACTTCCATCCTTAGAGAGACAACCTCATGTTGTATTTTTTCACATTCCAACTCCTTTGCCTTTAACTTCTTAGCCATCCCTTCTTCAATTTGCTTTACCTCTTCAACTTTAACTTTCAATTCAATGAGTTCTTGAGATAACTTTACCTTTGTCTTCTCATCCTCTTGTACTTGAGCCTTCAATCTTGAGTTCTTCTTTCTAACCCTTTTCAACTCTTCAAGAGCACCAATAAGTTCCTCTTCTATGACAACCGTGGATTCCTCTTCACTTTCAGAATATTCTACAATAGGAGCATTTTATTTTACCTTCTTAGCCATGTGTGTTTTTGTAAGATATTTCTTTAAGCTGTTAGACTTTATGAAGGAACCTGCTCTGATACCAACTAAATAATACAAGCTTATATTGAGAGGGGGTGAATAGTATAAGATAAAACTTTTACTTTTCTTTCCAAATGATAACAATAATAATATCAATGCAGTAATGAAACAATGCACAAATAATCACACATATAAGAGACACAAATTTAATGTGGTTCATCCAATATGGGCTATATCCATGAAGAAATATTGCTTATAAATTTCTCAACAAATTTTATGGGCACCAACCCATAGGAGACACCAATCTCCTATTACAATTTTCATGGACACTAATCCACAAGAGACACCAATCTCCTATTACAATTTTCATGGACACCAATCCATAAGAGACATCAATCCCCTCTCAATTTCATGGAGGTCAATACATAGGAGACACCAATCCCATCTCAAGTTTGAGGACACCACTCCATAGGAGACACCAATCCCCTCTACTCTGGTTTTGTGGAAACCACTCCATAGAATATACAAATCCCCTCTACTCTGGTTTTGTGGACACCACTTCATAGGAGACACTAATCCCATCTGCTCTAGTTTTATGGACATCACTCCATAGGATACATCAATCCCCTCTACTATAGTTTTATGGACACCACTCCACAGGAGACACCAATCCCCTCTTCTCTATTTTTATGGACTCCAATACATAGGAGACACCAATACCCTCTCAATTTCATGGACACTTATCCATAGGAGAAACCAATACCCTCTATTCTAAATACTGCTCAGATATGCTCCCAAACCTAATCATAAATCCTTCTCACAACTCTGCTCAAATCAGCTCCATAACCTGCTCACCAATATTGCTCACAAATTTGCTTAAATTAGATCCATAACATGCTCATAAATCTTGCTCACAACTCTACTCAAATCAGCTCCATAACCTGCTCATAAATCCTACTCATAATTCTGCTCAAATCAGCTCCATAACCTACTCAAATATGCTCTCAAATCTGCTCATAAAACCTACTCAAATTCGCTCACAAAACTTGCTCATAAAAGTGCTCAAAACTACTTCCAAAACCTACTTGTAAATGTGCTCAACAATCTGATCCAAAATATAATTACAAACACTGCTCATCTACTTTCAAAACTTGCATGCATACAATGCTCATCTATTTCCAAATCTTGTATACTAAAAAATGCTCATCTATTCCCAAATTTTGCATAATGATATCTTCAAGTTCTTCACTTATTCTTCAATGTGCTTTTCTCAACTAAAGCAATTCAGACATATTCTATCCAGAATGATTTTATCTTCATGAACATATAGATAATGATATGCACTAAACAAATGTCAAATATGTTCTTCACATTCATTAAGTTTGTCGCTTTCACATGTCTCATATTTATTACATCAAAAGGTAGCTTTAGTCTAGCACTAGATAACTAACCTGGTAATTATTGATTTCCACCTTCACTTCAAAACCAATCACAATGCACAAGTTTGTCCTTCTCATCTACTCCCAAAATAAATTATGAACAATGCACAAATTTGCTCTCAAATCTGATCTATAACCCTTGCACATTTACTTCCAATTTCAAGCATAACTAATGCACAAGTTTGCTCAAAAATATGATCTATAAATTTTGCACATTTACTCCAAATTTCAATCAAAACCAATGCACATCCAATAATTCCTTATACCTCCAACCATATGACAACAAAAATATTTTCCTCAAATAAAACCACCTTGAGAAAGGAATTAAATCACCATACCTCTAAATCTATCTCAATGATAATGATCTTCTTTTTGCATGAGCTTTCCAAACCTGCCTTAACAAAATGATTTTCTTTTTGTTCGTGCCTTCAAAAAATGGTTAGCAATTCTCTTTTTCTTTTCTTGATAAAATATCAAATCATCCACTCAAAAACCCTTATCAAAATATAAACAATAAAGCTTAAAAATAACTCCTTATATCTCCCTTTTAAAACTCACAATATAAAGCTTTATTTAACAAGAACCCTTATTTCTCCTTTTGCAAAAATTAAATTCACATCATAAAATCTTCTTTTATTATTTTACAAAAATAAAATCTTATGCAAACATCATAACCCTTATATCTTCCCTTTATTTAATATGCAAAAATTAAAACTCTACAATGGTACCTTTACCCTTATATCTCCCTTTAATAAATATAATAAAACAAAAAGCTTTTAAATACCTTACACAGCCACAACGGGATTTGATCCCCTATCCTAAAGGATCGTAATGCTTTCACAAGTTCTCGTGAATGGCTATGCTACCACATCACATGCAATCTAAACTGGTGCAAAACGAATGTTATTCCTTTGATGCTCTATCATCAACAAACAAAATAGCGATAAAGGGATTTGATCCCTTAACCTCCCATGTGGCAGTGCTTCTACACAAGCTCAATGACCGTCTAGGCTACCCCAGTGGATGGAATCAACAAGCACAAAAGGATATTTACCTCCTTCAAAATTCTACCTTCACTCTTTAGCAAAACGGTGTCAACCAGTTTTGACCTTGTGATCTCTTGCAACACAGTGCCTTAGCGCAAGCCTGGCTACCGACTAGTCTACCCGATTAGTTAAGATATATGAGGCACGAACTAATTTTAATGTTCACATTCTGCTCCATCGTTTCCAAAATACCCACACACTACTCCTCCCTCCTTCGCGTTGCCACTTCTCCGCTCGATCGGATTATATTCGAATTACATATATTACCGCCAAAGTGAAACTTAGGATCATATTTATATCTTCTTTGTCATGTGCCCAATGAAATCGTCCTAGATTTTTAATATTTTAATTTTCCACCTTTTGCATGGTTGACCTATAATTTATTTTTGCATGGTGCTATTTAGGAGGTTGCCCACATTTGAAATTTTAGAAAATATTTAAATATTTAGATTTTTAAATATTTAAAATTTTGCACTATATTTAAATCCTCTTATTTAAATATAAACCTCCTTCTTGAATATTATCACTTTTTCTCTAAAAACATTAAATTGCCTTGGAGATATTTGTCTTGTCCTTCAACATTTTATCCTTGAAGATATTTTTGCCTTTGATTTTATCCTTGAAGATATTTCTACCTTTGACATCAATGACAACCAATGATAACTCAGTATTTCCAACATAGTCTTCTCAAATTTTCCAAGTTATTTTCCTTTGTTGTGGAATCCCTTATTACTCCCGAATTTAAAAATTATTCCTTAATTGTCTTCTTTTATTCCTTCAAAATTTTCAACCTTTAATCTTCAATTTATTTACTTCAAATTCTTTCAATTTTTTCTTCAATCAATCTTCTTCCTTCAATATTTTCCTTCAAATTTCAAATTTCTCTTTTTTAACTTTTCACTCTTTAATCTCTTATTCTTCCTTTCAATTTAATTTCTTAATTTCACTTCTTCACTTTCTTCATTAAATTTTTTTATTCTTCTTCCATTTATTCCTATGACTTCCATTAATTAAAGTTGCACAAATCAATTAATTTCTTTCAATCAATTTCTTCTTCAATTCAATTTCACATTTTTCATTTAAACAATTCAATAATCTTCTTCTATTTTTCTTCTTGTAACTCCCTTCAATTTCAATTTAAAATTTAACGTTCTCCCAATTTTATTACTTCTTATATCTCCCTTCAATTCATTCTTTACTTCTTCAATTTGTTTGTTCTTCACATTCTTATATCTCTCAAAAATAAATCAATCCACTTTCATTCAAATAAAACAACTCTTTTCAAATCAACCCAACTTGTTCAAATAATATAAAGGTCAAAGTATACCTTTAATGGTGCTTATACTTCACATTTGGATACTGTGTTAGCACGAAGTAATATTGCCTTTCCTTTGCATTAGGGTAAATTCACCATGTGATTAAACTTCCAAAATTATCTCTTCCCTAAGTATTACTCAACTAGTGTTCTACTTCAACCAATCACGTTCCACCCGACATCTCTGATTTTTGAAGAATTCTCAAATGATTCTCAATTTGCACCAAGCACTTGAATTTATTTACTCTTTGTATCCCTCCATATATTGAATACTCATAGCCTCTAGACAACACACTTGCCTCTTTTCTTCACTAGGTATTCTCCATAGATTCTAGTCTCTTACGTTCAATGTCTTTCCTATAGGTGTTTCTTGTCCTACATATCTTTCTAGTTGAATGTCTCTCCACTAGATGTTTCCTCTCCTACATAGTGTTCTAGCTCGAAATTTCTCCATTGGATGTTTTCTCTCCTCCATTGAATACTTAATATCTTGTTGTATCGTCCAATAGTGTTACTTGTAATGCTTTGATGTAGGCACTTATTATCACTCTACACGTTCACTTGTAACCTCAACAATATTTTCACCTTCAATCATTCTTCCTCTAGCAATCAATGCTATCTCCTTCAAACTCTACAATTCCTCTTCCTCTGTGACTCTCACTCTAACTACTCTTTATTTTTCTTCAACTATTCCTCACGTTTCTTCCTGCAATTATCTCACTTAATGTGGTTCCTTCCAATCTCACACAAGGTGGTGGCTTTGATACCATTGTTAGCATAATAATGGTATGTTCAAAGGTTAAACAATCTCTAAGATCATAAAACAACTCAATAACATGCATATATCAATTTATCAATAATGAACAATAAACTCACTAAAATATTTATTGAAACTACTAAAGCAATGCATAAATGCAAAACTTCTTCGAGTTACATATTACATGGATTTGTCTTCAATATATACATACATGATACTCTTCATATTACATGACTCTTGATATTTTCTCTCCTCAAACTAACGAGAGAACCAACTCTTCATATTTCCCTCTTACATAATAAATCTCACATATTACATAAATATAAAGTCTCTCATGATTGCTCATAACTTCTCACTTCTAAACTTGATACTTCACTCACATAACTCACACTTACAAATATGACACCTCACACTCATAACTCCACACTTATTTACATGACACATATTGTGAACTCAAATATATATATATGTAGGATTTTGAAAGGATTGCCCTTTCTCTTTTACATTAACTTCATCACATTGAGTTATTTGGTCCTATCGATATTTGAACCTTGGTGTGGGCTATATCAACTATATGTGTTAACCATTGAACCAAGGACATGTTGGCATTATGAACTCAAATATTAAACACACACCCTAATATAAATATTTATAAGGTACCAAATAATGTAATACCTCCAATAGATAAGGTGGAAAGTAGAAAATCAAGAGATATATTTTGGAAGCAAGTAGAATTTAGAAATGTGAACTCTAAAGGGACAACTATGTATGGTGGAAATGAAACTGGTAGGAAGGTTATAGAGATTGTTGTTGCTATTGTTGCACCTGTTGAGGCTCTCATCAGATACATTATTGCTATGGTTGCAATTGTACAATCCATGGTTATAATTGTAATGCCTTAAAGGAGGCTATAAGTACCACCTTTATTTTAGCTACTCCTAACTTCAACAAACCTTTTATCATTGAGTGTGATGCTTCAAGAACACATATTGGAGTTGTTTTAATGTAGGATGAAGACCTCTTAACCTTTAAAAGTAAGTAACTATCTAGCAAGAATATGGTCTGATCTACTTATAATAAGGAGATGTTATTCATTTTATATTTCATAGAGAAATAGAAGCCTTGATTATTGGGTTGATGGTTCATTATCAAAACTAACTAAGGTAGACTAAAGCATTTCCTAGGACATTGTCTCTCATGTATCAAATAGAATAAATGGCTAACCAAGCTATTAGGTTATGATTTTTCCATTGAATACAAGAAAGGAAAGGTGAATATGATGGTTTATACTCTTTCACACAAATATGAGGATGTTGTTGCTATCAATGCTATTTCTAGTCCCCTTCCACAAAGGCTTGGACAACTTTGGGAGGAATATTATTCAAATCCTAAGGCTACTTACATCATTCATGATGTGGAGGTTGGTACTTCAACTCCTTCCTTGTTATCATTTATTGATAAGATTATTTTAGATAAAAACCATATTTATAATGTTAGAAGATGAAGTCAATATCCAGATTTTCGATGTTTTTCACCAGAGTGGTGCATGGTGGTGCAATTTTTAAAGTGCTTTTGCTTTTAAAGTTGTTTTTACTTTTAAATTTGCTTTTGCTTTTAAAGTTGTTTTTTCTTTTAAAACTACTTTTACTTTTAAAGTTGCTTTTACTTTTAAATTTGCTTTTGTTTTTAAAAGTTGCTTTTTCTTTTAAAACAAGTTTTTTAATAAAGCATTTTTATCTGGAATGTACCACGGATTTTTTTGAAATCTTACTTTGTATTTCTATAAAAAGGATAATACCCCTTGCATTATTATAGTGCAAATGTATGAAAGCTTTCTAAGAATAACAAAAGAGAAAATTTACCTTCTACCCCGTGGTTTTTCCCTACACACTGTAGGGTTTTCCACGTAAAATCTCATGTACTATTTATGTTGTTTATCTTGCTTGCTTTTAATTATCCTAACATCTGGTATTAGAGCAAGGTTCTTTAAAAAATCATTGGTTAAGGTTTTGTGCGAGAGGGAGCTACAACAATGACAAGAGGTGTAACCAAGTTCGAGATTGAGAAGTTTAATTGTAAGAAGTTCATACTATGGAAGATAAATGTGGAGGATTTTTTGGTTCAGAATGACCAATCCCTAGCCTTGGAAGGTCTTGCAGGTAAACCTGACAGCATGATAGATGTGAATTGGATAGAGCTGGATAGAAATATGATGTCTACAATTCATCTCTACCTAGCATACTCTATCTTGTTCAATTTTGTTGAACAAACAACTGTGGAAGCCCTTTGGGAAAATCTTGAGAAGTTATATGAGACTAAATCAACAAAAAATAAGGTCTTCTTGAAAAATTAGCTTTATAGCCTAAATATGGAGGGTTCATCTGTAGCAGATCATTTGAATGAGTTTAATACTCTAATCAGTAATTTGGTCTCTATTGATGTGAATATGGAGGATGAAGATAAAGTAATCACCCTAATTTATTCTCTTTCGAACACCTGATATCATTTGGTGATGACCATCAACAATGCATCATATGGAGCTCAAAGAGTTTATGATGTCATAACTGCTTTGTTGGTAGAATATTTAATGTAAAAACTATCTTTGGAACCCTTAACCAATGAATCCCTATCTATGATAGGTCGATCTAATGAAAGGAGTCAAAAATATAGATCACAGTTCAAGTCTAAGTCAAAAGGATGCAAGCTGAAAGGGAGGTGTTGGCATTGTGGGAAGCCAAGACACACGAAGGACTATTAACATCTAAAAAAGGAGAAGAATGGTGAAAATAAAAATCAACCATCAGTCAAGACCAATACTAGAGATGTAGTAGAGATGGTAACATGTCAGGCCTCTTGTACCAGTAGTAGTAGATCTATTTTATATACCTATATTTTGGACTTACGTGCATCTTTCCACATGTCGTCACATAGAGACCAGTTTGTCAAATATCAATCCTATAATGGAGGGATGGTCTATTTGGGTGATGATCATCCTTTAAAAATTATGGGAAGAGGGGACATAAGTATCAGGCTGTACGATGGTATAGAAAAGGTGTTATGTGATGTACGACATGTGCCTACTTTGCAAAAGATTTTTCTCTCAATCAAGATGATGGATAAGCTTGGGTATTGTACTAATTTTGGTAATAATCATTACAAAATTACCATAGGATCCCAAGTAGTAGCAAAAGGATAACCTTATGGGACCCTATATCATTTATGTGGTGATATGATAACAAACCATGCAATAGCAACAACTTTAGACAATGCTCAGGATGGAATAATGCTATGGCATCAATGCCTAGGGTATATGAGTGAAAAAGAATTGAAAATTTTGCATGATTGAGGTATACTATCTAGGATTAAGTCTTGCAATTTAGACTTGTGTGATCACTATATTTTTGGTAAAAAAAAAAGGGTTTGATTTATTGCATGTCCTAGTAAGAGTTCTAATTTTTTGCAGTTTATATATTTTGATATATTTGGACTGGTTCCCACTTAGTCCTTAAAAGGTACTAGATATTATTGACATTTATAAATTATTATTCTATAAGAGTGTGAGTTTATTTTATGATAAATAAGTCGAAAGCTTTGAAAAAATTCAAAGAGTTCAAGGCAAGAGTAGAGAAATGTTTGGAAAAACCTATTTTATTCCTCAAGTCAGATAATGGGAGAGAATATTGCTCCAAGTAGTTTGATCAATTTTGTATGTAGAAAGGAATTAAGCACCAGAATATTGTGTCATATACTCCATAGCAAAATGGTGTGGCTAAGCAAATGAATCACACAATCATGGAATGTGCAATGAGCATGCACAACACATCCAGGTTGGAGAAAAGGTTCTAGGCATAGGTTGTTAATACATTTACTTACCTTATTAACAAGTCACCTACAACTACATTGGATGGATAAATTTTAGAGGAGGTTTGGTGTGGTAAGCCAATTAATTACTCTCATTTGCGTACCTTTGGCTGTGATGCATTTTCCCATGTTCCAAAAGAAAATAGGTACAAACTTGAACCAAAGTCAAGGAAATATATTTTTCTTGGTTATGGAGATACAGTGAAGGGGTATAGACTATGTGATCCTAGTGCACACAAGGTAATTAGTAGTCAGGATGTTATTTTTAATGAAAAATCCATGTAAAGGAAGGAGGTACAACAAACACTTGAAGTTGTATCTACTGAAGTAGATATGAACAAAGTTGAAAATGAATATAAGGATGTTGAAGTTTTTGATCAGTATGTAGATCAGCAAGTTTAGCAGCCTGAACAGTCACAAGACCAAGAACCACAACCAACAAAACATTGGATTAGAAAATCTACACATTCATAAAAATATTCGAACATATATTCTCTTTATTTTAGTCCTCTTTTACTTTGTTAACTGATGATGGGGAGCCTAGCTCATTTTAGGAAGCTAGAGAATCTAAGAATGTAGATAAATGAAGGAAATCCATGGACGAGGAGATGGAATCACTATGGAATAATGAAATGTGGGAACTTGTGGATCTCCCACCTAGAAGAAAGGTTGTTGGTAACAAGTGGGTGTACAAAGTAAAGAATAAAAATGATGGGTTGGAATGATATAAAGCTCACTTGGTGGCAAAGAGTTATGTGCAGAATTCAGGTAAAGACTTCAATGAAATCTTCTCTCCAGTTGTGAAACTGACTACTATTAGAGTTTTACTTGCACTTGTGGCAACACATGATTTCAGAGCTGGAGCAACTTGATGTAAAAACTATTTTCTCGCATGGTGATCTTGAGGAGGAGGTTTATATGGATCAACCTGAGATCTATGAAGAAAGAGGCAAAGAGCATTTGGTTTGCAAACTTAAGAAATCTTTGTATGGATTGAAACAGGCACCAAGGATGTGGTACAAAAAAATTGACACCTTCATGAAGAGCCAAAGTTTCAGTAGAAGTGAAGCTGGCCATTGTGCATAATATAAAAGGTTTGATGATGGCAGTTTTACTATCTTTCTATTGTATGTTGATGATATGCTAGTTTTAAGCCCTAGCATGAAGAAAATCAATGATCTTAAGGCTCAGATGGCTAGGATGTTTGATATAAAGGATTTAGGAGCAAAAAAACTAAATTTTAGAGATGAATATACATAAGGATAGAATAGGAAGGAAGATCTAGTTATGTCAAAATACATATATAGAAAATATTCTGCAATGCTTCAATATGCAAAATGTAAAACTAGTCAGTACCCCACTTCCTCCACACTTCAAATTATCTTTCGAATAGTATCCTAGAACAGAAGGAGAGAAGACAAGCATACCTCATGTATTGTATTCATCCGCATTAGGAATCCATGTATGCCATGGTGAGCACCAAATCAGATATTGCCCAAGCAGTGGGAGTAGTCATCCAGTACATGGTGAATCTTGGTAAGGAGTATTGGAATACAGTGAAGTGGATATTTACTTTGGATTAGTAGATTTGCAAGTTAAAGGTTTTTTGGATTCTAATTATGGAGGAGATAGATATGGATGAAATTCCACTATAGGATATACTTTCATTCTTGTTGGTGGAGCTATGAGTTGGACTTCTAAGTTGTAATCTATGGTGGCTTTATCAACCATTGAAGTAGAATATATTGCAACAACTCATGCTAGCAAAGAGGCAATTTCTCTAGAGTGACTTTTGAGTGACTTCAAGATAATGCAGGGAAAGACTACATTGCCTTATGATAGTCAAAGTGATATTCAGTTAGCGAAGAACCCAATATCCCACAATCACACCAAACACATTGATGTCCAATACCATTTTATAATAAATATGGTGGAAGAAGGTAGGATCCTGTTGGAGAAGATTGATATTGAAGTGAATCCTACAAATATGCTTACAAAGCCTATCAAGAGAGAGAATTTTGAGTGGTGCAAAACTTCTTTGGGCTTGCTGAAAACGTGATAAGGGCAGCATTCAGAAATTGACATTTAGATGGAAAACAAAGGCAAAGAATTATCGAATTCAAGTAGGAGAATGTTAAGAGGTGAATTCAATATCCAAATCTCTGATGTTCTTCAGCAGAGTGGTGCATGGTGGTGCAAATTTTAAAGTGTTTTTGCTTTTAAAGCTATTTTTTCTTTTAAAGTTTTTTTAAAGCTATTTTTTTCTTTTAAAGCTTGTTGAGAATAATAAAAGAGAAAAACTATATTTTACCCCGTGGTTTTTCCCTGCACACTGCAAGGTTTTCCACGTAAAATATTGTGTACTGTTTTTGTTGTTTAGCTTGCTTGCTTTTAATTTTTCTAACACTTTATATCCCTCCCTCTTTCACAATCAAGAATAATATTCTACAAGAATTGCATGCCTCCCCACTAGCTAGGCATTTTGAGTTCTTAAAAACATATCAATAGGTGAAGTATTCCCTTTCTTGGAAAATATTAAAAGCACTTGTTCAAAAATTTATGAATGAATGTGACGTATGTACAAGAAACAAGAGGAAAGCTATCAAATCCCCTATCTTATTGCAACCTCTATCTATGCTTGATTTCCAATAGGAGCACAAATCCATGGATTTTATTGAGGTTCTTTCTAGCTCAAAGGAAAAAATTATAACTATTGTGGTGGTGGATTGCCTTTCAAAGTATACTTATTTTATGCCCTATAACACCCTTTCATCATCAACAAGGATGCTTATTTTATGTCCTATAACACCCTTTCATAATTAATAAGGTTTCTACCATGATCCTCGATCTTATTTTCAAACTATATGGTATATACATGTCAATTATCACTTATTATGACCATATTTTCACTAGCAACTTTTGGAATGAATTGTTCATTCTCAGTGGTACTCAATTGAACAAGTCCTCTTTTTACGACCCTTATCTAATGGCTAAACAAATATTGTGAATAAATGTTTGGGTACTAACCTTTGTTGTTTCACCCAAGATAAATAGTATCAATGGGTTCATTGGCTTTCTTTAGTTGAATAGTGGTACAACACTTCTTATCATTTCCCCCTTAAGATATCTACATTTGAGGCATTGTATGGCTAAAAATGTCAATTCATGGTAGACCATGTTCTAATATTCTTCAAGGTAGCTTACATAGATGATTTGTTACAATAGCATCAACTTGTGCTTCAACTCCTTAAATAAAATACGTACCAAATCCAAAGTTGAATGAAGTAGTGTCAGGACATGCGCCACTTGGAGTGATAATTTAAGTGGGAGATATAGTCCTTTCACAACTCAAACGTTATAAGTAGTTTTTCCAAAATATCAAGTCTAGTCAAAAGTTGACATCTTGATTCTATGACCCATACAAGGTGGTTTGTTGCATTAGGTAAGTGGAATATTAGTTGGAGCTTCCTTCAACTTCTCACATCCACCATGTTTTTCATATTTCTTATCTTAAATATGTTATTGGTCAAAAGTCACAGTATTAAATAAAGCTCACAAAACTCAATGAAGAAGGGTGAATCAACCTCCAACCAATATCTATTTTGTAACCCCAAGTTTGTAATCTATGGTCTCACTAGTTGTAGCAGTTCCTCATCAAGTAGTAATATCTACATAATGAAGATTCAATGTGGGAGTTTGCGAGCATTCTCCAATCATTTCTAGCTTTGAGGACAAAGCTTTATGGGAGGAAATTCGTGTAATAACTCCAATAAATCCAAGTCAACTATCTTTATTATTGTTAGCTTGGGTGTAGATTTGGTTAGTCGATCCTTAAGTATTAAGGTCAGGGTTGGTTATTTTAGTCTATAAATAGAGGAATTCTATTGTAGTTGTTTGATAATTCATACTTGGTCTTAAGTCACCTCTGTGAAACTTTACTTTGTCTACGTGGCTACGAGATTTTACCCTCTCTAAGTGGCTAGGATTCACACTGATTTGGATGATGAAATTTGTTACTTGTGATATTTAATTTTTTGGTATAGAATTTGATTTATTGTTTTATTGAGTGTGTTTTATTGTGTATTTTTTAGTTTGTTATCATTGTTGCTATTTTGAAAATTGTTTCGTTACAATAAATCTATATTTCTTTAGACAGTAATATATCATAGAAATATGATTTTCATATAATATTGCATTAATGACTTTATGACTAAACATTAATAACATAATTGGTATAAAAAAATTTAATAGTATGTTCAAACATATATTAATAAATATTAATAAAAAATACATTTAAAAATGATTAAAAATAAATTTAAATTGAGAAGTTTTATTTATAGAAAAATAATATTTTAGATAAATTGAAACATGACTTTGTAACAACTTATCATATAATAATAAAAAACAAAATAATTATCCACGTGTTGTAGGTGAGTTGGAAAGGGTAGGGCAACCCTCCAAGGGAGGTCCTTGGTTCGAATCTCCACCCACATTGGGTACCCAAAATCTAGTTGATAATGCTAGTGCAATTAGAGCCATGCACGACTCCTAGATGATTTTGACGTGTAGAACCCCTTGGTCGTGGTTTCTCACACAAGGCAACCTCGTAAAAGGTTTTTCGCTAAATCCAACATAAAAATGAAAACATGATTTATTTATTTTGTGTAATACATAACTTAATCCACTTAAAAATTAATCTTTCATATAATTTTAATTATTTAATATATAACTAATAAATTTATATTTAATTTTTTAAATTGAAGTATTAAATAAATTATTATAAAATTAAATTAACATATCATTAAAGATAATCTGATCTATACTATCATAAATATTTACTTAAAATTACATAAAATTTAAATAATTTTTTAAATTTATTATTTGATGAATATAATATTAACCATATTATTTGATGAATATAATATTAACCATCTCTATTTACCAAATTTATGTTAAAACCATTCTAAATTAGAAGTCTATAGTCTCACTTAATATATAATTTATGTTAAAACCATTCTAAATTAGAAGTCTATAGTCTCCCTTAATATATATAAAGATAATCTTCAAGCTAGATGAAACAATAGTCTAAATTGGATTAGACGGATCATTTGTCTTTTTGATATGTCCTAGTTTCTTTTGACTATGTAAAAGTTAGGTTGATTGATTGCATCCTTAAAGTAGTCGGTCAATTTATGAATCCAAGGACATTATGATTTTTTTTTTTAATATTTATATAAAAAGATTGTTTTTAAAAAATGTTGTTTATTTAATATATTTTAATTGTTTAAATATGATAGTTGTGTAAAATTTTATTTTAAATCTTTATTCAAAATTTCAAAATCTTATATAATTTTTACACACTTTTCTTAATTATTTGGTTAGTGTAAGAAACTCTTACGATAAACGCATACGATTGAGCAGGTTCCCTCAACCATGACCCGTCCTAAAACTTAGAGTTATGCTTATCAATAAAGAATTTAACACACCCACCACATACCCACCCCTCTTGAACCTCCCGAAAAAGAGCCAAAACCTGTACAGTTACACTGTTCTTAAAATCTTAAAATCAATTACATGACTCAAACTTAACTCATTTTAATAAATATTTTAAACTTTCAATTTTATAAAATTTTAAAATTATAATTTAAATTTTATCAATAATTAAAAAATGCCCCCTTATACTTTTAAGTTTAACATTTTATTTTCTTTAAAAAAATAAGATATTTACTCAGTTCATGTGACGTTTGATTGAATAATTGTATGATTGCTAAGAGAGGGTAGATATAGGTTATGGAATCCTAAGTAGGCATTCTCATGAATTATTAGATGTTCTCTACTCATTGTCCATAAATATTATCATCTATATATATTTGGAACTACAAGGGTGGATTCAAATTATGATAGATGTGACGTCTACGCACTTCTTTCACCAAATTAAATATGGATTCTAAATAGATGTCATGAATAGTTTTTTAATATGGATTCTAAATAGATATCATTGATAGTTTTTTTTAATCCTTTTATTTTTAACAATTAGGTATAAGGGTTAGATATTCTTCTGAAGGTTTTACCTTCGAACACAAGTCAAATTATTGAAGTTGCTTCTATAACCCCTACATCTCCAAACTAAATATGGATTCTAAATAAATGTCATTAATAAAGTTTTTTTTCTCTTAACACAAACACAGGTCAAATCATTGAAGGGTTTTACCTTTGAATAAAAGTCAAATCATTGAAGTTGCTTCTATAACCCCTACATCTCCAAACTAAATATGGATTCTAAATAAATGTCATTGATAGAGTTTTTTTCCTCCGAACACAGGTCAAATCATTGAAGTTGCCTCTATAACCCCTACATCTCCAAACTAAATATGGATTCTAAAGATGCCTCTATAATCCCTACATCTCCAAACTAAATATGGATTCTAAATAGATGTCATTGATAGAGTTTTTTGATGAGGGGAATCAGTAACATCCTTTTTATTTTAACAATTGGGTGCAGGAGTTAGATATTCTTCCCGAAGTTTTTGCCTTCGAACATAGATCAAATCATTGAAATTGCCTTTATAACCCTTACATCTCCTTGGTAAACGTGGCCTGGAGTGAAGGAGATCCCCGATGGCTCAAGGTTAATATAATTGTCGTCAAGCTAGTACACACTCAGCGACATCAACTAAAGTCAAACTACTATCTTTACTCCTTTATTGGGCATGCCCTTAAGATTTGAACCTAGGTCTCCTCTTAGTAAATGCCCAAAGTCTTACCAATCCACCTAACTCTTGAGGGTGATGTCATTGATAAATAACTCTGTAATTTCAAAATGATAAATGATTGATTATGGATTCTAAATAGTCTTGAATTATTGAAAGTCACCTAAATTAATTAATGGTTTATTTTATTTTATAATTTAGATATTATTATTGTTGATATTGTTTTTTAGTAGAAAGGAATCAATAACACCTTTTACGCACGAATCCATCGTTCAAAGAATCGAACCAGCTCACTGACCAACATTCACCGACCAACATTCGAAGACTACCAACCAAGACTATACTTAATATTGTTAGTAACACATTAAAATGTTCATTGGCCAATTGTTTTTAAGGTAATTATAGTGCATGTCATATTTAATTAGTTATCTAACTAAATAAAAAAAATATTTAATTATTATTATTTTTGGTTATATAAGAGTTGTCACAACCATATTATTTTTAGTAACTGACAAGCGTAGGGTTTAAATCACAACGACTGCTTCCACTAAACCTATTCCACCTCGTTATTGTTAACCTGACGTGAAGGAGATCATCGACTGCTCCCACAAACCTATTCCATCTCGTTATTGTTAACCCGACGTGAAGGAGACCATCAATCGCATAGGGTTCAAATCACAACGATTGCTCCCACCAAACCTATTTTGCCTTGTTATTTTTAACCCGACATGAAGGAGACCATTGATCGCTCGAGATTCGTACTGTCATCATCGATTTGGTGCACACTCAAAAGATTCAGATCAGACTACTACCTTTGCAAACAAGCTGCTCCTGATGTTTGAACCTGGGTGTCTTCTTGGTAAGTGTTTGGCCAAAAAAACACTTAGGGGCAACGTACATGTCATATTATTTATATTCTAAAAATGCTCCAAAGGTTATTTTTGACTAAAAATAAATATACAAATTAATTATTTTTATTTTTATTTTTATTTTATAAAAATATATTAAAATTATAATATAGGTTTATTTTAAAAAATAATAATATAAAATTTTTAAATTATTTTTATTATTATCAAAAGAAAACAAATTTATGATAATACGTATTTAGATGTTAAATGTTTTATTAAAAGTAATTAGGAAGGATAAGATAATTAAGTATGATATAATAGTTCCTTAAAGCAAAAGATTAATATATAAATAAAACGGATATTGGACAAGTGTTTTAACTATTAAAAATTGATGATTTTCCTTTAAAAAAATGTTTTTCATTGCATTTTCTAGTTTAGAAGGTCCATGGTTTGTGGGAAACAATGGCTTGTATTTAATATTATGAAGTGAAGATATTTTTATATAGATTAAAAATCTTAAAATAATTCTAGTATGGGGTTAGTCTTTTAGGTTATCAATAAGGAGATATAGAAAAATATTTGAAATATTCTAAGGAATTTTACATTGATAAGATTTTTTAGGTTATATTATGTAATGAGGGCTATAATTTGGAGTTGTCATCTAGAGTTGTTGCTATTTAGAGTTGTCGTTTAGATTTATTATCTAGAGCTACCATATGGAGTTATTGTCTAGAGCTACTATCTAGAGCTACCATCTAAAGATATCATTTGGAGTTGTCATCTAGAGCTATTAACATATGGATTTATCATTTGAAGTTATCATAGAAAGAGTTTTTTTTGAAGATGGAGGAAGCAAAACCTGAAATAAGAATAGGATAAGATAGCCAATAAAATGATACAAAACCCAATATCCATGGAATAGAGGCTTTTTTATTTAGAGCAAATAGTCTTCCTTTAGGGGCAAGAGGACATGCTAATTATTTGGGACAAACCTAGGTAGAAACCTACCTAGAGAGAGATCCAAAAGAAATATTCACAAGTGGGGTGTAGAAGCAAATTAGGGTTTTTACCCAATCAAGGGAGGATTTATTGACTAGTGGGGCTAAAGACCGGTAAGATAAAAAACCTACCAAGTGTGGAGCAAAATGAAATGGATAAAAACCCCATGCTAGAGTGAGCAGGAGGCATATGGAAGGATCAAGCAAAGGAACCCTTATCATTCATAGATACTCTAATTAACTCAACAGATCTTATCCATTGCTTAGAACTGGTTAGTTTAGAGGATGGTAAGTTGAATATTCTAAAAGGTATGTTGGAGCATGAATGCCACTACCTTTCAAACACCATAATATGAAATTTTGTAGTTGTACAAGTGGCCTTGAAAAATATTCAAAAATAGTTTTTAGGTGTTGGAAGTGTAGGGGAGAGGCAAGTTTTTCTTTACTTCCTAAAACTTTTCTACTATTTCATTTCACTTGTGGAATATTTACAAAGAATTCTTAATAGGGGCCCCTAATTTTGGGGTAGTAAGCTTATATATGGATGTTTGACAAGTAAATTTAAGCCAAAACTAGAGTCCAGACAGAGATCCCTAATTTAGATATATCTTCCAAGCCTTCCATTGGAGTTTTGGAAAACAGAAATTTTAACAACTATAGGAAACTAGGTAGGAGGTTTTTTGGTAATGGATACTACCATTAAGACCAAATCCAAAACCTCTTTTGAAATATTCTATATCAACCAGAAGATAGATAAAACATACAAGAAAAAAATTAACCTCATAGATAAAGGACTGGAATATGTTCAACAGATTGAGTTTGATAATAAACACTTTTATTGTAGGGAGTGTGGGAAAATGGGCCATTTAGCCAATAGCTACTCTAAAAAATAACCAACTAGGGAAACTAGGGAGAAGAGAGTCTAGCAAAATAAAATAAACTTGGATGAAGACTCAATTCTAAGTGATAATGATGGCCTAAACGTGGAGTAGGAAATTTAGGGATGAAAGAGCTAAAATCACAAGTACAATGTTTTACCCTTAGACCAAAACAAAAAAGAAGAAATACATAAATCATAACCTAACATAGGACGAGAGATTTAGGCATAAGATTAGAAAGTGAAAAATAATTATATAAAAGGGAAGGGAATAGAAGAGGAGGTTATTTATTAAGAAAACCAAACTTGTGGTGTATTACTAAGGAAAACAACTATGCTCAACCAAGAAACTAAAGTGGTGCTAGAAACCTAGTTCAAGGAACTTAGGGAACTACCACAAAAATCCCTCTTACACCACTAGATGATAGAAAAGATTCATTGTCATTGTTTGAGTTCAAAGGGGTTCCATGTCCACAAAGAATGACATCATTATCCATAAGAGTAAAGAGCTCCACCCATTTAAATAAACATGGTGTGTAAGATTCAAACCGAGATAAATGAATACAACTCCTTTTCCTTCTTCCATCAAAGGCACTAAAGCTTCCAAGTGGAACAAAAACATCACTATTCCTCCTCCTTTGCAATGGCACCAAGACCTCTTTGTGAGGAAACAATATTTGACTCTCTATGATGAAGTCAAGACACCCTTCTAAAGTCAAAATGGTAACACTTCTTTTGTAAATGGATTGGATCTATGCAAAATACGTCAAAAGTGTTCCAATAACAATGAAACATAACTTGGAGTAGGTGTAAATTCTCTAAAAATGGGATAATGGGAGAAACAAGAAATATTAGATCTTCATTTTGCCTCTTTTATTGATGGTGCATATGAAGCTTTGAGAAGTAATTTTTCATAAAAGTCATAAGAAATATTATAGCTTCAAACAAATTTTCCATGTGACCAAGTGATGAAACTCCATACCCATTCTTGCACCATGTTAGAATTCAAACTTATTTTTAGAAATGAACAAAAGCAATCAATCCACTCAAACCTATACAAAAAGCATAAAATAGGTCAAAAGAGAGATATAAATAGCGGAAAACCATAGGCAACATAAATAATAACCATACTATATATGGAAAATAATCATAACACTATGATATAATAAATGAAGTGGTAGAGGATATTTATACCAATCCCATAACCCCAATTACATAAACAAGTTTAACCTAAGATGAGATAACAATAGGGACTTAGGTTAATTACAAGTTGTAAGGTGGGTTTAACCATAATAAGGTAAACCATAGCCCATAGGGATTATTAAATAATACAATAAATTAAATACATTTGTATAATGATTACTCATAGGCCTATACAAGATTGAATCATATTTTATTGGTCTTGGTCATAAGTTAGATTATACTCTCAACATCATCTTCCATACATTGGACATATAATTATCGAAGATTAAGAGTAACATCCCCTAGTTGAGACAACCATTGACATATACACTACCTAGTTCATTGTATAAAAAATGTCAGAATGGTTATAGGGGCTCATTTAGATATTAGCATTTGTCATACATCCAACACATTGAGTTGTGCCTCCATTGGTAATCAACACTTGGAACTTGTCTTGGATGACATTATTGATGTACAAAATCTGATTTTTAGTTGTCTTATAGTCAATAAAATTATGTGTGCTACTTAAATCAAACAACATATTGATAAAGTAATGTTTGATAAAGCTTTATACCTTGATGGTGTGATGGGCCTACAATCCCATCAGGGAAAATGCTGAAAGGGCCATAGAATTTACATATTTTTTAGAATCCTCTACTTCAATTGGTGTGTCCTATTGTGGATGGTCCTAACCTTCATAATATTAAACAACCTCATATTTAGCTTCTAAGTGGAAGTTACTTATTTCCTCACAAGTCTCATATCGTAGATGATATGATCTACATTTAAACAAAAGAAATTTGGTGGACAATCTTCATTATTGTTATTGAAATATGACCATCTAGGATTAAATTTATGTTGTGGTTGAGGACGAGACAATTGAAGCTTCTCTTTAGCTACATGAGTCAAACGTTCAACCTCATGGAAGGTACATGTAATAAGCATATCATCTTGATGTCATCCCTAAGGCTATGGAAAGAGGTTGATACCACCACCATTAGATCCAAATGATAAGTATATATGTATAGGTCCATGAACTTAGCGTAATAGTCATCTATTGATCTTGTCTGTTCGGTTTACATCAAATAAACTACATAAGAGCTAGGGGATCCCCTATCAAACTTGACAAAGAACATCTTCTTGAACTTTGGCCATGAAGGATGAAAACCCTTGACTTTTTACTTATCCTAATACTATGGCCTAAAAACCTATTGGAACTCATTGTCCAACGAACATTTGATGTGAGGAGGGGCAAGAGAAGGGTGTTACCCAATGTTAGCTTTTGGAGACTTAAACATAAAGGAAATGCATTCACAAGTATAGAAATAAACATGCAATGATACAACTATGATAATAGTAAAAAACCATGCATGAAAATATGATAAAAAACTTGATACAATGCTCTAGAAATGCTCATATAGAAAGCTCACGAAAATTACAATGCTCCTCTCATGGAGTTTGCAACTCCTCCATGATAACAAAATGGAGCTACATTGTGACTACTACTACTCACACCTTTGCACTACTCTTGCTCTCACACAATCACTCACAATGAGGCCTTTATATAGAAAGATAGGTTATTTGCTTCTCACTCAACCCTAAATATCATGTACATGTGGACTACATGCACATTTACATCATTGCAAATTCTAACACTCGTGCATCTATTCTATTACACTAATAAAACAATAACTCTAAATATAATCATAAACTAATATGCACCCATGAGGGTACATTAGGAAATAACCAAATGATGTAATAGCCATATTTTCCAACACCCAAGGAGCTAGTTCATTATCTCCTAGATTGAATCTAGTCATCCCAAATTATCTTGGATTAAATCAAGTTGACTTTGCACCCTAGATTGTTGATGATCAATATTGGTTATTATTCTCTCTAGCCTAAACTTATAATATTTGAAGGATAATTTTAATCATCTATATTCTTGATATAATTAGGAATAAAATATTTATAGATGTCTCAAGCTCATTCTCTACATTAATACATCTTCTTATTATACATTTTGTTTCCAAATTCCCTTAAGTAGATTTATCTCAACACATCAAAATCACCTAAGTGTCCCATATCTTAGATTTAAACAAAAAATTATAGAATAAGTGCACCTTGCATAAAATAAACATCTTGTCTACCTATCTTTCTTTGTGTTATTGAAAATTGATATTTTATTATCATAAATAGGTAAATGGATATATTTATTTTTATCTACAACCTTTTATGTTATACCTTGTAACCTAAATACAATAAATATATATTTTGTATTCGTCTTGATTCCTATAAGCTTAAATGTAGCCCTTTTTATATAATTTGCAATCGTTGTGAATTTTATTTAAGGATAGCTCTAGTATTTATTTATTTTTTATTATTTTTATGAAATTTTTTTCAATTTTACTTTTTAATATAAATATGAGTATTCACCTATAATTATATTTTGTAAAAAGTAGTTAATATTTTATATTAAACATATAAAAAACCTACCTCATGAAATAAGTTTTAATGTTTACTTTTATTTTAAAATATACAATATTTATTTAGTCATTGAGTGTACTTAAAAACATCCAAACTTGAAACAAATTATCTTTAGAAAATTTATTAAGCTATAACTTGGCATTCTCGTATTGCATTTAAGATGTATTTCAACATTAAGAGTGCTTGATCATAAGTGTAAGATTAGAGGTAATTTCGAAAATCCTCCTAGAAGAATGAGCCTTTAACAAGTGGTGCAAATTTCAAATCATTATCAATCATCATCAAATTTGTAGTTCATTTAAAATTTAAAAGATTTAATAAATATGCATGTGTGCACTTATCTACGTATATTTGACCTAAACTTATATTAAAGAATTTATAATCAATTATACTAAGTACTAACATTAGAAAAATAATATAATTCTAAAAACTATTGGATTCTTAGCTTCTAATTTTATAATAAAAACTTCTTTCCATTTTATCAATTACCTATTTTTTTCATGTGTAATCTTTCCACATGTAATCTTACCAACTATTATTTGAGGGTTACTATCATCATAAAATAATATAATGACATGATTGACTTAATAAGGATTTATCTGTCTACTTCATTATTATAATTTAATATTAAAATTTGACTTATGCATTGATAGTACATTGATTTATTTGATTTTATTTTAGAGATTGTTGTTGAATCATAAAATATGATCCTTATAATGATGAGGTGTGAGTTTAACTTACAGGTTGAAACCCATAATTAGTTGGGATAAAATCAAGCACCTTATAAAATCTTTGAATGTTGCATATTAACTTAGATATTATTATTTAAAATAGTAAATATTTAAAAGTAAACCTAATATAAATTAGGTGTTTAAGAATTAAAACAAAGTTAAGATGCTTTTTTTTTAAGTTATAGATTGAATTATATATAAAGATAATAATCTACAAAAATTAATTATAAATATAATTTATTAAATATGTATTTATATTTTTAAAGAAAACATTTAAAAGGGAAAAATCCTTATAAAAAATATAAAATTTCTTTAAATGTTATTTTTTAGTAACATTTTTTTATTTTTTATATTTTGATTTGGTTAAGGGTTCGGGATTGGAACCATAGACTTCAAACGAACAAACACTCAGGCAAGACTAGTCGGTCTACTACTTCTACCCTATTTTTTTAAGTGTTTATTTATATTTATATATAAGGTAACATGAAACTAAAAATATATGTGAGAACAATGTAATGATTTGGGGTTTGGCTCTTCTTCAACAGGTCCATGGATGAAATCGTGGCTTGTGTGTTAATCCCCTATTTGATAGGTATAGCTCTCAACCTTACGAGGGGTCATAGCTAGGAGGGGACTGTTCAGCCTCATGCATCGATCATAGGGGTTTATCACACTACTCGAATCCAAAAAAAAGCACAAAACTAAAAATAATCAAATGACATTAGGTCAACTAATTTAGATTCTTTGACTTTTAAAGAGGAGATAAATGTTAAAATGTTACAAATCACATAATTATCAAGCTAATATAAGATGAATGGGACTTGTTTCGATCTCATATAACCCATTTATATATATATATATATATATATATATATATATATATATATATATAATCCAGGTGTTGTAGGTGAGTTGGAGAGGAGAGGACAATCCTCCAAGGGAGGTCCCAGGTTCGAATCTCCACCCTACCAAAAAGCTAAATTGGGTACCCAAAATCCAATTGGTAATGTGGTGCGAGCAGGCCTGGGTGCAACCCCGGGTAACTTTGACGGTGTAGAACCCCATGTTAGTGGTCTCTTAAACCAAGGCGGTCTCGTAAAGGGTTTTTCGCTTTATATATATATAATAAAGCACACTTTATAAGTCAAGTTTCAAAACACTTTTTGTAAGGTATAAAATGGTTCTAAGACCATTCAAGACACATGAGGAGATACATGAGGGTGTCCCTCTTGATCCCATGTAATGTATAACATTGAAAATACACCAAATCAAAATGAAATCTAATTACAAATGCCTTTATTTATTAAATGGTATTATTTTTTATTTTTTTGATTGAGGTTAGTGTGAGAAATTCCTACGATCGACACTCAAGGCTAGGCATCCCCATCCCAACCATGACCTCTGATAAGGGTGAGAGCTAAGCTTATCAATAGAAGCCAAACATATAGTCATACACACCAATCCCCTCACACACTCACCCATACCGCGATTTGAACCTATTAAATGGTATTATTTCATCTAAATTTTTTGGATTTACAACTGGTTAAATTTTTGGACTTTCAAATTGATCTATGCTACATATTCTTCCTCCATCATCGAAGGGGGTCCTTGATTCTATGGTAGACACAATCTCTTCCTAAGGAATTGGGGTTCAAACTTCTGCTCAAAAAACCAATGCATTAACTTTGCTCCGTTATGGGTCAGACTCCTTGGTCTACCAATCCAATTCTAGTATGAAGACATTCTCAGAGGGATTGTGAGAGCCATTGGAGATCTAATATATTTTGATCTTTGCCATAAAAGCAAAATCATGTATGATCTATGCTAGAATGTGTATCAATGCTAATATGGATGTTGAGCTTCCAAAATCCATTGAGTTGGTCTTGAAGATATCCAACTGGCGTTAAGAAATAGAATATGAAAATAAATATTTTTTTTGCTCTACTTGTAAGAAGTAAGGACACCTCTCTCCTCGGTGCCCATCTCTAAAGAATCAATCAGTTTCCAAGAAGGCTTGGTACTGCAAGGATTCCAAGAAATCTGTGGGTGCTGCTAAAATCCCCTAGGAATTTGGCCATGTTCTCGATGAGCCCCAAAATATGAGCATGGAGGAGTTTGAGCTTCCCTCAGTCCAGGTAAGCCACCCCAACCCTAATCTTAGTAATATTTTTCCTCTCTAAGAAAATCTATTTTCTTGTTTGGTAAGCGAGACTTTTCCTAGAGATTACTTTTCCAGCAAAGCCTCTTCTTTCGTATGGTAGAGGGATCTTCTCAGAAGAAAATGCCTCAATGGTTATTGTCCTTCAAACTGGTTCCCTTGCTCTTCTAGTAGAATTTTTACCTTCACATGGTAAAGGGTCTATATTTGAAGTCGATGTTTTAGTTATGGCTACGCCTAAGTTTGGGGTCCCTTCCCCCTAGCAGATTCCCTTTCAAAGTGATATGGAAAACCCAATTCCAAATGATATAGAGTAAAAATTTGGCATCAAGCAAAGCACTCTTTGACATGTTACCAAAAATCAACAAAAAAAGGATATGTAGATGTTGGTGGTGAAAGAAAAGTAGGCATACATTCAAACCAAGATCTAAGGAAAAGAGAATCAAAAGTAGAAATTACAAATGGAGATCAATCTATTCTGACTCTGACAGGAAAAGAAAATTGCCATTCAAAGACCAACTTGATTTTTGGACTCAAGAACATCCTATCCTCGCCCTAGGGCCAAGGGAGGAAACATATTTCAAACAGGGCCTAAGGTTGTTATCGAGAACACCCCAAGGGTAGGAAAATGTTCGAGAGGCCACCCTTGATCTTCAAATAATCGACATAGCTATTGAGTCTAAGCTAAGAGGCACTCTATTAGGTTGAAAACTCATGCAGTGATAAGAGGTATTTGGAAGAGGTCTTTGAATCTATATCCTTTGTACGGAAGACCATTCGTGGAAGCTCAACTCAGCGGACTCTCTCCTGAAATACAGTGACCTAGCGTAGCACTCCTCTTGCTCTAAAGAACAAGTACGATGACACTAATATTGAAGACCCTACGGATGCCCCTACTTCAACTAGCACTGAATTGACCCAACCCCCTGAAGTTGCCCTGTATTTTGTATCGTTTGCCTCCCCTGTCTCTTTTCTATTGGTTCCAGTTTAATCTTTTTTTGTTGGTTGTTCCTGGGTCCTCCCTTGTTTTATTTATGAACTCAAGAATTTCTCCTCCTTACCATTTTTGGGTGTTTACCCATCAAGCCCCTCTTTGAGGGCCTTTTCCTTTTGTAAAAAGTTTGGAGTTCCTTTCAAAACCCCTTCTATTTGATCCCTAAAAAAATTGTGTGATATATATAATTATCAAATTATTTTAATCAAATCTTAAAAAAATAAAATAATAATCAAATTATTATAATACCACTAAATAAACACAATATAATACAAATAAAATCAATTAAAAAATAAAAATAAAAATAAAACAATTATTTAATAAAATTATATTTTATTGAAGTATAAGGTATGACTTAAAATGTTGGTGCTATAATGGTTGGAGCTTTCTAACAACTTTTGTTCTTATAATGATGTCAAGGCAAGGAACGGGCATCGTACTTTTTGACCGCACCACTTAGGGAAAATTGCTACTTTCAAATAAAAAAATAGATATAAGCTTTGAAGTAATCCTTAAGCTTTGACCAGTATAAACATCACCAATGAAAAAAAAAAAAAAAAAATACGAAATGACATGTTTCAATGAAAAAAAAAAAAAATAAAAATAAAAAATAAAAAAATAAAAAAATAAAAAATAATGTATATAGTATCTTAACTCTATCATCATTATTTCAAGCTCCACCACTATCTTAGTTTAGATAGCCATACCCATTATACAATTTATTAAAATATATATTTTTTTATTTAGTTATTGTAAGAAAACCTTTATGACGGAATGCATATGACTTAACAGTTTCTTTCCAACCATGATCCCTCTAAAACCGAGAGCTATACTTATAAATAGAGAATTTAACACAAAGCCACCACACACCCACCTCCTCACACACTCATCCACGTTGGTTTGAACCTTGGACCTTCCGAAGAAGAAATATGGGAGTGCAACATAACGATTCGACTTTGACTATTTTTCGAGAGGTCCAAGGTTCAAACCGCGGTGTGGGAGAGTGTGTGAGGGAGTGGGTGTGTGGTGGCTTTGTGTTAAATTCTCTGTTGATAAGTATAGCTCTCGGTTTTACGAAAGGTCATAGTTGGGAGGAGACTGCTCAACCCATCATACAGGTTTCGCACAATAACCAAATAAATAAATAAATAAATAATAAAATATATATTTATAACTTTTGATTTTTTTTTGAAAGAGATAGGTAAGTTGATAGTTATAGAATGTTAGTCAATCACTCTACGTTTTGGAAGGTACGAGTTTCGTTGACTTTGTCTTTATTTAATAATTTATAATGATGACTTCCAAATTCTAAGTGATATCATTCTTCACATTTAACAAAATATATTACCCATTTCCTATGTAATAAAAAACTATTGATTGTTATTATTTTGGGGACTCTAAGAACATAAACGAGACTTGCTCCGGTAAGAGGGACAAAGATGGGAAGAAAGTAAATTAAATTTTCATGGACAATCATCCCTTCCACATGGTGATGGCCCTAATTGCTATTAAAATAAAAGCTTGGGACGTAAGTTGACAACGCACGGTTAAGCCTGCTCTCTTTTCATCTCTTCTCGAGAATCATGGAGGTGCACCACCTTTTTTAAAGGCGTGAAAAGAAAACCCCACTTAGAACTTTGCAATGCACTTGATAAAAAAAAGTATGGAAGGGAGGATTTTAGTTACATGGTTGGCCTTTAATCTAAAGTGATTTATGACTAGAGACAGAGGGGCACGCTCTTTTTCCAATGAATCCCCCTCCCACCGGGGAAGCACCCATCATGAGGACTTTTTGAAATTCCCATCAATACCTGGCACGGTGGTTTTACATGGACCATTATTTCATAAAGGTCATTGAACAATATTAACTTTTCAACCATCCCCCAACCTCAAAGTGGCCATAAATGTGTCCTAATATCTTTGTTGCCCTAAAGTTTTAGGTAAGTCTTAAAAGACAATTATATGATATAAGATGATATATGATATAGATTAGGAAGAAGTTGAACATTTATTAGAAGGAGATCTAGGTTCAAATTTTACGGGTATGCTTAATTTAGGGTAAAGGTAGGAGTTTGACTTAAGTCCGCTGAGTGTGCACCTGCTTAATGATGATGGTACCAACCTCGAGCCCCAGGGGTCTCTCACTTCGTATTCCATGTCATGTTTACCAACACGAGATAGGAGTTATAGTGGTAGCACCATGATTTGATACTACATTGGAGGAAATGCGCTTGATAATGGCAGTACCAACCTCGAGCCACCAGGGGTCTCCCTCACTTCGTATCGTGTTTACGAATGCAAGATAGAGGTTGTAGTAAAACCACCAATGATCCAATACTATGAATGGAGGAAATCGACTTGATCGTGTGACCAATTATTGAAAAAGAAAAGGTAGTTCCCGACTCTTCTATGAATTTATAAAAACATCGATATATGATAATTTTTAAGTTCATAAAAAAGAAAGCTCCGCTAAAATAAAAATATATTGGATAGTGTCATGTGCACTCCCACTCCCTAAGCTGCTCCCATTGGAGGAAGCCGGCGAAGGTCTGCTCCATTGCTTTCATGGGTTCGTTGGACATGACTTGTCAACAATGTCTTTTATGTGTGGTCATAAATGTGGGTTTTAGATTAATAATGTGATTAAAAAACTATGGGCTAGGCAATCATTAATCCTCTCGCGTATCCTTGACCCCCGTTCTTCAAGTGGTGAGGGAATATATGTTTAGCTTCCACGTACAACCCCATTGGCGGATAGCGGCGAGGAGTTTACCCCATAATAACTATCAGAAGATTCCCCAAATCATATTTTCGTGGGGAAAAGAACTCAGAACTTTATTTATTACCATGTGAAGACAAAATCAAATTGAAGGTAATTAAAATATAAATTTCAAGGCTCTAAACTCTGTTGGAGAACAGCTGTTAAAAATAATTGACGTAAAGCATGATTTTTAATATTGTTAATAAATTTTAATTTGGTTCTAAGGGACAGCTTTTGACTTTTCTTCGAAGGTTTAAGGTTCAATTTTGGTAAGGACACTACTTGCATTATCAGTGATGTGACCCGGGTTCAATTTCCACGACTGATGTATATAAGAAGTATTTCTCAATGAAAAAAATCACAAAATTTTCGTTTATCTAAAAAATCAAATTGAAACATTCTACTCAAGATTTTGTTTTTAATATCATTGAGCACTCGGTAAGACATTCTCCCCAAGGTTTTTACTTCACAACACAGGTCAAATCATTGAAGCTGCCTCTATAACCCTTGTCTCGGTAAATATGACACGTAGTGAGGAGACTTTAGATGGCTCAGGGTTGATACCACTGTAGTTAAACTGGCACGCATTTAACAAACTTAAGTCAGACTACTACCTTTATCTTTATTCGACATTCCCAAATGTTAGAAGTAATTAAGTGATAGGTTCGATTCTGGCAGTTGTCTAAGTTTTGGCCGATTCCTTGCATTTAGTCCTACAAAACCTTATCTATCTGTCCACCTGATCAATGTAATTAATTGACAAAACATGCTAGTCAACGTTAATCTGACCCTCGTGGTTTTGTCCCTACTCCGTCATTATCCGTAAGACACGTCAGCATGACACTTCCTGTTAATTTCCTATACCAAGATGCGTCGCCCCTGGACCCGAGCAAAGTTTGCTTAGTCTATCATTATTAGTTGTTTAATGGTCAAGTTAACCTAATGCCTCCAAAACTCTGAATATATTTAGATAAACAATAAAAGTATCAGATGTCCTTTTTTTAAATGGCGAGTTTGGCGATTTGATAAAAAGTTAAGTTGTGACAAAGTTTGTAGGGGCTAAAAATGGATTGGTAATTGGAGGGCTCCATTATGACTGACTTTTCCTTTTTGTGATTCATACGGAACTAACCTTTTCTTGGATGAAGTTAACATAGGAGGAAATTGAATCAAAGTAGTTTATTGATGAAGTTAATAATATTTTAATTGTTTAAGGAATTGAATTGGAGCAGTTCATAACAGTATCTCGTTTGTTTAAGAAATTAAATCAAAGCAACCCATCCATAAAGTCGACAGTATTTCCATTGTTTAAGGAATTGAATTGAAGCAGTCCATCCATAAAGTTAACAACACCATTATTTAAGGAATTGAGTTGGAGCAGCTTATCAATGAAGTTAACAGTACCTGGATTATTTGAGAAATTGAATTGGAGCAGCTTATCAATGAAGTTAACAGTACCTCAATTGTTTGAGGAATTGAATTATCAATGAAGTTAATAGTACCTCAATTGTTTGAGGAATTGAATTGAAACAACTTATCAATGAAGTTAACAGTACCTCGATTGTTTGAGGAATTGAATAGGAGCAGCTTATCAATGAAGTTAACAATATCTCTATTGTTTTTATCAATGAAGTTAACAATATCTCTATTGTTTGAGGAATTGAATTAGAGCAGTCCATCGATAAAATTAACAACACTATTGTTTAAAAAATTGAATCCAAACAACCCATCAAAAAAACTATACGGCTAATTGAATCAAAACAATCCGTTCATAAACACTTTAGTGTTAATCAATCTCTTTGAGGTTGTATGATGACTGACATACCAAATGTGAATTTGCCGACGGAAGCGGACAAACGTGGCCAGGCTTGCACATCTGGTTGTACCAAACGAGTGTACGTAAATAAAAACATTTCTGAACCCCACCCGCTTTCCCGGAAGTGGAAGCATGTGAGGCGATTTTATCTCGTCATTGGCACCTTTTATTAATTCTGTACCGAGGACACGAATGGAAAGGCACGTGTGTGCTTGGATTTTTTAATGTGTGAAAAACAGCGCCGGAGGAAAGAGGAGAACTATTCTATAAGAGAAAAAAAAAAACTTCTTTGCGTGTTATATTGTGGGTAACCGGTTAAGAGAGAGAAGGAGATTCATGTGATGCATCACGAATCTCGAGTTTCAGAGTACGCGGGTACAGGGAAGGTGACAAGATTGGGGAAGAGCCCAAAAGAAGGAAATGACCCAGATGCCCTACAGACAAAAGATAAAGCCCAGCTGCCCAGATGCAAATATTTATCTATATGTATAGACATATAGAGGGATGTACTACTCCACAGTCCTACTCTAGGATTAGACCAAATAAAACTAAAAAAGTTACAACAGCTACAAAGAGATAGAAGTACTAGTACTAGCTACTAGCCCTGGTAGGGGTGGGGGAGTTTTTGGTGCTTTGCTCTCATTGTCCTTGGGCTTGTTAAAATTCTAAATCTTTTTTTCCAACCAACCCAACTACCGGACATTGACCTGCCCAGATTATTGAAGAGAGGGCCAAAAAGGGGGCCCCTGTGAGGACCATCATGATGATTAGAAAAGCTAAAGCTATGGAGGAGGCCATCTGACCTGACCTGGGTAGGGCACTAGGCAAAGATAAGAAGAGGGCACAACAGTGCAAATGTGGTGGAGCTCAGTGGCTTGGGAAGGACAGGGCGTTGCACATGGATGCTAGCTGTGGACCCCAGTGAAGACATCACCGTCTTTGCGTTTGAAGTTCCAGTTTTCAAGCCCACAGGAGGGAGGAGAACACAAGCACAAGTACCCTCTTATCTCATATTTGGGAGGAGGAATCCAAGGCACAAGACATCTCTCATGGATCGGTCTGGTTTTTGAAGAGGACCTATATATATATTTTTCCCCTGAGCTATTGGGTTTCCAGAGTCCAATTTGGAGAATTTCAGAGTGGTCTATATTTTTGGGTGGGTGTGGATATGGGCAACTCCCTCAGGTGCTGCATTGCCTGTATGCTTCCCTGTGGTGCCCTTGACGTTGTGAGGATCGTTCATGTGAACGGGCACGTGGAAGAATTGAGCAAGACTGTGAAGGCTGGGGAGGTGATGAAGGCAAACCCCAAGCATGTGATAAGAAAATCAAGTTGCCAGGGAATAGTCCATAGGATTGTTGTATTACCCCCTGATGCAGAGCTCCAGAGAGGGAAGATATATTTCCTCATACCGACTGCTTGCCTGCAGAACTACAAGGCGGAAAACAACAATAACAACAGCAACAACAACAAAAGTAGCAGCAAAAACAGCAACAGCAACAGCAAGTTGGGATCAGCTTCCACCCATTCAAGCAAAAGGTCTTTGGGAAGGAGGAGCAGGAGGGAGCAGTCTGCCTGTGCAGTAGCCCCTGATGGGTCTCCAGCCCCAAAACAGAGCTCAGAAGGGGGAACCCAAAAGGCCCAGATACGAATTAAGCAATGCGGTGATGTGACCAAGTTGGTGATCTCCGAGCAATACTTGGCAGATGTGTTGTCTGAGAAGGCCCAGCACGAGGGTACCAGGTCTGGAAGGCATGGCAGGAGGATGAGCCGGGTAGGCGTGTGGAGACCCCATTTGGAGAGCATTTCTGAGGTTGCTTCTTTGTGAATAATAGTGTTGATGGAATGAATATGCCCTTCGCTTGGTAATAGATCGGCTGTGGAAATTTAATGAGTTTCAATTTTGTTTGATGGTTTAGCATGCCTTAACAACATTAGTCAGGAAAGCTGAAGCTGCTGAATCTTTGAGCAGGGGATTTGGGTATGTATAAGAACTATGGTGTTGGGTGTAGGATCCATTCTGCCAGCTCTTCTTAGAGATCTGTTAGATTACCCCTGGACATACGGGGACTCCTCTTAAGGCGTCAGTTTCTTTCCCTCAACATTTCCAACTTGGGCCTCTTGCTTCTGTCATGGAATGGAGGGAACAAAAGTGGTAATTTTACAATGAAGAGATAGATACCTGTCTATTTCAGGCTGAGACAGGCACTTGAATGAATTTCCGATGCACAATGGTGTTGGTATGTTGTGTGTGTCAAGATCTCAATCATGTGATTTAGAGAAAGCATTTGAGTAATTGAGTTTCTCCTGGTGAGTACCCAATATTGATTCAGAAGGAGAAATCAAATTATTCTGTTTTCTTCCTCCTGTTATTCTTGTTATGATATATGTTATGTATAGGTTATTTCTGTATATATGGATCTCAGATTTATAGGAGAGTTTCTTAGAGAAGAGGCCCTTGCTGCACATCAAATTCTTTTCTCAGATGCCCCCAATAAGGAACATGTTAACAGCAGCCATTGTTATAATCGTTTTCTTGTGTTGTTTCTTGTGATATCAAATGGACTCAAATGGGCTTTCAAGCATCTGCAAGATTGTTGCTTTTCTCCTCACGGTTGTAGCCACTCATGGCAGATCTTGGAAGTTATGAATAGGTAAGATGCATTTTATGTTGCAATGAATGTCCTAAAAAAAAAATCCCCTTCCTTTTTCTTTTTAAGGTTAGAGAATAATTCACAACAGGCAATGCACACCCCCTCTGGATCTCACTTTGCATTCCTCTTGAGAAACAATCCATAAACTGCAGAACCTGCTATGATAATCAATGATAATTATCCTCTACCTATATCAGAAAACAGAATAAAAATCAAATTTTCTTTGCTGAAATCATGCCAATGAAGCGACATGTTACATGCCTGACCAGCATTGGACACGGGTGCATCTTTTTTTAAAATAATTTTTGATTGGATAAGGGTGATGAACACCTTCAATCGATCAAAAAATTTCTCCAGCTATCAGCAAGTACAATCATTAAGGGTGTCCTCTTCTAAGCATAATTTCTAAGTTTTTTTATCTGATTTTTCATCGGAGTAAATTTAATGAGAACTGGAACTATCATTTGTTTTATGAACTTACCATTCAGAAGACAAAACCAGGAAGGGACCCAGCTCTGTTTGTGATAAAATATCTTAATGGATAAATGTGATAATTGGATGGGAGTGTCAAATTGCTACAGGACTCGCTTAAAGCTTAGTGCACAAAATAAGAATAGAGAGCAAAGATGGTGGGCACGATAAGAAATATACCATTTCTTTCATCGAAGGGCCTGGATGGCAGTGGAGGAGAAAGACAGGAATCCCTGTTTGGCGAATGCTTCCTCCACTAAGACTATATTCAATATTTGACGTGCGTGATATGAGGTAATACCACTTTATTCCTAAATGAAATGAATGGAACCTAAAAACTTTAGGGTTGACGCATCAATTCATTGAATGGAACTTGCGAGTAATTCTTATAAAGAAAAACAACTTGTGTGAGATTCCAAGTTTTTTAACTAAAAAGTAATAAGATAAATTTTGAAATATTAAGATTTAGGATAATCACAAAATTTTATTTAAAAAAAAAAATCATAACTTTTTCGTACATAGATGATTGTCATCAAAAAATAATTTGGTTTTCATTGTGCATTGTATTTTCCACTATGGTATCTTCTATTAACTTGCTGGCAAATAATTTAGATAAATCAAATAAAAGATAAATTATTTGATATTGATTTTTTTAATTAACTGTATATTACATTCTAATTGTATTATAAAGGCATTTTAACTGTGAGATATTAAAAGAAATCATAATTTTAGTATATGGAAATAAAAAAGTCAAAAGTTAACATGTAAGGTGCATGAGAAGAATGATAATGAGTTTTGGTTCAATGGTTGAGACATATGGATGATGGTTGAGACATATGGATGATGTAGTTCATATTAAATTCAAATATGGATGGTACTAAATAGGCTATATAACTTGATAGCCTTTTCAAAAGCGCAACTGTTTGGGCTTTGGCTATTTTTCGAGGGGTCTAAGGTGGTCTAAGGTTCAAACCGTGGCTTGGGTGAGTGTGTGAGAGGGTGGGTGTATTCATCAAAACCCTTCTGTTTAAACTTATATATATATATATATATATATATATATATATATATATATATATATATATATATATATATATATATATATATAAAAGTTTACTTGTAAGGTGCATGAGGAGTGACAATGGATCTTGGTTTAATGGTTGGATGATGTAGTCCATAGTCCATATTAAATTCAAATGTGGATGGTACTAAATAGGCTATATAACTTGATAGCCCTTTCAAAATCCTTCTTTTTAAATAAATATATATATATATATTGAATATTGTAGGCTATCCCTATTTCTCCGTGTTCACTACGTGTAGAAGTGGGTACTCGTATTGTGTTACCCACCTACGAGGGAATATATCATACCCCACTCTAGATTAGAACCTTGAACCTTATATTTAGAGTACTAAGCCTTCAAGCTCACGTTGAAAGTGTAATATGATTTATGATCGAGAAAGTGTAATATGATTTATGATCGAGGTTGAGGTTGTATGGTGTAATCTTGTATAGGCCTATAAACTATTATTATGCAATTATATTTAATTTAATTTATTGTAATATTTTAGTATATAATCTTATGTGTTACTATAAACTTTGTTATGATTAAACCTATCTTATAATTTGTAGTCAACCTTATAGCCTTGTTGTTACGTTGGTTTAGGTTAAACTCATTTATGTAATTAAGAGTTTTGGTATTTTTGGTATTTGTATGGATACTTCCCATCACTACATCTATTGAATTAAATTGTTGTCATTTATTTTTATTTTTATGGTGGAATCGGTAGCTGCCACGAATCTGAGCAGGTTGTTCACCTTTTATGGTCGCCATAGTATTCTGCGTTGTCCATTCCGAAAACCATCACACAGTTTTTTGCGCAATCTGTCCCTATAACTACCATGCCACAATCATTTTAAACCTTTTACGTCACTGAAAGCACCAGGAAAGGGACAAGCGTCCAGTCCGACGAGGCCCAAGATTTAAACCTTGGACCTCCACCCCTCTTACGAGCAATTGTTGTGATTCTTATTTATGGATAATATAGTGATTTTTATGGTGTTTATGAGTGTCCATTATATCTTTGTCTTTTTCATAATTTTTACATTTTTGTATAACATTTGTGTGAATGAATTGTTTTTATTCGTTTTTTAAAATAGGTGTTAATTCCAACATGATATGAGAGCAAATATAAAGCTTCATCGTTTGGTCACATAAAAATATTGTTCAAAGTCTTCAATATTTCTTTTGATTTCTATGACAATTACTTCTTAGAAAATAGGCAAAGGAGAGTTGAAATTGTTTTCTTTCTACAATTATTCTATTGTTTTTTGGAGAATTTATGCCTACTCTAGGTTACGTCTATTCTAATTTAGAAGGGTATCTTGACTTCTTTACATAGAGTCAATCTCTCTTTCATCATAAAGAGGACTTGGTGTCATTGTAAAATAGAGAGAATTGTGATGTTTTCGTCCCACTTGGGAGCTTTGGTGACTTTGTTGGAAGAAGGAAAAGGAGGTGTATTCATTTTCCTTGGTTCAAATCTTGTGCATGATTTCCATTTAAATGGTTGGAGTTATTTGTTGTTATAGATCATGATGCCATTTTTCATGGAGAGGGTACACCTTTGGACCTAAACATTGATGGTGATAGTTAGGCTAGACAGGCATGACATAAGGGTGTTTTACCTTTTGATGGAAGGAGAAAAAAAATCTTATTTTTCCTTTCAAAAAATTAGAAGGAATTTAAAAAAATGATGTTTTTTAAAAACATCACTCTAGGGCTATTTTAAAGGGCAAACTTCTAGAGGTCGTAACATTTAACATATAGAACACATTGAGCAATTTTTTCAAATCATAGGATTTTTTGAGCTCTTTGCAATAGTGGTATTTTTTCAAGGACTTATTACAAGTGGAGGGACGTCTCATTGTGTAATTGTTTTCAAAGCTTATTGTCCTATTTCAAAAGGACAAATTAACAATATGTTATGCAATCAAAATCTTTGGTCTACGTTTATGGAAGATATAATTGGATTTGTGATAGTTTCAAAAATTTCGAGTCTTTTGGAGGTATACATAAAATGGATTCAAAATATACTTTAGTTAATCCCTTTTCCTTCTTTGGTCAATTGATTTAGGTTACTCGTGAAAATCTAATCTTTCATGACCTCTTCTTTTTTCTATTCTTTGTCCAAATAATCTTGAAATTTTGTAAAAACTCTTTTCACAAATAGCTCCATGCAAAGCCTCTTTTGGTGAAAAAAATCAAGTGGTCTAAGGGCAAGTTGAAGTTTTCAAACAAGGTGATGTATGTTGTGAAAGGGAAATGTATGTTGCCAAGTATTACCTTATGTGATTGTAGAAGATTGAAGTAGTTTTATTTAGAGAGAGTGCTCTTGACTTCTTTTCCTCATATGGAGTCTTCATAGAAGTGTTCTTTAGATATGTACAAAGGAATCTGACAATGGTATTACTAACTATGATTCAACCTAGGGAGACTCTTATGCCACAAACCCATAGTTAAATTTTTAAGGTTAAATCATAGGATTAGAACCTTGGCTTATGATGTAAATCTCACGGGTTCCCATCCCCGAAAAAATATTAAGGTTCATTCATAGGATTGGAACCTTGGACTATGGTACGAAACTCCTTTCACTCCCTTGCTTGCCCCAAACTTATTTGACAAAATGGTAATGCTTATCCATAGTATTGAAAATAGATTGGTGGTGTGAAATTCACTTCTCATTGCTTTCTCAAATCAAAATAGCAAATGTTAAGGCAGACTCATGGGATTGTAACCTTGACTTATAAGAGTGAAAATTTTTTCTCCCCATAGTCATCTCAAATTCATTATGTTTAAAATATTAAGATTAATAATGGATGAAGCTCAAAAGGAACGTGAGTGGTCTTGGATCCAAAATTTAGTTGCATTGAACCTTAGGTTGTTGGTCACTCAATCTTAGATTCATGCATTGCCATAAGTATAGCATTTAATTCCATGTGTTCTCATGAATCTACAAAGTGCCAATCCATGTTATTGGAATGTTGGATGGTATAAAACATCTTAGTCCTCATTGCTTATCCTAAACTTGTTGGGATAAATGTTAAGGTTCATCCATGGGATTCTTGTTGCATGGTTTAACTCACTCCTTGTCGCTCACTATTTTCCCCAAAACCATTGGGCTAAAATATCAAGGTTCACCATGAAATTGGAACCTTGGCTTATGGCATGTAACTCCTCCCTCTAAACATATTGGATATAATTAACATTGATATTAGTTTAAGTATATTTTTACTTTAAAATATTTTAAAGACATAACTAATATCAAATGTCAATTTTAAAATTGAATATTTGAAAATAGTTTTATGTTAGTACTACTAACAATAATCATTATATTTTTTTCAACTAGGTGTATGGGATTGAAAGAAACTCATTCATAATGTAAGGATTCAAATTTAGGTCATACTTACATACTGCTTGTATTATTCATATATATCAAAATCTTAACCACAATACAAAAGTTAATTGAACTCAATTACATCCCATTTGTATTAAACAACAAAATAATTATTATTTTGGTTATGGATGTAATACAAGTGGGTTTCATTTCAATCCCATATAACCTATTAGAAGAATAGATCAACCAATAAAATACATGTATAATTATCAAGATTCTGTAATAACATTATGTGGTCGTGATGTAATTAATCACGATGTAATTTTAGTAGGACTATTTCAATTCCATATAACCAATTTAAAATCTATATAATATAATTAAATTGAGAAATATTTTATTATGCTTCCATAAAAAACCGGACAACCTACTCAGATTCGTGGTGGCTACAGATTCTACCATGTAGAAAAAAATCTATTATGCTTAATCTTTAATTTCTACTTTACAATCTATTTATGTGGTGCATACAACTTCATAAATAATGTTTTAAAACATGGATTCTTTTTATTATGACTTTTGATAGACCTTATTCATCCTTTAGTTACTAAACATATATCATTCATTAGATAGGATAACTCTTAGTGATTTAATATATATTTTAAATTATTAGATAATCTCATTGAAGTAGATTTGTAATTTGTAAATGGATGCTTAACAAGGAATGGATAGCATTTTTACTAGTTCAAAGCAAAACACCATTTGAGAGTAATTTATTAAGTGCCTCAAACAATAAAATAGTTTTTGAAAAAACAAATCTATTATTTAATATTATGTGTTTTATGTTACACATCTTAAATGGGATCCAACAAAAAATTTTATAAAATAAAATAATTTAATAACTATTTTTCACTTGTATCTTTATATGAATCTATTAGATATAATTACATCTTTATATGAGTTTTTCAAACATATCCATCTTGCATGTAGTTTTAGCCTTTTATTTTAATCTCTTTTAGTTGGGTCTCTAAACTTACTCAATTTCATGTATTGCATAAGTACATTGGTAGGGTATGATCGTTATTTCATAGGAATAGAGAAAAAAGACAAATAATGTTGTGGGCCAATTTATGTTTTGCCAAAACAATTTCAAGTAACAATGATTTTAACAATGAGACCTATTGGAACATGTTGAGTCATGTTTAACTTGAGTTCACTATTGACTTTTGTGTTATATTATTTGTATAATTCCTATAGGCCCTTATACACGTTGCATAGGTGAATCTATTGTAATATTTTATTTATCTAACCTGGACATAAAGGTATCATGTAATTGGGTATTTATATCCCCTTCTATTAATCATTTCTTTATTGGTTGGAGTGTAATTGCATTTCCTTAAGGAATATATTTTTATGTATAGAAACACCCTTTTACTTTGTATCTTTCATCTTATGAGTTATTTTACATATTTGGGTAATGTGTTGATTCCATTCATTTTTGGAAAGTATTGTGAAATCCAACATATGTTTTAAAGCAGGTGTGAATCTTCATTACTTTGCATCTTTCCTTTTATAAGTTATTTTTACATATTTGGGTAATGTGTTGATTCCATTTATTTTTGGAAAGTATTGTGAAATCTAACATATGTTTTAGAGTGGATGTGAATCTTCATTACTCAATTTCTTGTCTTCTATAATTCAGATTTTACATCATATCCTAAGGGAAACGTTGTCTAGGATCAACAAGAAGAAATTTTATGTTATTGATAATTTGTTAAAAAATATTTTTTATTTTTATTTTTTATGTTGAAACCTTGGGAGGAATTGGATTGTAAGGATCTCACTGGTTATCTCACTAGTTGAAAATAAATGCTCTAGGAGGAACATTCACTGACATGTTTCTATTTCCTCTCTCAATACTCAATCCAATCTCTTATTTTATTTTAACTAGATGGATTCCCTAATTTTAGTATTGAGTTTTATGAGGTTCCTTGAAAACCTCATTTGTCTTTTACTTGGAAAATCTATTTCCTTTTCTCTTAAAGCATTTTTGGTCTAATAGCACTACAAATTAGAGGATAGTTTGCATGACCATTGAAGAAGAAGAAAAGAAGAGGCTAAACACTTTTCAACAACTTTTGAATGTTAAAAAATTCATGGGTAGATTTCCATGGATGAAAATTACCTTTAAGTTACTTGAAAAATTACTAAAATGGTACTATAACATTTTTGCTATATTGGCATGAGAAGATGATCTAATTGGTTACATTAAAAAAAAAGGCTATATAGGGAAAACCATGATAGATACAAATGAATTTTCAACACTTAAGATTCTCTATGAAATTTTAGGGGAGGTCTTAGTTCAACATTTTTTCTCATTATGCCTCCAATCACTGATTTTGTTATGTAAAAAATTCTCTCTTTCCCTTCAAATTTTAAATTTTAGAATATTCTAATAAATATTGAAGGGCAAAAAAGAGGTCATGCATATGTGTCATGATTAAATAATGCTAAGTGTACATATAAAGGGTGAAGGTTTGGATAGGTGTTCAATGCACAAAGTAACAAGATGAAAGGAAATTCTCTCCTTCAAGTAGGAGCCTCAATGCTATTATATTATGTTGCTGCCCAAGGTAAAGTGGTTGGAGCAGTATTCCCTAGTCCTTGGGACCTTCAAGTTATAAGATTTGAATCTCATTTTCTTAATTCTTTGGGTAAGAATGATGACATCATCTCTTAAATCAATGATGTTACTAGCCATGATGTGGTATTGTGTGACAATGTGACATCCTTTGATGACATGAAACCATGTGATAATGTGGCAACTATTGTTGATGCCACTTAATTTAGCTCATACATGTTTATGTAGCACCTATTATGGATGCCACTCCCTTTAGCATCATATATATTGATATCATACCCTGACATGACATATTATGATGATATAGTACTCTGTGATGATGTAGCACCCTATAATGATGTAGCATTGGTTGATGATATGGCAGTTGATAATGACATGATAGTTGATGATGACATGACAATTGATACATATCACATGATGATATCATACATGATGAGGTGGCAGATGATGTGATAGTTGTTGACATAGAATATGTTAATCTGGTAAGAGTCAATGTGGTAGAGGTCAATTTGGAAGGTAGGGTGAGATGAGCACCACATTTATGATATAAAAATGGGTTTGATAAACCAATTTTCTAAAAATCATCGAATTAGTTGATTGAATAGACATACAATCAATAATAGAATTGATGAGTTACATATTTTAAAGTGAATCAAAACATCGCAAATGGTATGATCTAGTTTGTTGGTTTAATATTTAATGTCTTACATGGTCAACAACCAACTGATAACCCTTTACATAGAACAACAATATTTAGTGGCATCTCATTCATTGTTTATCTATCTAGGCAATGCCCAATCGGCATCCCTTAAACCACTTACATAACAACACATGATAACCTCCTCATTTGTTACAATTATTGAATTAATTTTTAAATATTTTGGAGGCATTTTGTATTATTTAAGGGTCAAGTTTTAGGGACAACAAATTTTCTATATAAAAATATTTTGAGCCTATTTTTAAAAATCACCTATTTTATGAGCTCATTAAATTATAGTGTTATTTCTAGTTATAACTACCCTTATAATTTATATTATGATAGGAAAGTTATGGATCAACACATGCCCTTGCTAAATGGTCCAAACTATGCCACTTGGAAAATCAAGATTAAAGCTTTGCTTCAAAGTAAGGATTTGATAAAATATGTGAATGAGAAACCTCTAAGCATTGATTTGAAAGGAATTAAATAATTGTTTAGGGATAAGAAGGATGAGATCCTTTGTATGATATATCTTTATGTTGATATGTGTGAGAGGGAGAAAATGGTGAAAGTCATCATGAAGGGCTACCTTGCTAAGAATTTTTGCTCTCTCCTCTTCTCACTTTAAGACTATGGAAAGTTTGTTGGCTTAAAGTCTATTTTTTTTTGGATTAGTTTAAGAACACCTATGTTTCTCTTAAGATACTTTTTTTTCTAAGCTTAACATTAATCTAGACCTAATGCACATACACAGACAACAATCAAGGCCTAAAGTAAATGCTCTTTTGATTTTAATAAGGAAGAAAATAATGATTTTCCTTTTAATAGGTAATGATACAAGAAGATGCATCAAATAAAGCCTAAGATGCAACTATATATAATTTTTATTAAATGCTAATGCTTAAATATTAAGATTGATACTCCTATATAATTAAGACTAACTAGTTCTTCCTTTCCTTTTTATCTATTTTATCAACAAATAGAAAATAAAGCTCGGTTTAAACAAACAATAAATATAATCTAATCCCTAGATGCTTAAACGATAGATATTAGGGTCAAAGAAACTTGTATTTGCCATAGAGGAAGAATCACTACTAGCCTATTGATGGTGCTATTACTTGACCTACAAAACAAACATAAAAGAATTTAATTAGTAGTGGAGGGACTTGTTTGATCTAGAAGAGGATAGTTAGTCTTCCTTGAATAGAAAATAGACCGTTGTTTAGATAAACAAAAAATAACAGAGATAAAAAAATACAAGAAATAAATTCTAGGTGGTAAAATTGCTACTGAGTTGTGATAGTGTTGCCAACACTTTTGTTTAGTGTTGATTTTTTTGCTCTGTGTAAACCAGATCATGATAGCACCACTAACTTTAAATCTAATGGTGCTTTTGATTCTAAGAGTAGAGCAACAAGAATAAAATGCAATCTATACCAAGGTTATAATGACTATGGTGAAAAGATCTAACTTAGGAGTATAAAGTCCCTTTTCAATAGTAGAAAACATAGATTTACTTGCTCAAGATAAAAAATAAATGATAAAATGAAAAGTTAGCTAAATGTAAATGTAAAATGCAAGAAAATATCTAAGTGCATTGAGATAAAAGGACTAAACCTACAAAGACAATAGCCTAAAATAAATAACAGGAAAGAGGACAACCCGAGATAATTGTTTCCCCTTTGTTGGAAGCTTGCTAGCATACTTGTTGATGGAACTTGAATGCTTGAGCTTGGAGGTTTGATTCTTGATGCTTGATGATTTCTTGAGAGCTTGTAGAATTGATTGGAGACTTGGATGCTTGTAATAATAAAATCTTAAGTTCTTGCAAGGATGACCTTTACAAGACTGTGGAAATATTTTAGCATAATCTTGCCATGCACAATACTTGATTGATATGGTTCTAAGGAGATTTTGGTAGAATTTTATTGCTTTCAAAAGACCATGGATGAAATTTTGGTAGAGCTTTACTACCTTGGAAATATCATGTATTGATATCTTCCAAGCACTAGCTTTATATGAAGCCATGGTTCCTTGGAGGAAGAATTACATTTAAGATGACAAGATTGCAGAAGGTAAGAATTTGAAAAGAGATCAAAAAATATATAATGGAAGAACATGAGAATGACAATTCTTAGGTTTGGTATTTATTACAAGATTTGTGGATCAATTTTTTTGGGGTTTAACTCATTAATGACAATCAACATGAAAGAGGCTGGAAGTAAAAATTCTTGATTTGGCACATAATAGTAAAAAGTATATGGAGGTGATAGTGCCAATGGTGCTATTGCACCGGTGCTTTTGCCTCTTGACCATTGGAGATAAATGGTCAAGAAAAAGTAAAAATTGAGAGGTTTTGAAAACGTACCACCAATACTATCACTCATGCCCTAATGGTATTGCTTTAAGAGCAATAAATACTTCAAATTTGAGCACAAGGAAGATTAAATCAGTTTGGTTGATTGGAAGGCTAATTGATGAAGGGATTGGCAAACTTGAAGATTAGCCCTATGTACAAAATTGGGTGTCTACAACAAGATCTATGATACTCATATTAGTAGTAATACAAATCCAAAGAATTTTTTTGATAAACTTCAAGGAGTATGTGACCATATTAATTCCACACAATTCAAAATATTGGAGGTAGATCTTGCTACCTTGAGTATGATTTTTTTGCTTAAGAATATTGAGGAAGCAACTAAAAATGAGGATGTTGGTGCTGCTCTCTTCTATGCTTATGGTGAGGATGGTCATGATGGTGAAATCTCACAAGTACATGTAGTTATTTATTCAACATATTAGACATATACTTTTTTGATGAATGTATTACACATTTAGGGGAAACTAGGTAGATGACTAAGTATTGACATATTCTATATGATAATAGCACACAATATTCTATAGATCATGTCATCAATGGGAATAATTGCTCCTTACAAGTAACTAGACATGGTGATGATATTATTAGTTATTCCTCATTTGATAAGGTTCTTCATGTTTCTAGTGTAGGCCCCAATATTTTGTTTATATATTGCATCACCCATACAAAAAGGTGTAATTTTAGCATAATTAGTGGGTGATCAAGGATATTGATGAGGGATTCAAATTGATTGTGTTATGAGTTAGATTAGATGTATAAGTTGAAAAAAGATAAAATCCTCTTACTTCATCCTATTTAAAGAAATTTTGTGGATATGAGAAAAGGAAGATGATGTTATTGAGAGATAAAATCATAGACTCGAGCATCTTGGCTATGGGTCATTGAGGTATATGAGTCATTATCAATTGGTTATGGTACTTCCTCTTGTTTCTCCTCCTAGTGGTGTTTGTGAGGGGTCTGTTTTGTAGAAGCATCATAAAGAGTCCTTTACAAAATAGATAGTAAGGAGTGCCACACAACCATTGAATTACCTTCATAGTGAGATTTGTAGATACATGGGTACACCATCTCTCTCTAAGAATAGGTACTTTCTACTTTTTATTGATGACTTCTCCTAGTATATTTGGTTGTATGTATTTCATCTCAAAGACAAGGCTTTTGAAAAGTTCAAGAAATCCAAAGCACTAGTAGAGAATTAGTTTGAGTAAAATATTAAATTTCTTAGATATTGGATTGAGTAAGAATGATTCAATTCATTGATTCAATATTACAATAGATGAGTTATCGATATCATTAGTAATAGATCAAAGTAGATGTTACAGATCAAGATAACTGATGTAACCTCCCATGAGGTATAATAATGTAATAATTACCTAACATCCCCAATTATTACATTATTTAGAATACAAAGAATGTTGTAAAACAATTCAAATTTGACACATGCAAGTGACTTTGTGAAATTATCTACAAGTTATTCTTTAGTGGGAATGTACTAGAGCTATATTTGGCGATTTTAAAATTGTTCTCAAATAAAGAGATAATGAACTCCAATGTGTTTTGTTATTTCATGAAAGACTAAATTCTTGACCAATTTTGGAATGTCTTGACTGTCACAATTCAACACTATCGATCAATTTTTTCTTACACCCATATTTGATAGTATGAGATGTAACCATATTGCTTCACACATAGCTCCTCATGCAACATGATCTTATATCTCTATGGATGACAATATAGTAGAAAGCTATTATTTAATGGGAATGTACTGGAGCTAAATTTGATGATTTTAAATTTATTCTCAAATAAAGTGATTATGAACATCAATGTGTTTTGTTCTTTCATGAAAGACTAGATTCTTGACCAATTTTGGAATACCTTGATGGTCACAATTCAACACTATTGATCAATTTTTCCTTACACCCATATTTGATTGTATGTAATGTAACCATATTTCTTCACATATAGCTCATCAAGCAATGTGATATTCTGTCTCTAATGACAATAATACCACCTATTGTTTCTTTTTATTCCATGATATAGGTCCAAGTGCTAGATTTGGCATAAATAGAGTTTGTGTATCCTTATATAATAATTTATCATTATTCTTATACTCTAGGCCATATTCGATTGTACCATGGACATAATGCATTATCATCTTTGCTTCCTTCCAATGACTCACATTAGGTTCCTACATGAACCTTGATAAATAGCTCATAGTAAAATTGATATTAGGCCTGGTATTTGTTAGGTATATGAGACTCCCAATCAATTGATAATAAAGAGTACTAGATACCTGAGGTAATTTATCATATCAGGGAAGTTGTGACCCTTGCTCCATTGCAATTACCTTAGGTTTAGAATATGTCATTTAGTATATTTCTAGTACTGTATTGGCATATTTTATCTATGAGATAAAAACATGATTCTTTCTTTGCCATAATTTTAAGCCACAATAGTAACGCAAAAGTTTAAAATTTATCATGTCAAATTATTGTTTTAAGTCTTTCTTCACATCATCTACCAAATCATTTGAGGTTCCTATTAATACTAGATCATTAACATACAACACAAATATCACTATCTCAAATCCAACTTTCTTAATATAAATATTTGCATCAAAAGAGATTTTGGTGAAACCATGTTGTAATAGGTGATCATTAATTTTGATGTACTAGGATTTGGGAACTTGCTTCAACCCATACAATGAATTTTTAGTCTCTATACTTTTTGATGTTGTCCATTAAAAATAAAGTCTTTGGGTTGTGTCATATACACCTCTTCTTCAAGATCACTATTGACATCCATTTACTAATATTTCCAACTAAACTATGCTATCAATGCATAGAGTACACATATAGTTTTAATTTTTCTTCTAGGTGTAAATATCTATTTATAACCAATTTCTTACTTTTGTGCATAGCCCTTTATAGTGAGACATTCCTTTTAATTATCAATGGATTCATCTGACTTGTACTATATTTTGAAGTCCCACTTGTAGCCTATGGGTTTCTTTCCTTTTGGTAGATCGACAAGATTCCATATGATGTTCTTCACCATAGATTTACATTTTGCATCCATAGTTGCCTTCCATCGTGGTGAAATAAGTGCATCCTCCACTAATGTTGGTTTTGAGTTATCCATAATTGAAGCCACCAAGATCATATTTTGTGATGAATACTACTACGAGTACATGGTTGTGTGGAAGTGAGGTTAGGAGGTACATCAAGTTTAGCATCTTTGATCATATTGATGAGCCATATTGAAAATTTTCTATATTGAGATGGAGTTGTAGGTACATAGACTACTATAGGTTCATCAACACCTCCAATTTATTCATGAACTTTCTCATTGAACTCTATACTCACAATTAGATATGTGGCATCTTTAGACTCCTTAGAATCCTTAGTAGTTGACTTAGTTTCAAATTATTTAACCAACACCATATCCCTACTTATATGCAATATCTTAGTGATTGGATATATCATTTGTTAGGATTTTGAATCATTATCATACCCAAGAAATATGTATGATAGGGTCTTCGCATCCAACTTGATCCTTTATTGCTTTAGGATATGTATGTATGCCTTGCTTTCAAAGACTTTGAGGTGTGCAATGGAAGGCTCCCTCCCATACTAGGGTTTTTTCAAGTGTAAATCCTTGTAGTGCCTTTATGGGTGATCTATTTATAAGATACACTAGAGTATAGATTATTTCAACTTAATACTATTGCTTCATATTAGCTCTTATGAGCATGTAGTGAATCATTTCCATGATGGAATAATTCCTCCTTTTAGCAACCCTATTATGTTGTGGAGTGTATGTTGTAGTGATCTATCACTTGATCCCATTTTGCATGAGAAACCTTGAAATTTCATTGGATGTATATTTCCCCTAAATCAAAGTGGAGAACTTGAATAGAATTCCCAATTTTTATTTCTACACACGTCTTAAAGTGCTAGAAATACTTGAGCACATATGAATTTAGTTGTAAGAAATTTATCCACATATTCCTTGAGTAGTCATCTACAAATAACTAAATGTACCTTTATCTACCAAAACTAGCTAGCATTGGTTTACTTAGATAAATGAGTATCACATTCAATGGTATTTTGGCTTTGTTAGTGCTTAACTCAAAAGGTACTCGATGTTATTTATTTGCTAAACAAATTGAGCATATTGGCAATTTTGGTGAATGGTTTACAAAAACTAACACCACACGATGCTTACTAAGCTACAATAAGCATCCAAAACTCAGATGACCATACCTATTATGCTAAAGATATGTGGCATCTATAATTGTTGCTTATAGTGAAACATTAAGAGAGGATATGATATTGAGTGCAAACAAGCAATTCTTGCAAGAACCTATTGCCATAATATTGTCACTTTTCATGATAAAAACTTATTGTTGCCATCAAATCTAAATTTTAATATCATGTTGTGATCCAAATATTTTGGTATAGATAATTGGTTGTTTTCCAATCTAGGTACATATAGTACATTTTCAATGGTGTATTTACCTTTATAAAGATTTAGAGGAACATATCTCACTATTATGACTTGATAGGTTTTATAATCTACAATGGTGTCTAGTTTTCCATCTTGGACTTGTAATGAGTCAAACCATGCTTTCTTCCCTATCATGTGCTTGTTAGCACCTATATAAATATATGAAACATCATCCTTTGGTCTTCTATTTTCCTTGGTCATGATAACCTTATGTGCCTATTCTAATTTTAAAGTTGATTCTTCATGTGCAACATGCCCTTGTCACATATTATTGGGACACAGTTTGTCCTATAAATTTTTATAGTATGGTTGGAAAACTCGATCACTTTGAGTCATAGATTTATCCAAATCTACATTTTATGTCCTTATTTATCATAGATAGGGCAATTCCTCATTTGTTTTTGAGGTTGTTTTTGTGATGATGATGATGGGGAAGGACCCTTCTATGGCTTCTTTTTCCTAGAATTCTTGGAAATGAGTGCAGTATTTATCAACTGATCCCTCAACTAGTTGGTTGATTATTTTTGTTGAATCATATTCACCAAATCATTAAAGGACACCTTCCTATTTGAGACTTTTAAGTAAGTTATCAACACTCATAATGAATCTAGTAGAGGTTGAATTATGATGGGTACTAAGAGCTTATATTTCACTATTTCACCCATGACATTCAATCTAGATTCATTCTCCAACTCAACAAAGAAAAACCTCAATCCTTTCTCAAATATTAAATTTCTTAGATATTGGATTGAGTAAGAATGATTCAATTCATTGATTCAATATTACAATAGATGAGTTATCGATATCATTAGTAATAGATCAAAGTAGATGTTACAGATCAAGATAACTGATGTAACCTCCCATGAGGTATAATAATGTAATAATTACCTAACATCCCCAATTATTACATTATTTAGAATACAAAGAATGTTGTAAAACAATTCAAATTTGACACATGCAAGTGACTTTGTGAAATTATCTACAAGTTATTCTTTAGTGGGAATGTACTAGAGCTATATTTGGCGATTTTAAAATTGTTCTCAAATAAAGAGATAATGAACTCCAATGTGTTTTGTTATTTCATGAAAGACTAAATTCTTGACCAATTTTGGAATGTCTTGACTGTCACAATTCAACACTATCGATCAATTTTTTCTTACACCCATATTTGATAGTATGAGATGTAACCATATTGCTTCACACATAGCTCCTCATGCAACATGATCTTATATCTCTATGGATGACAATATAGTAGAAAGCTATTATTTAATGGGAATGTACTGGAGCTAAATTTGATGATTTTAAATTTATTCTCAAATAAAGTGATTATGAACATCAATGTGTTTTGTTCTTTCATGAAAGACTAGATTCTTGACCAATTTTGGAATACCTTGATGGTCACAATTCAACACTATTGATCAATTTTTCCTTACACCCATATTTGATTGTATGTAATGTAACCATATTTCTTCACATATAGCTCATCAAGCAATGTGATATTCTGTCTCTAATGACAATAATACCACCTATTGTTTCTTTTTATTCCATGATATAGGTCCAAGTGCTAGATTTGGCATAAATAGAGTTTGTGTATCCTTATATAATAATTTATCATTATTCTTATACTCTAGGCCATATTCGATTGTACCATGGACATAATGCATTATCATCTTTGCTTCCTTCCAATGACTCACATTAGGTTCCTACATGAACCTTGATAAATAGCTCATAGTAAAATTGATATTAGGCCTGGTATTTGTTAGGTATATGAGACTCCCAATCAATTGATAATAAAGAGTACTAGATACCTGAGGTAATTTATCATATCAGGGAAGTTGTGACCCTTGCTCCATTGCAATTACCTTAGGTTTAGAATATGTCATTTAGTATATTTCTAGTACTGTATTGGCATATTTTATCTATGAGATAAAAACATGATTCTTTCTTTGCCATAATTTTAAGCCACAATAGTAACGCAAAAGTTTAAAATTTATCATGTCAAATTATTGTTTTAAGTCTTTCTTCACATCATCTACCAAATCATTTGAGGTTCCTATTAATACTAGATCATTAACATACAACACAAATATCACTATCTCAAATCCAACTTTCTTAATATAAATATTTGCATCAAAAGAGATTTTGGTGAAACCATGTTGTAATAGGTGATCATTAATTTTGATGTACTAGGATTTGGGAACTTGCTTCAACCCATACAATGAATTTTTAGTCTCTATACTTTTTGATGTTGTCCATTAAAAATAAAGTCTTTGGGTTGTGTCATATACACCTCTTCTTCAAGATCACTATTGACATCCATTTACTAATATTTCCAACTAAACTATGCTATCAATGCATAGAGTACACATATAGTTTTAATTTTTCTTCTAGGTGTAAATATCTATTTATAACCAATTTCTTACTTTTGTGCATAGCCCTTTATAGTGAGACATTCCTTTTAATTATCAATGGATTCATCTGACTTGTACTATATTTTGAAGTCCCACTTGTAGCCTATGGGTTTCTTTCCTTTTGGTAGATCGACAAGATTCCATATGATGTTCTTCACCATAGATTTACATTTTGCATCCATAGTTGCCTTCCATCGTGGTGAAATAAGTGCATCCTCCACTAATGTTGGTTTTGAGTTATCCATAATTGAAGCCACCAAGATCATATTTTGTGATGAATACTACTACGAGTACATGGTTGTGTGGAAGTGAGGTTAGGAGGTACATCAAGTTTAGCATCTTTGATCATATTGATGAGCCATATTGAAAATTTTCTATATTGAGATGGAGTTGTAGGTACATAGACTACTATAGGTTCATCAACACCTCCAATTTATTCATGAACTTTCTCATTGAACTCTATACTCACAATTAGATATGTGGCATCTTTAGACTCCTTAGAATCCTTAGTAGTTGACTTAGTTTCAAATTATTTAACCAACACCATATCCCTACTTATATGCAATATCTTAGTGATTGGATATATCATTTGTTAGGATTTTGAATCATTATCATACCCAAGAAATATGTATGATAGGGTCTTCGCATCCAACTTGATCCTTTATTGCTTTAGGATATGTATGTATGCCTTGCTTTCAAAGACTTTGAGGTGTGCAATGGAAGGCTCCCTCCCATACTAGGGTTTTTTCAAGTGTAAATCCTTGTAGTGCCTTTATGGGTGATCTATTTATAAGATACACTAGAGTATAGATTATTTCAACTTAATACTATTGCTTCATATTAGCTCTTATGAGCATGTAGTGAATCATTTCCATGATGGAATAATTCCTCCTTTTAGCAACCCTATTATGTTGTGGAGTGTATGTTGTAGTGATCTATCACTTGATCCCATTTTGCATGAGAAACCTTGAAATTTCATTGGATGTATATTTCCCCTAAATCAAAGTGGAGAACTTGAATAGAATTCCCAATTTTTATTTCTACACACGTCTTAAAGTGCTAGAAATACTTGAGCACATATGAATTTAGTTGTAAGAAATTTATCCACATATTCCTTGAGTAGTCATCTACAAATAACTAAATGTACCTTTATCTACCAAAACTAGCTAGCATTGGTTTACTTAGATAAATGAGTATCACATTCAATGGTCTTTTGGCTTTGTTAGTGCTTAACTCAAAAGGTACTCGATGTTATTTATTTGCTAAACAAATTGAGCATATTGGCAATTTTGGTGAATGGTTTACAAAAACTAACACCACACGATGCTTACTAAGCTACAATAAGCATCCAAAACTCAGATGACCATACCTATTATGCTAAAGATATGTGGCATCTATAATTGTTGCTTATAGTGAAACATTAAGAGAGGATATGATATTGAGTGCAAACAAGCAATTCTTGCAAGAACCTATTGCCATAATATTGTCACTTTTCATGATAAAAACTTATTGTTGCCATCAAATCTAAATTTTAATATCATGTTGTGATCCAAATATTTTGGTATAGATAATTGGTTGTTTTCCAATCTAGGTACATATAGTACATTTTCAATGGTGTATTTACCTTTATAAAGATTTAGAGGAACATATCTCACTATTATGACTTGATAGGTTTTATAATCTACAATGGTGTCTAGTTTTCCATCTTGGACTTGTAATGAGTCAAACCATGCTTTCTTCCCTATCATGTGCTTGTTAGCACCTATATAAATATATGAAACATCATCCTTTGGTCTTCTATTTTCCTTGGTCATGATAACCTTATGTGCCTATTCTAATTTTAAAGTTGATTCTTCATGTGCAACATGCCCTTGTCACATATTATTGGGACACAGTTTGTCCTATAAATTTTTATAGTATGGTTGGAAAACTCGATCACTTTGAGTCATAGATTTATCCAAATCTACATTTTATGTCCTTATTTATCATAGATAGGGCAATTCCTCATTTGTTTTTGAGGTTGTTTTTGTGATGATGATGATGGGGAAGGACCCTTCTATGGCTTCTTTTTCCTAGAATTCTTGGAAATGAGTGCAGTATTTATCAACTGATCCCTCAACTAGTTGGTTGATTATTTTTGTTGAATCATATTCACCAAATCATTAAAGGACACCTTCCTATTTGAGACTTTTAAGTAAGTTATCAACACTCATAATGAATCTAGTAGAGGTTGAATTATGATGGGTACTAAGAGCTTATATTTCACTATTTCACCCATGACATTCAATCTAGATTCATTCTCCAACTCAACAAAGAAAAACCTCAATCCTTTCTCCAACATGAACTCTCAATGTGTGGAGTTGAGACTAAATATGAAGTATTATTGATTCATTCTCCCATTCATAGATGGTAGAAAGTATATCCCATGCCTTATTATATGTTTGTGCTTCATAAATGTGTGGCTAAATAACATCTTCTATGGCAAGGGTGATGATCATCAATGCTCTAGAATTTGCATCATAAAATTTCTATTGGGAATATTCATCCTCTTCAATTTGAGTGATTGTGCCAGTGACAATATCCTAGAGTTTCTCAACTACCAATATGGTTCTCATCTTAGTCTTCTAAGGTCCAAAATTTGAATCTTTGAGTAATTGGGATTCTGTACAAAATGTTTTTGATGTTTTTATGATGAGGATTCCTTATAAATCCTAAATGAATTCCCTTTCAATATACTACCACTACAATATATCAAACCTTTATATACACATACCCTTCCTATATACCCATTGATGCATAGAAGAAGCTAGTACAATCTATATACACGGTTGTATGTGAGAAAGACTTTTTGGTATGTGAAAGAGAATTGTATGAAGTACCAAGGCATTACATTAAGAAATTCACCCTATTAATGGCACCTAATTGAAGATAGAGCCTTGTACATGGGCATAAATTCCCTATACACTCAAAATTTATCAATTTTAGGACTTATGTCTAGAGATAGTGACAAATAGGATAGGATGATAAAGTGATATATCACGAAAATATGACCTTATAACTTTCCAATTATTTGAAGGGTAAATGTCCATATATCATTATGGCATATTTGTTAGGTTATCAACACAATAGCTCAATATGATAACTTTACCTATAAATGTAAGCTATAGGTACAATTAATATTGAATGTTGCTTGTGTGCTCTAATACAAAATATTGGGTCAATCAAAAGAACAATTCACTTCATTGATTCAAATTGCATATTTAATATAGTAGATCAATTATCAATATCATTAGTAATGTATCAGAATAGGTATTATAGATCAAGATAACTAATATAACATCCACGTAACCTCCCATGAGGTGTAATAATATAATAATTATCTAACATTAGAATAGATGGAGAATGTGAGTATGTAAGCAATGCTTTTTTTAGATTTATTTTCTCTTCATGGTATCACCTTTCATATGACTATGTATTATACTCCATATCAAAAAATGTGAATATGTAGATGGCTCAATGTATATAGCATACAAAGCGCACACAATTCAAATTTTAGGGTGAAGTAATCATTTATGCAACACATACCATGAACTAAATTTCAATGAAAGTTGTTGAGGGAATGACTCCTCTTGAGAGATGTATAGGTGATAAGCCTCATGTATCCCACTTTCATATCTTTGGATCCACAATATAGACCCATATACCTAAATATACTTAGAATAAAGATGCATTGAAGAGTCATACATGCATTTTTATGTCATATTCAAATACCTTTGATGTCTATTGTCTCTATGATCCCAAGATATGGGAGGTTCTTTAGTGAGTTATGCTTTTTGTTGAGGTGCTTCCAACAACTCCTTTAGATCCTATTCCTACTCTCTTAGCAAAAGATCCTTTAACCTATCTAATTGTTCTAGAGACTCCCTTAGATATTTTTGTTGGTATCATTCTAATTGTTCTTTCATATTCATCCTCCAATGGGGATTCTATAACTGAGCCTAATGATTTTCTTATCTTTAGTCAACACGCTTTCTAGCATAATTAGTTTTTGACTCAAGGAGCTTAATGAACATGACCATTTTGAGTCATGTGCAACTATACTAGATGTTGAGGTAGACAATGAGTATGATTTGGATATATATTTTTAGCTTTTAATATTTGGTCCTTAGAATGTGCCTATATAGTACATTATTCATTCAACACCTAATTGGGTTCAGACTCTCCTATAGGATTCTCAACTCATTATTTCTCTAGAATTACATCAAAAGGCCCCTTCTTGGGACTTGCTCTCAAACATTGATAATTCTAGAGATCCTCTCAACAACTCCCAAACCAAGTCCCAACATGAATGGGAAGATGCCATGCTTGCCAAGTATTAATATTTGATAAAGAATCAAACATGGGAGCTTGTTCCTTTTATAGAAGGGAAGAATATTGTTGGGTGTAAATGGGTCTACAAGACCAAATGCACTTTATATGGTCAATTAGAGAAGCACAAGATATGCCTTGTTACTAAAATTTTCTCTTAGAAGGAGGGAATTTACTACTAGGAGATATTTTTCCTAGTTGCTTGGATGAATTATATTTAGATGATTTTGTCCATAGTTGTTTCATATAGTTTTTTTTTGAAAAAATTGAAAAAAGCTTGCATTAAAACAAATTACAGTTACAAGAGGGAGAAAGGGCATCCCAACCAAGAGCAAAGAGACCAGAAGAACAAAGGGCGCGAAAACGCGACATGTCGCGAAATCGCGACACCTAACCTAACAACCGCCGCGCCACAACAACCAGTCGCGATAACGCGACATGTCGCGAAATCGCGACATCGCGACAAAAAGCGCCGAAGCCACAACACTCAAAAAATGTCGCGAAATCGCGACAGCACAGCACCAAATCACCCAAACGCCAAAAACGTCGCGAAATCGCGACGAGAAAGCCTGAAGGCACCTGCTCCCCAAAATTGTCGCGAAATCGCGACGAGTTCTCCTTTAATCAGCAACTTTGAGAAAGTGTCGCGATATCGCGACGGCTTTTCCTTGAAGCCCCAGTTGGCCGGAAGTGTAGCGAAATCGCGACAAGAATTCCAATGGGCGCCCCATCCGCAAAAGTGTCGCGAAATCGCGACATGTTCTCCCCCATGGTGCCCTTTTCTTAAACTAGTCGCGAAATCGCGACGTTTTTCCTTCATGCAGTTTATTCTCCAGAACTGTCGCGAAATCGCTACAGGTTTGCCCCTTTGCTTCCTTTCCTTAAAAATGTCGCGAAATCGCGACAGGTTATCCTTTGGGAAGCTTTTCACAAAAAAGGTCGCGATATCGCGACGGTTTTTCCACTTAACGTAATTTTGCTCAAAACGTCGCGAAATCGCTACAGGTATGCCCCTTTGCGTCCTTTCCTCAAAAAAGGCACGAAATCGCGACAAATTTTCCTTAGAGTAGCTTTTCACAAAAATTGTCGCGATATCGCGACGGTTTTTCCCCTTCACGCAATTTTTCTCAAAGCGTCGCGATATCGCGACACTTTTCCTCCGGCGACAAAACCAACCAAAAGGTCGCGACATCGCGACACCTTCTCATCAAAGACCGCGACGACGCAACAAGTCGCGAAATCGCTACAATTTTCCTCCCAAGGCCGCGGCAACAAAAAGGGTAGCGAAATCGCTACAGTTATCCAGGATAGGTCGCGACAGAGCAACATGTCGCGAAATCGCGACAGATTTCCAAACAAGGTCGCGACGGCGCAATATGTCGCGATATCGCGACAGAAACTAACCTTAGTCATTTTTGAGCTCATGGATGCAGGGATCGTTCCAGACCACTCCGAATCTCTTCATCTATCATAGGCATATCACTGTGCAGCTGAACACCTACCTCTTTCTCAGCACCCATCTTCGCAAGGAAGTCAGCTACCATGTTCGATTTCTACTCACATACACGGGGATAACATCATCTAACTCCCTCCATAACTCCTTGATTTGGGATATCAACATCCGCAGTCTCCAGGCTTTTAATGAGAAATTCCGCAAGCAATCTAGAGCGCCGATCAGGACTTGAGAATCCGATTCAAGAATTATCCTCCGGTAACCCTGCTTAACAGCCCAGATAGACGTTGACTTAATGGCAAAGGCTTCGGCTTCATTGTTCGTGGCTCTGCCCAATCCCTGCAATTCCCAGTAAAGAACCGCACTCGAGTGATCCCGACAAACAACACCAATTCCTGCGTTGCCGGGTTGCCTTTTGCAGCCCCATCAGTATTGATCTTGATCCAGCCTACAGGGGGAGGTTTCCAGCATGCTCTGCCTTGCCTCTCATGTCCCTCAACCCCCTCTTCAGGATGCCCAAGAGTAGCCTGATTCTCTTCATTAACAAAAATAGCAACAGTTTCTGTGACTTTGCTCCAGATGACCTGCCAAACGCCGTCAATCGAGGAGAAAGTGTTTCTAAAGATCCGGGCGTTTCTCTCCAACCAAACTTGCCACCAAATGAAGAGAAAGCCTAACTGCCAGCCAGTTCGGAGAGCTATGGAATTGAACCTGCCCCTTTTCCATTTTTCCCAAATATTGGTACAGTTGAAAACACCATTTGCCTGGAGTTTAAATTGAGAGAACCGGCGTTCCCAAATCTGATGAGTAAAAGGGCACTCAAAAAACAAATGATCTACAGTTTCCTCATGTTGGAGGCATAAAGCACATTGAGAGGGGCCATTGAAACCCCTACGTCTGAGATTGTCAAAGGTGAGAAGACCATTATGCATAAGTTGCCAAGCGAAGAAATTCACTTTCGGCCAACCCTTTGAATGCCAAATCCTTCTCCAATGCTGAACCAGAAAAGAGTGTGGGGGAGGCTCAGGGAGGATCTCTTCATATCCAGCCTTAACTGAGTAGACCCCAAGGCTTCCATAGCCCCAGGCTAATTCATCTTCCTCATCCTTCCCCGTGAGGAACCTTTTTGACAAGATTTTTTTGCGGGATGGGCGCCAACTCCGGAGAGACGGTAATTGGCCACTCCTCCCACCGCTTAAACTTTTTAAATTTATACCCCCCAATTGACTGGTAAGAAGATAATTATCAATATGGATCCAGCCCTAGGCTTCTAAGGCGGTCATGATTGGTTGTAGCTCAGGGAACATGACAATAATGGGCGGATGTTGGTCCCAAGAGTCGGTCCAGAAGCGAGCCTTGTCTCCTCTCCCCACTTTCCAGAATAATTGATCTTTGATAATCTGGGACCCAAGCTTGAGAGTCTGCCACACTAAGGATCCAGTACCTTCCAAGGGAAAGCGACCCACCTCATTGGGATGAACATGTCCCAAATATTTACTGGAAAGAATTCTGCTGAAGAGGGAGGATGGCTGAGAAATCCACCTCCAATACAGTTTTCCAGCCAAAGCTCTGTTATTAAGCATAGAACTTCTCAAGCCCGACCCTCCTTTGTCCTTAGGCTGGGTAACTTTGTCCCACCCAACCAAGGCCCATTTTTTCTTCCCTTTTGCGCCTTCCCATAAAAATCTTCTAGCCATTTTGTCCGGCTCTTTCCAGATGGTATGAGGGGCAGCCAGTATTGAGAATTTATAGATCGGCAAAGCCTGTATAACCGACTTCGGGAAGGTTAATCTACCCCGTAGCTTAGCCATTTATGGGCCCAATGATTCATTCTGTCTTTGATGCACTGCTAACGATTCTTCCAGGATGTCAATTTTTAACTTTTTGAAATGAAGGGGAACGCCCAGGTAAACAATTGGAAGAGAAGTCCTTGTGAAGCCCGGGATCTCAATAACACGCTCCTGTAGCCGTTGGTCAAGATTGAAAAAGACCACTTTGGACTTCCGACATTTAGAACCTGATTTGAAGCCCTTAGGTAGAAATTCAAAGTATCTCTGATTCCTCTAGCTTCCCGAAGAGTGGCCGCACCAACCGGGCCAGTATCGTCCACAAATTGCAAGTGAGTCAGAGTTTCCTCCCCAACCTTGATACCAGAAACGAGACCTTGTTGCCTTCTCCTCGAAAGCGATCTGCCCAAACCTTCGACCAAGAGAAGGAAGAGATAGGGAGAACAAGGGTCTCCCTGGCGGAGACCACGTGTGGCACCGAAAGGATGCGAGGGAAGGCCCTTGATGAGAAAAAAAAAAAGAGGGAGAAGAAACACAACTCATAACCCAATCAATCCATTCTTGAGAAAAGCCAAAGGCAGCCATCATTTTCGACAAGAAGCACCACTCCACCCGGTCATAAGCCTTGGACATATCCCAGTTTAATGAACATTCCTTTGTTGCCCGAAGTTTGCATTGAATGGATGGCCTCCTGGGCCAAAACCACCCCATCCAAGATTTGTCTTCCCTCAACAAAGCCCCCCTGTTCAGGAGAAATGATGCTATGAAGAAGGGGTTTAAGCCTCTCAGCCATTATCTTAGTGATGATTTTGTAGATCACATTGCATAAAGCAATAGGCCTGAAATCAGAGATATGAGTCCCCGCTTCCCCTTTTGGAATTAAAGCAATGAAGGTGTGATTGATCGCCCTGAGCATTCTTCGATTGGATCCGGATTCCTCGATGATGACCAGAACATCCTCCTCCAAGGTGTCCCGAGAAAGCCTGAAAAAATTCAATAGGAAAGCCATCTGGACCAGGAGATTTTCCAGTACTCATACCAAAGACCACATTTCTCAGTTCATCCCTTTCAATGGGTCTAAGCAGGGCCTGATTGTCCTCTTCAGAGATAATAGGAGGAATAACATTAAGAACTTCGTTACGAGCCTCAACATCTTCCTGCATACTTTCCTTAAAAAGTTTAGAAAAGTAATCGATAGCATGGGAATGCATGCCAGGAAGAGTATCGAAGACATTTCCATGTTCATCTTTGAGAACTTCCATATTGTTCATCTGTCTCCTAGCACAAGCTGACCGATGAAAAAATTTGGTATTTCTGTCCCCCTCTAATAACCAAGTATTTCTAGCCCTCTGTTTCCAGTATATCTCCTCTTGGTTGTCAATGTCCTCAACCGCTTTACGCAGTTCATCATCTTCAAATTTGAGTTGCTCAGTAATTGATCCTTCCCTAAAAAGTTTACGAACCTCCTCCCATCTAGCCACCAAGGGGGCCCTTTGGGGACTGGAAATCCGACTTGTTTCCTTTCCTCCACTGTTTCAATTGAATTTTGACAAATTGAAGCTGTTTATGAAATTTGAACATTGCTGTCCCAAAAGGTGGACGGCCTTCTGTCCACCATTGAGTAATTTTTTGTCGAAGGTCCTCCTTTTGTAACCAAAAATTCTCAAATTTAAAAGGCCTATGGTGCTGCCCTCTCGAAGTCCCTCCCTCAAGCAAAATGGGAAAATGATCCGAAATAGGGCCCTCCAAAATCTGGAACTTAAAAGTCCATTTAACAAAAGCCTCCTCCGAGACCAAAAAGCGATCTAACTTGACCTTCCTGCTATGTGGCTCCTTTCTCTTGTTTGTCCAAGTGAAAAAAACACTAGGGCCTTGAACGTCCACTAAATTAAAGGCCTGAACTTGGGCAATCAGAAGCCGGTCCCCTGGATCCAAAACAGGGGTGCCACCTTCCTGGTCCCGAACAGATAATTTTGCATTAAAATCCCCTGCAATAATCCAGTCATAACACTCCCTGTATGCTCTCATGTTGTGAACAGCGTCCCATTGGAGCCTCTGGCCATCAAGATCTTGGGCCCCATAAAAGTTGGTGATTAGGACCTGCTCAGAATTGAAGTTATTTTTGAAGAGAGAAGTAAGTACACCCCTGCAAGCTATATGTTCTAAAGCAGTCCAGACCAGAGGGTTCCAAAGGGTAACAATTCCACCTGAAGCTCCTTGGGCAGCCACGTCCATATACCCGACTCCCGCAGATTTTAGTAGCAATTTTACTCATAATATCTAAAGACATTTTGGTCTCCTGAAGAAGCAAAAAGTCTGTTTTACGGTTTTCTAAGAGTCTTTGAACAGCAGATTGATGGGTTCTACTGTTTAAACCCCTAACATTCCAAGATTGAATAATCATTGAAAACCTTGAGAGCAGTAAGAATCAATGGTCCTCACCAATCCTCCATTGATTAGCTTATCTCCTTGCGCTATTAGTAGTTCCTTATTGGATTTTCTTCCCGCTCCTTGAGAGTTATTGTTTCTAGATCTCTTTTCCACCTAGGTAATCCCTAAAGCAGGCCTTTCTCTATTTTTATCTGCATTTCCCATGGTGACATCTTTGATAGCCGGCTGTGCTGGGGAGTGTATAACCAATGCCCCTGGATTCTCTAACTGCAGGTTCTCAGCTGGCACAGTCACCTGTTCTACTACAGGAGTGAAGGAAGGAGAAACAAGAGGTGGAGTGTTGACATTCTCACCATTCCCAACCACTCCCTCCATAGATTGGTCCTCCAGATCCACTAATGACTTAAAAATTTCATACCGATTGTTTGGCTTGAGCTGTACCTGCTCCTTGCCATTTTTCTTTTTGTTTCTCTTTCGTTTCACCTGTTCAAAGCCATCCTGCTGAGCATCAGGACCTGGAGAATTGCTAGAGGGTTCATTGACCGGACTGGACTTACCCTCTCTAGGGCGGTTTGACATTCCGCTCGGAGCCTCCGTTTTTGTGCTCACTACGTTTGGGCAGAACCTTGCCAAATGTCCATGCTTATGGCATACTCGGCACCTGAAAGGTAGGGCCTCATAGTCTAGCCGCTGGATCCAGGGTACTCCTGCAAGCTCAAGTTCCACCTCAGCTGGTAGAGGCTGACTAATGTCCATCTCTACACATATTCTAGCAAAGACAGCAGTATTACCCTCTATGGTATCTTTGGAGACTCCCAAAAATCTGCCTAGGGAATTACCTATTAGTTCCAACACCTGCTCACCCCAAAACTCCATCGGGAGAGCGTACAGCCGGATCCAGACCGGGACAGCCGTGGGTTCGATGCGGGGGTCGAAACCCACTCTCCGAGGGTTGGACAAATAACCCTGTTTGGTCCGTGGTTTCTCTTTTACGATTCAAATGCTCTGTTTCTATACGCTAAAGAAGAGAAACTTATGATGAAATACCCATTGCTTATAGGCCATAAAGAGTACTCACCGTGTGGCTCCCGGTTACGGCGAACCCGGGTATGCGAAAAAATTCGGTGTGGGCCGGATGCCCATGAATTTGCGAGATCAAGTCGTGATTAGCTCGGTAGACGATTGTATCTTCGACCGGCATTGGTTCTATTACAATCTTAGGCCTGGAAGTGGATTGCGGGAGGCATCCATTAACGCGGTGAGCATTTGGGCCATTGGCAACATTCTTGAGTATCGTTTGAAAAGCATTTCGCTGAGCTCCATCAGTGGAAGGCGAGGGATTATCTTTCAACTTCTCAGCATATGAAGTCTTTCTCCCAGCAGGAGAAACTGGAGGAGACCCCATCGGGCCCTCCCGGGACCACTAATGAACCTTCAGACGAAATCAAAATCAACCCCCCAATGCCCCAGGCAAGATCTTCGGGCCAGAATCCCTCGAGCAACACCAGACGCCGTCACAGAAATTTTCCCGCCAAATCGCCGAGCCCCCTTTAATGAGAAGTTTTCTACAACAAAATATTAGAAATAGTTGTTTCATATAGTTGGAAAGAAGATTAAATGGATATGAAGAGTGCCTTCTTTCATGGTGAGATTTAGATGAATATCTACATGTAATAACCTCCTAGTTTTGAGCTTGAGGGTTCAACCTCCTTAGCGTGTCATATAACCATGTCCTTATATGGGCTTGAGTAGGATGAGTGTACTTTCTATGAAAAAAATTATTTATTCATTCTTAGTTGTAGGTTTTAACAATGTGAGGAAAAACATGATGTTTACATGAAGCATCAAGATGGTCATACATTGATGATTGTATTATATGTTGATAATTTTATCATCATAGGAATATCACCCTCCTTGATTTTAGATATGAATTCATAATGATGATACGTTTGACATGATTGAACTATGACTTTTGCACTATTTCTTGGTTTTTTTGATTGGTTAGAATTATTCAAGGATCGCCATCTCATAATTGAAGTATACCTTGGATATTTTACAATGTTTTAGGATGAAGAGTTGGAAGTTGTGTACATAAGCTTATCAATGGTTGTTATGGTAGCTCCACCAATAAGGTGGTCCTTGCCCAAATTCAAGGAAATATTTCTTCAAAGATTTGACAAGGGATATTCCACATCATATGTGGTATATCTGATGTAAACTAAGAAAATAAGAATAATAGATGAGTATTGCTCTAAGTTCACAAGTCTTCTCACCTATACCCATCAATTGAGTCCAGTAGTGGTGGTATTTACCTTTTTTATGGTCTTAAGGATAAAATTTGAAAGAAATTTCACATGCATGATCCTTATACTCTTGACGATGCACAACGTATTGCTCATGCAACAAAAAAAAAGCTCCAAGATTATAGTCTTCCACATAGATGTGACTTCAACTCTCATTGTACTTATCACAATTTTGATCATTCCACAAGATTTTTTTTTTCAAAATTTGTTCACACCATTACCAAGATCAAGCCTGTGAAGAACATCATAACTTTATCTTGAAATATGGAGATGCATTAGTTGTTGAGGTGGAAGATTCATTATAGCAAGAGCAATCCACTGAATATGGAAAAAAATCAATAAAAGTAGATGAAAAAGAACAATAGGATGACACTATGGCTCTCTCTACTCATGCACTTATGGGTCTTCAAGCTCACCATACTATCAAGGTACAAGGATTCATTAAATGACAATGTATTAATGTGTTGATTGATTTAGATAGTACACACAACTTTACAGATTGTAAAATAACAAAATCCTTGGGATTGCTTACCAATACTTCAAATCAAGATAAATATCAGTCTTAATTGCAAATGGAGGTACTCCTCAATGTATGGGTTGAACAACTAAAGTTACAACCCAAATGGGGGATTATACTTGGGTGGGCATTCTCTTTGCTATAAAATTGGAAATTTTAGATATCATTTTGGGTGCACAATGGCTACCTCAACTCAACGATGATAATATTAATTTAAAAATAATTATGTCAAGTGGATAGAGAATGGAAGAGTCATTTATATTCAAGGAATTCAACCTCTTCCCTCCAAGATGGTGAGTTCACATATCATGGAAAATATATTAAAGAAGGTGGTTATGGATTCCTTGCCCAAGTGAATTGCATAGAGGTTCAATCCTTGGATTCATCTCTTTAAAATATTCCAATGGATATCCAAAATATTATTTATAGTTATGAGGAGATATTTAGTGAGCCAAGGGGTCTACCTCCTAAGTACAAACATGATCATACTATCCATTTGATTCATGGTATTCAACCTCCTAATGTTCAGACTTATCGCTACCCACAACCCCAAAAGTTAGAGATTAAGAGGTTGGTATAAGAAATGTTAGAGCATGGAATCATCCATTCAAGCATCAGTCCATATTCCTCTATGATGGTGTTGATACAACATAAGGATAACTCATGGTGCATGTGTCTTAATTTTCATCCTCTCAATAAGATCACTATCAAAGATAAGTTTCCTATCCTTGTTATAGATGATTTTTTGGATGAATTGCATGGTGCTCGATATTGCACTAAACTAGACTTGCACTTTGGTTTTTACCAAATTAAAGTTAGAGAAGAGGATATCCCTAAAACTAGTTTCTGTAAATATGAGAGTCATTATGAGTTCCTAGTCATGCTCTTTGGTCTCACTAATGCCCCTTCCACTTTTCAAAGTCTCATGAACCATGTATTTTAGCCTTTTCTTCACAAGTTTGTCCTAGATTCCTTTGATAATATTTTAATATATAATAAATATTGGAGGATCATCATTGACAAAGTCCTTCATTTGTTACAAAAGGAAAAAATCTTTGTTAAAATGTCCAAATGTGCCTTTGGGTCCAATAGGTAGAATATTTGGGACGTATAGTATCTCACAAATAAGTCAAGGTAGATCCCAATAAAATCAAAGCTATTCAGGATTGGCACTTACCCAATTCTCTTAAAAAACTTTGTGGATTTCTAGAATTACAGGTTATTTTAGAAAATTTATCCACAACTATGGCAATATTGTCGTGCCTCTCACTACCCTTACCAAAAAGGATGCTTTTATTTGGACTAAAGTTACTTCCTAGGCCTTCCAAGCCCTCAAAGAAGCTATTTGTTCCACTCCAATTTTGGCCACTCCTAATTTTAGCAAGCCTTTTATCATTGAGTGTGATGCTTTTGAAATATGTATTGGAGTTGTTTTAATGCAATATGGTCACCCATTGGCCTTTGAAAGTAAGCTACATGGTCCACTTATGAGAAAGAAATGCTAGCTATTTTACATGCCATAGATAAATGAAGACATTATTTATTGAGTAGTCATTTCATCATTAAGATTGACCACAGTAGCTTGAAGCATTTCTTAGAATATCTCTCATGCCCTAAAAAAAATAAATCGATGACCAAACTTTTGGGTTATGATTTTCTCATTGAATATAAGAAAGATAATGAAAATTTGGTGGTTTGATGCTTTATCTTGCATATACAAGGATCATGTGGATATCAGTGCCATCTCTAGTCCTTGTACACAATGGATTATCAAACTTCATGAATATTGGCTTGTTGATTCAGAGGCTACTCAAATCATTTAAAATATGAAAATGTGATAATCATTGCAGTTTTATTTATCATATTCAGATGGAGTGCTTCACAAAAGAACTAAATATATCTTCCTTAGTATTCAACTATTAAGTCAAAGGTTCTCTAAGAATTGCATGCATCTCCTCTGGCAGGACACCCAAGATTCTTGAAAATATACCAACAAGTTAAGCAATCATTTTGCTATTGAAAATAGTGTTGAAAATATATGTCAAGATATTTGTGGTTGAATGTGAGGTATGTCAAACATAACAAAGGTAAAACAATAAAATATCTTGGATTATTACAACCCTCACCTATCCCTAACTACCAATGGAAGTACATATCCATAGATTTTATTGAGGGTCTTCTCAAATCAAAGGGAAAAGTAATTATATTTGTGAGAGTAGATCATCTTTCCAAGTATGCTTATTTATGTGCATCACAACATCCTTGTTCGAAAAGTAAGGTGGCCAAGGTATTTTTTAATTTTCTTTTTAAGTCATAGGGTATACCCAAAACCATTGTGAGTGACTATGATACTATATTCATTAGCAACTTTTGAAAGGAATTGTTTAATATTAGTGGTACCGAGTTGAGTATGTCTTCCTCATACCATCCCCAATATGATAGTCAAACAAATATTGTTAATAAATGTTTGGGTATTTACCTTCATTGTTTTGTTCAATATAAGCAAATATCACTTGGTTCAATGGATTTCATTAGCAGAATAGTGGTACAATACTTCCTATCATTTTCCCCTTAAGATATCTCCATTTGAGGCATTATATGGTCAAAAGCATCCATAAATTATAGAATATGTTCCAGGATCTTCCAAAGTGGCCTAGGTAGATGATTTGTTACAACATCATCATATTGTGCTTCAACTTCTTAAAGATAATTTGACCCAGGTCCAAAACTGTATGAAGCAACAACATGATTCACACTATTTTCAACAACAATTAAATGTAGGATAAATGATATTTTTATGCCTACATCCTTATAAGCATTTGTCCTTGAAGACCAAGTCTAATAAGAATTTGGCTCCTTGATTTTATAGTCCCTACAATTTGTTTTTTATTGCATTGGTAAAGAAGCATATCAACTAGAACTTCCACCCTCTTCCCGTATCCATCTAGTTTTTTATGTTTCCTATCTCAAATAAGTTATTGGTCAAAATATGTAGTCCTAGACAGAGCTTCCATTACTTAATGAAGAAGGTTGAATAAATCTTCAGTCTAAAGCAATATTGTGGTCCAAAGTGTATCATATTTGATCTCGATAAATTCAAGAGTTTCTCATCAAGTGGCAAGACCTTCTAGAAGAAGACACTACATGGGATCTTGAGAGCATTTTCTAGTCTTTTCCAACTTTGTGGATAAATATTTCTAAGGGAGGGAGCCATGTTATGGTTCCAATATAGCCATGTCAGCTATTTTTAATTATTAAATATTATTAGCTCAGGCCTCTAGGTGCAATAGTTGGCCTTTGAGAATTTAGGTTTGATTTTATTTATAAATAAGGTGAAATATTCCTTAGTAGGTATCATCAAAGAATTTATATTTAATTCATTTCTTCTACACATAAGAGACTTCACCCTCTTAAAGTGGCTATGAGACTTTACCCTCTTTGAGTGGTTGTGGATTTATTGTGGTATTGATTTGATTGATTTTGATATTTTCTTGTTGTCTGAATTAGATCTGATGTTGCATTATTTTTTGTATGTTGTTAATAATAATTTAATATTGGAATGTTGTGGATATTAGAATAATTGTGTGGTTTCACAACATCAATTCTAGTTATGTTTGTATATGAATATGAAAATATAATATTATATTGTGTATGGGTATTATGGATAGTTGGCATGGACCACATATAACCTAGGATTGACTATATTATAATATTATATTATGATAATGAGTAGGACAAGGGTTTAAGAAGATGGATATATAAATAAGGGATATTGTCATTATAAGCAAGTAATCACATCGAATATTCTATTGTAATAGTATTGGATCATGGATTGGATATGGGGTAATTCCTTCCTTAAGGAGTATTATTGGTGTTGCCCTACCCTAAGGGTATTATCTATCTTTGTCTCATTGTGTGGATTGTTAATAAACAATTATTTATAGATGGATGTGTTTTTATTTTAGTATATAGTGAATGATTTCTATTTGTGAGAAGAAAATTTCATGATATCAAGGAACAACAACAAACATATCCATTATTATTGAGTAATGTTGTATTTCCTTTTTGAATAAAGGTTATAACCCAAACCAATAATTGACAATAAAATCTATCATGAAATGAGATAAAAAGTGAGGAATATATAACACTTGTAGAAATTCCAATATCTACCCATACTTCCCACCACTTTAGAGTTAAAGAGACGTATAGTTTTCAATATAGTGCCCATCAAGAGGTGTTTCAAAATGGAATTATAGAAGAAAAATTGGTTCTGTCTTCCTATCCATAAACCCTCACTTAAGGTTTTGATTATTTTGATGAAAAAACATACTATCTCCTAGAAGGCATTCATGAGATTTAATTGGGAAAGTACACTTGGAAAAACCCTCCATATACACCATTAATATTATCTAACTTACTATGTATGCATAGGTATGAGAAAATCATGAGCTGGAACATTGACATCAAAAGAGTAGGTAGTTATTTTCCTAAGCATGTGAATAAGATTTTTTTCACTTAGTGAAATAGTTTTTTGTTTCTATAAATTTCATTTTCTCATTTACCCTTCTTTTATTTCTTTTCCCCCTCCTCCCTCCCCCAAATAAAAAAATAAAATAAATAAAAATCCCCATCTCACTTGAGTGAAAATATTGTAAGAGACACTCAAATTTTAATTTATTTCTATCATTTTATTCCAACATTGGTTAAAGATATCTCTAAGATCATTGGTTTGCTTTCTAAACCTAATAGGATGAGATGCCAACCTAGCAATATTATGATAGCAAGGCAATTATTGAAATCCAATTTAATTTTCGGGTAGGTAGGAGTTTTCATACTTCTTGAATCTATAGCCAACAAATAAGGTCGAGTCTTAGAAAGGACTTGATGACAATGTAGTCACAAAATAACTATAAACATGAAGGTTGGTAAATACAAATAAATGCACAAGAACCTTTGATGACTCATGGAAGTGAAAAATAGAATAATAAGGAGAAATGATAGATACATTTTTATAGAAGAGCTTTAAAAGAGATGAAGACATGCATATAATAAAAAGAGTTGCTAGAAGGGAAGCCACCAATCTAGCAACATAAATTTCTTCCACCATCTTTCCTACAACCATATTCACTTCACTTATAGGTATTGTTTCTTCTATTCCCATCTCTATTCTTCCCTCTCTTATTTATTCTTCTCACAATTATCTAATCCCATTAAGTTCTTCTACTATACCAATTCCACCTCAAATAAGCATGACTCTAGTATTAGGGTTACCAATAGGTTTAGTCATTCATGATAAATTATAATTCCATAGACCATCTCTATTATAATCTATATTATCATCAATTATGTGACTGTCACCAACCATTCTATTCCTCTACACCCATCCTTTAGATCCCCTCACACTACAAGTATTATTGTGTCACCCATGTGTCATAATATCAACTCTCTCATCATCCATAACCACTCAATTCACACCACCATCCATGTCATTTTTTCAAAATGCTATCCTCATATTTATTGGTCCATTTTCAACTATAGGTATGATTATACTCTTCTTTCCAACAACATTGAAACTATCCAAGGTAATACACACTATGAAGGACCACCTTACCCTTAATTTATATTAGTCATTCCATCACTAAATAAAAATGATTATCTTAATGTAAATATAGAGGAGAAATATTAGGAACCATGAAAGAGACAAGAAAGTGGATTGATTAAGATAACATCAATTACAAAAGCTTCAACATCTACTACACCCATGATATACCAATTGTGGCTAATAAAAAGAAGAAGTGAGTTACTACTTATCAAGATACTTTCAATATAGAAAATGAAAGTCAAGATCTTAGTGGTGGGAAAATTCAAATTCATTTTAAACCAAGTGTGCAAAGGCACACCTAAAATTTCTTAGGTCAAGTCCCTTTCTGCTAAGGCACATCACATATCTCAATTTGTATGAGATATTGATCTTCAAATATGATAAAGTATGTGGAAGAGAAGCTAACATCCAAGGGAAAGTACAACAAAGAACTTTCCACCCAATAAATAGGTGAAGTAGATGGGTAAATCAGATAATAATATGATAATCACATAGTTGATAGACCTACCCTACAATAAAGGAATACTCTAGTGATGCAAGATACCCATGAAACTCTTAAAATGACCATTAAGGAATTGATAAAAGAGATGTAGGAACTATTGCATAAGGGATTGCTTGGGATATTATCTAATCAAGGACAATACCTTATGTTGTAAGACACTCTCAATGACATAAATTAAAAGAAATTCAAAGTGGAGGTACTCATAGATAATGCTCCTTGATGCTTAAATTAAGATCATTGAATTATAAAGCGTACTGGAAAAATCAAGAATTTAAAGATGATTAAGGGAAGAGCCTCCCAAAGGATCAATATGAGGAGTTGGTTTTGAGTGCAAAAATGCTAATGCTTGAGTTGTAGCCTTGCACACTAATGATTAGACAATTTTAAGCATGTTACCCTAGAGCTAAATAAAGGTTACCATAAATTTACAATTTTGAGATGACCTCTATTTTGAATCCATGCCCAAGGATAAAGATAAAATTTGAAATATCTCGCTAATAGAGCTTGAAAACTTGATAAATCGCCAAAAAATGTAGAATATTGGCTACTACCTTCTAATTCCTCCAAGGAATCAACCATGAAAAACAAAAAATAAATTTTGCAAACCTAGGAAAAACATTACAAAATAACAAAGTTTGCAAAAATGGTTATCTCCAAAGAGGGTCGATTTACTCTAGGAGTGATATTATAGCAAAATAAAATGATAATATGGAAAAGTGAAATGGTTGGATTACAAGAATAAAGCACTAAAAAAATATTTATAAATTGCTAACAATGTGGAGCAATTCGCTTGATTTTTGGAGCAAACTACTCTCAGGCCTACAAAGGGGTAAGAGTATAAGTATAGATCCCAAGAAAGATATTTAAAAGTGATATTTTAGCATGTTGTGGTGCTATAAATCATATTAGAAGCCTTGTAAACATTTTATAGGTATATTTAAAGGCATCTAACATTTAGAGGTATATAATTTTATTAGAGATGTCCTCCAAATGTTTATTTTTACTAGGAGTAATAGTTTATCACCTCAGGTAATTCAGGGGTAAAATCTTACTATAAATAGGATTCATGGACTCTATTGTTAACATGTTTAGGCCATAAGAATGTATAGCTACACTTTGTGAAACCTACATTGTGCTCTTATAACTTACAAAATTGGTGAGAAATTGATGTCTTTTGCTCCCATTAGTGACATTGCCCTCTTGGTTGCATAATGCATAGTTATTAAAGAAAAATCCTTTTACCCATCTTGTCATTCACTCCAAAATTTATATTAATCAGATTGGAATATTATTGTTATTGAGATTCTTATTTGTTGATTGATCATACACTCTCCTTGCTACAGTTACGACCTTATTTACTTTGAATGTTTTGCACCCTAAAATTTATGATTTATTTTTCATGTAATTTAATTCCATGTAATTATATTAATATAGGTTATAAATTAGTAAGGATAGTGGGGAATTGACCTACATATAAAATTTGGAAGAGACCATAAAACCTTCCATCCAAACTTGTTTAAAATTTGAATAGAAGTGCAAAATAAATCACATTAGAAGTTAAAAAATTCCTAAATTCAACAGGTTTGATAAATGATATGTGGTATTTTTGAGATGCTTTGGACTATATGAATCTATTCATAAGTCGAAGATATGTGCATGGGTAAGTATAGGCCTTATCAATATGTGGCTTGCATCTCTTATGTTAGATTTAAATAGTTATTGATCATTTATTAAATGAGCAAAAGTAGACATCAAGAGGTGGCAAATCCCTCATGGTATACATTGCTCTCAAATAAAAGATAGTACAAATAACAAAAACTACAAACATATTGAAATTGATAGAAAATGCATGACTTTTTTTTTCAACCATCCTAGTTTAATCTCAATATAATGTTGATTCAATAAGGGGATAAAAATAAACTTTTTCAATCCATGTTTTAAAACCCCACATAGTAGTAACTAGAAATAAGAAGCAATAACCCAAACTAACTCTTGATATACTTCATGGGGTCATTAAAAACCTTGTCGTCATCTTCACTATAGATGAGGTGATATGGTATAGTGATTGAGTCACTATCCCTTTTTTAATATTAGAGTAATTATTAAGGTAGATTTAATAGAGGATTGTAAATGATATGACGTATGGCTAGAATGTCTTAAGATTGTATGGATCTATTACTAAGTAAAAAGGTGTGCAAGGATAAGTGTGGTCCTTATCAAGTTATGTACTACCTCTTGAGTTAGTTATAGGTCCTTTATAAATTGAAATAGAGTAGACATTAAGAGGTAGCACATTGTTTCCTTCTTAGTATAATCCTAGGATACAATGCCCTTAAACTAAAATATAGCACAAAGAGGATAAGAATATTACAAAAAATATCAAGAATATAAAAAACACATAGCCCTCTTTTCTTTACCCATCCTAGTATGCTATTGATGTCTTATTGATTCAATAAAGTCATCCAAATAAACATTTTAAATATTTTTTAAAAAAATTCACACGAAGTGAAATACTTTACCAAGATAATCTAGCTTTTGATTAGGTTCACACGGTCATTTGCAACATTTTCCTAACTTGCCTTATAGACGAGGTAGTATAGGAAGGTGGTTAAGCCACTTCCCTTGTTTAAGTTTGACAAAAATAATATGATACCTTAGTAAAATAGGCTCAAAACCACTATAGTTTTTTTGCATTTAGAAAATTATGCAAACGTAATTAATAGATATTCAGTTAGAATTTGGTCATAAGTTAGTGTAGAAACCAAAACCTAGCCACTTGTCGTCCATCCCGACTTTCCTGCATTTCCACCTTTTATTTACATATATTTTTGTATATTTATTTTGTATATATTTAAATATTAATATTTTATATATTATATTATATATATTTAATAAATATATATTTATATGAGTGAATAAATCCCAACCATCCGATTTCACTTAATCCTATTCATCCATTCATATTAAATCCATGCCACACCCTAGATTTAATATCCACCCTCTAATATACTTTTATCTTAGCCACACAATTAGTGTCGTTGAAACCCTAAGTATGCCCTAGGTTGAATTATTAATAGGAGCCATTTTGATGACTCAACCTCTATGTAAATTTTGGTATCTTGAATCCAAAGAAGCTATCACCAAATTTTCCCAAAGTATCCAAGTGCTCTTCCCTTCCATCCTCACTTGCCATAACCCCCGCATCCTTCATCGCCTCCCTCGTTCAGCCAGTTTTGCTTCTACAGACTTCTCCCTCAGTCGTCGAATGCCTTCGGGCATTTCCTATCACTCTCGAGTGCCTTCGGGTGCTTCCTCACCGTCGAGGGCCTTTGGACGCCCTCCATCATCACTGAGAGACCACGGGTGTTTCCTACAACTGCCAAGTGCCTGTGAGTATTTTATGCTAGAGATTCTAAAGTCTCCCTAGCCTCCAGGAGACGCTAGGGTATTGCCACACCGATTCACTACAACATAGCTCATCAGACCAGAAGACAACAAATATGTAACGTAAATCCATTGTTTATTATTTTAATACATGCATTTTTAGTTATGTTCACGTTATTTACAATAAATAGTTAGGGTTTCAGTATTGATCATAGAGGGCCTCACATTGTGGAGCCCTCATAGTTGCTACTAACTCATTTGTTGTTTTAGTGTGTGCAAATTTGGAAGTGTGACATCAACATTGGACAACTGTTTAAGTTGGAGTGGCCCAAAATCGGATAACTAGAAGCCCACTCACTTTTGTTGGGAGCAAGGATGCATTTGAAGACACCACTAGCGTTGTTTGCTAGGGTTTCAGAGAACCCTAGCCAATGTAAATATGTATCAAAGAAGTCAAGAATTATTATTATAATAATGGAGTTTTTAGGCTCTCCCCATTAATATAAATCATTCATTGTACAATACCGTTCTTTGAGTTCTACTTTCTATTTCATATTATTTGGTGTTGAGTTTTTGCCTCTTTAGTTAGATTAAAATTCTAGGAAAATTTAAGCTACTCCAAAAATATTTATTTGTTTAAATTATTAATACACCAATTTCTTCTTCATATTGGTCTAGTTTTCAAGAATCCATCGATAACAAATTAGATTTTAACTTGAAATTCTTCTAGGACCTTCAACTTAAAAAATGTTTTTTCTAACCATAATGAAGTCTACTTTGAATGAGGTCTAATTACCATATTAGTCACCCCAATAGTAGCTTAAAACCACACCAATTGAGACTCACTCATAGGTACAAATTTTTAGTCAGATGAGAGGTTGAGGTGAAAAATTAAACTTTATTTATTCACGAAAATTTTAAAATAATTTACACCATGAAGAAAATATTTGAACAAATACAATAAACTTACAATTTTTCTTTAAAATTCATTGAATCATATAAAAATTCATCAAAACACAATATCCATCATATAAAAGATTTCTATCCCTAATTAAATTATTCTTAAAATATTTAATTATTTTATTTATAAATTTATTTAATATAGACATTTCTTAATATTCATAATTTCATTAAATATTTACCTCGCATATTTGTAATAATAAATCCTTACACCCTTACTAAGGATATTACAACATTACCACTTAATATAATATCATTTCTATAATTTTATTAAATATTTTTTAAATAAAAATATATAAAATTTCTGTTACAACATTATCACTGATCATAATATCATTTCTATAATTTTATTAAATATTTTCAAAATAAAAATATAAAAGATTTCTTTTACCAAATTACCTGGTCTTTGATTCTTTACAAACTTTTCGTACATTGAAAAATACTTTAATTATATCTAAACCAAGAATCATATTCATATAAATATTCATACATTCTTCTAACTTGTCATAATAAACCCCTTAAGGTTTATATGGGACATGACCATCTGATAATATGCTTGACAACCTATCTAATAATTTAATAAACTGAATTTTCTTTAGGCGTACTACAAAACGTGACCCACGAGATCAATGTTAGACATGGGTGCCATTTATGGCCGACCAACTAAGTTAATACTTATCCATTTAATACAGATTAGGCAAACCACTAGAGATTCCCCTCTACAAAATCCATGTTGGAAGGATACAAAATCCATGTTGAATTTATTTTCTTTCATTCAAAGAACATATAAGATAATTTAGGAAGAATGTGCAACATGTTGAAAGATATGCCAGAGGATAAACAATTCTCTCTGACCACAATGGTCTTAAAAGAGATATTGCAGAGATTGGATCTCAACGACGGTCAAATTGATCTGAGGTGAAATAATTGGTGCCCACATTGATACACAAACACCCTATGAATATTAAAAAAAATGCATGTTTGGTACAATTACCTTATATAGACTTGAGGGTAAGGGTTTGGAATTCAATTGAAATTTTAATTTGATTAAATTATTTCAAATAAATGGATATAGAGTTTGGATTTTTTTTCTTCCGGTTATATAAAAGAGTTAGTCACAATCACATAATTTTTTTTTTTTTTTTTTTAAGCTTCCATTCAAATCTATTCTGCTTCATTATTGTTGACCCGATGTGAAGGGGACTACCACTCACTTGGGATTCCTATAAAGTTTGAATTTAATTTAAGTACACAATCTACATATTGGAGAAATACTCATTCACCTTCATACTATATAAATTTAAATATAAATAAATATATAATTTTATTAATATTTAAAACATTATTCACATATATTTTTAAATAATAAATAATAATTTTCATTATAAATTATATATTTATTTTAATTTATTTTTTGGTAATGATATTTTAAATAGTATAATAAATATTTTAAATAATTATCATAATAATTGATTATAGGTAGAGATGTCAATTTTAGTTTTATTTCCAGAAATGAATGGAATTAATACATTATTTAAAAGAGATAAGTATAGCATGATGCATATAGACATCAAAATAACGTAGTAAAGAAAAGAATTAGAGTCACACTTGATGACCAAATGAATGGTTTCATTTGAGTATAAATACCCAAATTATAAGTGACCTTAGGTCAAGGTTAAATAATTAACCTTAAGGTTTATTAATAAAATATTATATTAAAATCATCTTTACACTGTGGACAAGGGTCCATAGGGATATTTAAATTAATACAAGTTATTTCTTATAAAAGAGTAATTCATAGACTCAAGTGAAGTTTAAAATTACCATAAGTATATTTCAACATACTCTTTTAAGCTAAAAGGTGGACACAAAGAAACCATTGTTAGTGCCCCCCTTAAGGGATGCTCTTCTACTCCAAGAAGCTCCCATTATCATACAAAAGGAACCTAGGGCATGACCTTGGTCAATATATCTATTGTCTACTCTACTAATGGTACATAGACTAGATTAAGCATCCATGGGTATGAAGCCATTAAATATAATGAATCCAAACTTAATGTGCTTAGTTTGTTGATAAAACACTAGATTTTAGACAAGCTTGATGAAACTCTAATTATCATAGTGAAAGATAACCATAACATATTGAGGAAGACACAATTGCTCTAAAAATTTGAGCATTCATTAGAGGTGCTTGGTGGCCTCATTGGCAACATAATATCCATCTTCTGTAGTAGACTAGGATATAGTGAACTATTATCTACAACATCAAGAGACTAGTCTAGAGCTAAGATAAAAAAAAAAACTCAATGGCAGAGCATTATTGGTCTACATCTCCATCCTAATAAAAAATAGAGAATCCTATCGATATTAGAGGTATTCCAATTAAATAGTGAATACCCATATAATATGTACTTTTGATGTATCAAAGAATTTGCTTGGCTACTTTCTAGTTACTCTCATAGGATGCTTGCATGTACCTGGAACAATAATTGACTACACATGCAATGTTGAATTGAGTATGGGTAAGATAGAGAAGTATCCTAACAAGTTATTGATGCAAGGTAGCATCCACTAAAGGAGTAGTACAATCTGCTTGAAGCTTCAAGGTAGAAGCAAATGGTGTCTAGGAAGACTTACACTCCTTCATTGTGAACCACTATAAAAGATTCAAGGTATACTTGGATTGAGAGATAATGATCTTAGAGTGTGAATAGTCAATTTAAACCCCTAATAAGAAATAAGCCCAAATATATCATCTCAAAAGTGTCATAAAGTTATGAATTTATCCCTAAATCAATGATGTTGAGCTTTTCCTAATGAAAATATCATCAACATACAACATAATCATCAAATTCTATCCATCCTTATGATTGGTGTAGATATCATGCTCTGCCTCACACCACCTAAAGCCACAATTAAAAAAAAATCAATGAATCATCTCAGACCAAGCATGAGGAACTTACTAAAACCATACATGGTTTCTTCAAATGATAAATCAATACGGTAGGCCCATCAAGCTTAAAATCAGATGACTGCTGCACATAGATCTCCTTCTAAAGATCCTCATAAATAAGGACACTCTTCATATTTATCTCATATATAGACCATCTATAGGAAGCAATGATAGAGAGAATCATTTAAATAGTGTCCATTTGTGCAACAAGAGAAAAGGTCTCTTAGTAGTTAATACTTTCTTTTAAAGAAAAACTCTCAACAATAAGATATACCTTGTATCTTTTGATGTATCTATAAGACGTAACCTTGTTCGTGTAGATCAATTTGCTACCAATAATGTTATTCCCTTTAGGAAGAGAAATAAGCTCCTAAATCTAGTTCTTTATCGGTGACTCATACTATTTTACAAGACATCCTCCCACTCTAGATAACCCTTTACCTAAGAGTAAGTGATAAGAACTTTAGAATGACCCACCTCCAAAATCAAGGTTCAGTAGGAGGCTTCTTATGATACTCCGAGAATAGCATGGATTCAACATCCTAAAGAAGAGTTTGTGCCCACTTGAACCTTTAAATATTCTATGGAATACCAAGGCACATCTTGTATGCAAATATCATCTAAAGTATAAAGTAAAGTATCCAACACATGCTCACCATAAACTCAATATCGAGTACTAATACATAATCCACAAGAGGATCAATCTCATCAAAGATAAGATCCATGTATAAATATTTTTTAATGGAGATTTAGGATTAAAATTAACCAAGTCAGAAGGTTCATCTAGAAAATTTTCATTAATAAGTTGAGTAGATGACACTTTTAGAATGAAACAATCAAGAATATCTATAAAAGGAGATGGTACAATGGGAATATCTAGAAAGGAAAGGAGGTCCTAGGCAAAAGAAGCATCTTCTACCAAGAGAGAGAGGAATAAGGATTGAAAGGGTTGATCAAATTACCTCATCGAATATCATATCACTACACTAAAAATGGTCTTTTAGGGTAGTTTTTAACCACCCTTAAAGACCTTTAAGGGCAGTTCTTGATCTGTCATCTATGAGGATATCGTATAAAGTTTGCATCATACGAGGGTAGTTAAAAATTGTCTAAACAAATTGCCCTCTTAGGATCTATTAGGGTGGTTAATAACCACCTTGAAAACTGCCCTTTTAGGGTCTATTAGGGTGGTTAAAAATCACCTTAGTTTATCACTATGAAGGCGGTTTAAAATCATCCTCTTAGGGTCTATTAGGGTAGTTTAAAACCACCCTCTTAGGTTCTAAGAGGACGATTTAAGACTACCCTAATAGAACCTAAGAGAGTGGTTTTAAACCACCCTCTTATTATTACTTTTTAAAAATAAATAAAAAGCTAAAGATACACTTAAAAGGGGCCTTAGCTCTCTTGTGTTGTATTTATACCAAGGTTTGAACTTAAATATCTTAAATAAAAATCTAAAGATACACTATTACAATATCTTTTACAAAATCATATAATATATTAATATCACAATTGAAAACAAGAAAGCCCCTATGTTACTATCCCAAAAACATAGGTTCAAAAATAAACCACGTCAAATAGGCAACAAATAAATGAAATTACTATTTAAAAAATAAACAACATCAAACAACAACAAATAAACAACATCAAATAGGCAACAAATAAATGAATAGTAGAGTGTATACTTCAACAATAAATTTTATTCCATTCAAATACCATATTACCAATGAACAATCTCTTTTAAAGCAAATCTTGACAAGAAAGTTACTCAATTACACAACTAAGTGCTCAATCTAAACACTATAGTTCATTTTGGAATTACCACTAATAATGTGAAACAAAGTCAAAGTCAAACAATCAAAGCTACTCTCCTAGAGTAGAAACACCTTGGTTAAGTCCTTCCCTTTTCATCTTCTTTTCAGAAATTGGCTTCTTCTTTGATGATAATGTTTTTTTTATATACATATACAAAGCATAATTACCTACGAAGAAAACAACATTCCAACCACAACCAAAAGAACAATCAACCCTGGATTAAATCCCTTTCTAGCAACTTTGGTGACTAGTCTATCTTGAACATTACATACAAACTAGATTAGAGTGACTGACAAGTATTAACACTTCCAAACTCTCGTCATATCAATAAATTCCAAATAAAAACTAAGAGGTAAAAAAACTGATAATATAAAGAGAAGGTATTGACATCAAGAAAAATCTCAACACAGAGATATAGGATTTTAGATGTGAATTGAAGTATAGAAGAGAGGAAGAGAGGAAAACCTAAAATTCCAATTTTCTCCTTGAATTGCATCTGATGTTGAAGTGGTAATAAGTTCTTTAAAATGGCAACCATAGAATGAGGGTATAAATGCATGAATTAAGATATAAATTTTTAGGGTGTATAGGTCAGAAATAATTAGGCTATTTCTAGTAAATTTGATCCTTAAATAGGTCAGCCATAGTCAAGTTAGAAAATGGGCCACTGAGACTTTCAAGTTGGAATGGGTTCATATGAATCTTAGTGCAAATACATTTATCATAAACTTAAAATAATTGTTCGTCCAAGACATATACTCAAATTTATATGATAAATGTATACTTTTGGGATGTTTGAGTATGGTTTCAAATGTATATCATCTATAATGAAGAATCTAAATTTTGACTCTATTTGGAATTTTCCAGTAATCAAGAAAATTTTAGGCTCTTGGAATTCACTTTTCTAAGACTAAGGTAAACCTATGGTCATCATTTCTAAGTCCATGATAAAACCTATATCATCGTTTTCCAAGATATCTAAGTCCAAGATAAACCTATGGTCACAACTCTTCTCAGGCAACTCAATGATATTTTAAGGCTAAGACTAGGGGTCCTAAAGAGGTTCTAGCCTAGAAGTCAATAGAGGTATCAAGACACTAGAAGTCAAACAGAACTCTATGATCACAATCTTAGGAATGACTAATAGAATTTTGACTTCCTAAAGACCCAAGGCAATAATAGATGAAGCCAAGATTTTTCTTCTCCATGTTTGAGCATATCTCCTTTAACCACTATTTTAGGGAGGCCAATTGCTCAGTGATTGATTAGGAACAGAGGGTGTTGGTATTTTTCAAACCTCCAAGGACTTTGTGTTAGTGAGGAGTTAATTATTTTAACAATCTCAAGGTCATCCTTTCTAAGGGGGACTTCAACTTTGATTTATACACAATATGCAAAACTTAGGATAAATGTTATCAGTCCTCTCACTTGAATATCCCTCATTAATTTTGATAGTATATTCAAGATGAATATGTGATTTTAAGGTTACCAAGTTTTTTTAGCTCAATTCTTATCTAAATTATAGGCAAAATGTCTCTTCAAGAATCATGGAGAACCATGAGATGCCATGGCCTTCAATTGCATTTTTGTCTCCCAAATTTTTGTTTATTTCCAATCAAACTTCTCTTTCTGTTTCCAATTCTATTATGAGGTTTCTTAGTTGTGTGGTGTTAGATGCTAATACCTCTGATTTAGAAAATCCAATGCTAAGGCCTTTACTACCTTTTTGGGTTCTACTAAAACCTTGAGGTATCAAGTTCTGTGTTTAGGAGACAACTATGGTAGAAAACCAGAAAGCCCTCAATAGGTGAAATGGGTGCTTCAAATCCCTCATACACTAACCCTTGCAGGTATGTGACACATAGTTGTAACATGTAGAAGGAGAAATGTGACACCCCAATATAGTCTGATAATAGAAAGCATCCTCAACCATATTATAAAATGAAGACCTTAATTGGTTTGGTGCATGATTCTCTTCATGCCCTTAGTGCAGAAACTAAGACCAAGCAAAAAGAAAACTACTTAAAGTCCTTGATGAAGAGTTTTGAGAACTGTTTAAAAGCAGAATCAAAGACAATGCTTCCAATGCCTTGCTTGCGGATGCTACTGCTTTGGTTGTTCTATTAGAGAAGTAGGTACTAGGTATTAAAGTGGAACAAAGCTCCATCATAGGAATATGCCACTAGAAACAATAACTTATAGAAAGAAGAACAACATTCATTTAATGAGGAAATTTGAGAATGAGATCCTATTTGTAAAAAAACTTTGACTTGTTTGGATGATTTCCCCCCAAAATGGGCATATCATAATCTCTTTAAGAGAGATTGCACAGTAAAATATCAATTCAAAAACTATGGACATCAACCGTGCACTGACTTCAACAACTATTTGCATTAGCTGATTTCATAGAATTAGGAAATCTAGCAACATAAATTCCAGACCATATAACACCATCAAATATAAAATATTATCATGATACCACGTACCACTAAGAGAATGCAAAATAAATATGATATAAATATCCTCACCTTTGACTATAGGGTCCCTGCACAGGGCTACTACCAAGGTGGTCTTGCCACTGCCACCCAGACCTTTCACTGAAACAAGTGAAACATCTTTCACGATGAGAAGCTTCTTCAAGTCTTCAACTAACATTTCCAAGCCTAGTGGACATTCTAGTAATTCTAGAATATCCCATTTTGAATATGTAACCTCTTCATCAATTTACATCTAACTCATCTGATCTGTGATCATGGGAATTACAATTTTACTATTTGCTTGAGTTCATTACTCAATAGTCTCAAACCCCACCCTCACATCTTCTTTCAAGTGTTGCAGATCAGACAGGGTATGTAACCAACCTTGCCTAGAATTGAAATTGGCAAGATACTTTTGCAAGGATTTTTTTTTTTGCATACCTATAGCTTTGGTAAACATTGTAATGGCTGAGCTGGGAGCACTTCTAAACTAGCTTCTTCCCCTTATTCAGCCTCTCAAAGAATTCTATAAGCTGCTTTTGGTAATGTTAGGACAACTTTGAACCAGTTTGAAAGACCTCATCCAATATGGGTATGATTTCATGTAATATATTTTCTAAGCATTTGCAGTAGGACTTGCAGTAAATGCTCTTCTTTACACAATCTCTCACCACATTTAGGAGGTCATTTGCTACAACACTTGCAATGGATTGAGTCACCAGATCCATCGTATTGCTTTCAGCCTATCAAAAACCCACCTTCAATACTAACCATAAAAATATTTAGTTTGGGTATTCTAAAACATAGCACAAGGCTTCAATTCTCATTTGGGTAACCTGAGCCCTCCATATAACGGGCAGATGTCTAAACATCCCTACCTACCCCAACCATCAGAGATGAGATGAGAGGGTATCCTAAGACTTTTGTCAGATACATAAATATATGACTAGCCAACCTCATGCTCAGGATACCTACTCGCCTCACTCCTAGCTTGGCTACCCATTGTACCTGCAAGATGCCACAAGATCTTAGCAGTACCAGTTTAACACAAGAGGAAACCACATGTATGCTTATGAATAAAAAACAATATACAAAAACACAAATAGATTGCATACATATGCTAAAAGAAAAAGTGTGTAGTGTATTATTTATCCACTTATATTTAATTTAATTTAAATATTAATGTCCATTAGCTACCAAGATGGCTAATAGGATTGCAAAATTATAGTGAATAGAGTGTATGATAGTAACAACTGATGCACCCCTAAAGAGTAATATTGGACAAGCAAATAATAGACACAAAAATGTGAGCTATACAAGAAATATAAAGAAGCAAAAATACAAAAAATTCAAAATAAAAAGTGAAACTAGTACAAAGAGTTGCCAAAAAGAAAGGACATACAAAGAAGCTCTAAAAAAGTTAACATGTAGCAATGATTTGCATAGCATCAACCAACAACACTCCTAACACCCAACTCTAGAAAATATTAGTGAAGAGATTCATGTTGTCCACTGGCTAAGGCCTTTAAAGTCTATGCTATCATTTCCTCACCAAATATTATAGGGGTGACATGGTCTACATATTGACATAACTACTCACATATCTTGAATATAAAATAGGCCAATATATCCTAAAGTTTCCCTTTACTCATAATTATATATGCATAAATAGTAAATGTAAGAAATGTCCACATCCTAGCATAGCATTCCTCCTTTTAAATATAAAATTGATGCAGATGCACTAGATGTCTAGGTTCAACAACATGAATCATAATCCTTCATCAAGAAGTTTAACAAGGAGGATAAAATCATCTTTGCCACTTTAAAGCTCATATAAACAACCTTGGTTGGTGGGATCATGAGAGTGTTGTCATCAATTGAGGGAAGATTGCAACCAATACAAAGTGAGAACAATTGTACCAAAGATGTAACCAGATTGAACAAGACTACACAAAAACTTTCATGGTTTGGATGTAAAATTGATGATCTGCATTATGTATTCATCTCATTTTGAATGACCTCTTTTAGCAGTTTTGTATTCAAGTGATGGAGGCTTTTAGCAGTTCTATATTCATCTCATTTTGAATGACCTCTTGGAGCCTTTCTACCTCTAACAAGTGTAGGATCCAAGGTATGGCTCAGTAATACTACCTTGGTGCCCATGAAGTCCAACTGTAGTCACCACTAAGCCTTATCCAATTTAAGATACAACCCATTTTATCCAACCACAAATGCTTTTTACAAATTTTGAATTGAAGCCAATGTTAAGTATTCTATGAATATGGATAGTCCTTTTCTAGTGCCATTGCAACTCATTTGCCAACCAAGTTCAATACCTTAATCTTAGCAACAAGGTAGATCTTTCACACACAAGGTTAGATCATCTATCTTCACCAAGACTTGTTCAAGTGCAAAAATAATACTACCTATAGGGTACTAATGACTATAGGGTACCTACCAGATCATGCTTCCAACCATGTACCCTCACATTCTTCATGGATATATTGAATGTTGTCATCGTTTATATTTTCATCTTGTGCAGTTTTAGGTCCAACAAAATATGTTGCTCTGAGAGACACTGATATATTCTACCTCGTATGCTTCAGTGTCTTTGATCCCTCTTGGAGGTGATGTGAGAACCACATACCAGTTGGTATCAAGTGGATCTTGTACATAAAAGACTTTTTTAGCTTGTGATGCTAGGATAAATGGATCATCTTTTAGTCTATCCCGACCAAGTAATATGTTCATGTTGACTAGTGTGAAGCCCATTTCATCCTTTCTACATCCATTCCTCATATCAAGAACATTCACCCAGTCATATTTGAATAGGGGGTATCAAAACCGATAGTAATCCAACAAGATTATTTCCCTAATAACACCATAATATGTGATTGTTTGAAGCATCGGGTTTATGTCTTTTGCACTTGATTTGCACAAAGTAGTAGCATCAACACACACATCGTTGTTTTGAGTTGTTCTTTGTTCCTCTTTATCTTTGATATGAAATCTATAACCATTGATCAAATAGCCCAAATGTTTGGTTGCAACTTTCCTCGGACCACATGCCAACCATTTTATTATGTTAGAGTCATTGTCATTATGTTGCATTCCATCTCCATGAAACTGAAACAAAGAAGAATAGTTTGAAGATGATTGTAGAACATTACATGACGTTCAATACATGATGATCAGTATAAATATCGAAGATCATATTCAAGAGAGAAGACAATAACCTGATCTTGTAGCTAATGTTAGAATATATTATATTATTTGGTACATGCTAATGTACCACCTTGGGTACATATTTACATTAGGAAAGAAAGTCATAGATTAGAGTTTGAGTATTTACTTTATGCAATGTAATAAATGCACAAGTGTGCAAAGTATTTTGGTATTGTAAATGTGCATAATAGTCCATGTGCACGAGTCCATAGAATAGAAAGTGAACAGTCTCTAGAAGAGTGAAGGGCAAGAGTGCTCCATATGAAGATTCACATTCCATTATATATGTGTCTATTGAGAGATATAGATACATAGTGAGTAACATATACAATTGTAATGGAGAGGATGAAAGTATGACGTATTTGAGATCTTTATTCAATTGAGATTTAATTTTTGTGAGCATTTTTTAATGGAATTTATATGAGTTATTTCTGAAGTTGTTTATGAGTTTTATATGCTTAGTATTTTACCATTATCATATATGTCATATTGCAACTTTATTTTAGATCTTATGGTTATTTTATCTTGAGTATTTAGCTATTAAAGCTAGCAACCAAGTGATGTATGTTGATTATGGATTTTATGCAACACCTCTTCATCTCTTGTTGCACAAGGATTGGATTCCTTGATACTCTTTAGGTGCTTCCTAATTTGACCCAAATTTTGTCAAGCATAGTTGGATCTAAATAATAGTCAACCTAAAATATGAAAACACATTACCCAAACAATGCTTGAACAAATGAAATACAAGGAAACACACGATTACACAATAGAATAATTTTCATTGACGGGGGGAGCCTAGAAAATCCATTGTTTACAACTTGGATCCTTGAATCATTTTGATACAATATTACAAGGGTCTAGGGTTCTTTGAAACCCTAACAAGAAAACCTGTGATGTCTTCAAGCACGTCTTGATTCCAACAGGATTGAGTGGGCTTTTTGATATCCAAGGTCAGGCCACTCTGAAATATGATGTAGCACTTCAGGTTTGCACACAATGACACAAAAAAAATAGTTAGTAATAACTATGAGGGCTCCACAATGTGAGGCCCTCTATAAGCAATAATAAACCCTAAGTGCTATAAATAGAGTGAATAGAAACAAAAGAACATGCATAAAAGTAACAAATAAGGGATCTGCTTTACTTACTATTTTCTGATGTGAGATTTCTGATGTAGGTGGCTAGTGCAATGATGCCCTAGCATCACCCGAAGGCTAGGGGGTATTTAGTATGTAAAATACCTGTAGGCACTTGGCTACTACAGGAAACACCTGTGGGCACCTGGGGTTGAGGGGAAGGATTCTATATATATATATATATATATATATATCATTAAGCATAGACTACTCTCAAGGGGGTGGTGTTCAAAGGTTTTGAATTCTTTTACTCCCCTAGCCTAGCAAGCTTGTAAGGCAAACAACCAATATGTAAAAATGCAAGATGATAAAATAATGGAAATGCAACACAAGGATTTTTAGAGTAATACAAGGATTGGTTATGTTTTTTCCCTAACAGAGAAGGGGTTTTTGATTTGAAAAATAAAATTATTATGGATGAAAGTGAATGTGATTGTGATGAACTTGATTGAGTGTGTTGTTGGAGGTGTGATGAATTGGGGGGCATAGAGTGAATTTGATGATGGTGAGGTGGGTGAAGAAATTATTGTGAATGGAAACCACAAAATATTGTTGTACCCAAGAAGGGCTTTGGGTGATAAATGAGGGTTGAGTGGAAATAGGTTGAGGCATAGGGTTCACTTGAACTTGTTGTTGAGTTGTCTATCGCTTCTTGAGAATTTTTTTCAAATGTTCCCATGCTTCAATAATTTCCATATCATCAATGGAGGGCATGGAGGAAGATGGAATAGATGATGTGGATGGGGGACAAGTGGCAATGGAAATTGCAACTTGATTGGATGAAATGGGTACTTGTGAAGAAACATTGACTTGTGCTTCAAACCAAGGGAGGGTCTATGGCTGGGGTGAGATAATTTCCTACTGTAAAGAAGGATCATGTCTACGTGAGTTGGGGATAGTCTCTAAGAAATAATTAGAAGAATTCATAAGAGCTTCTACTTTTGCCATATCTATATGGGTAATGTGATAGTCAATGGTAGGGGAGGTTGAATCCTCTTGGGGCATGGAAATATGGAAGGATTTGGATGAAAAATAATGTGAGGGACTTGCAGATAAGTCCACCCATGTCACATTCAAGAAATCTACCATAAAAGTGGTGGGAAATATGGATGAAGGTTCCATTAAGTTATCTTGGCTTATAGCTTTCTTTTGGTTTCTAGTTAATACCATAAGCAAATAAATCAAGATATAAATTAAACTATCAAATGTAACGAATGCTAAGTTTCAACCAATGTGGCTTACCTTGTTCATTGATTATATCCTTTTAATGTGTATTCATTTTAGGTGTTAGTATTGTGTGTTTTGATGTTCTAATCTTGATTAATGAAACAAAGGTAAAATCTATGGCAAATATAGGGTAATGAGATTCTTTCTGGTGATGAAATCCAACAAGTTTGCTCGAGGGTATCCTATGGTGGCTAAGGGTAAATATTGGTGGATGGAGATAAATGCCACCATCACCAAATCTCAAGCAATGGTTGGTGATGAAATCCAACCACTACTATTTTGAGTGAAGCATGATGTGTGTGAATTCTTTTTAGTTTTTGTTTATTAATGTGTACAAACAATGTTAGAAATAACTAATTTCATTAATCTAAATCAGAATCCAACAAGAGAGTGCCAAGTTCTCCAAAGAGTGTGAAGTACACCGCTTAAGACCCCTTGTCTAAATAACAACTGGAGGGTTCGTCCACCCCTCTGCCTAGAATCATCCAATCGACAGGGATAATTTTGGCACTCTAATGATGTTCCTACTTAGATAAATAAAAGAATGTGTTTCTAACCCTAATTTTCACCACTGTGTTATGCAATTTATCAATTTAGATGCAAATAAAATGCAACATTTTATGTTTGTGAATACATTAAAAATAGAAACTTTAAATTAGAATGTATGTGAATGGATGCAAACCTAAAGTGCAAAATAGAATGAGTTTATTTATAGATTATTTTATGATGGTTCATTTTAAGCTTAAAATTTGAAAAATACAATAGATAACCTAAAATACACAAAACAGAAGACTAGAGTTTTAGATAGTTGACTTACTAGACAACCTACATATTTGATCCTAGCTCTTCGTAAATGCCCCTGGGTGCTTTTGGATACTTCTAAGATGCCCCTATGTATTTTTGAGTTGCCCTTGGATGCCATCGGGTGCTTTGTGCACCTTCTGCAAACTTCTACAGACTTTAGAAACCCTAGATCTAGCAAAATCTATGATGCTTTTGAAAAACCTGCAAGATGACAAAAAATAGCAAGCAAATTAATAAAACATATCATAAATAGAAACCCTTAGGGGGTCCCACCGTGATCACCATTTGAAAGATGCAAAATGCAACACCCAAACAATGCTTAAATAAATGAATTACAAGGAAACACAAGATTGCACAATAGAATAATTTTCATTGACGGGGGGAGCCTAGAAAATCCATTGTTTACAACTTGGATCCTTGAATCCTTTTGATACAATATTACAAGGGGTTAGGGTTCTCTGAAACCCTAACAAGCAAATTTGTGATGTCTTCAAGTGTGTCTTGATCCCAATAGGGTTGAGTGGGCTTTTTGATATCCAAAGTTGGTCCACTCTGAAATTTGATGTAGCACTTCAGATATGCACACAATGACACAAAAAAAATAGTTAGTAATACCTGTGAGGGCTCCACAGTGTGAGGACCTCTATAAGAAATATTAAAACCTAACTAAGTGCTAAAAATAGAGTAAAGAGAAACAAAAGCACATGCATAAAAGTAACAAATAATGGATCTGATTTACTTACTATGTTCTAATGTGAGATGTCTGATGGAGGTGGCTAGTGCGGCAATGTCCTAGAGTCACCCAGAGGCTAGGGAGTCTTTAGGAGCAATAACATAAAATTACCATGGGAGCCTTGTTGCTACAGGAAATGCCCGTAGGTGCCTGAGGTTAAGGGGAAGGATTCTACAGAAGCAAATTCGATGAGGAAAAAAGGATGGTAACAGTGATGGGGGATTACGACGAGCGAGTATGGCGACAGAAGTAACGCGAGGTGGCTTAGGGCACTTAAGTATTTTGAGCACTTAAAGAGAGGGCTTAAGGAAATACAAGACTCAAAGAACTCAAAAACTTAGGGGATGAGCCATCAAAATGGCCCCTATTAATTATCCAACCCAGGGCATACTTAGGGTTTCAACGACACTAATTGTGCGGCTGAGATAAAAGCACATTTGAGGGTGGATATTAAATTTAGGGTGTGGCATGGATTAAGGTGAATGGATAGATGAGATTAAATGAAATTGTATGGATGGGATTCATTTATATAAATAAATATATATTTATTGAATATATATAAAATATAATATATAAAATATTATTATTTATATATATATATATATAAAATAAATAAATATATAATAAATATATATAAATATATATAAATAATAGGTAAAAATGGTAGGAAAGCTAGGATGGAGGGCAAATGGCTATGTTTTGGTGGTGGAAATGGTGGTTAGATTTTGGTGTTTACACAACCATATATAACAATAACAAATAAACATCTACTTACTCTACCCAAGGCTAAACTTTGTTCATGTTAAAGAGAATGCATTGATGGGTTTGCTTGTAAGAAGTTTCATCCAAATCAAAGTCTTCACCATTGGACAAAGGCCTCCTATCGATTATAGTTTCTTCATACTCATTACTCCATACCTTGTTGTGACCAAGGTGATCACCAATTGCTTCCATACCTATCATGTAGTCCAGACATAATGAAATGGATTCCTCAATAAGATAATATTTGATAATACAACCTTCGGGCCTAGCTTGGTTCTTTACATAGCCCTTAAAAATATTCATAATTCTAAGAAAGGAAACAAACAATTTTGAATAGATGAGACACTATACAAAAATTAGAAAAATGGTGGTTTATGAAACTGATAAACACATACAAACCTCTCGAAAGTATACATCCATCGATATTGTACAGGTCCACATAAACATACCTCCCACACCAAGTGAATAGTTAGGTGCACCATGATATAAAAAATGAAGGGGAGAAGTAATTTTTAAGTAAAAATAACATCTCCATGACCTCTATCAATAATTTCTCTATTTTTATGGATGCACCACTTTAGCGCATATATCCCTATAGAAAATGCACAATCGACAAATGATTTGTCATACTGGATTATCAAGAACATGCCATAGCACTATCGAAATAAGTTGTTGCATGAGACCATGACAGTCATGTGATTTCCGGCCTTGGATCTTAAGTTCTTTCATAGAGATATTTTCTAATATTTAAACTATATCCATCTGATACTTTCATATTATATAGTGTATGACAAACCCTTTCTTTCTCAACCTTCAATATATTGTAGGGTTTGGTGGAAGATATGTCTTATTTTCATCTATTATTGGCCATAATATGTTCCTAATACCCATATTTTTGAAATCCTCATTAGAATTTTTGGCATATTTTGACTTTCTGTCGATACCTAGTAGTGTTCCAAATAGGATTTTGTAGATATTTTTCTCCACATGCATCAAATCCAAGTTATGATGAACTAGAAGATGTTTATTGATAGCAACATCAAAATAAACTTACTCAACATTGAGAGATATAACAACAGATACAAAAAGAAAGTTACATGTCGCACCTTCCAATATGTTATATTGAAGAATATAGATTTCTTCTTCCATCTTGCTATAGGAACAAACATGCTATCATCATCAGTGTCATATTTCCTTTTATTTGATTTGCTCTTTCCCCAGTTTGGTGGAATTTCTTATACTATTTTCAGTATTTTCATCTCATTTAAAGGTTTGGGTGGTTTATTGAGCTCTTGCTTGTCATTGAAATATGTCCTCTAATGATGAAATAAATAATTTGGAGAAAGTAATCTCTTGTGGCCCATGTAAGCAATATTTCTACAACATTTAAGATATTCAACATAGATGTTCTCCTCATATATTAGATATGTTGCCTTTCCCTTTGTCATCCTAATATATTTCCATAAGCAAGAAATTCATGGATGACCCACATCATTATTGCTCTCATATTGAATGTAGTATTAGAAAATACATCATATGTTTCTACTCATTTACTCTATAGTTCATGCAAGTCGTCAACCAAAGAATATAGATAAACATCAATATTATTGCTTGGTTTCTTGGGACCAAGTATTAATAAGGTGAGCATTGAATATTTCCTCTTCATACACATCCATGGTGGGAGGTTGTAAGTGACTAATACAATAGATAAACAATTGTAAGTAGTACTAAAGTCAACAAAAGAGTTGAACCCATCAGTTTCCATTGCAAGTCGTACATTGTGTTGATCATCGGTGATATCTTTCCACTTAATATCTATAGTTTTCCATGTCAAGGAGTTGATCGAATGTGTTGGACATTTTGAGTAGATGAGTTGTCATTGATGTCAAGAGTGAGTGGTCATTGATGTCAAAAGTCAGTTTCAGTGAGCAGTGCAAGAAGAAGCAGTTCCACAATCAGTGCAAAAAGGAGAGTCCGCTTCCAGATGGTCAGATCCGGTTCCAGGTGGTCAGATGTGGTCCAAAGTGCAAAGAAGAGGCCCAAGCAAATAATATTATAATATTTTATTATAATATTAAAAAGGGAAATTTAAATTAATTATAAATTAATTAATATAATTTTATTATAAATTAATTTATTAATTAATTTAATTAACTTCCAAAGTTATTTAAGTTAATTATAACTTAATTTTAATTTAATTATAAATTAATTTATATTAATTTAAATAACCCTAAAGTGGGTTATAAGGTTTAAATTAAAATCGAATTCGAAATTCGATTGAGCGTCGATGTTTTATGGCACGAGGCCTTCGTGTATAAAAGGAGGGCAAATCCTAAGTCAAAAATCCCCTATGCATATTCGATGAAATCAAAGCTCCAAATTTCATGCGCAAAAGAGTGTAAGGTTTTCATGTTTAAAGGTTTTCGATGGTAGAGGATAGGACAAATAGGAGCGGGGCTCCTTTGTCCTCACACAATGTTGTGTAGCATAGTTGGCGACGATAGGTTGTGTTAAGGCTTGCGGTAGGCTAGGAGAGTAGGGTTTGAAACCCACCGCGTTCATTTTGCAAGGAAGAAGGGCATTTTCATTTTTACGTGCATCGATCGAAAGGAAAGAAGAGGAAGGCTTGAGCCTTCCCCTTCGCATGGAGGCTTGTAGCCCACGTGGTGGGCTAGCACCTCGATAAGGCGCTCGGCAGGAGGAAGCCTCACGTTCGAAACCCATCGAGGCCCTTTTTGGCTAGTGTTAAAGGTATGCGCTGATGTTAATTGCCTTGGTCGCTTGATTATTTTGGATTTGCTAAGGTTGGAAAAATAAAATATTTTTGATGGTTTATAAAGTTTATTTTTGCCTAAATTAATTTGGATATTGAGTATTTGAGGGAGATAAAAGGGTAGGCAATATTATTTTGAAAGTTTAATTTTTGGAGGATGTTAATTTAATTGTTGGAGATTATAAGGTGTAATTGAGTAATTATTTTTATGTATGATTTGATGATTGCTAATTTCAAAGGAGTAATAAGGTGTATTTGAGTTTGATTATTTTTGTAATTGAGAAATATTTTTGAGAGAGTGTTAGTGTGATATTTTATCATCTAACCATTGAAATTGGCAAAGAAGAAAATTGTGTTTAAGACAGGTTTTGAGGTCATCTTCTTCATCAAACAAAAAGGTATGGGCACATCTTCCTAGTGAGTGATTGTTGGATGTTGTGAATGCTAATTTGGAGTGAAAAGGATTGTTTGATAAGCATTGTTGAGTTTGATTGTTGAAGGTTTTTTTGAGTGAGAGTTGATGATAAAAACCTTGTTTGATAAGCATTGTTGGAAATATTGAGTAAAGCTTTCATATGCTTGAACTAGGGTTTGTGCAAAGAACATGAGTATCATTGTTATGTGAAGTTGTGAACTATCTTGAACTAGGGTTTGTGAAAGAACATGAGTATCATTGTTATGTGAAGTTGTGAACTATCTTGAACTAGGGTTTGTGAAAGAACATGAGTATCATTGTTATGTGAGATTTGTTGGAAATAATTGAGTGAGTGTTCATATGCTTGGACTAGGGTTTGTGAGCAAGGATTATTTCATTGAGTGATTGATTGAGTGGAGTTGGTTGAGCCTAGTCAAGTGGATGTGTTGAAGTGATAGTTCAAGTTCTGTGAAACAAATTGTTCCATATTCTAAATTGATTTGAGAAAGAGGTTGAGTGTTTGTGAGTGTGAAACATATTGAGTCTCTAACAATTCTCTATATGTTTCTATGATAAAAAGAGAGATTGAAAGTGATTGAGCATTGTTGTGAATGTGAAGCATATTGAGTCTCTAAAAATTCTCTATATGTTTCTATGAGATTGAACAAGTTCTAGTGAGGACTTGTTGAGCAGATTTGAGGTAAGTCTTAGAGAAGACTTGTGGACAGATTGGTGTGAGCTTTTGTGGAAGCTTACAATACAGATTTGAGGATAGAGATTGTTGAGTAGATTGGACAAGTTCTAGAGAGGACTTGTGGATAGATTAGTGTGAGATTTTGTGGAAGCTTACAAGGTAGATTTGAGATAAGTCTTTGAGAAGACTTGTGAGCAGAGTTGATTGATTGATTTGTTCAAACCTTGAGTTAAGATTTGGGGCAGATCTAGCAGAGTTGATTTGTGATTAAGTCAAGCTTTGTGTTAAGGCTTGAGGACAGATATTGAGGATAGATTTGTGCTAGATCGAAGGACTATGTTTAGTGCAGATTTGAGGATAGATTTTGGTGTAGATTTGAGGATAGATTTGTGCCAGACTAGAGATAGATATTGAGTAGATTTGTGCTAGATCGAAGGATTGTGTTTAGTACAGATTTGAGATAGAGCTAAGAGCAATCTTTGGAGGTGATAGAGTATAGAGGATGATAGTCTCTAGTGGATAGAGATCCATTAGCCAGGGTAGTGAGGATAGGTCTTCTGAGTGAGGACAAGAGTCTTCAATGGATAGAGATCCATTAGCCAGTGTAGTGGAGGTAGCAGTTCTTCTAGAATATCACCAACTAGAGCAGAGGAGAAAGGAGTTCTCCTATGGATAGAGATCCATAAACTTGATTAGGGGATTGGTGTCTCCTTTGGATAGAGGTCCATAAACATTGTAATAGGGAAAGGATTCCCAAGAGATTTATTGAGAAAATATTAGTGAAATATTTTCTTCGTGGAGTAGCCCACATTGGGTGAACCATGTTAAATTGGTGTCTCTATTGTGTGTGGTGATTTGTGCATTGCTTTGATTACTATTTTTGATATTGCTATTGATACATTGCATAATATTGATTGGGAAAGAAAAGTAAAAAGTGGTCTTATACTGTTCACCCCCCTCTCAGTATAAGCTTGTGTTCTTCAATTGGTATCAGAGTGGGTTCCTTCGAAAGAGTTTAAAAACTTGAAGGAAAATCTTACAAGAACACAATGGATTCTAAGAATGGATCCTCAGATAATTCAACACCAGTATTTGATGGAAGCGATTATATATTTTGGAGTATGAGAATGAAGATTCACCTGATGGCACTTGGCAATGAAATATGGGAAGCAATTGAAAATGGATACACACCACCAACTACTCCACCTACAGATAAATATGGTAAGCTTCTACATCATTACAATTCAAAAGAAATGAATGCAATTTTGAAAGGTTTGCATAGAATAGAGTTCATAAAGGTTATGCATTGCAAATCAACAAAAGGAATTTGGGATAAGTTGCAAAGCATATATGAAGGAGATAAAAGTGTCAAAAAGGTAAAGATACGAAATCTCAAAGGACAATTTTAAGAATTAAGAATGAAGGATGAGGAAAACATTAGTGCTTATCTACTTCATGTAGATGAGGTTGTTAACGCCATGCACAAACTTGGACTTGAGGTTCAAGAATCTGATGTTTGTGATAAGATCTTAAGATCTCTCCCAAAAAGGTTTAGTGAAAATATTTCTGCTATAGAGGAATCAAAATATGGTGATATTTTGACAAGAGATGAATTACTTGGTATTCTTACAACTTTTGAGATGAGAACAAAAGAGGAACCTAATCTTCGGAAGGAAGCAACCTTCAAAGCTACTAAGAAGACAAAGGGCAAGAAGTCAGATTCAAGCAATGAGTCATCCAGTGATGAAGAAGCAAATTATGGTAGAAGGAATAAGGATCCAAGAAGATTTAAAGATGCAAAATTTGTTAGATGTTTCAATTGTGGAAAGTATGGTCACTATGCAACTGATTTTCAAGAAGCTAGAAATAGCAATGATGAAGAAAAACATGATCATAAGAACAAGGAATCAAAAAAATATAGGTACCAAAAGAAAGGTAAGGATGGACAAGGCAAACAAGGAAAGAAGTTCTTTCAAATATAAAAGAGGAGTTACTATGCAGACAAGGCAAGTAAGTACTCAAGTGATAGTGATAATAGTTTCTCAGATAATGATAAAGATGAAGTTCTATTTCTGATAGAAGAAAAAGAAGAAGTTAAGAAAAGGTCACCAATAATTCTCAAGTGTTTTAGATGTGGTAACTTTGGTCATCTTGAAGATAGTTGTACAAAGAGTGGTTTCAGTTTCAGTGATGATGAATATGAAGATACACTTGAAGGACCAAAAGAGAATATTCTAATGGCACTAGAAGAAGAAGGAGGTGATCCTATAGAAGACAAGTCAAAAAAGAATGAAGATGTTTTCAAAGGTAAACAAATAGAGGAAGAATCAGAGAAAGGAGAAGTTGATCTTGAGGGAGAGCTTATTTATGCTCTTAACACATTAAATAAGGTAAGAAAGCAAAATTCCCAACTTAAGCTTCAATTTCAAGAATGTGATGAAGAGAGAGGAAAGCTTATAGAGGATCTAAACAAGTCAATGGCTAAGACAAAGAAGTTCAAGGATAAGTTAGAAGCAAAGGTCTTAGAATGTGAAAGGTTAGAACAAGAAGTAGCTTCACTAAGGAAGGAAGTAGAAAAGTCTAAGGATAAGCTACACAAGTTTGGAAAGAGCTCAAAGATCATAGATAAGATGATCAAGGTACAAAGACGATCAACAAATAAAATAAGTCTTGGTTTTGAATAGGTACAAAAGAAATAAGAAGAGGAGTCAATCTCAAGTTCTGAAGAAGAAGAAACTTTAGAAGAAGACAATGTAAGAGAAAGTGAGACTTCTGAGGATGAGTTGGACAATAGAAAGTTCAACAAGGAAAAGAACAATGCACAAAAGAGGAACAGATGGAACAAGAACCAACACAGGGTAAAAGAGACTAAGAGACCAATGAGGTCAAGGCAAGGAAATTTCAATGGATGATGTTTCTCATGTCACAGATTTGGGCACAAGGCTTCACAATGTAGGACACATGAAAGACAAGAATATGGGAACTTCAGAAACAGATAAATTTTTCATGGGTATTGCTACTCATGTAATCAGTTTGGTCACAAGGCAATGAATTGCAGGGTTCATGATAGGAATAGATATGGCTTCACCAGGAGAAATCCCAAGATATTTGCACCTCCAAGGAATAACAATATTAAGTGTTACAAGTGCAATAATGATGGACATACAACAAAGTGGTGTAGAGCAAAAATTCCAGAGACAAGTAGGAACAGGAACAGTCAGAGGAATCAGAAGGATCAGATGAGAAGGAAAGTGGACAAAGGTAAATATCAGTGTATGCTGGGAGTAGAAATACTCCCACCCTAGAATTAACCACCTCAAGAGGAGGTGGGGGAGGGGCTAAGCTAAGAGACTCATTCTTAGCCCCGAGCCCCAAAGGTGACCCTTTGCCATTGATGTCAAAGGGGGAGAATTTGAGTAAGGGGGAGAGATTTGATTTAAGGAGAGAGCATTGAGTCAGGGGGAGCAGAACAAAAAAAGGTTAAGGAAATTGGAAAAGATAATTGGGTTGCCATCAATGACAAAGGGGGATATTGTTGGACATTTTGAGTAGATGAGTTGTCATTGATGTCAAGAGTGAGTGGTCATTGATGTCAAAAGTTAGTTTCAGTGAGCAGTGCAAGAAGAAGTAGTTCCACAATCAATGCAAAAAGGAGAGTCCACTTCCAGATGGTCAGATCCGGTTCTAGGTGGTCAGATGTGGTCCAAAGTGCAAAGAAGAGGCCCAAGCAAATAATATTATAATATTTTATTATAATATTAAAAAGGGAAATTTAAATTAATTATAAATTAATTAATATAATTTTATTATAAATTAATTTATTAATTAATTTAATTAACTTCAAATTTATTTAAGTTAATTATAAATTAATTTATATTAATTTAAATAACCCTAAAGTGGGTTATAAGGTTTAAATTAAAATTGAATTCAAAATTTGATTGAGCATCGACGTTTTATGGCACGAGGTCTTCATGTATAAAAGGAGGGCAAATCCTAAGTCAAAAATCCCCTATGCATATTCGATGAAATCAAAGCTCCAAATTTCGTGCACAAAAGTGTAAGGTTTTTGTGTTTAAAGGTTTTCGACGGTAGAGGATAGGACAAATAGGAGCGGGGCTCCTTTTTCCTCACATAGCATTGTGTAGCGCAGTTGGCGACGATAGGTTGTGTTAAGGCTTGCAACAGGCTGGGAGAGTAGGGTTCGAAACCCGTCACGTTTATTTTGCAAGGAAGAAGGGTGTTTTCATTTTTACATGCATCGATCGAAAGGAAAGAAGAGGAAGGCTTGAGCCTTCCCCTTCACATGGAGGCTTGTAGCCCACGTGGTGGGCTAGCACCTCGATAAGGCACTCGATAGGAGGAAGCCTCGCATTTGAAACCCATCGAGGCCCTTTTTGGCTAGTGTTAAAGGTATGCACTGATGTTAATTGCCTTGGTCACTTGATTATTTCGGATTTGCTAAGGTTGGAAAAATAAAATATTTTTGATGGTTTATAAAGTTTATTTTTGCCTAAATTAATTTGGATATTGAGTATTTGAGGGAGATAAAAGGGTAGGCAATATTATTTTGAAAGTTTAATTTTTGGAGGATGTTAATTTAATTGTTGGATATTATAAGGTGTAATTGAGTAATTATTTTTATGTATGTTTTGATGATTGCTAATTTCAAAGAAGGAGTAATAAGGTGTATTTGAGTTTGATTATTTTTGTAATTGAGAAATATTTTGAGAGAGTGTTAGTGTGATATTTTGTCATCTAACCATTGAAATTGGCAAAGAAGGAAATTGTGTTTAAGACAGGTTTTGAGGTCATTTTCTTCATCAAACAAAAAGGTATGGGCACATCTTCCTAGTGAGTGATTGTTGGATGTTGTGAATGCTAAGTTGGAGTGAAAAGGATTGTTTGATAAGCATTGTTGAGTTTGATTGTTGAAGGTTTTTCTGAGTGAGAGTTGATGATAAAAACCTTGTTTGATAAGCATTGTTGGAAATATTGAGTAAAGCTTTCATATGCTTGAACTAGGGTTTGTGCAAAGAACATGAGTATCATTGTTATGTGAAGTTGTGAACTATCTTGAACTAGGGTTTGTGAAAGATCATGAGTATCATTGTTATGTGAAGTTGTGAACTATCTTGAACTAGGGTTTGTGAAAGAACATGAGTATCATTGTTATGTGAGATTGGTTAGAAATAATTGAGTGAGTGTTCATATGCTTGGACTAGGGTTTGTGAGCAAGGATTGTTTCATTGAGTGATTGGTTGAGTGGAGTTGGTTGAACCTAGTCAAGTGGATGTGTTGAAGTGATAGTTCAAGTTCTGTGAAATAAATTATTCCATATTCTAAATTGATTTGAGAAAGAGGTTGAGTGTTTGTGAGTGTGAAACATATTGAGTCTCTAAAAATTCTCTATATATTTCTGTGATAAAAAAAGAGATTGAAAGTGATTGAGCATTGTTGTGAATGTGAAGCATATTGAGTCTCTAACAATTCTCTATATGTTTCTATGAGATTGAAAAAGTTATAGTGAGGACTTATTGAGCAGATTTGAGGTAAGTATTTGAGAAGACTTATGGATAGATTAGTGTGAGATTTTGTGGAAGCTTACAATACATATTTGAGGACAAAGATTGTTGAGCATATTGGATAAGTTCTAGAGAGGACTTGTGGATAGATTAGTGTGAGCTTTTGTGGAAGCTTACAAGGTAGATTTGAGACAAGTCTTTGAGAAGACTTGTGAGCAGAGTTGATTGATTGATTTGTTCAAACCTTGAGTGAAGGTTTGGGGTAGATCTAGTAGAGTTTATTTGTAATTAATTCAAGCTTTATGTTAAAGCTTGAGGATAGATATTGAGGATATATTTGTACTAGATCGAAGGATTGTGTTTAGTGCAGATTTGAGGATAGGTTTGTGCCAGACCAAAGATAGATATTGAGTGAGGATAGGAGTCTTCAGTGGATAGATATCCATTAGCCAGTGCAGTGAAGGTATAAGTTCTTCTAGAAGATCACCGACCAGAGCAGAGGAGAAAGGATTTCTCTTGTGGATAGAGATCCACAAACTTGATTAGGGGATTGGTGTCTCCTTTGGATAGAGGTCCATAAAAATTGTAATGAGGAAAGGATTCCCAAGAGATTTATTGAGAAAATATTAGTGAAAGATTTTCTCTGTGGAGTAGCCTACATTGGATGAACCATGTTAAATTGGTGTCTCTATTGTGTGTGGTGATTTGTGCATTGCTTTGATTATTGTTGTTGTTATTTCTATTGATACATTGCATAATATTGATTGGGAATGAAAAGTAAAAAATGGTCTTATACTATTCACCCCCTATCAGTATAAGCTTGTGTCCTTTAGAATGTCACATATTATCATCTAAAATCCTATGCTAGGAATACCACCTCATATTCTCTACAACATTTGTAGACCTACATGAATAAAGCAAGTTAATTCAGTCACATCTAACAATGTTGAAATAAACAAAAATTAAAAAGCTAATGATATAATAAAATCACTTATCTATACATTCTCTTCAACCTTGATATAATGGGAAAATACCTCAACACCTTTGCAGGAATATTAATGCATGCCTCTTGTGAACGAGGGTCAACTTTCCATCAAGATGCACCACATGTTGGGAAAGCTTATGTTAGAGTATATTACATTATTGGGTACATATCAATGTACCACCTTTGGTACATTACTAGAGTAAGAGTTTACTTCAACATGTAATAAATGCACTAGTGTTAAAATGTGAAATGATGCAAATGTGCGTGTAGTCCATATGTACATGAGTCATAGGATAGATTTAAAGGTAGAGTGAGGCCCATGGAACTTACATTCCTATATATAGGCATTATAGTGAGTGAAAAGTGAGGAGAGAATATAGAGAATGCATAGTATAGATTGATAGAGGAGTATAATATAGTTTCTTTAAAAACAATTTGTAGAGTGTTCATGTTCTCCATTATACTACATTGTACTATTTTTTATGAGCTTTCATTAATGGGATATTTTTGAGTTATTCCAGAAGTTTATATTTATTTTCTTGCATATTATAGTTCCATTATCATATAGATATCTTAGATTACTTATCTTACATATTGTGGTTGCATTTCCTATATCATATACTCATCAAAAGCTAACAGTGGTATCAGAGCACATGGTAGATCGATAGAAAATAGGGAGAGCCATAAGTGAGATTGAGAGGAATTCAAAAATATAATTTTTAGAATTTTTGAGATCACATTTAGATAGAGTCTTTCCACAAGGTTGTAGAAAATCTCATGAATACTAGGACTCAACATTAATTCCACTAGATTGACAAATCAACTAGTGAAGATTGATTATTTATAGATTTAGAGTTTCTTCCATTACAATCTTAATACTTTATTGTAGGAAAAATGAGATTCAAATAAATTTGGGAAGATTCCTACAAAAGAGGTAAGAATAATATCTTCTTTGGAATCAATCCAAAATGATAAGCAACAAATGGAAGATCGAAGATTTGAAGGCCTAAAGAAAAGGTCCCATTGCTAGAGATTATAGAACTACAGATTGCAAAAGCAAAGAAAAGGAAATAGGATCCTTGTTGTAGATTCGAGGAAGAAGAGACTCAAGGAGAAAAGTACTAGTGAAGATAGGATATTGGTGATATCCATTGAAGATTTAAGACTTCACCTTGACGAATTTGAAGAGACCCATAGAAAATCCATTGAAGAACTTCTAGATTTGGAAGCTTGAATATAGGGAAGGACTAGTAAAATTCTTATTTCTAATGTAGTAAATTTTAGATATCCAAGAGGGAGATCTCATTGCCAAACTTCCATACTAGAAGGTTGAAGAAAATGTCTCATTGAGAAATACTAGAGAAGTTGCAAGAGTTAAGACCCTAGAGAAGAGGTCTCAAGGAGAAAGAAGAAGAAGGCTTGGAGAGCCTCATTGAAGGAGATTCAGATAAGGCCATTAAAGAAGTTTCTAGGAGAACTCATTAGAGAAATTTACCACCAAGGAGAAGTTCCTGATAAAGGAAGAACTTGGGACAATTATTGCCATCCAACAACAAGCCCAAGGGAGAAGGATTTGACAATAAGTGTGCCAAATTTTGGAGATATTGGTGAAGATATCAAGACTTTTAGATTCTTGAGAAGAAGGCCTTAATTGAAGTTAAAAATTGACAAAGAGTTTGAAGGAAAAGGAGTCAAAAATTACTACTTAACCTGAGAGGTTTGAAGATTACCTTTGAAGGCTAGAAGGCTCATTTGGAGAAAGGAGATTTGCTGGTTTCTACACCAAAAAATTGAAAGGTTCTTGAAGGAAAATCTCAACTGCAAATTGGAGGAGTTCCATGCAAAATTTTTGAGATTCAAGGATAGCATTTTGATAGAGAAATTGACTTCTTTGCAATCTAATTTTTTTTTATTTGAGGATAGCAAGAAAGTAATAACTTAGGCAACATCAATAGCTGCTGAGTTTTAGATTTATAGGATACATTCTAAAGGTTGAGGTCACCAAGCTATAGTATCAGGCAACAAGATATAAGGAGGTAAAAAGCTGCAAATTGGTGCGTTGAGAAGCTATTTTGGATAGCAAAGAAGAGCTGCAAGTTCATCCAGTAAAAGGTAACAATAAGGAAAATCTAATCACCTTGCAATACTTCATATACATAGTTCATTAAGGTAAGCAAATTTGGTTCAAAAGGTTCATTATTTGAACTTTAGATTTTTTATTCATTATTAAGATTCGTTAAGCACCATATTAGAGTTAAAATTTTCAAGGATAAGGTTACATATTAGAGTCTTCAAGAGAGTGTAGAAGATAGTTTCTTTTAAGGTTAGTACTTGCACATTAAAATAGGAGTTAGATATATTTTGATAGAAAGAAAAATATCATATTCCTATTGTTTAGTTGAAGCAAAGAAGACTACATTAAGTTTACATAGTTTATAGTGCATATTTCAAGTTACTTTGAGAGTTCTTTTACAAGAGTGATAAGGTGAGATCAATATTGCACTATACTAGTTGTTCTTAATATTTTTTAAGGTGCACTAAGTATTTTAGTTACAGTTAAAATCAATGCAAAGTTAAACCTCTAAAATAACATATTAGTTGCATGATTAAGAGCTTAGATTCATTGTTACTAAGTTATCCAAGAAAATAAGTTAGAGTTTAGTTTTGTCTAGTAAGGAAAGCAAGAATACATTACTATTTGCTCTCAAGCATTAGAGTAGAGAGCTTACATATCTAAGAAGTAAGGAATAGCTTCAAAATGAGACGTATAACTTCGGTGCAAAATAAGGGACTTAATCCTATCTATTGCAAAGGTTTTTACATTACATTGGCACTGATTTTGTCCTTTCAAATACAATAAATAGGGACAAAATAAAGAGTGTCTTAAAGACACTATAGTAGGTAGAAAAGTACAATATCCAAGTGGCCACATTATTGATGTTTGAGGAGAAAAATATGAGCAGGATAAAGATCCAACAAAGGGGATCATAAATTTGGGTTTCAAGGTGTCTAAAGACACCATTTTTGTTGTTATATCCAATGCCTATGGTAGCATCAACCTGCAGTACAAGGTATCCACATACAGGATAAATCATCTATTGCATAACATAAGTCATCTACATAAATATATTATCTAGCACAAGGTACCTACATAAAGGATAGCACAAACTATCTACGTAAGCTATCATCCATTACACACTACAAAGATAACACTAAGGACAACATATTGTAAGCATAAAAGGGCAAGGTACAAGGTAAAAATAAAGGTGCAATACCCAAGATACAACTTGGAAGAATCATCCACTAAGAGGAAGTGCCTAAATCCACCATCGGAGCACCATAGAACCTCCATTCCAATGCCCTAGGATCATCACAGTTGGAGCCAACCTTGAGAGGCAATATCATCATCGATAGAATAGCTTGCACTCACTGGCAAGAAGGAGAAATCATTTGCTATCAAAGGAGCCAAAGAAGCTTGCAAATAGTTGGCAAGAATAGGTGTTGAAGAAGCTTAAAGGATTTTGGTATGTTGGAAATAAGTGTGCATGCAAGAGGAGACATCTACATTTGTCCTAATAGTGGAAGGAATATTGTGCCACTTGGCACAAAGGGCATCTTCATCCTCTCAAAACTCAAGAGAAAGGGTGCTCAACTAAGTAATGCCTTTCATCATAGTTTCAATGCTCACCTACCTTAGCCAATGCCCAAGAAGGTATTCAAATATGTGCCATGTAGCATAACATTCTTCAAAGACCTCCATCACTCAAGGAGAAGACTAAAATATTTGGTAACGTCTGATGCCACTTGACACCCGCATCAAGAAGGCATAAACACATTTTTAGCTGCATAAATAAGAATGCTCATGAAGGGGAAGCATATCTTTATCTGAAATCGAAGCACTTATACAAAGGGAGGTCAAATCCTATTAAAAGAGGAGAAGAATTTGATAAAACATCCATTAAAAAAGGAGCATTGAATGCTCACCATCGTTCAACAAATAAAAAATTTGAAGAATCCATTGAAGGAGTGAAGATAGAGGTATATTACGTGCAATATTATAAAGGTAATTACATAATTAATTAATTGCTTTCATTAAGGTTAAAAGGAGTTATAAGGTGAATCCTACAAGGTTAAATTTACTACTGCATTGGAGTAATAAGAATTAACCAAGCATTAGTGAATTATAAAGTAACTTTATATCTTCAAGTGATAGTTCAAGGTACATTAGTTTTTTTTTTCTTTTTGAATTTACATGGTGGAATCGGTAATCACCATGAATTCGAGCAGGCTGTCCAAATTTTATGGTTTCCATAGTATTCTGTGTCGTCAGCCCCAAAAGTTGCCACATAGTGCTTCGTGTAGTCCACCCCTATAAACATACCACAATAATTTTAAACCTTTTATGCCATTGAAAGCATCAGGAAGGGGAAACACATTTAGTCTGGTGAGGCTCAAGATTTAAACCTTGGACCTCTGCCCCCTTACAGGGTTTGGTCAAACCAATTGGTCTACACCTCAAAAATTTCAAGGTACATTAGTTGAAGTACATATATATTATAATATTTTCAAATATTCATAGTAAGAGATATAAGGTTTTCAACATTAGTTTGCAAATATTATTATCTTCTAAATTTCTACTTTAGGGAGATATAAGGAATACTAAACCAAACTTTAACTAATTGAAATTAAAAAAATTGAACTATTTTCTAGAAAATAATTTGAAAAACTTATATTAAAACAAAGATCATTTACAAGTTGGGATGCAACTTCTCCTAGCCTTAGCCAAAGAGAAAACGTATTTACAACAATAAAAGAAGATTTGCATTGAAGCCAAATCTCCTAAACCATATTCCTACAATGGCTATTCACATGTTTACAACTATAAAATAAGATTTGCATTGGAGCCAAACCTCCTAAACCATATTTCTACAATGATTGTCCAAATTAGCTAAACATCGGATTTGCTCACCAACCCACCTAATCATATCATCCTCAAAAGCCATGTCACTGTGCTACTGAACCCCTACCTCCTTCTCAGTACCCATATTATCCAAGAATTTTACTACTTTATTTAGATCTCTACTCACATAAACTAGAATCACATCATCTAATTCCCTCTACAATTCCTTAATTTGAGTGACAAGAATCCTCAACCTCCATGTACTCAAATCACATTTCCTCATGCAATCCAGAGCTCCTACCAATATTTGAGAATCTAATTCCAAGATTATCCTCTTGTAACCTTGTTTTATTGCCCAAATAGAAGTAGATTTGGTAGCTAAGGCTCCCACTTCATTATTTGTACCCTTCCTGGACCTTGCAGTTCCCAATAGAGCACTATCCCAACATGATTCCTACAAACCACTCCAATTCCATATCTACCCGGATTGCCTTTTGTAGCTCCATCAATATTAATTTTAATCAACCTTCTAGAGGTGGTTTCCAACTAGCTCTATCCTGCACCTCTTGCACTTCAACTTCCATCTCCATTGTCCCTATAACAACCTCAGTTTCATCTTTAGTAAACACTACCATAGTTTCTATGACTTTGCTCCAAATGACCTACCAAACACCATCTAAGGATGAAAATGTTTCTCTAAAAATTTTACCATTTCTCTCCAACCACACTTGCCACAAAATAAAGTTTAATCTAAGCTTCCAACTGATACAAAGAGCTTTAGATTTAAATCTACCCATATTCCATATTTCCTAAATATTAATCTGATTTAAATTGAAGAACATAAGATTATACTGAGAGGGGGGGTGAACAATATAAGATAAAGATTTTTACTTTTCTTTCCAAAGAAGTATTATCCAATATTATCAATTGCAATAATGAAACAATGCACAAATCATCACACACATAAGAGATACATATTTAACATGGTTCACCTAATATGGGATACGTCCATGGAGAAATAATTTCTTTTAAATTTTCTCAACAAATCTCTTGGGAAAAAATTCCCTATTACAATGTTTATATGCACCAAACCAAAGGAGACACCAATCCCCTATGCTCAAGATTGTGGATCTCTATCCATAGGAGACACCAATCCCCTTTGCTTTGGTTCATGGACCTCTATCCATAGGAGACACCAATCCCCTTTTCTCTGGTTCATGGACCTCTATCCACAGGAGACACCAATCCCATTTTCTCTGGTTTGTGGACCTTTTTCTACAAGAGACACCAATCTCCTTTGCTCTGGTTTGTGGACCTCTATCCATAAGAGATACCAATACCCTTTTCTCTAGTTCGTGGACCTCTATCCACAAGAAACACCAATCCCATTTACTATGGTTCATGGACCTTTATCCATAGGAGACACCGATCCCCTTTGCTCTGGTTCGTGGACCTCTATCCACAAGAGATACCAATCCCCTTTACTCTGGTTCATGGAAATTTATCTATAGGAGACATCAATCCTCTTTGATCTAGTTCGTGGACCTCTATCCATAGGAGACACTAATTCCATTTGCTCTAGTCTACTCCAAATATTGCTCAAATCTGCTCCAAGCCTACTCATAAGGCTTGCTTAAATCTGCTCCAAACCTACTCACAAGGCTTGCTCACAACTCTGCTCAAATCTGCTTCAAGCCTACACACAAGGCTTGCTCAAATATTCTCCAAGCCTACTCTCAAATCTACTCAAATATACTTCAAGAATACACACAAGGCTTGCTCAAATATGCTCCAAACCTACTCTCAACTCTGCTCAAATATGATCTATAATCTTTACCAATTTCAATCCAAGCAATGCTCAAACAATCAATCCTTGTCTCAAAAAATATGACAACTCAATATATTTTTTTCAACCAAAAAATACCTAGAGGAGGAGTTAGATCACCATACCTCTAAAACTTACTTGATGATGATGTGCCTTCAAAACTTGTCTTAACAAAATAATTTTCTTTTCTAGTGCCACTTCAAGAACTGGTTAGCAAATCTCCTTTTCAAATCATCCACATTAACCTTCTAAAAAATATGCACAATAAAGCTTTAAAAATAATACCTTATATCTCCTTTTAATATATGCAATATTGCAACTTTCAAATAATCCAAAAAACACCATATATCCCCTTTTCTAACATGCAATAATCACACTTTTCAAACAATACCAAAACCACCTTGTATCTAATTTTCACATGCCAAAAATTACACTTTGAACTAGTCCTTAATACACCTTATAACTCCTTTTCTTAGATAAAATAAATACGAAAATTTCCCTTTGTGTAATCAACAACTAACCAATGACTATCTCCTTCTCTCACAAATTTTTGTCCTTATTATAATCAACACAAAGCCAGTGAACTATATCATTTCATAAAAAAATTAAATCAAAATTTTGGCACCCATACCTTAACCAACAAGCCCCACGAGTACAAGGAGAATCAAAACTGTGACCTCTGCCAATGCTGTGCCCAAGACAAGGCTTGGTAACCAGCTGGGCTACCCCAACAGGTAGTAACCATAATGAAACATAAAATATTTGAAGTCCTCCTTTGTCCAAAAGCATTTTCCACTCTTCCAAGCAAAACAAAACCTACCCAAATTTGACCTTGCAACCTTCCCACCCCCAGTGCCTTAGTGCTAGCTCAGTGACCAACTTGGATAGCCACCCAGTTGAAACAAAATATGCAGCACTACTAATTTATCTCCTTTGTCATGCTCTCCAAGGTAATAAAACATGTCAAAATTGGTGCCAGTGAGTTTCAAAACTCACACCTTCTTCCTCACAGTGACTTGGCATAAGTCAAACCACCACTTGGGCTACCCTGACGAATTACGTCAAGGGGCTACGCTTATCCTCTTTATTTACTGCCATTCGCACTCACCACAACGAACGATATTTGAAGCACACTCTTCAACCTTAGCTAAACCAATGTTTAGTGCATTAATTATATGCATATTGCCTCCTTTCACAATGACATCGATGCTCATATTTTACTTTTTTATTTTTGACTTTCATATAGCCTCTAATAAATTTTGGTGCTCTTTCTTTTTAAGCCTTTTTTTTATTATAATATTTTAAATCTAAAAGATTTAAATATTATAATCTTTAAACCTTTGGCCCTTGGAAATAAATCTTTGTCTTTAACCTTTTTCAAGAAATTATAATAAAACCTTTTAAATCTTGTCCTTCTTCATAATATTTAAATTTGACATTTAAATATTATTAATTTTTCTCTTAGAAAAATATTTTGGAGATATACCTTGCTTTTGAATTTTATCCACTCTTTCTATTCATCAAACCCACGGGGAATATTTTACCTTGACTATAATGCACCTTTGACATCAATGACAACTCAATATTTCCAACACTCTCCCCTTTTGTTATTGATGGCGACCCTTAAAAAAAAAATTCTTTTGCTACAAATGAATTCCAATATTGTTCCCCCTGAGAAGCTACTCCCCCTCATTGAAATCTCACTCCCTTTGACATTAATAACAAAGGGCTCATTGGGGATAAAAATAAGACACTTTAGCATAGCCCCCTCACCACATCCTTTCCTTGAGGTGATTAATTATGGGATGGGAGTGAAAATATTTCCAAATTTCCTCTAATATACTCAAAAGTTTCCTTTGGAAGTGTCTTCCAATCATGGATCTATACAATGTCTTATTTGCTTCAGGAGACTCATAGTATTAATTTAACTTACATATTGTAACCATGGGGGTACTCATAGGATTACAATCCTCCATCCTAAATTTATTCAACATTTATTTCACATACTTGGTCTAAGAGAGAAATATACCTTTATCTGATTGTAAAATTTGCAACCCAAGAAAGAAAGATAACTCACTAAGCATAGACATCTCAAATTTTTGCATACACTTTGCAAATTTTTGGCACATCTTGTCATTATTGCCTCCAAAAATGATATCATCTACATAGACCACTACAATCAATAAGTAATTTTCTTTATTTTTTATGTATAGATTGCTATCGGCTATACCTTTTCTAAAACCCTGTTCTTGGAGATACTTATCCAATCTTGAGTACTAAGCCCTAGGGGCTTGCTTTAGTCCATAGAGATCTTTCTTTAATTTGTATACATAGTCCAACTTATCTTTTAGGCTAAAACCATTTGGTTTCTCTATGTAGACCTCTTCCTTTAAGTAATCATTGAGAAAAGCTAATTTTACATCCATTTGATATACCTTTAAGTTTTTGAAGCTTGAGAAATCTAGAAACATTCTTATAGATTCAAGACATGCAACGAGAGAAAATGTTTCTTCAAATTCAATCCCCTCAACTTGTGCGTAGCCTTTGCACACAAGTATTGATTTTTTTATGACAACATGCCCATCTTCATTCAACTTATTTCTATAGACCCATTTGGTACCAATTACATTCTTATCTTTTGGACGTGGGACAAGTTTCCAAGTTTCACTATTTTATATTTGGTCTAACTCTTATTCCATTGCTTTCATCTTGTATTTATCTTCACTTGCTTCATTGAAATCCTTGGGTTCAAATTTGGATAGTAAGGAAAATTTTGCATGTTCAACTATTCCTATTATCTTTCTAATTGTTTCTCTCTCATTTGGATTTCCAATAATTTGTTCTCTTGGATGATTCTTTTGCACATACTTGGATGGTGTTTTTGGTGGTGCCCTTTATATCTCATCTTCTTCAGTTTTTTCACCTTATTTTTTTACAACTTTCTCCTTCTTGATACATAATTTCTTGAGCTGGTTCTCTTAGATCTATTTCTTCATCAACCCTTACATTTGTACTTTCCACAATTTTATGTGATATTTTATTGTAGCATCTATAGGCTTTGATCTTAGTGGAATAACCAAGGAAAATACCCTCTTCACACCTAGAATCAAACTTGCCCATATTTTTCTCTTCTCGTCTAATGTAGCATTTGCTTCCAAATTTTTTGAAGTACTTCATAGTAGTTGGTCTCCCCTTCCAAATATCATATGGGGTTTTGTGGTGATTTATTCTTATTTGAGCTCTATTGATAATGTAAAAAATTGTATGAATTACCTCTTTCCAAAATGTATCAAAAATCTTAGACTCATTTAACATAGCCCTAGCCATACCCTGAACAATTTTATTTTTCCTTTAAACTACTCCATTTTGTTGTGGAGTTCTTGCTGCTGAGTATTATATTTTGATTCCATGTTGTTCACATAATTCTAAAAATTCACCTGAAGTGAATTCTCCTCCTCTATTTGATATTAGACACTTGATATTTTTATCCATTTCATTCTACTAGTGCCTTGAATACCTTGAACTTGTTAAATGCTTCTAATATTTCTTTTAAGAATGTTACCCAAGTAATTCTAGAGAAATCATCAATAAATAACTTGAAGTAACTCTCACCTTATAAAATCTTTGTCCTTGTAGGCCTACATAGATCGGTGTGAACTAGCTCCAAGGGTTTGGATGAAGAAAAATCCTTTGATTTGAAACTTGATCTTATTTGCTTACCATATTGGCATTGTGCACAAATCGTGCTTGGGGTGTTGCATTCCAAACATAGCCTGCGTTGGCTATGTTTTCCAAGCGGTTAACATTTAGTATATATATTCACAATAGTTTATTTGAAAGCTATCATCTTTATTTTATAATTTTCATTGGTGTAAATAACAACTGCCTATAAGGCAAGGGTGAGCCCACCTTGAGTGGCGTTGGTTTATTTTATTATTTCACTACATTTTCTTATTCAATTTACGTTCGTCAATCCTGTTCGATATTTTAATTATCTTTGTGAGTTTTTGAGCAGAAGGATACTTGTATCCTTCCAAGTGGTATCAGTTGTCATTCAGTTCTGAAGCACGGTTCTGAAGCATCTCAAAGCACGGTTCTGAAGCATTGTCGCAGGTGTCTCGTAGCACCGCTGCAGGCAATTTTTACAGGTCGTTACAGCCACTCGCCGTGGCGTTTCCACTACAGCCAGCGCCATAGCCTTCAACCGCACTCCGCAGTCCTCTCAGGCCGCATTCAGCCGCTGGTGGTTACTGTGACTCTTCCCAGTCACCAATCCTTCAAAAACTCGGCGTTTATACCTGCAAATCCTTTCGCAGCCATTAAACCAATCAGAGTTCGCGATATTATTTAATTTTTGCCGCAAACCTAAGGTTTTTCTATTTTATTGGCACTGACGTCAGTTCCAAATTTTTTAATTCAATTCGACGATGTTAATTATCCCACATATGCAGTGTTTCGGTCGTGGAAGCCTTTAAAAACCCGTTATCACTCCTTCAATGTGACTGCGGTCACACGTCCGGCTCCTTCGCACATGGAAGTTCTGTCACGTCGTCGTCCTTCTGTCATCTGTCGTAGCATTTCACATTGGTCCATTAGTCGTTGCTCGAGTCTTCGTGTCCCTCGTGTATTGTCATTCCCTTTCATCGCGTCCTCTATCGGTCGCTTTGTCATTAGTTGCATCGCGTCTTCGTTCTCGGTCTAGCGTCTGTCTTGGTCGCGGTCTTGGGGGTCATGCATCGCTTTGTCATTAGTTGCATCACGTCTTCTGTCAGTCTTTCATTCAGTTCTGTCCCAGTATCGCGTGTCAATTTCGGGTGTCGTGTCGTCGCATGTGTCTAGTGTCTCGCATGTCAAAGCTGTCCCATCGTGTCACGTCGTGTATTTCTAAAAGTCATCAAAAGTTGCTCGTGTCGCGTCGTGTATTGCTAAAAGTCGTCAAAAGTTGCTAAAAGTTGTCAATAGTCGCTGAAAATCGTCAAAGTCATTGAAAGTCGTCAAAAGTTATGATTAAGGAGGTGAGCCAGCAAAAATTCAAATCCACGTCGCAGTTGGAGCGACAGTTGAAGCGGACTCCACATTTTTTTTGCTAAATTCAACCAAATTTTATGATAGTTGAAGCGGAATCCCAAGCAGGTTATGTTAACAAGTGCATGAGCAAACAGTGGACAAAAGGTGCTGACGGTCGATTATCAAGCTCGAAAACGACCAATAACAACACAAGAAGACCTAATCGCAGCCCAGGTACAAAAAATTCTCTTTCTCCTTTTAAAATTGGTAGTTATAATCCACATCATCCACTAGTTGATCCTATGGCTACTAATCCTCCCCCAACTCATGAAAACATCACACAAGGAAACTCAAGTAACTCATCCGTTTCCAACGATGATTCTCTTCGACTCTTACTATAGGGTATGAACAAAATTGGTCTCCTCCTAAAAGACCTTGTGAAAGCACAAAACCAGCCTAATCCCAATACTAATCCCCAAAATCATTCCCATGCCCAAAGGACTGAAGAAAATATCGATCCTAATGATGATTGGGAACAACAACGAAGTGATTCGAATAATTACAGGGATCGCTATCAGAGACAGCGGTATAACCAAAACCAAGAAAGGGACACGGGTTATCACCAACCGAGAGGTCCTAATAATAATAATTTTCCATGAATTGATATGCCCAATTTTGAAGGTCATGATCCTCGTGGTTGGATAGCCAAAATGGAAGGCATTCTTGACTTATATCAAATTAAGGAAATTGATAAAGTCCCTTTCGCTGCATCAAAACTAGGCACTGAGGCCTACCAATGGTTTGTATGGCTTAAACGAGAGAAAGGAGCTCCTATTAATTGGAGAAAATTCACTACCTCTTTTTTAGAAATATTTGATGAAGGAGCTACATCATCATACACAGTAAGACTGTTATATCTTAAACAAGAAGGGTCAGTTAGCGAATTCGTTTTGGAGTTTACCAGTTTACTACCATACACTTTAGACCTCAGTCCCGACATAGTGGTAGGAGCTTTTTGCAATGGTTTGAAAGAAAGTATTCGAGTGGAGGTAGACATGCACAATCCAACCTTGCTGAACGATTGTATAAGAATAGCCAAACTGGCCGAAAAGAGACATCAGTTGTCTGCACGACGTGAAACTTATAGTCATCCTTCATAGCACAAAAATTCCTTTTGTAGAAATGATCAACCATCAAGATATTTTTGCTATAAATGTCGCACTCATCACCCAAAGGAACAAGCATGTGCCCAAAAACAAAACTTTCATATTGAAGGTGATTAATGTGAAGGAGAAGAGGAAGAACCTTACCAACCAGAAGAACCTATGCCAGAAGACCTACCATGTACTATAGAAGAAAAAGAAGAGGATACAATGGCGATCTCTGTGCATGCTCTCATGGGTTTAACCACCCACCATACCATCAAGGTACCAGGATTTCTTCGCCAGAAAAAGGTGAATGTGCTAATTGATTCTGGTAGTACCCACAATTTTATCGACATCAAAACCGCAAAAGCTTTGAATTTATTCATTAACTCTTCCAACAAAGAGAAATTCTAGGTTCTAGTGGCCAACGAGGTGAATGCACAATATGTTGGTCGCACATCCCAAGTTTCCATAAAAATGGGAACTTATACTTGGTTTGGCTCCCTTTTCGTCATGAATTTGGGGAACTCGGATGTCATTTTGGGAGTTGAATGGTTGGAAACATCAGACACGGTTAGCTTCAACTTCAAAAAATTATTTGTGGAATGGAAGGAAAACGGACGAGTCATTCGCTTACAAGGCATTACTACTCCTCCATCACAAATGGTGAGCTCTCATAGTATGGAGAAGATGTTAAAAAAGGGTGGATATGTGTTTATAGCTCAAATTAATTATTTGGAAAAGCAATCTCCAGAAACTTCGGATATTATTGCTCCAGAGTTACAAGACATCATAAAACATTACAAAGAGGTTTTCCAAGAACCTCAAGGATTACCACCTAAATGATCTCATGACCATGCCATCCATTTGATTCCAGGGAGTGTTCCTCCTAACAATTGTCCTTATCGCTATCCTCAACCACAAAAGACAGAAATCAAACAAATCGTTCAGGATTTGTTGGATCATGGAGTCATTCATCACAGCACTAGTCCTTACTCCTCACCTGTAGTCCTGGCTAGACAAAAAGATAACTCTTGGCGTATGTGTCTTGACTTTCGTTCTCTCAATAAACTCACTATCAAGGACAAATTTCCTATCCCTGTCATAGATGACCTATTAGATGAGTTGCATGGTGCAATTTTTTTTACAAAATTAGACCTTCACTCCGGATTTCACCAAATCCGTGTTAGAGAAGAAGATATTCCCAAAACTGCCTTTCGTACTCATGAAGGTCATTAAAAATTTTTGGTCATGCCTTTTGGAATCACTACTGCACCATCCACATTCCAAAGTCTCATGAACCAAGTGTTTCGTCCACTCCTCCGTAAGTTTGTGTTAGTTTTTTTTGATGATATTCTCATATACAGCAAAACATGGACGGACTATTTACATCATGTGGATAAAGCCCTTCACATTTTGCACACAGAAAAGCTATTTGTCAAACGTTCCAAATGTTCCTTTGGTGTCCAAGAAGTGGAATATCTAGGTCATATAGTTTCACACTAGGGCATCAAAGTTGATCCTAATAAGATTAAGGCAATTCAAGAATTGCCTTTACCTAAAACCATCAAGAAACTTCGTGGTTTTTTGGGTCTCACGGGCTACTATCGCAAGTTTGTACAAAATTATGGTAAGATTGCAGCACCTCTCACGACGCTCACAAAAAAGGATGCTTTTCGTTGGTCGGAAGAGGCTAATCTGGATTTCGAGGCTCTTAAGAAGGCCATGTGTACAACTCCAGTATTAGCAACCCCTAATTTTCACAAACCATTTATTATTGAATGTGATGCGTCAGGAACAGGAATTGGGGCTATACTAATGCAATAAGGTCATCCGTTGGCATTTGAAAGTAAACAGCTCTCCAGGAAAAATTTGGGAAGATCGACATATGAAAAAGAAATGTTGGCTATTCTTCATGTAGTAGAAAAATGGAGACACTACCTAATCAGTAGCCGCTTCATTATCAAAACAGATCATAGTAGTCTCAAACATTTTCTTGAGCACAGGTTTTCCTATCCAGAACAAAATAAGTGGTTAACCAAACTATTGTGTTATGATTTTGTTATCGAATACAAGAAGGGGAAGGAAAATATAGCTACCGATGCGCTGTCCAGGAAATATGAAGATGAAGTAGTCATTAATGCTATTTCGGGTCCTTGCTCCCAATGGGTGAATCAATTACAAGATGAATGGTTGTCCAATAGCGAAACTGCTCAGATAATTCAAGAATTATCTATAGGGTCCTCTAAACACCCTTTGTTCTCTTATGAAGATAAAATCCTTCGAAAGAAAAACCGCATTTATATTCCACACAATTCAAAACTCAAATCAAAGATCCTCGATGAATCACACGCATCTCCATCAACAGGACATTCAAGATTTTTGAAGACATATTTAAGGGCCAAACAATCATTTTGTTGGAAAGGATTAAAAGCATAAGTTAAACAATGGGTAGCAGAATGTGAAGTTTTCCAGCGCAATAAAGGAGAAATAGTCAAATCACCAGGATTGTTACAACCATTACCCATCCCTGAACGACAGTGGGAACATATATCCATGGATTTTATTGAGGGTATTCTAAAGTCATAAGGCAGGACAGTAATCTTCGTTGTCGTAGATCGATTATCCAAATACGCTCACTTTTAGGCTCTACAACATCCATTTTCCGCAAGCAAGGTGGCAAAGGTATTTATGGATTCAATTTTCAAATTACATGGTATGCCAAAAAATATTGTAAGTGATAGAGATCCCATCTTCACTAGTAAATTTTGGCGGGAATTATTTTGACTTAGTGGTACCAAATTGAACATGTCTTCAGCCTACCATCCACAGACAGATGGTCAAACAGAAGTAGTTAACAAATGTTTGGGTACGTACTTAAGATGTTTTGCTCAAGATAAACAATACCAATGGAGCCATTGGTTAGTATTGGCAGAATGGTGGTACAACACTTCTTACCATTACTCAATTAAGATGTCTCCATTTGAAGCATTGTATGGCACCAAACCTCCAAAAGTCGTAGATTACGTACATGGATCATCCAAAGTAGCCAAAGTGGATGATTGGTTCCAACAACAGCAGTCTACACTCACCATCCTCAAAGAGAATTTAGTCCAAGCACAGAATCGTATGAAACAACAACAAGAATTGCACCGATCAAAGAGAACTTTTAATATAGGTGATTGGGTGTTCCTAAAGTTGCAACCTTACAAACAATCCTCGTTAAAGATAAAGTCCAGCCAGAAGTTGGCCCCACGATTCTATGGTCCCTACAAAATTGTGCGCCACATTAGAGAAGTAGCCTATCAATTAGAGCTACCTACATCTTCACGAATACACCCGGTATTTCATGTTTCATGTCTCAAAAAAGTAATTGGTCAGAAAGTACAAAGTCAATCAAAATTACCAGTGCTCGATGAGGAAGGACGCATACATCTCCAACCAGAAGATATACTACAACATAGAATCCGAAAACTGAGATCACGTCAGATTCGCAAATTTCTCATTAAATGGCAAGATTTATCAGAGGAGGATGCAACATGGGAACCTGAAAGTATCTTCCAGACATTTCCAGCTTTGAGGACAAAGCTTTCCAAGGAGGGGAGTCATGTTGCATTCCAAACATAGCCTGCGTCGGCTATGTTTTCCAAGCGGTTAACATTTAGTATATATATTCACAATAGTTTATTTGAAAGCTATCATCTTTATTTTCTAATTTTCATTGGCGTTAATCGCAACTGCCTATAAGGCGAGGGTGTGCCCACCTTGAGTGGCGTTGGTTTATTTTATTCATTCACTGCATTTTCTTATTCGATATTTACGTTCGTCAATCCTGTTCGGTATTTTAATTATCTCTGTGAGTTTTTGAGCAGAAGGATACTTGTATCCTTCCATGGGGGTTTTGCTATTTTGGGAAAATATTTGATTGCTTATTTTTTTCTTATTTTAACTATGTTGTCAAAGTTCAGGTGACCCATTCTTCTATGCCATAACCAATTCTCATCCTCTTGTGATAAAAATTATTTTCCTCCTTTAATTTCACTCAACATGTAGAGATTATTTGTAGTTCTACTAGTATCTGTAATAAGATTTCCTGTCTTGAATTTCCTGATCTCACATCCATTTGGGTGAAATGTGAGTATGTGCCCTTGATCACATAGTTGATTTACACTTAGTAGAATGTGCTTCAATCCATCAATATATAACACATTTTTTGTCCTAGATTTTCCATTATCCAAACTCAAATTCCCTTTTTTCCAACAAATTTGGTAGAAGCATTATCACCAAATTTCACTGTTCCTCCATTTATTTTCTTGAGAGAAAGAAATTTGTATTTATCACCTGTCATATGGCTTGAACAACCATTATCAATGTACCATTGATTTTCTTCATTCTGCACATGAAGAGTTGTTTATACCAACATGGAATTTTTATTTTCTTGTTCCTTTTTATTTTTCCAAACTTTTGAGGACATCTCCTTCTGAACTATTTGACCTTCCTCTTTCTTGCTTGATTTAGGAATTTTAGGAAATACAATTTTACACCATCTAGATTTATGCCCAAAATTATTATATTTGTAACACATGACATTGTTATTCATGAGAGGTGCAAAAGAATTGTAATTTCTATTTATGATGCCAACATTATTTTTCACATAGACCATGCAATGTACCTTTATGACCATATTTGTTACATGAAAAACAATAACCATGGAAGAATTTTTTAAACCTGTTTGATTGCCCTAAATGATATGGTCGCATGGTTCTTTCATTTCTATTCATGTGATTGACTTTTGTCCATGATGATTCTCTGTCTTCTTCCTACTTCAATACATCAACATAGGTCATGGGATCCTTTTTACTAACTTTCTTTGATGTCTTTGTTCCTTTTGAGCTTGAACTCTCTTTCTATTTCTCTAACATTGTATTTTACTGTAGCTTATCCTTAGAATTTTCTACTTCCTTTCTTAGAGAGACAACTTCATGTTCCAATTTTTCTCATTCTAATACTTTTGTCTTTAATTTCTCAACCATAATTTCTTCAATTCTTTTTGTCTCTTCAACCTTCACTTTTAAGTATATGAGATCTTGTAGAAGCTGTCTTTGTTTCCTCATCCTATTGAACTTGAGAATTCAATCCTGAATTATTCTTTCTAACCCTTTTCAATTATCCAAGAGCAACAATACGTTTCTTTTCCATATGTACTGTGGCTTCCTCTTCCTTTTATGAATCTTTTTTTTTTTATTTCAACCATAGGATCATATTCTATCACTTCAGTGGCCATGTGTGTTATTGTAAGATCTTCCTTCAAGTTGTTAGGCTTTCACGAAGGAACCCACTCTAATACCAATTGAAGAACACAAGCTTATACTGAGAGGGAGGGGGTGAAAAGTATAAGATAATTTTTTTTACTTTTCTTTCCAAAGCAGCATTATCCAATATTATCAATTGTAATAATGAAACAATGCACATATCAACACACACATAAGAGACATAAATTTAACGTGGTTTACCCAATGTGGGCTACATCCACGAAGAAAATATTTCTTCTAAATTTTCTCAACAAATCTCTTGGTAACCAATTCCCTATTACAATGTTTATGGGTACCAACCCAAAGAAGACACCAATACTCTTTGCTCTGGTTTATGGACCTCTATACATAGGAGACACCAATCCCCTGAGCTTTGGTTTGTGGAAATCTATCCATAGGAGACACCAATCCTCTTTCCTTTAATTCATGGAACTCTATCCAGAGGAGACACCAATCCTCTTTGCTCTGGTTCATGGAACTCTCGATAGGATACACCAATCCCCTTTACTCTGGTTCATGGACCTTTATCCATAGGAGACACAAATCCCCTTTCCTCTGGTTCATGGACCTCTATCCATAGGAGAAACCAATCCTCTTTTCTCTAGTTCATGGAACTCTATCCATATGAGACACCAATCCCCTTTACTTTGGTTCATGGACCTCTATCCATAGGAGACACCAATCCCCTTTGCTCTGGTTCATGGACCTCTATCCATAGGAGACACCAATCCCCTTTGCTCTAGTTCATGGACCTCTATCCACAGGAGACACCAATCCCCTTTGCTCTAGTATACTCCAAAGCCTGCTCAAATCTGCTCCAAGCCTACTCATAAGGCTTGCTTAAATTTTCTCCAAACCTACTCACAAGGCTTGCTCACAACTCTGCTCAAATCTGCTTCAAGCCTACACACAAGGCTTGCTCAATTATGCTCTAAGCCTACTCTCAAATCTACTCAAATATAGTTCATGGACCTCTATCCACAGGAGACACCAATCCCATTTGCTCTAGTTCATGGAACTCTATCCACAGGAGACACCGATCCCCTTTGCTCTAGTTCATGGACCTCTATCCACAGGAGACACCAATCCCCTTTGCTCTAGTTCATGGACCTCTATCCACAGGAGACACCAATCCCATTTACTCTAGTATACTCCAAAGCCTGCTCAAATCTTCTCCAAGACTACTCATAAGTCTTGCTTAAATATTATCTAAACCTACTCACAATGCTTGCTCACAACTCTGCTCAAATCTGCTTCAAGCCTACACACAAGGCTTGCTCAAATCTGCTCTAAGCCTACTCTCAAATCTGCTTCAAGCCTACACACAAGGCTTACTCAAATCTGCTCCAAAAATTTCTCTCAACTCTACTCAAATATGATCTATAATCTTTTCCAATTTCAATCCAAGCAATGCTCAAACAATCAATCCTTATGCCTCCAAATATATGACAACTCAATATATTTTCTTCAAACAAAAAACCACCTAGAGAAGGAGTTAGATCACCATACCTCTAAAACTGCCTTGATGATGATGTGTCTTCAAAACCTGTCTTAACATAATAATTTTCTTTTCTAGTGCCACTTCAAGAATTGGTTAGCAAATATCCTTTTCAAATCATCCACATTAACCTTCCCAAAAATATGCACAATAAAGCTTTAAAAATAATACCTTATATCTCCATTTAAAATATGTAATATTACAACTTTCAAATAATCCATAATACACCTTATATCCCCTTTTATAACATGCAATAATCACAATTTTCAAACAATACCAAAACCACCTTGTATCTAATTTTCACATACCAAACATTACACTTTCAACTAGTCCTTAATACACCTTATAACTCCTTTTCTTAGATAAAATAAAAATAAAAATTTCCCTTTGTTTAATCAACAACTAACCAATGACTATATCCTTCTCTCACAAATTTTTGTCCTTATTTTAATCAACACAAGGCCAACGAACTATATCATTTCATAAAAAAATTAAATCAAAATTTTGGCATCGATACCTTAACCAACAAGCCCCGCGAGCAAGGAGAATCAAAACCATGATCTCTTACAATGTAACGCCCAAGCCAAGGCTTGGTAATTAGCTGGGCTACCCTAGTGGGTAGTAACCATAATGCAACACTAAATATTTGTAGCACTCCTTTATCCAAAAGTGTTTTTCCACTTTGCCAAGCAAAATAGAACCTACCCGAATTCGACCCTGCGATCTTCCTGCCACTAGCACCTTAGCGCTAGCTCAACGATTAAATGGGATAGCCATCCAATTGAACAAAAGATGCAACACTACTGATTTATCTTATTTTTTATGTTCTTCAAGGTAATAAAACATGTCAAAATTTGCGTTAGTGAGTTTCGAAGCTCACACCTTCTTCCTCGTAGATACTTGGTACAAGTCAAACCACCTCTTGGACTACCTCGATGAATGACGTAAAGGGGCTACACTTATCCTCCTTATTTGCTATAATTTGCACTCACCACAATGAATGATCTTTGAATGCACACTCTTCAACCTTAGCCAAACCAATATTTAGTGCATTATTTATATGCATATTGCCTCCTTTCACAATGACATCGACACTCATATTTTAATTTTTGACTTTCTTATAGTGTCTAATAAATTTTGGTGCTCTTTCTTTTTAAGACTTATTTTGATTATAATATTTTAAATATAAAAGATTTAAATATTATAATATTTAAACCTTTGGCCCTTGGAAATAAATATTTGTCTTTAAACCTTTTTCAAGCAATTACAATAAAACCTTTTAAACCTTGTCCTTCTTCATAATATTTAAATTTGACATTTAAATATTATTAATCCTTCTCTTAGAATTTTTATTTTGGAGATATACCTTGCTTTTTATTTTATCCACTACTTGCTATTCATCAAACCCATGGGGAATATTTTTTCCTTGACTATCATGCACCTTTGACATCAATGACAACTCAATATTTTCAACACAAATCACCATTAACTCAAAATTTTTAAGATAAAAACCATCTCTCCCAGATCTGGTGTGTGAATGGGTATTTAAACATCAAGTGGCTAGATTTTTTATCACTCTTGTAGCATAAAACACGTTGATATGGACCAATAGTTCCCCTACATCTAAGATTATCAAAAGTAAGAACTCCATTGTGCATGAATTGCTAGGCAAAAAAGTTTACTTTCGGCCAACCCTTGGACTGCAAAATATTTCTCCAATACTCAACCTGATATGCATGAGGAGGAGGCTCTAGAAGGATCTTATTATATTCATCCTTCACTGTGTAGACACCAAGGCTCCCATAGCCCCAAGCTAATTTATCCTCCTCATATCTACCTGTGAGAAATATTTCTACCAAGATTAGTCATGATGGATGTCAATTTCAGAGGGATTGAAATTGACCACTCATCCAACTTCTTAAACTGCTTAAAATTATAATCCCCCAAATGACTAGTGTTAAAATAAATTTCAATTTGGAACCAACCCCTGGTTCCCATGGTTGTTTTTATTGGTTGCAATTCTAGGAATTTAACAATGATAGGTGGGTATTGATCCCATGAATCTATCCAAAATTGTTCCTTCTTCCCTCTCCCCACTTTCTAAAATAATATATCTTTCACTACCTAAGATCCTAACTTTAGAGCCTACCACACTAAGGACCCATTACCATCCAAAGGGAAATAATCCACCTCATTTGGGTTTACCTGTCCCAAATATTTACTAGTTAAATTCTCTACTAATTAAAGAAGTTGGTTGGGAAATCCACCTCCTGAAAAGCTTTCCAGCCAAAGCTTTATTATTTAACTTTGATCTCCTCAGTCCCAAACCTCCTTTTACCTTGGATTGGCTTACTTTATCCCAACCTACTAAGGCCCATTTCCTCTCTCCTTTTACTCCTTCCCATAAAAATTTTCTAGCCATCTTGTCCAAATCTTTCCATATGGTATGTCGGGTAGCAAGGAAAGAAAATTTATAAATTGACATGTCTTGAATGACTGACTATAAACAAGTTAATCTACCCCCATAGCTTAACCGTTTGTGAGACCAATGATTAATTATTTCCTTGATATAATCTAAAAGATTCCTCCAGTTATCTATTTTTAGTTTTTTAAAATGCAAAGGGACCCCCAAGTATACCACTGGGAGAGAAGTCCATGTGAGTCCCAAGATCTCTAAAATTTTGTCCAGAAGTCTTTGATCAAGATTGAAAAAGATCACTTTGTATTTTTTATCATTGATGACTTGGTTTGTGGCCCTAAGGTAGACATTAAGTGTATCTCTAATCATTCTTCCTTCCTTGAAGTTGGCCACTCCCACCAATCCTGTGCCATCCACAAAATGTAGGTGAGTCAAAAATTCCTCACCCACCTTGATACCTGTTAGCAAACCTTGTTGTCTTCTCATCAAGATGAGTCTACCCAAAACTTCAACCAATATGAGAAAAATATAGAGGGAACAAGGATCTCCTTTATGAAGGCCTTGAGTAACTCAAAACAGTTGTGAGGGAAGGCCCTTGATTAACACTGAGTATATCATAATAGAAACACAACTCATGATCCATTCTATCCATTTTTGAGAGAAACTAAAAGCTGCAATTATCTTTGACACGAAGCTCCACTCCACCCTATCATAAACCTTTGACATATTCAATTTTATGAACATTCCCTTATTACCAACTTTTTATATTGAATGGATTACCTCTTGAGCTAGAACCACACCATCCAATATCTTCCTGCCCTCTAAAAAACCCCCTTTCTCCAATGAGATATTATTATTTTCATTATTCCCATCCAAGATCTACAAATCCACACCATCCAAGATCTACCTATGGTTGTTATTTTTTTCATTATTCCCATCCACTCCTTCCATGAATTGTTATTATTTTTGATCCACGAAGATCTCATACCTATTGGAGTGCTTGAGTTGGGTTTGCTCTTTGCCATATTTTTAATTTGCCTTATCATTATTTTGGTTTATTCAAAACCATCTCCTTGTGATTCATTACCCTGAGAAATATTGGTTGTTTATTTGTTTATTGTTGAGTTACCCTCAGGAAGATTTGACATTTCTAGAGGAGCCTCCATTTTTATGTTCATATTGTTTGGGCAAGATCGGGACAAATTATCATATTTGTGGTAATCTCTGCACCTGAAGGTCAATATATCGTAATATAGTTGTTAAATCCAAGATAGTCCTACAAGTTCGAGTTCAACCTCTATCGACAAAGGCTAGATGAGATCCATTTCCACACATAATATAGCATAAACAACTATGTTTCCTTCCATTGTGTCTTTGGAAACACCCAAATATCTTCCAAGGGAATTGTTGATAATTTCCAATACCTACTCACTCCAAAAATCCATTGGAAGTGCATACAAATAGATCCAAACTGGGAAAAAAATCGGTTCAATTTGAAGATCAAATTCCACTCTCCAGGGTTGAAAAAATAATTCTGCCTGACCATGATTCCTCTTTTCTGATTCGAAATCCCTATTTCTATAAGTAAGTGAAGAAAAATTGATAATAAAATATCCATTGCTAATAAACCACAAAGAGTACTCACCAAGAGGCTCCTAGTTTTTTCAGATCTAAGAATACAAAAAATTTAGGGTATGGCAAATTCCCATGAATTTATAGATCAAATCGTGATTGGCTATATATAAAACTATTTCTTCTACCATCCTTTGCTCAATGACAATATTTGGCCTTGATTTTTACTGTGGCAAGCATCCATTAACTCGTTGAGATGCTGATAATTTTCCAGCAGCTGTAAAGAGCATTTTTTATGCAATTTTTTGTGCTTCTTCATTCTCTGCTAGGGATTTATCCTTTAAAAAATCTGCAAAAGAACTCTATATATCTAAAAGAGTATTCGAAGGTGTCTCCATTAGGCCCTCCTGGGGCAAAAATATTGTCTTCAATTCCATAGTAACCAAAAATCCCTTCAGCTACCCAACTGATGCCCTAGTTTTATTAGAAAATTAGAAAATTGAACTATTGAGAACTAAAATTTGAAAAGAAGCAAAATTATTATTTTATTGAAATATTTGGAATTAATTGCTTATACTTGTCTCATTGACACATTAAAGAGATAAAAAATTATAGCCATAGAGAACTCCATCAAATTGATAAGTGCATAGTTCAATAGGAGAAATAAGGTGAAATAGGAGTTGATTATTATCATTCCAAAAAATATTAGAAAATCAACTCAAAAGGTGAACTAATAGTAGCTAAGCACTTTATCAATATTATAGCATACTCTAGACTAGGGAGTTATAAGGTAGCCTACAAGGACCATCATGACAACAAATAAATTCTTCCTTACAAAATCCCAACTACTTAAAGGTCCAAATTACTCCTCATGGAAAAACAAAGTAAGGAAAATTTTGATAGTTGAAAAGCTTTGGGAAATTGTCAAAGGAACAACAACTAAACCTACTACAGGTGATATAGAGATTCAAAATTTTGAATAAAGTCATGTAAAAGCATTTTTTTGGGTAGATAAGATACTATAGCATTAATATCGGGTTTTACAGGTTGATGTAAAACCTTTTACAAAAATCAGCCCAAGGCTGTTGATGAACATGTCCTTACTAAGGATCCTATATATGTAAAATCTACATGTTGCCAAAGCCATTACATTCGATAAGGCACATATCCTATTATCAAAAAGAAACTTCCCATACAACATTTTGGGTATACCCCGAGAAAACACACCTACATCATAATTACAAAAAAAAAAGAAACAGACACATATCCCTTCCTTGAAATAGTGGAGAAACAAAAAGCTGCAGACACACATAGCAGAGTACTGAAAAAATTCCACAAGCTCTATATTGATAGTTACTCTTAATAATTCTTTTGTAATTGCTTTCTTTTGTATATAACATGCTTTGGGACCACATCCCATCTTGGCCAATCAACCTTGGATAAGTGAACCTGATGGCTAGATTTATGGCGGTGGCTATCTGGTGGTCCACGTGGCTTTGGTTCAAAGTATTATATTGTCGTTTCTTTCCTACCCTGTGATTATCAACCAACATAAAATTACTAATACAACTAGGAGCCATGTTATCTGACATGTGACTATCCCCATTAGTCTGTGGTATTTCCAAGTAGTATCCATGAAGAATGACAACTTGAATAATTTTTATTGTGAGTCCATTTCAAAAAAGAGGTGGGAATATTCCTAGCCTTCGAACTTACAGTGCCTTCCCTATTGGTAAATTTGACTATCATTCTTGGCATTCTTGTTGAATAAGCTCCTCTACTTCGCTTGGGAAATCGTGTTCCCATTTGAAAAGTTTGTCACCATCGACACCCAAATTGGCCAGCTTATCAGCAATTTTGTTAGCTTCTCGAAAGACATGTTGGGCTTTTTTGTACTGTCTTCCTTGGAAAAGGATCCTAGCCTTTTCAACAATTGTTTTAATCCTCCAAGGAGGTGTTTTCCAATTATTGAGGAGATTTATAACATGCATATAGTCTCCTTGTACGATCAAATTGCCTTCTAAGTCTTGAGTCATTTGAAGGTCTCTCCACATAGCTCTAGCTTCAGCTTCGTTGTTTGTCCTTGTTTCCAAATATTCAAAAAATGCAAGCATCATATTCCCATTATGATCTCACACAATATTGCTAGTTCCTACTCTGCCAATATTATCCTTAGCTACTCCATCAAAATTAAGCTTAAACCAACCTGTAGGAGGTGGGGACAACTTAACATTGGCTCTAGGGTTGACTACCCTTGGTACAGACTCATCTAACAAGGTTAAGCTTAAATATTGAGCAATCGTGGTCTCCTTCAGATGAGGTTTGCGACTATCAAAAGGGATAAGGTTCACATTCTCGTTGGCAAAGGATAGGGTCCTGGCAATGATAGTTTGATGATCATGGATAGAATCATTAAAGACTCTATGGTTCCTTTCTAACCACACCTGCCAAAGATAGTGATTGAGACAAATTTTCCACATGCATCTAAGTCTTTGGCTTAAAAAGGGGTAAGGCCACTAGATGAACAAATCAAGTACGATGACTGGTTTAACCTAGGAAATATTGAAGGCCTGAAAAACCCCACTTAGGACAATCAAGGAAAAAGGGCACTCAAGGAAAATGTGATAAATGGTCTCCCAATTAGCCCTGCACAGATAACAACGATTAGTGATACAAATACCTTTACGCATCATATTATCAATGGTTAAAATTCTTCCTTGGATAACCAGCCATGAAAAGATTACAATTTTTGGAATTAATTTTTTTATCCAAACTAAGTCCTTTTTGAGGACAAAATCCTCGTCATCAAACATAAGCTTGTAAGTTGATTTAACAATGAACTGCCCATTTTTCGTAGGAGCCTAGGTCACTTGATCTTCGTTGGGTCTCATGGGGATAAAATGTTGCCCAAGAATATTACAAAGATCATTTGATTCTGCTTGAAATCCTTGAATCATTATTTGTTTCCACTTCATTCTGCCTCTGTCCTCAACCATATAATCAGGGACTTTTTTGCCAATGAGTTCTTCCATGATATCTCTGATTTGGGCTAAGTTAGGATATTGCGTCAGTGGTTTATCCTTAGCCCACCTGTCATTCCAGTAATTTATCCTCTCACCATTGCCTAAAACCCATATTAAACATGTTTTAATGATTTCCTTACAATTGATAATTGCTTTCCAAAAAGCAGAACCTCTGATTGTAATTGAGTCACTTAGAAATTCCATATCTTGAAGGTACTTTTGTTTGATGATAGTTGTCCATTAATTTTCTTCACCAGAAATGAGGCACCACACCTGCTTAGCTAGTAAAGCTAAATTCATATGAGAAATTCTCCTCAGACCTAAGACCCCATTTTCCCTGGGTATGCACACTTTGGTCCATCCTACAAGGTGTATCCTTTTTTTCTCCTTTGATCCAGTCCATAAAAATTCTTTTTGGAGTTTCTCAAATTTTTGGAAAACTTTCACAAGGGCTTTGAAAACGAAGAGGAAATAGACTTGAATGCTCTGAAGGGAGGCCTTAGTGAGGGTCAGCTTTCCTTCTTGAGATAGAAGATGGCCTTTCCATCCAACAAGTTTTTTTTGAATTCTTTCAATAACCCTGTCTCACATTGACTCTCTCGGAGAACCAATAAAAAGAGAGAGACCAAGATACGAAGTGGGGAGGTTTGCTATATCACACCCTAAAATTTTTGCAATCCTTCCTTGCATCTGAATGGGGGTGTTCAAGAAATATAACTTGCTTTTCCTAAAATTTACTTTCTAAACAACAGCATCCTCGTAGAGTTGCAGGATGTATTTAATTATTTTTTCCTTAACCACCGACGCCTTAGTCAATAGAAGGGTATCATTGATGAATTGTTGGTGAGAAACAACCCTAGTGAGAGATGTTGCCTTGATTCTTGATATTAGCCTTGAAATGCAAGTATTTTTTATGGTTCTGCCTAAAGCTTCTACCACAATGATGAATAACATGGGGCTGATAGGGTCCCCCTACCAAATTCCTCTACGACTTTGAAAGTAACCAACAGTTGTTCCATTAACCAGAATCGAAAACCATGCTTTAGAAATGTATTCTTTGATCAAATTAACCCATTGGTGGTGAAAACAAAACTTAAGGAGGACAAAAATCAGAAAGTCCCAATTTAGCCTGTCAAATGCTTTGTTCATATCAAAGATTGAGGGCAAAAATAGACATGTTAGTCTTATGAGCAGAGTGCAGAGATTCATGAACTGTGATAACTCCATCCAATATTGACTATAAAATCATTAATGATAATAAACATTTTCCATTATAGATGAAATACAACCTTACATTAGTTTAGCAAGAACATCTATAGAATATTGGAAAACCTTATCCAAAATATTTGAAGGGAAGAATAAAACCACTATATTAAATCTTCAAACTCAGTTACATTCATTGAAAATGAATAGTGGTGAAAGTATAGAACTATTCCTAAGGAAGGTAGCATATATAAATGGAAAATTATTAACCTTAGGAGAAAATATTGAAGACAAGTTTCTAGTTCAAGTAACTATGAGAGCTCTTCCAGATAGCTACAAGCACTTGGTTACATATTTACAAATCCTACGTAAAGATACATATTTTGATGAGTTAGTCAATATTTTTTAAGAATATGAGGTGGAAAATACAATTAAAGATGAAATGACTAACAATGCATTAGTTTCAAAAGATAATCCATAGGGAAACATTGTTTCATCCTCAAAAGGATGAAGACCATGGAATAACATATATTGTCATGTATGTAGGAGAAAAGGACATAACACTAATTATTGCAGATTCAATCCTAGAAACCAAAATTAGGGAAATAAAACAAACTATGGAAGCCAACCAAATAGGGCATTCCAACCAAGGCAATATCAAACTCAAAATAATCCTCATCAAAAATAGTTTTAGCATCCATACAACTACCCTCAATTGAAATATTGAGAAATGTATCTCTCCAAATTTTTCACACCCTTACCTTCAGGCTATAATATCTGTGCCTGGAAGGGGGATGTGAAAAGGATTGCACGGTACCTCAGACTGAGAGGCCTTGCGAAGGTCTCGCCTCTCGGGGAGGTGTATTATGGTGATTTTTCGACGGATGGTGGGTTCACCAGGAAACGTTTAATGGCAGTTTCCACGCCTAGGTTGGGAATGTGTTTTATGTGTTCAGTTTTAGCCTTAATCATCCAAGTCCTAGGTTTGGCCAGATGAATATAAGTTGTTCTATTATGAAAATGCAGACTAAATGAATGCAAAAATAGATTAGAACAGAAAATAGGGAAAATAAGCTGGATTAAAGAACCATACCTGATCCGGATATCTGATGGAGGTTCTGATTTTTGAAGCAGTCAGGATCGTCTGGAATTCGACAGGATCGTCTCCTATCTAACAAGATCGTCTGAGATCTGACGAATTCGTTAGAGACCTGCAAACAGAAAAATAGATGCAAAATACAGAGAATGCAACTATGACAACAGAGGGCAATGATGCAGAATGACAATAACAATATTAAAATGATGATAATAAGCAAAAACACGAATGCATTATAATGATCTAATGACAATTTATGCTTTTATTATGCATTAAAGCTACATGGGTGAACTCCAAGATGCAGAATAATAAAGAATAACCATAGAATTAACTAAATGCAGAATAATGCAACGGAAAAAGGATGAAGAAATGCAAACTCTGGGCACTGATTGCCCCCAATGTGAACTGCAGTCGAAATCGTCTCGAATTGGGTCGAGATCGTCCGAGATTGTACGAGATCGTCTGAGACGAACTGAGCTTGCTCCGGCTGAAAAACAATGAAGTTCCTGCAAACAAACTTGAAAAAAATGCAAATGCAAACAGTGATTTAAGATGGTCTAGTGCGTGTAGGATTCGAGTTACAGGGAATTTCAGCCAGGGGGATGCTAAGGGGAGGGCCTAGGATTAAATAGGCTTAGGATAGAGGTTGGGAGGTTGGAGATCATCCCAATTTGGGAGATCTCCAATGGGGGAGGTCTCTAACGGCGCAGACACGCTTCTGCCCGGATTAGAGACGTCGTTGGAACAGAGTCCAACTATGCACAAATCAGTTTGGGACGAGATCGTCTGGACGTCCTACGCCAGACGAAATCGTCCGATCTGAGGCGATATCGTCTTATCGGAGACGATATCGTCAAACGGACAAAACAAACTCTAAAAATGGTGCAGGAAAGGAGGAAATGGGTTAAACGGCGGTTTGGGAGCGGTTTTGGAGGTTGAAATTTGAATTTGAATATTTACTAGAGTAATTGTAATTATTAAGGTTTAACTGCGCCAATTTTAGGGTGCTACATTTTGCCCCCTCTTTAGCGAATTTTTTGAAGAAAATGCGTTAAATATGAGTTCTTCTCGATCTACGAGAAAGCAAAAATTATTCCCATTTTTAGGCGACGATTCTTGGTCGAATCGTACGACTGACTTACTATGGTGCCCCCTCCGTGTTTTTACCCAAATCGAACGTTTGAGGTAAAAACGCGGAAAAGCAAAAATTTTAAAATGTTTTTAATTGTGTTTTGAATAAAATTAAGAAAAATAGGGTAAAACCCTAATTCATTGTTACTGTTCATTTTTCTGGTTTTTAGAGCTCTGCAAGCAAAATGGTCGAGACAGCGCACAGATCGATAGAGGTCCGGCGCGGGCTACGGGTAAGAATCTAAACTTAATTTAGAATTCTTTACTATAGAATTTAATGCTTTTTAGATTAGATTTGCTTGATTTTTGAGCATCGTGGCCATTTCTGGGCCGTCGACGTCGTCGAGACGAAATCGTCTCGATAACGTCGATTTCGTCCAGAGGCAAAATCGATGAAATGGGGACGATTTCGTCAAAAGGGGGACGATTTCGACTGGCAAAATCAGAGACGAATTTGCTCAAATTGGGGACGATATCGTCCAATTGTGGACGATATCATCAGTTATAAAATTGAACTTATTTTAACTTGCATTTTTAATTAATGATTTAGTAATGATTTTTATTGTTTTGTTGTTTATGTTGCAGAGAGGATTACTAAAGAGCAGAGAATGGAAATATGGCGGGTTGAGGGATGACTTGGCTGCCCTGTCTCAAGCAGAGCGAGATCAGCTGGCACAGGTCAGCTTGCAGCATGTGGCGGAGATGCCACAAGTTTCTACGAGATATGGGGCTATTGACAACCCTAGCAGAGAGGTGGTATCCGGGTTCTTCCTGTTTTCGGTTATCGACAGGGGAGATGACTCCCACACTAGAGGATGTATGGAGGATTTTGAGGATCCCCATACAAGGATGACTGATCACTCCCATGGCCAATCAAGGCCACGCGATGATGCGACTGTGTGGCGATCCGAGCTTCACCCTGGAGAAGGGCGGAGTGAACATCGAGTCGTTGTGTCAGATGCCTGGGGCATCGAGACTCACACGGGTTTTGGTCGGAGTGGTAGGTGGACTTCTGCTGTGCCACCAGAGCGGATGTAGGGTACCATGGGTACTGGCAGATGTGGTCTGTGACATGAGAGACCACGGCTACAGGTTTGCTTGGGGGAGCTTTGTTCTATGCCGATTGTACAGGATCCTGCATGGGGTCGTGTACAAGGGCGGTCGATGTCTGGTTATGACATCGCTACTATAGGTTTGGTGCTGGGAGCACATTGCGGTGCGGAGGCCGGTAGGGCTCCCACTGATAGGGATTGATGGGGAGAGGCCCCGAGCTTTCTACTGGTGGCTCCGAAGAGGGTCACAGCGGTGGATAGATCTGTCGATGTCCCGGAGACTACTTGATGACCTTGTCTCCGACCAGATCACCTAGAGGCCTTGGAGAGATCATCCAGGGTGGGCCGAGGATGGATAGGAGCTGGCTCGCATCAGGCGAGTCTGCTGGCTGAGGATGGAGAGGGGAGAGGTGGAGCTCCATCGGTATGATCGAGTTTTGAGGCAGTTCGGTCTACAGCAGGGGATTCCATCTCTCAAGGATTACGAGTTTTCTCGAACTGTTCGGGATAACACTACAGTTAGCGGGGCTCCAGATATGCAGTGCTTCTGGAGTCAGGATGCAGATGATGCCCCCATTCAGCCAGTGGATGGGGACGATGTTGGGGTAGGCGACGGCTATGATGCCCGGTACAGAGGCATCCACCCTCCTCGGATGACGAGGGCTTAGGGTCTGATTCATGTAGTTGTGCATCGGATGGGGAGGCGGTGCCAAGCGGCCATTGAGGCGGCCTAGGGTCATGATGGGAGAGAGCAGAGGAGACCACAGGCGCAGTAGAGGCCACGACAGTGGGAGAGGAGGGAGGAGAGACCCCCTTCTCCATAGAGAGAGAGGCCACCATCGCCCGATAAGGGCAAGGGTGTTGACACTGGGGAGAGCAGCGAGACAGTGACTCTTCGAGCGGAGATAGTCCATCTCCAGGCATAGGTGCAGACATTGCAGGATGAGGTTGCACGCCATCGAGCTGAGGTTACACAGCTCAGAGATGAGATTGCATGCCTCAGAGCACGGAGCGGAGGGGCGAGCACTCGGGAGCTAGCATGGGCTATTGCCTAGATCACATTTTATCAGACACTATACCACCAGATGGTGCCAGAGGAGGAGAGATTACCACTGCTGGCTACCATCGTGGATCCGATCAAGATTGGGTCATCAAGGACTTCATCTCGATCCATGACTAGGACTCGCAGTACCACACATACTACGATGGGGCCACCTCGTCCACCTCAGGGCGGGGGAGGAGATGAGGCTGAGAGCTCGAGGGGTTCTCGAGGCTAGCTACTATAGATTGCACTTACATATTGATATATAGTATTTATTATTTTTGATAGAGGATTGAGTATGCCGAGGTACAGATTGTGGCATACCGATTCGGTTTTGATATGATGTATATTATGGTTGATACAGATATAGATGAGATATTTTTGATCATATGACTTGTGTCTTATGTATTTTTATGATGCTTTTAATGTTTTGATTGATTGATTTGATGATTCATGTAATTACGTTGTTGGAAATATTATGGTTGAAATGTCATGCTTGAAAAATTTAAATGAAATAATCTGATAGAACAAATTGGTTGTTTATGATGTGATGATTTGATAAAAAAAATAAAAGGGACTTTTAACAATAATTTCAAAGGACATTGTCGCTATTATAGACCATTTCATGGAGTCGCCGCTCACTCGGTCGTCAAGCTAATCCCAGTATAGAAATATTGCTAAAAGTAAAAGAGTGCTTAAGAGACTGTCTTAAGACTTTGTTGTGATGATGCAAATGATGATGATGATGATGATTTGTTTTTCAGATTTCCATGAAAATATTTTAAAATGACTTTTGCTAGGCATAAATTCCTAAGTGTGATAAAATTTTTGGATAATTCCCTAGGAATTATACCATCATTGCAAAATTGAAGGTTGACATAATGACATGAAATAGTGATAATGTGCATGCTTTTTGTTAAAAAACATAATTGTATAACAGAATGATTTAAGTCATATGGTTTTCATGATTTTCAAATAAATGGGGAATAAAAATTGGTACAATGGTTTGCGCTAGGCATAGAATATGTAGGTATAGACTTATACCATCATCGCGAAATCCAAAAAAAGAGAGTTTTATTGCATGGTTGATTTTTAATAAATAGAAAATATGAAGATGAGGACTTGCGCTAGGCATAAAATTCCAATTTTGGTTTTAGAACTATACCATCGTCGTGAAAGTCGACAATATATATATATATATATATGTATGTTTTGATTGTATGGTTTTGAAAGAAATTTTGATTTTTTCTATTATGTATGTAGTTGTCTTTATACTAAACAACTGTACTTTAAAGAAGAAAATGAATTATTCCAGACAATTTGCAAAAAAATATTTCAAAGTATCTTAAAGACAAAAGTTAGATTTATAAGGAATCCCATGTGCATATGTGAGTTCATTTCCAATCTTGATTTATCATAATGATACACAAAATCTCTCAAATACAAAATGTGTGTGCAATTGCTATGTTCATTTACCAGTTTTGAGCAAGATAATATGATACAAGTGATTTGAATGAACCAAATAAGTGTTCATTAACCATGATGTAGATGCATATAACCATACTAGACTACTATGTAAGTCGGATTATCAAGAGCTAGCTAATCCATAAGCAGACATAGGTCTGTACAAAAGAAGGTCGCTAATGTGACGGACATATCGCCACGCTAGGAGTTACCCAAGGCCAAGCGAGGTTGGGCACAAACCACCTGTTATGGGGCTTACCTCACAGTTTTCGAATAATTGAGAATTCCAGGGATTCAAGCTCATCAACCCTTCTTTTCTTTTCAAAGGGTAGGGAAAGGGATTTTATTGCTTTTGCTTTTGCTTTCTTTTGTATTTTTGCTTGATAATGTTGTAATGATATAAAATAATATTTTTCTTTTTCTCTTTTTTCTGGAACTTTGCTTTTTTTTTTTCTATGCTAGGGATACTTGCTCGGATTAGCTGTAGAGCAAGGGATTTTTATTCCGGGTAGGGGTGAGCTTGTCCTTTTGCCAATTCTCAAAGATTCTAGACCATGTGCATGATAGGATAGCAGGGGAAACTTTTCGCTCAAGAAACCACTTCTACTATGTAGCATAGCATGGACATTACAAATATAATCATTTTATTGTGAAAGGATGTGCTTGGTTTAAGTAAATAACAAGATCAATTCTCTCGTGCTCAAACTTTATTTAATTGAATTTTGTGAACTTTGATATAAGAGAGATTAGTAATCATGTCAGATAAAAATCAAGATATTTATTTTTGTGTTTGTAAAAGTGAGGGATTCCAAATAAATGCTAATTTATCCAAAATAATTTGAAATATATAACTGCAACATTTGTAAGAAGAAATATATAGAAATACTTTTTGAGAAGTTTTGAGAATGTTGATTCTCTCTTTCTTCTTTATGTTGTTTTGGTTTCGAAAGAATCAAGAATATTGTTGTTTTTATTTTTATTATTATTTTTTTGTTTTTGAAAGAATTAACAAGTGCCATAAATAAATACAACAAATAGTTTTGAAGATTTTGATGATTATGAATGTTTTTGGTGTTTTTGAATTTGAAAGAAATACAAAATAGTGATTGTGAAATATTTTAAACAAATATATACAAGGATGAAATGACCAAATTTATACATAGTAACGTTTAAGATGCAAAATGTTCATGGGTTCTTTAAGTTCTTTACCATCTAAGGTAGATAATTTGTATGCTCCCGATTCAAATTTAGCAGTGATAATGTATGGTCCAAGCCGGTTGGGCTCAAATTTACCTTTAAGGTCCTTAGTTGCATTAGTATTTTTTTTATTTTCTTTTAAAACAAGGTCGCCGATCTCAAAGGATCGATGACGAACTTTTTAGCATATGATCTTTTAAGCTTGTTTTGGTAGGCACGGAGATGCTCCAAAGCATTAATGCATTTTTCATCTAGGAGTTCCAGCTGATTGAGTCTGCCAGCTCGATATTCATCTCCTACTTCGGTATCTTGAAGTAGTAGAGCCAAAGAAGGAACTTCTAATTCAAAGGGAAAAATGGCTTCAACACCATAAACCAAAACAAAAGGTGAAGTTCCAGTGGGGGTTCGAACACTAGTTCGATAGGCCCACAAGGTTGGATATAACTGAATGTGCCAATCGCGGCCAGATTTATTTACCAATATTTTGAGAATTTTGATTAAGGTTTTGTTAGATGCTTACGCTTGACCATTACCCTGAGGATAATAGGGAGTGGACCAGCGATGTTGAATCTTATATTTTTGGCATAATTTTTTAACATCTTTATTTTTGAAACAAGTTCCATTATCGAAGATGAGATTTGCAGGAATTCCGAACCTACAAATGATTTGATTAAAAATAAATTTAGAGACTTGTGTGCCGGTGCAGGAAGCTAAAGGCATAGCTTCAACCCACTTCGTGAAATACTCAGTGGCGGTTATGATGAATTTGTGTCCATCAGATGACACAGGATTGATTTTGCCAATAATATCTAAACCCCATTTTGAAAAGGGCCAAGGAGATGAAATAGCCTGTAGTTCTTGTGCAAGCGCATGGACAAGGTCAGCATGTTTTTGGCACTTGTCGCAATGGCGCACATAATCATGTGCATCCTTCTCCATGGTAGGCCAAAAGTATCCTATCCTAAGGAGCTTTTTAGCAATGACACTACCACTGAAGTGTCCTCCACAAGATCCATCGTGGGCTTCACTCAAGGCTGATTGGGATTCTTCTAAATTCAAACATCTTAATAGGATACCTTCAAAAGATCTCCTATATAAAGTATTGCCAATTATTACAAATCGACTTGCTCGTCTACGTAATAACCGACGTTGGCTTCTATTAGAATTGGCAGGGAAAGTCCCATTTTGGAGAAAATCAAATATATCCGTATACCAAGGTTCAGGAGTAGTTTCATTGATTAGAAACACATCCAAAGGTTCTAAGCATGACTTATTTGAAGCGGGTTCCTGGAGTCGACGAATAATGATAGTGGCATATTCGTCATCTAACTCCAAGGGCAGAAGAGATGCAGCTACGGCCATAGCGTCAGTCGCACGGTTGCTAGTTCGAGGAATAGCTTCCAAGGAAACTTGATCAAATAGAGACATTAATTGTAAAACATAGGCTTTATATGGGCACAGTTTATCATCTCTGGTCTGATAAACTTCATTAATTTGGTTTATAACAAGTTGAGAATCACCAAAAACTAATAGATGTTTAATTTTTAGCGCCAAGGCAGCTCGTAATCCAAGGATTAGAGCTTCATATTCAACAGTATTGTTGGTGCAAGCAAATGTTAATTTAAAGGACAGAGGAATAAGATGTTTTTGCGGGGATATTAAAATAATACCCGCACCAGCCCCACTCATGCATCGGGCTCCATCAAAGTATAAGGACCATTGTTCAATATGGTCTGCCTCTAATTGAAGGCATTCATCAGGAAACTCAATGATGAGGGGATGGGTAGACTCTAAGGGTGCAACAACTAATTGATCTGCTATGATTTGACCCTTAACAGACTTTTGTCCTATGAACGTGAGGTCAAACTCGCTTAGAGCAAGAACCCACTTGGCTGTGCGACCCGATAAATAAGGTCGACTCATGAGATACCTCAAGGGATCATATTTAGCAATGACATAAGTTTTTTGATTAAGCATATAATGGCATAATTTTTGCGTAGCAAAAATGACTGCTAGACATAGTTTTTCCAACGTTGTGTAGCGGGTTTCATAACTGATGAAGGTTCGGCTAATATAATAATTAGCACGTTCTCTCTTTTCATCATCAAGCTGAGCTAACATAGCTCCTAAGGCAGAATCTGAAGCTAAAATATACAGGAGAAATGGGCGATCAGGTCTAGGCGGTGAAAGCACAGGTGGGTTAAGGAGGTATTGTTTGAGAAGCTCAAAAGCTTCTTTACATTCGTCGTCCCAATTAAAAGGGACATCCTTCTTAAGAAGTTTAAGAAAGGGACCGGTTTTGTCCTCCGACTTATCGATGAAGCGACGGATGGCTTGAAGCTTACCTTGTAAACTTCGTAACTCAGATATATTAGTAGGTGCGGGCATATCAGTGATAGCCGCAATCTTGAGAGGGTCGATTTTGATACCACGTAAAGAAACTAAAACCCCTAATAGTTTATCGGACTTAACTCCGAATATGCATTTGGCTGGATTTAATCGAATAAGATATTCTCTTAACCGATTAAATACTTTTCTCAAATCATCTAAATGATCATCTTCATTAATAGAGCGAGCTATAATATCATCTACATAATCATGTAGGATATCATGCATCATATCATGAAAGATATAAGTCATGGCTCGTTGATATGTTGCACCTGCATTCTTTAAGCCAAATGGCATCACTTTCCAACAAAAGGTACCCCAAGGGGTGATAAAGGTTGTTTTAGCCTGATCTTCAGGAGCTATCCTGATCTGATTATAGCCAAAAAATCCATCCATTAAGGACATCATCCCGCTTTCGACAGTAAAGTCAATGATTTGATCCATGTTGGGAAGAGGAAAATCATCTTTAGGGCATGCAACGTTAATATCTCTAAAGTCTGTGCAAACCCTAACTTTGGTAGCTTCTTTCTTGGTGACTGGAACTACATTTGAGATCCATTCAGCATAATCAATAGCTTGTATAAAAACAACATTCAAGAGTTTTTCTAACTCCCCTTTGACTAGCAAAGCCACTTTGGGATGCATTTTTCTAAGTTTTTGTTTAACAGGTTTAGCATCCGGATGGACTACTAGATGATGCATGACTACAGAAGGGTCTAAACCTGGCATATCTTCATATGTCCAAGCGAAGACATCTTCATACTCTTTAAGGAATGCAATGTATTGTTCTTGTTTTTCTTGACTTAATTCTGATCCAATATTGATTATGTGAGGACTATCCTCAGTTCCAATATTAATTTTAATGACGTTTTCTACCTCCATGTGTAGATCTCTTTCAAAATTAGGTGGGGCGGGTGAAACGCCCAATTCTTGTAATTCTTTTAAGGTTAAGTTGGATAATTCATCTTGAGGATTAGTGGTCTCAAGTTGGGCTATAGTTGGTATAGAACCATCAAAATAAAATCCATTGTGTAAAATTTCTTCAACGGAGACATCGTGGAAGATATCTCCTTCCAACTCCTCATCGGAGTCGGCAATCATTTCAGGGTAAGCTATGGATAGCATGTTACATGTAAATGGCTGATTTTTTAGAGGCAAATCATCACGCCTATCCAAATAATCTTGATAACATATGAGTTGATCATCATCTTCAAAAGGAAAGGGTTGACCCTTACTAGGAAATAGGCCCACACCACGGCGGGCAGGCCACGGTTCTACCTCGAAAGGTTCTTTCATGCCATTTTGGAAAGGTCCCAAGCCTTTCCCTTTATATCCCATTTTAAGCATTATGGGTTTGGCTTTAATATACTCATTAGTAAAATAACATCGAGCATATCCCTCATGATGAGTTTTGATATTCCGAGGGATTCTTCCCCAGTCATATCCTTTATAAATGAAGGCACAACTCCCGACTTGGTAAGTACTTCCCATAGGTTGTGGGAGGCCCAAAGTACGAGGAGATGGCGGCAAGTTATTTAAAAGAATTGAATCTTGCATGAAAGCATTTGTTTTTTCTGATATTAAGATTGTGGATAAATCAGGTAAAAGTTCATCAGAAAGAGCATAAGATGTAGAAGGATCATTCCCTATATCTTTAGATGTGGAAGGTATGATAGATGTTGATAATGTGGAAGTGTTAATAGATGGGTCTATAGGTTTTGAAATTATAGGGATGGAACATGAAGGATAGGTCGTGGATTGAAGATCTTTTTGAGGTTCTAGAGTGGTTTGTTTAGAAGATTGTTGATCTATATATGAGGATGAAATTAATGGAGGGGAAATAGGTGAAGCTATGGGTGTGTGTTTCATAGTTTTAGATGAAAAATAAGAATTAGGATGTGTGGATGACAGAGCAGGGCAAAATTGCACTCCAACGAGTTCTGCCAAAGCACACATATCAAAGGGTCTAGGATCACCGTGGATAGTGACCAACTGATTTTTAAATTCGAATTTAACACATTGGTGTAAAGTTGATGGGACAGCCCGCATTGCATTGATCCAAGGACGACCCAAGAGTATATTGTATGATGCGGGGCAATGTACAATAAACATGGTGGTATCTAGAGTTCGAGGACCAACTTGCAATGGGATGGTAATAACTCCACACGTTTCTTGTGTTTCGTCATTGAAAGCTTTGATAATCATGTCAGTTTTCTTCATTTCATCACTTCTAAAGCCAAATCGTTGGTAAAAGTCAAAAGTGCAAATGTTTAGAGATGAACCGTTATCAATCAGGACTCGTTTAACAACTACATCTCCAATTAGGGCCGTAATGTATAGGGGGTTATCCTTATGTAAACTATGTTGTGGGATGTCTTTATCCCAAAAATCAATACAATCGATCTCTCGAGTGATGATAGTATTGGACATGGCTTCAGGTTGAATATTTTGAGGTACCATCATTTGGCTTAATGTAAGCATCAACTCATCCCTATGGGTAGGAGAAGATCTTAATAAATCCAAAAGGGAAATTATGGCTGTAGTATTAGATAATTGCTCATTAATATTGTAAGGGGGTTTAAGTTGAACATTGGAAGCATGATTCCCTTTATTGGGATTTTTCAAAACAAATGGAGCTGATCCATCATTCTGGTTTGGTTCTTGTTGAGAATTTTGAGCCTGTTGTCGGGTAACGACTCCAATGGTACCTACAATGTTATATTGAAGACGCTGAAGCTGGTCTCGGTTGAGCGTTTATGGCTTGTTCATTTGGGAGGAATTGATTAGAAGAGGGTCGAGTAGTAACTCTTCTAGGAAATGGTTCTTCTGGAACCATAGCATCTGTGATGGGTTGAATAGGATCTGATTCATTTTTAGAACTATTCGATTGGTTTGAAGTGATGTCTATTTCACTTTCAGTATCTGATTCTATATCACTAGGATCTGGAGTTTGAATATTATGTAGGGGCCTGGTTGTGACCATGGATAAAGTTGTGTCAAATTTTTGTAAATCATGATTAGGTAAATGTCCGCTAATAGTTCCTACATATCGGGTAGGAGGAGGAACATTATGATGTTCGATTTGATTGGCCACCTCTTTACCATGTCTTGGTAAAGGGTGTTGAAATATGTCTAATGATTGATTAGCATTTTGATTTTGATTTTGGGGAATGTTCTTTTGAGGATTATTAGGAGCATTTTGTTTAGGTTGGAAGGCTTGCACCTCCATTTCATTATTATCAATCAGATCCTGTATTTTATGTTTCAACCTTTTACAAGCGTTGGTAGAGTGTCCAGGCCCTCTATGGAAATCACAGTGTAAGTCAACTCTGTATCCGGGTATAGTTGGATCGGGTTCCCAGATAGCTGGTAATTGGATCAAACCTCTTTCGAGTAATTGAGGTAAAATAGTTGATAATGGTTGATTCAATCTAGTAAATTCTCGAGGAGGCTTATCAGGCGGTTTCAATATAAATTTTTCTGTTGTTTTCGTTGTATTGATATTAGCAACATTTCTGTTGTCGGTGACTCCGTCACCTACGACTTGTTTGTTTTTATATTGATTTTTGGAGGTTTTCTCATCATCTTTCTTCCTAAGTTGGCCTCTCCTAATGAGGGCATCTTCTACTCTTCGAGCTAAATCTATAGCTCTGATCGAAGGTAGTTAAAGTAGCAGTTGATAGCTCATAAGATATTTGTTCTTGTAAATTATTAATAAAAATGTCCAACATTTCCCTATAAGGTAGCACAAAGTGCAGTTTTCCTGTCAACTGCCTCCATCTAGCTAAGAAATCGGCAAAACATTCATCCTTGTCTTGTTTTAAGTTGTATAAATCTTTAATGGTTACATGCCTCTCGATGTAGGCACTAAATTGATGGACAAAAGATTCAGCTTGTTTCTTCAAAGTTTCTCAAAGAATGAGTGGGCAATTGATAGTACCACTCTAATGCCATTCCACCTAAACTTTTTGGGAACATTTTTAGTAATAGCAAGTCATCATGTGATATATCATGACATGCTATCCTAAACATGCGAAGATGCTCTATGGGATCTTCGGTTCCTTTATATATAGGCAGGATGGGCATGGGAAAATGCTTAGGGTACGGTTGTGCTACAACTATGGGATCCAAAGGTTGACTACATATCTCTCGATAATTGTACGAGGGACGGTAAGGATCTATCCGGTCCATACGCGAAGCTAACTGTTTCACCATGGCTTCCAGATTACTAGTTTGCCCACCATATTGGTTCGGTAGGGCATTGATATGGGATTTGTGAGCATATGATGGAGGGACATGGAGATTAGATGCTATATTGCTATTGTGTAAATTGTTGGTAGGAAAGGTGTTATGAAGAAATTTTGAAGTTGTATTATGTTGTATTCCAGATTGTTGAAAATTGGTGTTTGGCTTCATTTTAGGTTTTTGTTTACTTGAAGCATATTGATCAATAGTTTGGCGAAGTAAAGCAGTGAAGGAAGTCTTCTTTTGTGTGGGAATGATTTTAGGCTCAATAACAGGTTCCTTAAGAGGTTGGGTAACCTGTTGTTTTGGCATGTTCTGAATCATAGTGACCATATCTCTATTGGATGGTCCAGCCTTATCACTTTCTTGATCAATGAAAGACAAGGGATTAGTGTGCACATCAAACATATGTTCCATGGCTGCTTGAGTGTCACTAATTTGCCCTTTATCAATACGAACTGCCATATTAAGAGCGCCAATGTTATTATTGAAAAATTTCCAGAAATGATCTAAGTTGTCAAAAGCAATAGTTCCATCCGGAGCTACTCTAGGGGATGAGGATCCATCCTCTTTAACATTTTCTTCTTGTTCATTGTCTTCACCTAGGTCATCTTCTGGTTGATCTAGAGTTTCTCCTTCCGGAATTGGATCTTCAGGAAGGACATTTGGGTTTCTAGTTTTATCTTCTAACCAATCTTCTTCTTCTCCTTCAGTTTGTTTACCATTCCTAAGTTTAGGCATTGTGCTTTAATTTAGATTTCAGCAAATATATATATATATTTATATATATATATATATATGCTATAAGCTTAAGAGGTATATATTAATTATATACCTACTACAATATTTAAAATGAAATGTTTTGGTTTTTGTTATGTTTTTTAGTTTTTCTTGTTTTTGTAATAATATTGTAAAGATAACAAACAACACAATAAATGCAAGAACTAATACTGAAAGTAATGATCTAGTTTTCTATAAACAATTTATAAATATCATTAATGGGCTCGAGTTCTTCAGGAGTCATGAAGTGTTCTTCTTCAAATTGAAAATTTTCTTTCAAAAATTTAATGAAAAGAGCTATAGTGATATTATCTGTCTCAGATTCCGGTTGATAGAAGTAAAGCTCGTGGCAATACTCTCGATATAACACAGCTCGAGGAACTCTATTCCATATTTCCCTATCCGTAAGAACAACCTCTTGGTCTTCTACACGACCTAGGAACTGGTGTATAATGGCTGCGTTCTCGAGGTATTCCTCGAAGGTGAACAATTCTGAAGACACAAGAGCTCTCCTATAAGCTAACCATCTATGGCAGGCTCTCTGAAGTTCATGATAAAAGACGAGTTGATGAGGATCCAGGATTCTATCTAGGACAAGCCTCTTGATTTGTCTAAGTTCGGTTGATCTAGATGAAATGACACCTAGCCTTCTATCAAGTTCTTTCCACAGAAGTTGGTTTCTATCTGTTTCAGGCACACTAAGCACAGAATTAACTTCTATGGCTGCTAATTGGTTTTCAACATTTATAGTAACTGCTAATATTTTCTTAGGAGCTACCATCTAGACATGATATGCAACTTAGTATTTTCTAATGATTTTAAATGCATCTATGTTTTTTGTTTTTTTTTTTTTTCTTGTTTTCAAAAGGTTTTAAATGCATTCACGTCGGGTTCACCAAAATGTATCGCTCCAAATTTTTCACACCCTTACCTTCAGGCTATAGGATCCATGCCCGGAAGGGGGATGTGAAAAGGATGGCGCGGTACCTCGGACTGAGAGGCCTTGCGAAGGTCCCGCCTCTCGGGGGAGGTGTATTATGGTGATTTTTCGACGGATGGTGGGTTCACCAAGAAACGTTTAATGGCAGTTTCCACGCCTAGGTTGGGAATGTGTTTTATGTGTTCAGTTTTAGCCTTAATCATCCAAGTCCTAGGTTTGGCCAGATGAATATAAGTTGTTCTATTATGAAAATGCAGACTAAATGAATGCAGAAACAGATTAGAACAGAAAATAGGGAAAATAAGCTGGATTAAAGAACCATACCTGATCCGGATATCTGATGGAGGTTCTGATTTTTGAAGCAGTCAGGATCGTCTGGAATTCGACAGGATCGTCTCCTATCTAACAAGATCGTCTGAGATCTGACGAATTCATCAGAGACCTGTAAACAGAAAAATAGATGCAAAATATAGAGAATGCAACTATGACAACGAGAGGGCAATGATGCAGAATGACAATAACAATATTAAAATGATGATAATAAGCAAAAACATGAATGCATTATAATGATCTAATGACAATTTATGCTTTTATTATGCATTAAAGCTACATGGGTGAACTCCAAGATGCGAGAATAATAAAGAATAACCATAGAATTAACTAAATGCAGAATAATGCAGCGGAAAAAGGATGAAGAAATGCAAACTCTGGGCACTGATTGCCCCCAATGTGAACTGTAGTCGAAATCATCTCGAATTGGGTCGAGATCGTCCGAGATTGTACGAGATCGTCTGAGACGAACTGAGCTTGCTCCGGCTGAAAAACAATGAAGTTCCTGCAAACAAACTTGAAAAAATGCGAATGCAAACAGTGATTTAAGATGGTCTAGTGCGTGTAGGATTCGAGTTACAGGGAATTTCAGCCAGGGGGATGCTAAGGGGAGGGCCTAGGATTAAATAGGCTTAGGATAGAGGTTGGGAGGTTGGAGATCATCCCAATTTGGGAGATCTCCAACGGGGGAGGTCTCTAACGGCGCAGACACGCTTCTGCCCGGATTAGAGACGTCGTTGGAACAGAGTCCAACTATGCACAAATCAGTTTGGGACGAGATCGTCTGGACGTCCTACGCCAGACGAAATCGTCCGATCTGAGGCGATATCATCTTATCGGAGACGATATCGTCAAACGGACAAAACAAACTCTAAAAATGGCATGGGAAAGGAGGAAATGGGTTAAACGGCGGTTTGGGAGCGGTTTTGGAGGTTGAAATTTGAATTTGAATATTTACTAGAGTAATTGTAATTATTAAGGTTTAACTGCGCCAATTTTAGGGTGCTACAAGAAGGAAATCAGAAAGAACATCTAGCTTAAAGGATTTAAGAAATTAAATAACTGGAAGAACCAATAGATGAACATGAAGTTAAAGCTCTCACAACAAAGATAGCATTTTATGAAGACACTAACTACTTTCTTGAACAAGATACAAAAAGTAGAGAAGGATAATACAAACTCCATAACCAGATTGAAGATCCATATTGAAGACTAAAGTCTTCAATACCCAAATAATGTAATACAAGAGGTGTTAGAGTATATTACATTATTGGGTACATATCAGTCTACCACCTTTGGTGCATTACTAGAGTAGGAGTTTACTTTAGAGTAAATTTAAGTAGTTACTTTAGCATGTAATAAATGCACAAGTGTTAGAATATACAATGATGTAAATGTGCATGTAGTCCACATGTACATGAGTCATAGGATAGAGTCAAAGGTAGAGTGAGGGCCAAGGAACTTATATTCCTATATATAGACCTTATAGTGAGTGAAAAGTGAGGAGAGAATATAGAGAGTGCATAGTATATATTGGTAGAGGATTACAATGTAGTTCCTTTAAAAATAGTTTATGGAGTGTTCATGTCCTCCATTATACTGCATTGTACTATTTTTCATGAGCTTTCATTAATGATATATTTTTGAGTTATTGCAGAATTTTATCTTTTTATTTTCCTGCATATTATAGTACCATTATCATATAGATATCTTAGATTGCTTATATTACATCTTGTGGTTGCATTTCCTATATCATATACTCATCAAAAGCTAACAACTTACTTCTTTTCATGATCTTTCCAACATAAAATATAGTCATTGATGCATGCATGTATCATTACATAATATAATTCCAATGACCTCATCATTTTATTCACTGCATATGTGGACTCTGAAATTGTATTGTCAATTGGGAGCATATCTTTTAGCAGATCTAGTAAGTCGCTAAGGCTTTTGTCTGACCAACCATGTTTTGCTTTGACATTATATAATTTAGTGATCATTGATAGCTTTGTGTACTTTGTACAACTTGGGTATAATGGTAATTTGGCATCTTAAAGCAAGCTATGATATTCATTAGCATGAATTACTCTATAATATTATTGGAACTCAACATTATTATCTCGTAGTTCTTGTCTACTCTTTGAGAAATTGACATTGAACAATCTATATGCATCATTGACCATTCTAATGATGTTATCTTGTACATATTCGGTAATTGGATCCTCATAAATGTCAAAGCACGTGATATATGTATATTTATCAAAACTAGAGGGTTGTTCTCTATGCAAAACAAACTTAGTATATGTCTTGTCAATCCCATGCCAAATCAGGTGGTCACGAACCTTCAAAAAACCAAGAGTTTCCATATTTGAGCACTTTCGACATGGACATCTAGTTCTTTTAGGGTCCATTGAATTATTTCTTGCAAAATATAGGAATTGGTGAACCCCATGATAATAGTCCTTGTCATTTCTACAAATAGGACCCCCAAAATATAAGAAAGTATAGTTATACAGGTAGATTTGATCAAAAGCATAACTTTTCTTTGTTAATGGAGATAACATAGTTGAAATACCTAGCTTCTCCTAGCCAAGATTTTACATGACAAAAAATCTTCTTATACCTGGCCACATCATAGATAAGGTGAAATTTATCTTTGATTCAACATTTGTACAACTACATATTGCATTTTACTTGTGGCCATAATCATTTTCAATTTTGTTTTGCATGCAAACCCATATGCAAATTGATAATTCATTTGATACACCATCATTCTCTTCCATGCCACCTATCTAACATGTGACACTAATCAAAATATCAGGCATATTGAAGCACTTATAGACATTCACAATGGGATTAAATTACATAGGAATAGATACTAAGAGAAAGTGAGAGACACAAAGGGTTGAGCTTACATAATTAATCATTTATCTGATAATATGGAAAAAATAGATAGAGCAAAGTAGGCATGGAATACATTAATCAAAGTGCATAAGCCAAAGGTTGTGAGGCAAAAACTCCACTCAAGGAATATGTTTCTTGGGATGAAGATGCCAGTGACTGAAAGCTTGAGAAAGTATATCTCCTTTTTCATATATCATAGTGCAACAATTTTTGATGAATATGCTATGATCACCCTTCTTGCAAGTATACCTCCTTCATATGAAGGATTTATGTTAATTCTAGTGTAAAGGGATAACCTAAATTTTGAAGAAGCACATTTAGTGTTGTTGAAGGAAGAACCAAGGAAGAAAGATGTTGGACCATGTTTGGACAACAATCCATCTTCAACATTCTTTTCAGCAAGTGAAAAGGAATAAAGGAAAAAAACATCAAGCATAGGTCAAACTCTATAAATGAAGATTCCAAAAGCCAAAGGTAAAATAATTTTAAATTAAAAAACATTTTTTTGTTAAAACATCCCCTTAATTTCCTTGAAAAACCAAGAAACAGGCAGTTTGGTAGGATCCAAAATGTCAAATTTTTGTCTATGTATTGTCTATCAACACTTAGATGGAAGGCGAAGAGTCTTTCAATGCGAACACCCCACCTCTTCCCTCAAACTCTAATAGACCAAAGCAAAAATGAGCACTTGCCCAAAAGAGGGGTTCTTTTATATGGTTCAGGGGTCAAAAACCCTAAATCTTCTATGCGATAAGGAGGAGAGTTTTTAAGGTAATATTTTAACACTTATAAGCAATTTCATTCAAGAAATCAGAGATAACTCGGGTAGACAATTACCCATTTCTTCATTTCTAATTTGAAAATAATTTCATTCAAGAAATCAAAGATAACTCAGGGCAATGAGTAAAGAAGCATCAAATTAAAACATGCAAGAAACAATATTTTGTTGAGCAAGGTGCAACAAACAGTATTGTCATTGTTGTCAACATAGTCAGACAGATTTGTTGATGGGAGATTGTTGAGCAAGGTGCAGCAAACAATATTGTCATTGTTGTCAACACAGTCAGACAGATTTGTTGATGCAGTGGATAGGAAGTTCAAAAGCTAGTCAGATGCAGAAGACAAGAGTTCAAAGGTTACTCAGACTATACAAAAGCTAGTCAGATGCAGAAGACAAGAGTTCAAAGGTTACTCAGAGTATGTACAATGATTTTCCAAGAAGACCGAAGTGGACCACTTGCAAAAGATCAAAGAAAAAGACAAGTAAGAAAAGTGTCGCGATATCGCGACATATACAAGGCAAGAAAAACTGTCGATTTCATGACATGTTGGAAGAGAGAGAAGAAGAAAGAAAACTGTCGTGATTTCGTGACATGTTGGAAGAGAGAGAAGAAGAAAGAAAAACTATCATGATTTCATGACATGTTGGAAGAGAGAAGAAGAAAGAAAACTATCGTGATTTCATGACATGTTGGAAGAGAGAGAAGAAGAAAGAAAAACTGTCATGATTTCGTGACATGTTGGAAAGAAAAAAAAAGAAAAACTGTCACGATATTGCGACATGTTGGAAGAGAGAGAAAAAGAAAACGTCATGATTTCGTGACATGTTGAAAGAAAAAAAGGGAAAAATCAGTGGAAAAAACTGTCGCGATTTCGTGACATGTTGGCAAAGAAAAAGGCAAGTAGAAAAAGTGTCACGATTTCGTGACATATTGCAAGAAAGATTGTACGAAAGAAAAAGGTGTCGCGATTTCGTGACATGTTAAGAAAAAAGGCATTTACGACATGTTCATACGGTCCGAAGCGAAGAGAAAATGCAAGGAAGAAAAAGTGTCGCGATATCGTGACATGTAGCATTTTCGTGGTCCAAAGCGAAGATGAAGGCAGAAAAGGAAAAGTGTCGCGATTTCGTGACATGTCGCATTTTCGCGACTTGAAAAGTGCAGGAAGACAGAAAAAGAAAAAGTGTCACGATATCACGACATGTCGGGTTTTCGTGACCCGAAGGCAAGAAAAAGCCTAAGGATGAAAAAGTGTCACGATATCGCGACATGTCGGGTTTTCGCGACCCGAAGGCAAGAGAAAGCGCTAAGGAGAAAAGTGTCACGATATCGTGACATGTCGCATTTTCGTGACTCAATGAGGAGAGAGAAAGCAAGAAGGCAGAAGTGTCACGATTTCATGACATGTTGTTTAGGAGAGAGTTCACGAGAAAAAGTGTCACGATTTCGTGACATGTTGCAGAGAGAGAGAGCAAGGAGGCGAAAGTGTCACGATTTCGTGACATGTTGAGTTTTCACTGGTACAAGCCAAGAAGAGAGGCAAGGAGGCAAAAGTGTCGTGATATCACGACATGTTATGTTTTCACGGGCCAAAGCTAAGAGAAAGCGTATGGAAGAAAAAGTGTAGCGATATCGCTACATGTTGTATTCTTGCGGGCCAAAGTTAAGAGAAAGCATACAGAGGGAAAAGTGTAGCGATATCGCTACATGTTGTATTCTCGCGGGCCAAAGTTAAGAGAAAGTGTACGGAGGAAAAAGTGTAGCGATATCGCTACATGTTGTATTCTCGTGGGCCAAAGCTAAGAGAAAGCATACGAAGGCGAAAGTGTCACGATATCGCGACATGTGTTTTGCGAGGCAACAAAAGAAGAGTTATAGGGAGTTGAAGCCGACGAAGACCGATGTTAGCCGACGAAGATTAGGGTTTGCAGCCGACGAAGATTAGGGTTTGCAAAAGATTAGGGTTTATCCGACTAAGATTAGGTTTTTCATCATGAAAATGTTGTTATAAAAGGAGGGCTATTTGGAGAATTGGAGGGTTGTCGATGTCGTCGAATGCATGTCGAAGTGTGAAATGCGGCCGTAAGAGCGCAGAAAGCGTAGAAGCGGCGAGATGATGGCGAAGTGCGCAAAGTGAGCAAAGAAGTTGAGTCGTGCTAAGTGCAAAATTCGCAAAGGAAGCAGAGTGCGCAAAAGGGAGAAGACGATCGTGAAGCTCGACAGTGAAGCAACAGATTGTGCGAAGTGACTACAGAGAGAGCAGAGTGCGTAGAGAATGCAAAGGTGAAGCAGACCAGTTAGGGTCTTGGAAAAGCAAAGGTATTTTATCATCAAACTTATAGATTCAAAATTGAAGTCCAGGTTGCAGCCTGGCATCAGGGGTTGGTGCTCCTTCCAGTAGGTGCTGGTAAATCAGGGGTTGGTGCTCCTTTCTGTTGATACAGATAAATCAAGGGTTGGTGCTCCTTCCAGTGGAAGCTGGTAAACTATTTGTAAAGTTGGTGCTTTGCAAAGGCTGGATTTGGATGGTAGTCCAAGCAGTCATTCTTGAGGAGTAGCCAAATTGGTGAACCTCATTAAAATCTTGTGTTGTGTGATGCTCTGTTGCTATTCTTACTGTATCTATTTTTAAGTTTTAATTGTTGCTATTTTAAGAGCTATAGATTCAAGTTTAAAGAGCTACACTGATTCACCCCCCCTCTCAGTGCCATTGTAAGACTAACAATTGGTATCAGAGCCAAGTTCCCTTATCAGGCTAAATCAGCTGGGGTTGATCTTGGATTAGTACACAATGGGTAAGAAGAATAGATCCTCCTCCAAAAAGGCATCTCAGTCAGTTTCAGTTCCTGTGGAAGAGAAAAGTGAACTAGAAAAGGTTGAAGAAGTGAATCCTGAAGTATATGATGAAAACCTTGAGGCTGAAGTAGATCTAGAAGGTGAGTTGATCGCTGCACTTGAAGAATTGAATATAGAAAGGAAAAAGAACAAAAGACTGTCCAAGAAGTTGGAAGAATATGAGGATGATATTGAAGATCTCTTCTTACAAATTCATAAAGCCAAGAAAAGAGAAGAAGCTTTGAAGTCACACCTGGATGATAAAGGCGATGTATGCAGCAAACGTGAAGAGGAATCTAACAAAGTTATTAGTGATCTAAAGCTGCAAGTAGAAGAGTCCAAAAGGACTGAAGAAACTCTCAGGTCACAGATCAATGAGAAAGAGATTGTTTGCTGCAAACAAGAGGAAGTGATTGTTTTATTGAAGAAACAACTAGAAGAGGCCAATACAAATCTCAAATTCGAGAAGAGCACAGAGTTGCTAGATAAAATGATAAGCCAACAAAGAAGCTCCACGGATAAGCATGGTCTTGGATATGAAGCTGAACAACCTTCATCTTCCAACTCTGTAGAGAAGAAGAAGCTCACTGTTGAAGGATCGAAGCAAGAAAAGTTTAAAGCTGAATCTTCAAAAGGAAGAAAATATCAAAGGAGATCTACAGCAAAGCAGCCACAACAAAAGAGGTTCTATCACTCTCACTCTATTCATAATAATACTTTTAATGGCTACTATTTCAGATGCAACCAGTATGGTCACAAGGCAATTCATTGTGGATTGAATAACAAATCAAAGAGTTATGCTGGTAGAAATACATCTGCATTTTTGAGAGAACACTATGTACAATGTTTTCAATGTAATGGTCATGGGCACATAGCAAGGTTTTGTCCAAGCACTTTTGTATCTAATCTAAGGCAAAATAGTAGATCTCATCAGACGCAAAAACCGCAACACAGACAGGGAATGAATCATGTTCATAAAAGAAAGGAAAATAATCATTCATCGAGGATGCACAAGAGACAACCACACAAGAGAAATGTTCAAGTTCACGAAAAGGTTCAAAATAGGGATATAGTTGAAAAACTCAAGCCCAAGTTCAAGAAAGTTTGGAGAAAGAAAGAAGAGAGGAAATCGTGTCTCCTTGGACTAAAGGAGATTACTCCTTTATTGCACTGAGCAACTCCAGGTAGCACATCCTCAGGGGGAGCAATCTTGAAGTTTCATTCTAATGCTCCTATGTATTTGTTTGATTACCTGAGGATGAAAGGCAAGTAGTCAGGGAAGTTGTCGTATAGTTGTCGAAGTGTGTTTTCAGTTCATGTAGTTGTTTGTGGAAGTGTCGTGAAGGGTGGTGTCTAAATTGAGAGTTGTCATTATTGACAGTATTGTTGTATGTCTTTGTTGTACTATTGATGGTTCTTCTGGCACTGTCCAAAGTTAAGGATTATAACAGGTCAGATAATCTGGTTAGTGAAAGAATGTTGCTTTAGCCGCATATGTGTGTTTCGATAAAAGCAGTGTGTATTTGAACTACACATTGACGAAAAGATTGTTAGAGCTTTTATGACGCTGTGGTGAAAAATATTGAAGTCTGTTTATTGATTCATGTTTAGCTCATCATGATGAGCGACTTTGCTTTGTGAATCATACCTATCCGAGGTTCAGAAGTATGAGTTTGAGTAAGGTGCACTATAGTTGGCCGTGAAGTGTTTTTCAAAATGTTGTCTCCTGTTTCGAACAGTTGAAGGTAAGGTGTGACCAGCAGTGACTGTAGAAAACATAGACCAAGTTGAAAATTTAAAAAGGGATTTGGTTGGTGTTGTGGTACAGTGTTTGATGCTTGCACAGAGTTGGCAGTAAAATTGCAGTGTCGGTACAGTGTTGGACAAAAGCTGGTACAAGTGTGAGTCACTTGACATTTTTTTGACAGATGTGAAATCAGCATTTTTGAATAGCTTGAAGAAGAGGTTTATAATGAGCAGCCAGATGGTTTCCAGCTTGGTGATGATCCCAACTTAGGTTGTAAGTTGAAGATATATGGCTTGAAACAGACACCCCGAGCATGGTATGCAAAGCTAGACAACTATCTCACTCAACAAAGGCTTAAGAAAGGGTGCAAGTTGAGCAAGAATGACAAATCTCCACCTGTTGATCAAATCATGTACAGATCTATGATTGGAAGCTTACTGTACCTGACAACTATCAGACCAGATATTTTGTAGGCAGTATACATGGTAGCATGATTTCAGGCTAATCCCAAGGAGACTCATGTGACAACATTATGGTGATTGATTTCTAAAATATCATTGAAGGGAAAATGATTGTTTGTGGTTTCCTTTTCGAAAGTAGTTGGTTGATACATACTTGGACTAGGGTTGTGTGAGAGAGAGTTGTCCCTTGTGATGATTGGTTGAGTTGATTTGTTTGAGCCTAGTCAAGTTATGTGTGAAGTGATTTTTGAAGTTCTATGAAGTGGATTTGATTTGAGATCGCCATTCATTATTGAGTTCATTTTGAGTACTTCTTGAGCATGATTGATTGAGCCTTTGAGAAGGCCTTTGGGAAATTTTTGAAGACAATGCTGGGACAGATTTCTAGAGCAGATTTGGACAAGTTCTATGTGAGCTTGTTAAGCAGGTTCTATGTGAGCCTATTTGAGCAGGTTCTTAGTGAGCCTATTGATTGAGCTTTGAAGGTGACAGAGTACAGAGGTCAGAGTCTCAATGGATAGAAATCTAGTAGCCAACACAGTTGAAGATAGATCTGAGTGAGGATTCTTCAAGTGAAGAAGAGGTCCATCAGTCAGTGCAGCAGAGAGACAGAGTCTTCTATAATATCACAAAGGTACTATGGAGTATGGGTTATGGTATCCTATAGATGCAGATTGGGCAGGATGTGTAGATGACAGAAAGGGTACCAGTGGAGGTGTATTCTATCTTGGAGACAGATTGGTCATGTAGAACAGTAAGAAACAAGAGTCAGTTTCCTTATCCACAACAGAGGCAGAATATATTGCAGTGACAACGTGTTGTACGTAGGAGAAAGTTGCAGAAAGTGAGGTTAAGTTGGATTTTCATTCCAACAATAGATTGTGGAGTGGTCACATTTTCCAAGAATTGACTAGCTATCGGGATCACATTCTCAGGGGGAGCATTTGTGTATTTGTTTATCTTTTTGCTCATGTTTGGAATTTTTGCTAACTATAATAATTTGTGTCTGAGAATGTTGTGCATAGACTCAGGGGGAGTCTACAGCAGCCCTTTGGTATTATTGTCAAAGGGGGAGAAGATTTACAGGAAAATTGCACATGTGTTGCCAACAATTCCAAAGGGGGAGATTGTTGAGCAAGGTGCAACAAAATAATATTGTCATTGTTGTCAACACAGTCAGACAGATTTGTTGATGCAGTGGACAGGAAGTTCAAAAGCTAGTCAGATGCAGAAGACAAGAGTTCAAAGGTTACTCAGACTGTACAAAAGCTAGTCAGATGCAGAAGACAAGAGTTCAAAGGTTACTCAGAGTATGTACAGTGATTTTCCAAGAAGACCGAAGTGGACCACTTGCAAAAGATCAAAGAAAAAGACAAGTAAGAAAAGTGTCACGATATCACGACATATACAGTAGGCAAGAAAAACTGTCATGATTTCGTGACATGTTGGAAGAGAGAGAAGAAGAAAGAAAAACTGTCATGATTTCATGACATGTTGGAAGAGAGAGAAGAAGAAAGAAAAACTGTCATGATTTCGTGACATGTTGGAAGAGAGAAGAAGAAAGAAAAACTATCACGATTTCATGACATGTTGGAAGAGAGAGAAGAAGAAAGAAAAACTTCACGATTTCGCGACATGTTTGCAAAGAAAAAAAATGTCACGATTTCGTGACATGTTGGAAAAGAAAAGAATGTGAAGAAAGAAAAGCATGACAAAATAGATCGTGACATGTTGGAAAGAAAAAGGCAAGTAGAAAAAGTGTCGCGATTTCGAGACATATTGCAAGAAAGATTGTACGGAAGAAAAGTGTCACGATTTCGTGACATGTTTTTAGGGCCAAAGCAAAGAGAAAGAGGAGAAAGAAAAAGTGTCACGATTTCGTGACATGTTGCATTTGGTCCGAAGCGAAGAGAAAATGCAAGGAAGAAAAAGTGTCACGATATCGTGACATGTAGCATTTTCACGGTCCAAAGTGAAGATGAAGGCAGAAAAGGAAAAGTGTCACGATTTCATGACATGTCGCATTTTCACGACTTGAAAAGTGTAGGAAGGAGAAAAAGTGTCGCGATATCGCGACATGTCGGGTTTTCATGACCCGAAGGCAAGAGAAAGCGCTAAGGAGGAAAAGTGTCACGATATCGTGACATGTCGCATTTTCACGACTCAATGAGGAGAGAGAAAGCAAGAAGGCAGAAGTGTCACGATATCGTGACATGTGTTTTCGTTGATGCAAGCTAAAGAAAGAGGCAAGGAGGTAAAAGTGTCACGATTTCGTGACATGTTGTATTCGTACAAGCCAAGAAAGAGGCAAGGAGGTAAAAGTGTCATGATTTCATGACATGTGTTTTCTGGTACAAGCCAAGAAGAGTAGCAAGGAGGCAAAAGTGTCACGATATCGTGACATGTTATGTTTTCATGGGGCCAAAGCTAAGAGAAAGCGTACGGAAGAAAAAGTGTAGCGATATCGCTACATGTTGTATTCTCACGGGCCAAAGCTAAGAGAAAGCATGAAAAGGAAAAGTGTAGCGATATCGCTACATGTTGTATTCTCATGGGCCAAAGTTAAGAGAAAGCATACAGAGGGAAAAGTGTAGCGATATCGCTACATGTTGTATTCTCGTGGGCCAAAGCTAAGAGAAAGCATACGGAGGTGAAAGTGTCGTGATATCGTGACATGTTGTGTTTTGCGACAACAACAATAGAAGAGTTACAGGGTTGAAGCCGATGAAGACCGATGTTAGCCGACGAAGATTAGGGTTTGCACACGAAGATTAGGGTTTGACCATAAAGATTAGGGTTACGACTAAGATTAGAGTTTTTCATCATGAAAATGTTGTTATAAAAGGAGGGCTATTTGGAGAATTTGAAGTTGTCATCGATATCGTCGAATGCATGTCGAAGTGTGAAATGTGGCCGTAAGAGTGCAGATAGCGTAGAAGCGGCGAGATGATGGCAAAGTGCGCAAAGTGAGCAAAGAAGTCGAGTCATGCTAAGTGCAAAATTCGCAAAGGAAGCAGAGTGCGCAAAAGGGAGAAGATGATCGTGAAGCTCGACAGTGAAGCAGTAGATTGTGTGAAGTGATTGCGTAGAGAGAGCAGAGTGCATAGAGAATGCAAAGGTGAAGCAGACCAGTTAGGGTCTTGGAAAAGCAAAGGTATTTTATCATCAAACTTATAGATTCAAAATTGAAGTCCAGTTTGTAGCCTGGCATCAGGGGTTGGTGCTCCTTCCAGTAGGTGCTGGTAAATCAGGGGTTGGTGCTCCTTTCTGTTGATACAGATAAATCAGGGGTTGGTGCTCCTTCCAGTGGAAGCTGGTAAACTATTTGTAAAGTTGGTGCTTTGCAAAGGCTGGATTTGGATGGTAGTCCAAGCAGTCATTCTTGAGGAGTAGCCAAATTGGTGAACCTCGTTAAAATCTTGTGTTGTGTGATGCTCTGTTGCTATTCTTACTGTATCTATTTTTAAGTTTTAATTGCTGTTGTTTTAAGAGCTGTAGATTCAAGTTTAAAGAGCTACACTGATTCACCCCCCCTCTCAGTGCCATTGTAAGACTAACATATTTGACCTACAACTGGCTTATTGGTGCTTTAACACTCACAAATACAAAAATTAAGATCTATATACTGAAAAAATGTTATAACATATCTATATGTAGGTGGAGATGAAAGAATATGGGTATGGATATCGGTTACATATTTCATCTATGAAATGGGATGGAGCCATTAGTGCCATATTGGAAGCTATAGAGTCTATGGGATTGATAGTGGTGCAAGCTAATATTTCTTACAATAATCAACTTATGTTTGATGCTTTTTTAGAAGAGGTAATATCAGATGAAGAGAGGTAATATTTCATGCGATAAACAACTTCTATAAGTACATATTTTTTATTTTTCTATCATAAGTTTTTATTATGTGCTCAGGAAGTGGCTGCATCTAGTGCAAACATGAAAGAGGATGTGGAAAATATAATGTAAAAAACTCTGGAAGTGGTTGTATATAAGTTATTTTTAGTAGTATATCTTTTATGAAAGAATTTCATTCCACTTTAATAGGTGTGCTCCTCCTCAGTCTACTATGAATATTGTTGCCAGATACCTATGGTTTAGTTTGTAAATAGCTTGAATGCCATAATGTGCCATAGATACAATGAAGTTTTCTTGCCTTTTAAGGGATGTGACGTAATAACCTGTTTATTGAAAGCATGCTTGGCATTGCTTGTTGATTACCTTTAAGGTTTTACAATTGGAGTTTGTTGAATTTACAATTGTTGAGATTGAACGATAATAGTATCTTAAGGCTTGAAAATATGGTTATATTAGTTTTAATATTGACCTTGTGAAGTGTTTAAAGTGGTTTCTCAAAATATGTTTACTAGTATGTATACAAAATTATGTGCAAAAATGTATAAGATGAACCTTTACATTGTTCTGCGAAATTTCTTCCTTCAATTGAAACTTAGATATCCATACATTTTAATTATATATAGATAAATGTAAATGTGAATGTGTGATAAAGTGGCAAATCCCAAAGCCACATATTAAATATCAATGACGAGTTTACAAAAAATAAAAAATAAAATTTTCTTTTAAATACAAATTTTATTTAAAAAAAAAAAAATATTTTTAAAATTTAAGGCTTGCAAACATCCCCTTACTTTCCTTGAAAAACCAAGAAATAGGCAGTTTGGTAGGATCCAAAATGTCAAATTTTTGTCTATGTATTGTCTATCAAGGAAAATGAGATCTTCCTTTACGTCATTTCACATGATGTGAAGTCCGTTAATATTTCCATTCACACAAGGAAAATGAGATCTTCATGTAAGCAACTTGCACTAGACACCATTCCGTACATATTCAACTAGCTTTTGTCTTTTATGTAACCTAAAGAGACTCATTTAAATCGGGCTTTAGATTACTTTCAAATTATTCAAAAATACAGTAATTTTATCCAATGCTGCCATCCAAATTGCACTATCATTTACAACATGCACTAAGTCTCTATGCCTTATCAACTATAGAAGTACATTTTTACAATTTACTAAAGTAAATTTAAAGAGGAAAAAAAAAAAAAATTCTCAAGATGAGTATTCTATTTAAGACATGAAAAACAAATAGCTTTGGCCACAAGATATAATTTTTACTTTTCATCGATCTGTTTAACTACTTTTTAATGCAAGTAAATAATATATTTTTAGAAGATGCAAGTGAAAGGGTTGGTTGCTTTGAAAAAATGAAAAACTAACTAATCCCAAGCACAAAAACTTAAGTATATCTGGATTACAATTTATGCTTTTGTTTTTCCTTTTCTTGGGAGTCAAATCAGCATTAGCACAAAATTCAATCATGAACCAGTTATCAAAGTTTCTATCTATTTGTGGATTCATTTGTTTAAAAGTATGATTGGATTTTGTGAAAAGCATACTCCTATGCCTTACATAATGTAGGGTGATGGTTATCAAATGGCATGAGCTCAAGTGGTTAAAAATGTTGACTTTGAAGGTGGAAACTTAGGTTCAAATCTTGCCAGGAGATGTCTGCATACTTGCTGAAAAATGTTATTGTAAAATACCACTATGTTGTTTGATAAAATATAGTGGTAACAAAGTCATGATGTAATATTGTGGGGTCCATATCAATACCATACAACCAATTAAAAAAATTTAGGGAGATAATTTATGCCATGTTAAAAGTTATGAGTGGCTAATTTTTGATTCTACACAGAGTGAAGAAATCTTCAAAAGCAAAATCAAGGATCGTGTGTGATATTTTTGAAGAATATTCAATTTCTTCCAACAAGGATTCACCAAAACCATTACCCAAGATAACATGCAAGGTTTCTAAAGGTGACCAAGCCTTGAGCTAAGCTGAAACAACATTAGTAAAGTCTTTAGGTAAAATCTCTTTCAAAACTTCAAAGAGTCTACCATAAAATCAGAGTACATGATTCCCAAAACAAATATTGACTGAAACAAAGAAGGCTCTTTGAATAGATTCAAAGATCTATCTAGCTCAGGTAATCCTTCCCTTCCCACTCATAGGTAAGGATTTACCACTGACAAAGCCTCTTCAACCCTTTCTATTATCTAGAAAGTGAAAACACATCCATTTTGCTTCTAGACTCAATGAGAGAGGTTTAATGTAGGTTTACTGGTTTTTGGTCCACTTTTCCTACTACAAGTAGATAGGTCAAAATTGGTCTCCTCTCATTTTAGTTGAGATAAAAATTCACCATTGTGCCCAACTGTATTCCATTATGCTTTTTTCAAGAAATGATGGACTAGGGGGGTATTTCTTTCATAAGGGGATCAGGCTATTTATGAAACCCTAGTATTCAAATTTTGACCTTCTAATTGAAACTCTTCTCTCTGTCCCAGTATTGGTTAGTTTGCTAAGTTTACATTTTCTAATACCACTAACCCTAGAACACATTAAAAATACCATTTGAAAGTTCATTTCCTTGTATGAGTTAACAAAGGGGAAATTCAAAAACTTGTGCACCCATATGTGTGGAGGCAGAAGTAACCAAAGGCCTCCTCGTTGCACGCAATTGCCTTAGTCTTGGGGGTTCAATAAGACCCACTATAATTTCCTTTACCACAATAAAAACCCATCACAAAATCCCATGTTTTACTACAATTCCATAAGTTGTTTGAAACAAAAATAACTATTTGCAAGGGTTTTAAGAAAGTGAATTCTGCAATAGAATCATTATAAACTTTTCCTATTACAAATGAAATGAAACATGACCTGGAGATTTCACAAAAAAATCAAATGAAAAACCCAAAAGCTTGTTAGAATAAATAATTATTCTCTTAAGTTCTACTAGGATAGACTTACTTGAGTTACCACTCTTCCATGAGTCAGGTGAACTCTCAGTTTAGACTAGTTCAGATTTGATGAGTTGTTGTAATCCAACGACTCTCAATGATCAACTTTGCTATTTATACAAAGTTGATCCATGGAATAAATCAATCAGTCTTTTGAGCTTCTCTACACTCTTGTGATGTATTGCACAACTATATTTTCATTTGAATAGAATATTGTTTTCAATAATTCTAACATGGTACCAGAGCTAGGATAGTTCTTGCATACATTCAAGTTCTCTTTTTTGAAGTCATCTGATTCACTTCTTAAAGTTAGGTCTTTTTTTTATGGTTTTTTTGGATAATCTCTGACAGGGTTTTGTTCCAGCTCTAGCCATCACTTGGCCATCTTATTTATCTAATATTGGTGCCTCACTGTAGTTAGGAATTTATATTCCAACTCCTCTTTTTTTCAAAAAAAAAGGGCACCCCTTTTAATTTAAAAAAAAAAAAAGTTATGTTCCTCTTAAAAGACTTTGTTTGTACCTTGAAGCCATTTGCAGTGATTATTCTGGCTCCCTGAAGCCATTTGTTACTCTTAAAGGCTTTATTTGTACCTTGAAGACTTTATTTATTATGTTCATCTGGTTTTAAATCAATTTTTTTGAATGAAAACCACTTGCAGCGATTATTCAGGCTCCTTCAGTGTGCATAGTTTTTGAGTTTTTTTTTCCAACGTGCTAGGCCAAAAGACTTTCTATGCACCTTGAAGCCTGCTCGCTTCATTTTTTGATTGGCCAATGATTTTGTTTGGCAATAAACAAATTTTTAAAAATTTTCTTTGGTGCCTCCTTCCTTCGTTCTCGAGTGGCCAACATCTTTTTTGAATAGGATATCCCAGGGTTCAAGGGATTGAAGATACCCTTGTGGGTTCTTAAAATTTAGGGAACGTTATCTAACGTACCTGATGATTGAGTGCCCTTACCAAAATTCATGCATATTTTCTAGCTCGTATTTACATTCTGCTATGTGGTACTCCTGCTTGGCGTTCGACATCATCTCATGCTTGGCGCAATGTGAATCGATTATATAATCACCTTTGAAGATGAAGCAGTCATCTACATTCACTTTTTGCCTACTTCTTTGACGTCATTGGCTCTCTGGTTCAAGCAGCGCTCATCTCCTTTGATGTCATCACCATCCACAGAAGATATCAACGTCGCTAGCTCACTGCTTCAAACAACACTCGTCTCCTTTGATGATTTCGCAACGTCCGAAAAAGATCCATTCATCGCTGAAGGTTGGTATCACAGAAGGAATTTGGTGATATATTCTCTATTTATTTCTTTAATAGTTCTTCTCAAAGCTTTGAATAGGTTATTATTTCTCATTTCTATTGTCCTCGGTGTCACCCACACTATTTGATCGTATTTTGTATCTATATTTTCATTCCATTTCTGGCTCCTTAGTGCAAATAGGTCCTAAAAATCACAACGGAAGCTCATGTGCATGGTGACCATCGAGACAGTGAGATTAACCATTATTTGGCTTGGATAAGCATAAAAAAATTAAAACTTGTAAGTTTTAACCTCTACTTCAGGGAACAAGCCTATTACAAGAGCTTGTGCGTAGACGTGAGCAGATTGTAAGGTGCAACGTCGCTTCGGAAGGTCAATTCAGTGCAAAGTAAGGGATTTTCATTGGCATTATGTAGGTCGAAAGAAATGGTGCTCTCCTCTGCATTCGTTGAGAGCCTTTAATATTAAGGCATTCATTTTTCAATTCCTCCTTCCTTTGCTTATATCAAATTGTAAAAGGGTATTTTTTGGTCTTTATGAGCTCTTCTTTTTCGAATTTGTAACCTTCATAATCTCATTCTGAAGGATTTTCTATTTAGACTTAAAATATCTAACTCTTTTTTCACTTTTTTCCTAAAGCCTTTTCCAAAGGCTATCAAAAAAGTGAAAGAGTCCATTGTAATCTAAGTAAATACAAAGGTTTTTTTTTTTGGAGGGGGGTTAATGGTGCTGGTTCCTGCACCTATGGTTTTGTTGGATTTTTGAGGGGGGAGTTTTTTTTCTATCTTCATTGACAACAGTGTTGGACTTCCTTTGTGAGTGGCACCTTGTTTTTTGGCCACTTATTGCTTGTTGCTTCATTCTACTTCTTTCAACTTATTCTGCATTTTAAGCCAACATATGCATTAAGAAGTTTCTCTCAAAATCAAAGCAAGCACTCAAATTCTATTCAACACCTAATAAAAACATTTTCAAGAAAAATAATTTTTTGGGTTCAAAAGCCTATGTTCCACGTATCAATATCTTCCAAAACTTATAGTTTCCCTCACGTAAGGGCGGGTTTTTTGAGATATTTGGTATAAAGGTCAGGAAATTTTTAAGTTGGTTTCAATAGCCTATGTTCCATGTATCAATATCTTAAAAACTTATAGTTTCCCTCACGTAAGGGCGGGTTTTTGAGAGGCTTGGTACAAAGGTCAGGTTTTTGCTACCTTTCTTAAATAAGGTTTCTGGTAGTGCTGACTAAAAATACTTACAGTTAAAAAAGGGGGGAATATTGGTTCACTGCAAGTCTTTTTTCTTGGAAAAATGAATACAATTGATCCTCTCACCCCTCATAACTATCACACATGGAAACCAAAAATATTAAATCTCATTTCTCAAAAAGGGCTCACACACTTGCTAGAAGAGAAGCAACCTGAATTTGAAAAGGAATATGAAATATTTGTTCATAAAGGGAAGATGTATGAAACAATGGGTATTATAAGCACTAATGTAAATGAAAGCTTATGGTTTCACATTTCAGAATGTAAAACTCCATATGAAAGTTGGTAGAAACTAAAGAACTTGTTTGGGAAAGTAGATCAAATAAGGTCAATGCAGCTAGAGGTAAAATTAACAGCATTATCTCCTAAAGACTTCAGCAATATTGTTGAATTTATCACCAAATTTAAAGAAGTCCTTACTCAATACAAAGGCAGTGGCAAGAATAAAACAGAAGAAGAATGCATCTATCTAATTCTTTCTAAATTAAATGGTGTATTTCAAATTTTTGCAACCACCTTTCTGTCTACAAAAGATGCTCTTGGTGCAAGTTTTACAATGCCCTCCTTAGAAGAATTTTGTGATAGGCTAACTAGAGAAGAAACAAAACTTGCAAAGTATGATATCTCTTCCTCTTCCTCAAAATCCTTAGTAGCATCCACCTCTACTAAAGAAAAATTCAAAAAGAAAGAAATAAGTCCCATAACTTGTACTCACTACAAAAAGAATGGTCATTCTGTGAACAAATGTTGGAAAAGACTACAACAACTAGAGGTAGCAATGAAGGATCAAAATATAGACACTAAGAAGAAGATAGGAAAAGCCTTAAATGTTCAAGGCAAGGCTATAAAAACTTCATCAAAATACTGGGTTCTAGATTCAGGAGCAACTCATCACATGACTTCCTTAGATGAGTCATTCACTTCAATCTCCTCAAGTTCAACATGTAGCATAGAAGTTGGTGACTCATCCTTTATCCCAATCAAAGGAAAAGGTGACATATCCATTGATGGTGGTTATATCAATAATGTTCTCTATGTACCAAACATTGCAACAAATCTCCTCTCCATCTATCAGATTTGTACTTCTAGAAAAGGCAAAATAATTCTCTTCTCACCAACTAGAGTTGAGATAAGAGACTTTCAAGACCCAAACTCTCTCATAGCAAAAGGAGATATTGATCACAACACTCACCTATTTCACTTCAAGGGATTCAAAAATTTAGAAGGGGCCTCCTGTTTTGTTGCACATGGAGATCTTGAAAGCAAAATTTGGCATGAAAGGTTTGGACATCTTAGTTATAACTACCTAAAGGAATTGAACACCCATGAGATGGTAACAGGATTGCCAAAAGTCTCTTCTATTGATGGAGTATGTCCTGGATGTGCTCTTGGAAAGAAACATCAAGATCCTTTCCACCCAAGTGGTTCTCAAAAGGCCTCATCCCCTCTAGAGTTAATCCATAGTGACTTGATGGTCTTCCTAGAGCCTTCTTTCAAAGGAGCAAAATATGCTTTAACCTTCATTGATGATTTTTCCAGAAGAACTTGGGTCTACTTTCTAAAATACAAAAGTGATGTTCTATCCCACTTCAAAATATTCAAAGCCTTAGTTGAAAATCAAGCCTCTTGCAAAATCAAGCAAATTTGTACAGATAATGGGGGGAAATACTTCAGTAATGAGTTCTCAATTTTTCTATCAAGTCATGGCATAATTCATCAACATTCTAGTCTCCCATAATCCACAGCAAAATGGCATTGCAGAGAGGAAAAATAGAACTTTAAAGGAAATGGCAAACTATATGCTCCACTCAAGAGATATTCCAATAGTTTTTTGGGGAGAAGCAATTAATTGTGCAAACTATATTCAAAACCACACACCTCATAAAGCTCTTGGCCATTTGACTCACGAGGAAGCATGGACTGGCTCAAAACCTGATGTCTCTTTCTTCAAGATTTTTGGGTGTACTACTTGGGCACATATCCCAAAGAAGAAAAGGAAGGCTCTAGATAAGAAAAGCAAACAGCTCATATTTGTTGGTTATTGTGAGGAAATGAAAGCATACAAGCTCCTTGATCCAGCAACTCATGAGGTCTTTTTCACAGGAATGTTCAATTTGATGAAACATTCCCTCATAAATATCCTCAACCATCCTCTTCCAACATTGATTCTCTTGAGCCATATCCAATGTTAGAGCCTCAATACAATGAAGAGCCCATTTTAGAGATAAATGATCAAAATGACCAAGATGAGGATCCTATACTCCAAACTCCAACTCAAAGTCCTACCACTCCAATTACTCCCTTTCCCAAAAATGGATTTTTTTCATATGGATGTAAAAAGTGCTTTCTTACATGGGGACTTAAAGGAGGAGATATTCATGGAATAACCTTCTGGATTCACTCAAGACTCCTCCCTTGTTTGTAGGCTAAGGAAGTCACTCTATGGCCTCAAACAAGCTCCTAGAGCTTGGTATGAAAAAATGGACTCCTTCCTTATTTCCTCAGGTTTTTCTCATTGTGAGTCTGATGCCACAGTCTACATTTGGAGAGATGAAGAAAAAATCACCATACTTGTTCTCTATGTTGATGATCTACTACTCACTGGTAGTGACATCACTCACATTCAGACTATCAAAGACTCCCTTTCTAAAAAATTTGAAATGGCTGATCTGGGTTTAGCTCATTACTTCCTTGGAATTCAAATCAATCAAACAGATGCAGGAATTTCATTGTGTCAACAAAAATACACTCTAGACCTTCTTCAAAGGTTTAAGATGACTGATTGCAAGCCCTCTTCTACACATTTTCAGTCTGGAGTCACTCTAAGTACTTCTTGCACATCCCCTCTATGTGATGCAACTCTATACCGACAACTTGTAGGGAGTATGTTATACCTCACTCATACTCACCCAGATATATCATATGTTGTTGGCTTGATATCTAGATTCTCACATCAACCTCATTTCAGCCATTGGAAAGAAACAAAAAGAATCCTACGCTACTTGCAAGGAACTACTCAATTTGGGCTATTATATGAAGGAAAATCCATGGATATCATTGGTTACACAGATTCTGATTGGGTAGGTTCAATAGAAGACATATGTTCAAATTATGGCTATGTCTTTTATCTTGGTTCTTCACCAATTGCTTGGTCATGCAAAAAATAACAAGTAGTAGCATTGTCATCTACAGAGGTAGAATACAGGGCAACAATTTTAGCAAGTCAGGAAGCTCTTTGGCTTCATAAGATACTAAGAGAATTTTGTTTTTTCCATGAAAAACCTATTACTCTTTGGTGTGATAATCAGAGCACAATTCATATTTCCCATAATCCAGTTGAGCATCAGCGTACCAAGCACATTGAAATTCACATGCACTTCATTCAATAACATATTCAGAGAGGGGAAATTCACTTGGACTATATTCCCATAGAAAATAAAATTGTAGACATCTTCACCAAATCCTTTCCTTCTCTACGTTACATTCAGTTGTGAGAGAAACTTGGGGTAAGGCAGATGCACTAGAAGATACAAAAGAGGTTTTCACCTCTCCTTTCTTCTTATTGTTTCTTTTCTTTGGAAGATGGTTTTTTCCCATGTGGTTTTTTTTACCATCTCTCCTATATGTAATAACATTGTACATGAGTACCTCATCAGGCCTAGTTATAGGGACTCATTTCTTTTTTGTTCAATGAGGACAATCTTCGCCATCCGAAGACATGCCTCTTCTTTTTCTTTTTGATAGATGGTTTTTTCCCATGTGGTTTTTTTTACCATCTCTCCTATATGTAATAACATTGTACATGAGTACCTCATCAGGCCCAGTTGTTGGGACTCATTTATTTTTTGTTCAATGAGGATAATATTTGCCATCTGAAGACATGCCTCTTCTTTTTTATTTTTGATAGATGGTTTTTTCCCATGTGGTTTTTACCATCTCTTCATAAGAATCATTGTACATGAGTACCTCATCAGGCCCTATTATCGGGACTCATTTGTTATATTCACCCCTAGTATCACTTAAGGGGGGTGTTAGAATAAATAATTATTCTCTTAAGTTCTACTAGGATAGACTTACTTGAGTTACCACTCTTCCATGAGTCAGGTGAACTCTCAGTTTAGACTAGTTCAGATTTGATGAGTTGTAATCCAATGACTCTCAATGATCAACTTTGCTATTTATACAAAGTTGATCCATGGAATAAATCAATCAGTATTTTGAGCTTCTCTACACTCTTGTGATGTATTGCACAACTATATTTTCATTTGAATAGAATATTGTTTTCAATAATTCTAACAAAGCTTTTATATGGTTCAAGGGTAAAAAACTCTAAATCTTCTATGTGGCAAGGAGGAGAGTTTTTAAGGTAATATTTTAAAACTTATAAGCAATTTTATTCAAGAAATTAAAGATAACTTGGGTAGACAATTACCCATTTCTTCATTTCCAGTTTGAAAATAATTTCATTCAATAAATCAGAGATAACTTAGGGCAGTGAGTAAAGAAGCATCAACTTAAAACATGAAAGAAAAAATATTCAACCTGTAGCTTGCTTCTTGCTACCTCAACACTCCCAAGCCTTATGCTACTTCCACAACTATCTTTTACAACCCCAAATATCCTTAATAGAGTGTGTTTTTGGAATGCAATAATATTTCCAAGGCTCAACCAAAACTCTATTTTTAGTTGCCACGACAAGATTTTGTTTTGAAACTATTTTCCCTATAAGGAAAACAATTTGCTATCTCATATCACTCTCTCATATCCTTCCAAGGCTAACACTCAAAGCCTAATACCGAACTTTCCAAAGAAATGTGCAAGAAGACAAGGCAATAAAAAGTTCTATGCCAAATTTTTTGTGAATCCTTTATATATATATATTTAAGGGTGATTTTTAAGGTTGGTTGTAAACTACCCTCTTAGGGTCTATTAGGGTGTTTTTTTACCACCATAAAAAACCATCATCTTTTAGCCACACTTAAAATCCTTTTTTGGTGTAGTGTTTTAAGGGCGGTTATAAACTACCCTCTTAGGGTCTATTAGGGTGGTTTTTTACCACCATAAAAAACCCATCTTTTAGCCATGCTTAAAAGCCTTTTTTGGTGCAGTGTTTTAAGGGTAGTTTTAAACCACCCTCTTAGGGTCTATTAGGGTGGTTTTTTACCATCATAAAAAACCATCATATTTTAGCCGCCCTTAAAAGCCTTTTTTGGTGTAGTACATCTTGTTGAACAATAATATATTGCTTAATAAGGATCACATAGATAATAAGACATAGCTAATTTAGAGCATCCCACAAATATGACACTATGACTGTTATCATAAAATTTCCATCATTTTTATTTGAGAATATATACCCACACATATAAACCAAAGATGCATAATATATAAATGTTAGGCTTATCTCTTATCTATTTTTAAAGGAGTATCATACCTAGAGCTACATATGTTGAGATCCTATTGATGGTAAGTATTTGTACAAGTCACTCCCTCTCTCCAAAACTTAGGTTTTATCTTCTTGGCATATAGAATAGATTTGGGAATTTCTAGAATAATTCTATTTTTTCTTTCAATAAAACTATTGTGTTTTGGGGTGTACATATTACCCTCTAAAAATTAATCCCATATGATATAGGAAATCAACTTAAGCATGGCTAAAAAACTCACTTCTACAATTAATCCAAAGACACTTTATTTTCTTATCAATCTAATTATTTTCAAGATCCTTGAAGAGTCTAATATTTTCAAAAGTTTATCCCATGATGCGAATAGTATAGACCTACAAATATCTAAAAAAATATTAATAAATGTGATAAAGTACTTTGTATCAAAAAGAGGATAACTAAATGGGACACAAATATCATTGTGGATGAGCTCTAGTGGTTTAGAGGTACTCCTAGCTTTCCCTTTTAAAAAATACTCTCAATTATGCTTTCCTAGAACACACCCTTGACAAAATTGCTAGGTGGTACTATAGAGGGAAGTCATTTAACCATCTATAGATGACTCATATATCAAGGATTCATAACTAAAGGTCCCAAGTCTATGATGCTAACATTTACAAAGATCAGCTATTTGAGAAACCATAACCACAAATCCTTATTTCAAAGAGGAATATGGAGAGGGAAGGTCACTTACAAAGTTTGTACATTTGAATCACTTCATCACAATATCATAAGGAAACTATTTTGAAGTCATAATCTATATTCTTGATCCCCCATATTTAATCATAATTTTACATTTTTATTAGTGTGAGTGGTATAATAGGTAGAGAGAAAATTAAAACCCACACTTGGTACTTGAAGGACTTCATGAGGTGATTAAGACCCAGGGGTTACACCACCACTTCCTACCACTTATAAAGAAGAATCATCACCAATAACAATTTTTTTGCATGGATTTACATATTATAATTTGTTAGGAGATAATAATACCTTGTCATGTGTCTCGTTGCACCTATATTTGACTTAAGGTTAACATTTAATTGAATATTAGGTGTCACTATAAATACCCCAAATTTTTGATCCATTATATCACTCTTTGATGTGAGATAATGGAGGTGACTACAAGCACCCACCCCTTATCCTTTTATTGACTATTGTTATTCATTTTTCTATCTCTATTTATATATTTATTTTATTGATGCTATCATTATTTTGCTCTTCTATATTTTCTGCATATGATCATGGTGAATGTATGTTTCATAATATTTTTGGAAAATATTGTAAATTCTAAGATGGCATTAGAGCAAGGACTAGAGTTACATCACTCGGTTATAAAATAATGACTGAAAAAATAGTCATTGAAGGAAACCCTATATTTGGTGGTTGTTGAGGTATTATTCAAAAACAAAAATATATTTATTTTTATGCTAAAATTTCACACCATTTCCAAATCAGGTTTGTATGCCATTCTATTTTTGTGTGTTATTCTCTATTATTTGGAATGTTCTACAAACACCAAGACATATTAAGGGATGGTATAATGGTTAAGGTTTTTGTTGCTTGTATTTACATTATGGATTTCATTCTTACTCCTTTTAGTTTTTGCTCATTTCGTTTCAATCATCTTTATCATATTTAAACACTTGACCAAATTGACTTTGTCTACATTAGAGAGAATAATGTGGTTTTAAGACTATTGCTTGTTAGGGTGCATGTGATAGGTTCAAATATATTGATTCATTATTTTGTACAACATTTTTCTTCTATAAGGGTGGAGTTTTATGAGTGGCATTGAGGCTAGTGTAAGCATCCCCCTCAACCTTCTATACTATAGTAAGATTCTAAAATATAACTCTAAACTATGGCTATAGTGAAGTGATTGGTTCCTATTTTGTTCATTAGACATTATTTGAAGCTTAGAGACAACATTAATTTATTACACATTGCAAGTCTCTCCCTAAAGATATAAAATTCATCTTTAAATCTATTTTTCTTTCCAGACTGTAGCTTCCCAATGTAATGCAATGACTAGTCAACTAGCTTGTAGTGGTAAGGTTATTTGTTTGAATATATAAAACCATTTTTAAGAAGAAATATCACTAATAGATATATACCTATGGTTGGTGAAGGCATGGGCATACATTCCCTCAAAAATATTATTGATGATATGAAGGTTCTTCACTTTATAAATCCAATAGAAGTAATGACACATCAATTGGTACCATTGCTTATGGTTGATAGGTCATGTGTTCAAACCACAATGTTAAACCTTATTTGTTGTCTTGAGGTCAAGTTTTTTTATAAGGAATAAAGGCTATAAGTCTCAATGCACATGATGGCACGTCAATTTACCATCCTCTTTGTAGAGAAGAGGTTAGCAGTTCTAATCCTTTTGGCTATCAAATCATTCAAAAACTCTCTCTCTCTCTCTCTATATATATATATATATAGATATGTATATATATATATACACTGTTAGAGTAATATTTCATCATTTGGTATATTTACCCTTTCCCTACTTTAGGTAGAATTTATTTACTGCATGGTAAAAGTAGTTTGTTACTTTTACCACTCGCATTTACTTTTACTTAGGATATTTACATTGTTCGTAAATATCTAAGTAGTTAGTTGTCGTAGTCATTTTGACTACGTTAGTTGTTAGTGTTGGCATCATTTTGTTGTCGTCATTAGTTAGTAGTTAGCACTATTTTGGGGGATATTATTTATAATATCCTAAGGTTATTTTTAGCCTATGGCAATGTTTATTTAAGCTCTTTGATAATTAATAAAGTGCTTAATGCTTCCATACCCAACATTGGTATTAGAGCAAGTCAATTTTGATCTTGCTTTGATTGATAAGGATGTGAGCAGGTTCCAATATTGATGGTGGACAATACCTAACTCACATCTGGTCCAGGTTCCACCATAGGTGGACAAGGCCTAGACATGAGCAAGGCATACAAAATTTGATTGTTGGCATTTACCTCAGAGGTTGACGGCTTGGCACCACCTAACTGGGCGCATACGCTGCATACTGCAGCAAGGCCCACCTAAGTAGGCGACCCCACGTAGACCTATAGAATGCCCACCTCCATGAGTGGAGGCAAGTGGGCCATCGGACCAGTGACTGGCCCGACCACCTAAGGAGGGCAATCACACCCTCCCAGGTGGCATCCACACAAGTGAAGGCCAACACCAGTGATCGAAGACCAAGATCCGACAACCAGATGCGACCACCCACTGTTGACCTGCACGAGAGGGCAGGAGCACCCTCCATGTGGCAACAGACCTTCATGGTGGACACACATGGACAACACTGAACCAACCCTAAACCTACGCACGATCTGATCTAGGCATGCTAACGTGGACCTGAAACCTGGTGTTGCTGACTAGATTAGGCACGTGGATTGAGGCAAACATGCAAACTGACACTGGCGCACACCCCAAGGTGTTGGATGGACAAACATGTGGACTGACACTAACATGCATGCCGAGGTGCTAACTAGATCGAGACCGGACTAGCCGTGACACGTGACGAATTGACAGCCGTGCCACATGGCGATGAAAAAAATGATAGCGGGCGACTCTGATTGCCTGACGACAATCAAAGAAGAAGGGGCAAGGTTGAGATTTTAAGCTCATCAATTCTCGTCACCTTCTAAATGTGGGACTAAAAAGTCCCACATTAATTTTTTTTTCCCGCCCGAAGGCGGGAAAGCCTTCTTATAGAAGGCGGTCCCCTCCATAACCCGTTGGGCTTACTAGCCCGACCGACAAGGGGACCTGGAGGAAAGACTCCCGGCCAAAGTAAAAAAAATTGAAAACGTTTTTACTCCAACGGGCATTTATAAAGCCAAGGTAAAGTAATTTTACTATTAATTTGTTATTATTTAAATTTCAAAGTTTTTTTTTTTAAATGTTTTTACTAATATAAATATAAATTATATTTAAAAAAAATCATTTTTTTTATAAATTGATTTTTTAAAATAAGATATGATTTTATTTTTATTATTAATTTTATTTTTAAAAGCTTAAACTTTTTATTTAAATTTTGCAAATTAAAAAAAAAAGAAAAAAGAGGGACCTATTTTTTTTGCAAAATCTCATAAAAGAAAGAGCTTTTGTTTTCTCCTACCCAGGCGATATAAGAAATATAAAAGCATCATTTTTTTTTGCACACTTAGGAGCCCTCAAATACTTCTCAATCCTTGTCAATTTTACACCATAAAAGGGAGACAAATATCAAAGTAGTTTACTTGCAAAATTGGAAAACAAGGAAACTTAAAAACTTGGAAAACATCAAAATTGAAAAGTGTGCATTTGTTTTCTCCAAAGGGAGATATAAGACATAAAATTGCACATATTTTTTTTTGCAAACTTGAGAAGAAATTGAAGCCTTGGGTCCATCAAAACCAAGTCGTTTGTTGACTGGTATGGAAGCCTTTCAAATGCGGGTCGTGTATCGACTTGTCTTGAAAAGAGTGCTCATATTGTTAATTTTGCAAAATAAAAGGGGGAAGACAACATTGTACTTCTTTTGCAAAATTGGAAAACAAAGTAGGAGACATAAAAATATCAATTTTTTTTTGCACAACACACATTAATATTTTTTTGCAAAAATTAAAATGGTGCATTTTCAATTTTACTCGACACCTTAATTGGCAAATTAGGTGCATTTTCGGTTGCATCCGACACCTAGGTGATAAGAATTTTGTGGGTATACTTGTTTGATTATTGCATTATTTCTTTTTGCAATTATAAGTCATAGAATCAAGAACACACTAAACCCCAAAATTTCACAAATTTGTGTAAATCCTTGCACAGATTTAAAGCCCAAATTAATTGATATTCTCTCCTAAATCAAAACCCCTAATTCACTCTTATTTGTTTGGCTTAATTTCCTCAAAATTTTCATCCTTCTTGAAGGGTGTTAAGGCAAGTGCCATTAAATATCTATTTGAGTGAATTATCTTTTGGTACTCTTTTAGGGTAATCAAAAGAAAGAACAAGTTTTTGAAAATAAGGAACCTTAAAAAGTTGCAATCCTTTGCACTAAGGGGGGATAATTCCTTTCTTCCTTCAAAACACATATTTTTGACAAGAGGGAAATAAAACTTGTAAAGGCAATCATAAAAGTAGAAGTCATAAAAATTATACCTTTTCTTTTATAATTCATAATAGCAATCATGCTTGAAGTTCTTACAATAAGGAAGGATAATTTGGTGAACTTTTTGATAAAATTGCCTAGAAAGCATAGTTTTGCACAAATTGTAAAAATGACAACCATGACACCATTAAGTGTTGGTTTCAAAACAAGAAAAACTAAAATGGCAAAGGCACATCACAAAAGCCATATTTCTAGTGAAGTGTCTCATTCATATTCTGATTCTGGTTCAAAGAGAGCAAATAGAGTGCTCATTGCTAAGACAATATTGTAGAGGGAAAACACATTTTGTCACCTTAAGAAAAGCACCATTTCCTCTCTCTTTTTTTTAGGCTTCATAAAATAGCATAAGTTTTTGTTTGAAGTACTTGCAATAAGGGGTGATCGTACCTCTTTTAGGCTTCATAAATATCAAACTCTCAATGTTTGAAGTGCTTATAACAAAAGGAGGGAATTTTTTGGTGTAAAATTGCCTAGGAGGCAATATTTGTAAAAATCCTTCACAAAACTCTTGAGTTGCACATATTTTGTAATTAAGGGGGGATATACATTTCTTTTCTTCACAAATTTTTTGTAACAAGGGAAGAAGACTTATAAGGGTGCATTTTCGATTGCGACCGACACCTTAGTCACACTTCTTTCATAAATTAAATACCACATTTTTTGCAACAAGAAGGGGGTAACTTATAAGGGTTCATTTTTGGCTATGACCGACACCTTAGCAACCTAATATTTTGCAAACTCATATTGTAAAATGAATAAATCTCATATGAAGCAATATACTCTACTACACCTAGCGATTGTAGCGGCTGGTTACCCATGTAATTCAGTTGGATGATGTGATTACTATAAGGACATTCGTTGGTGAGAAGAAAAAGTGAGAAATGATCCACTTTTTGCTTAGGAGCAGCCAGAGTACTGTGATAGAGCAAAGAACCAGCAGATCAACATCGTCTTCACTATATTGGGGCAGTTATATACTTTACCCAAATATTGTTGTATAGAGGGATATGTATGTATTACCAAAATAATGTAATAAGGGGGGATGTTAGAGTAATATTCCATCATTTGATATATTTACCCTTTCCCTACTTTAGGTAGAATTTATTTACTACATGGTAAAAGTAGTTTGTTACTTTTACCACTCGCATTTACTTTTACTTAGGATATTTACATTGTTCATAAATATCTAAGTAGATAGTTGTCGTAGTCATTTTGACTACGTTAGTTGTTAGTGTCGGCATCATTTTGTTGTCATCATTAGTTAGTAGTTAGCACTATTTGGGGGGATATTATTTCTAATATCCTAAGGCTATTTCTAGCCTATGTTAATGTTTATTTAAGCTCTTTGATAATTAATAAAGTTCTTAATGCTTCCGTACCCAACATGCACATACATACATATTTATTTATTTATTTATATATTTATGTGTATGAAGTCTGTGCAAATTAAATTAAACCAAATATCAATTGATAATATGTTTGTTCCATTCACAAGTGGCAAAATATTCCAGTAATACAATGCCAAGTGGTAGTCACTAATTTGCCAATTTTTCTCTTAAGATCTGGAGGTCTAATTTTGTTGAGGAATATTACATTATTTAGTACATGCTAATGTACCCCCATGGTACCTTCATGTTACAAATGTAAATATGTAATAGATTAGGGTTGAGTCTATAGTTTAGGTGAGTGATTTATATTTCCCCTTTTATGTAAGTATCAATGTGCAAGAAATGCACAAGTGTCATGTAAGAGTGTAATGTGCAAGAAATGCATAAGTGTACAAGCATCATAGAGTCATGTATGCATGTAATAAGAGAGTGAAGAGTCTAGTCTACAAGTGGCAAGATGATAAGCCAAAGGTCATGGGAGTTGTCATATGAAGAACAATAGTCAAGTATATGAAGATTCATCTTCTATGTCTATATTATGGAGATAAATCTTCATACAATATATTGGGAAAACAGTTTGTAAATGATCACCACATAGCAAGCATTGATAATAAAGCTTGTATATAGATTTTGAGCAATTATTTTTGTAAGTATTCTTCATGCATGAACATGAATGATTTTTGGCCATTTTACATTCACATTTGATATTATAAGTGAATGTTACTTAATTATTATATTGGCCTAGATATACATTTAATTTCTCACATATATAGTTCTACTCTTCATTATTGATATTTGGACCTTAAATATTGTGGCTTATTTATTAAGGGACTTACCATATTTTGTGGTAGTAAGTATTAAAAGCCAACAATGTTTTCATTTACTATTTTACTAATATGCCTAATCTTTTGGAGGTCATAGATTCTACATACAAAATTATTTCAATCCCATTTTATTAAATAATAAGATTTTTTGAGCTCTATGTATTAGTGATATTAGCTCAAGGACTCATTATAGTGTTGTATGTTTTTAAGCTATAATTGGAGTAGGTTTTGGATAATCAATGCAAGGTATACCTTGTTCATATAGGGACCTTTATAATCATAGGGGTTGATTACTCAAAGCTACCTAATGGTTGATGATTCAACTACTTTTCTTGATATTGGAGGATAAATTATGATCACCATATTATATGTTGTGGAACTTATTATAAGAAGTCAACATGATAAAAGAGGCGGAGTCATGGATTCATGTTGGTGGAAGGGTTGATCCAATTCATGTACCTTGACAAGACAATATAGTAGGATTCATTGGCCCATTCAAGCATTCATTATGGGGGATATGTGCCATATGTAATGTTTTCTCTTCTTGGATCCTTAGTTTAGATTGTTAGGAAGGGGTTGTTATAATATCTATAATTTGATCTTATTAGGTCTAGGTAATTAGTGATTAACTAGCTATAGGTGTCTTTGATATAGGCTACATATAAGTCCTTTGTAAGCCTTCAAATATTATTTATGTAATTTTATGCACATATTATATGGAAGCCTATGGGTATTCTATATCGAAGCCTACAAGCATCTTTCTATGTAAGCCTATGGGCATTCTTATGTGTAGTCCTACATACAATTTTTATGTATTCATCTATAGTGATATTTATTTAACCACCTCTATGGTTAAACTCGATGAAAAGATTAATACATTTAATATATTGTAATTTAACCTTCAAGTTAGGTCAACTTGAATGCACATTTAATTATGGATCATGTATATATGTAAAATACCTATTAGATTTTGATGCTAGATACTTAATGAGAAATCAACCACAAGATATAAAATGAGCATGCAATATTAAATATATGATAATGGCAATATACTAAGCATGTAAAACTCATAAGAAACTTTTGTAACTACTCATAAAACTACCATTAATGAAGGCTCACAAAAATAGTACAATGATATAAAATGGAGGTCTCATACTCTCCATATTCCTTACATGCTCTACATTGTATCTAGCATATCATCTACTATTCCTCTATCTTCTCTCTCCTATATTATCTATCAAAGGCCTATATATAATGAGATGTGACTCTTGGTCTTCCACCTACCTATGACTCTTCATATTCCTATTCTATGGACTCATGTACACATGGACAACATGCACATTTACATCATCAAGTACTTTGCACATTCTAACAATACTTGTGCATTTATTACATTGCATAAAGTAAATACTCAAACCCTAATCTAAGACACACTCCTAATCTAAATATGTACCCAAGGTGGTACATTAGCATGTACCAAATAATGTAATATATTCCAACACCCCCTGTATTACATTATTTGGTTATTGAAGACTTTAGTCTTCAATATGGTCTTCATCCTGGTTCTAGAACTTGAGCTCTTCTTTTCTGCTTTCTTCATTTTGCTTCCTATCTATATCCTGATCAAGTAAATAATTAGTATCTTCATAAAATACTATTTTTGCTAAAAGAGCTTTAACTTCATGTTCATCTATAGGTTCTTCTAGTTCCTGAATTTCTTGAATCTCTTGAACTAAGTGTCCTTTTTGTTTTCCTTCTCTATATTGTAGTTGAGGATGATTGTATTGATTCTGAGAAGTATATGGATGCTGAAATTGTTGCTGATGTGAATTATATTGATTATGATATTATCTTGGTTGGAATACCCTATTTGATTGGCTTCCAAAATTTGTTTGATTCCCTTGATACTGATTTCTTGGATTGAATCTACAATAATTGGTACTATGTCCTTTCTTTCTACATACTTGACAATATCTATTATTCCATCTTGATCTACCCTTTGAGAATGAAGCAATATTTTCTTGTGGATTATCTTTTGAGACTAAGGCATTGTTAGTCATTTCATCTTTCACTAAATTTTCTACCTCATATTCTTGTAGTATATTGACTAACTCATCAAATGATGTATCTTTACTTAGAATTTGTAAATATGTGACTAAATGCTTGTAGCTTTCTGGAAGTGCTCTTAGGATTACTTGGACAAGAAACTTGTCTTCTACCTTTTCTCCTAAGGTTAACAATTTTCCTTTTATATCTGCTACTTTTCTTAGAAATAGTTCTATACTCTCACCACTATTAACTTTTAGAGAATGCAATTGAGTTTGAAGATTCAAGATAGTGGCTTTATTCCTTCCTTCAAATATCTTGGCTAAAGTTTTCCAAGCTTCTGTAGAAGTTGCTGTTGAGCTAATGTATGGTTGTATTTCATCTATAATTGCAAATGTTATTATCATAAGTGCTTTTGCTTCATCTTCTTCATACTTTTGAATCTCTCTAGCATCTTTAGTAGGTTTAGTTTTTGCTCCTTTAACAATATCCCAAAGCTTTTCAACTATCAATATTGACCTCACTTTGTTTTTCCATGAAGTGTAATTAGGCCCTTTAAGAAGTTGGGATTCTGAAAGAATGAATTTATTTGTTGCCATGATGATAATTGTAGACTACCTTATATCTCCCTAGTTTTGAGTGTGTGATCAAATTTGATAAGATCTTTTCAATTCTCAAGTTTTGTAGGATCAAATCTCTAGGTAGAATTCCTTTTTGCTCCCTAGTATTTTGAATGTAAAATAGCTTTGGTAAAATACTTAGCTTTCTAAGTTTTCCTTTGAGTTGAATCCCTTTTGTCTCCCTAATGTTCAACTTCAAGACAAGCACTTTATTTCTCCCTATTTATGAATAGAAAGCTAAAGATAATTTTGATGCAATTTCAATTGATAAAATTTTCTATCTTCAAGAACTTTAAGTTGGATTCCTTATGTCCCTTCAATTTGAATAAGAGACTAATTCCAATGTAGTTTTCCAACTTTCTAACAACTCTATGTTGTGCTTCCTATATCTTT